>JAAECE010000005.1:2400000-3000000 GCA_010203745.1 Mucor lusitanicus | reverse complement strand
AAGACGGTACGAGGGACATGCTTTCCGTTGCCAGTTTCACTGAAGAAGGTAGAGAAAGAGTGGTTGGTCACTTCTTGTTCTTGAGGAATAAGACCGTCAGGTTGAATGCCGTGTTCCAAACAGTACTATTTGTTTGTATATTATAAGACGACAAGTACACACACACACACACACACAGCTATCATCATCATCAATACTTACAAGCTCCCAACAAGCATTACCAATTTGAATACCAGCCTATTCATTTGAAATGAATTACTACCTTGTCTCTTGATCATATTGCCTCTCTTTGAAAGGAAAAAGAAAGGAAGGGTATGTATAGAAGGGAGCAAGTTTTATTTTACCTGACCAACGTGAACACTAATAATCTCTCTCATCTTTTTTTTTTAAAGTTTGAATGAATCAAGAAAAATAAAATCAAGAAGAAAAAAGAAGAAATGGAGAATAGGATAGAACCAAGGTTTTAAAAAGGAGAACGAGGAGAGAGGGAGGGGCTTTTTTTAGCGAGTTGTTGTAGTATTGTAATACAAAAGGGGGATTGAAGGATTTGGAAGGTAGTGTATCTCTCTCTCTCGCTCTCAATGGAAAGGGGGTTGTCTATCGTCATTTTAAATCTCCTCCTACTGATGTTGTCTCTACTTTCATGCTATCAAATAAGTGTTGCTAGGCAACAATCTATTGTGTGTACCTCTCCATGATACGCTCGTGCACTACTGCTTGTCAAATGCCTCATCATTTGATCGGCTTGTCAATGTCGTTTTATTGGCTTGATCCAAACAAACATCCCACATGAAGGCCCTGCCTTTTTTTTTTGTCTCATCAAATGGATGCTGTCTGATGCGCATGTATCATACACAAGTTTTTGTATGTATGGGCAACAGTGCTGACATGTGCTAAAAGAGAAGCCCCTGAGATTATTTGCCGCGGTTATCCGATTTTAACGCATAGAGCAGAACATGCTAGATCATGTCTATCTGGTTCCACAGCGTAAATTGTTTAGGCCCTTCTGATTGAAATGAAATGCATTACATTTTAGCCAATTCTGTAGCCCTACAGAACTGTGCCTGGATCAACAGTTAAATAGGAGTTTGTTATTGGCTCCACATGCCAATCACTGCACATTAGATACACACACAATGCTTAAAATAGTGAGAGTGATAGTCAAGTAGATGAAATAGGCCAAACAAGAGTAATAGCATTAGTAGCGTACACCGTGTCGCTTCTTTTTCTGTCAGAAAAGAGGTAACCCCACTATTAATTTATAGCACTGCTATAAAAAGAGCATCCTTCGCATATGTGTTGCACAACATGATACCTAGCTACATTACATTTCAGCATGCCTCCAATTCCAGCTTTTGAGAATTCAAGCCACAGCCAGTGCCAGCAAAGCTGGTTTTCTTTGTTTGTGTCTGCTTACATGTAAGCGTGAGGGTGTAGGACACACAAATGAGATTGCCCTTTTGAATGTTGTCTTCTTTACCCTTCTTGATACACATTACAGCATTGTAATACAACATCAGTTGGTAATATATGTGTGAATTGTCTGGAATCTACATGTGAGCACAATGTCACACTGGATAAGAGAATAAAACGTGGACCTGATTCATTTCAATTCTTACAGAGTTATCCAGATTCAGAGTTATACATGCTATTTTGAGCCTGTTACTGATGTTGCTTCCCAATATACGCAAATCTCATGACTGTATACCAAGATGCTATTTAGGTCTTTCATTTCGTTGTCTTCATTTAATAGTAGATTGATTTTTAATGTGCTCCTCAGTACCGGCTTGGCATCTTTTGAATAGAATTTCGCCTGTTGAGTCTTGATGTCAAGGTTTTTAGCCCATTTTCGATGACTTTTTTCACACTGAATCAAACAGCAAAATGGCTATGAGCGCATAGCATTGTACGGATGAGTCATTTGGCCCAACCATCTGTTCAATTTTGACAAAACCGCTTTTTTGCATTTCAACTGTGATGATGAAATTCACCCGCGCGGCATTTTAATATAAACGTTTTGGCCCTCTGTTTTGTTCAAACATGTGATTCATTGCTATATCATTTACATTTTAATTTTGTATTCTTTCTTTTCTCTTTTCCTCTCCATATACTTTATTTTATTCCAAGTCGTTTACCGAGATTATGTCAGTCATCATCGAACCCTCAGATCAATTAGAATTTCACCGTAAGGATGGACACACACATGCAGTGGCAAAGCAAGGTCCAGTGTATTAAACATGAGGTAAATTTGTATAGGCCCTTTTACACGCGTGGTCAAGGAATCCATCCATGTCAAGAATCCCGGGGCAGAGCCTGTTATTTTCAAAGTAAAGACCACTGCACCCAAGCAATATTGTGTTAGACCTAATGCTGGACGTATTGAACCCAATTCTGAAATCGAAGTGCAAAGTAAGTGGTAGAGTTTAGAGGATGGACAAAAAAAAAATTGGCCAAGGAAGATTAATAGAAGAGTGCATTAGTCATTTTACAACCCTTCAAGGACGAGCTCCCTGAGGATTTTAAGTGCAAGGATAAGTTTCTCGTACAAACTGCTCCTGTAAGCGCTGCGTTTGAGCAAAGTGATATCACAAGCATGGTAAGGTTTTATATGGGCTTAAGGTTTCATTGTTTCGAACATGTGTGTTGAACTCTTTTTTTTTATATGTACAGTGGAGTCATGTTGAGACAAACGAGAGAGCTAGCATGCACCAACACAAGCTTCGATGTGCATTTGTTGGTCCCAGAGAGGAGACTCGTGAATTGACTGAAACAACACAGGTAAGCCAAAGAGTATTAAGGATGTGTATTCATTGTATCATAACCCTTTGTATCTTGGAAGGCTTCTATTCCCGAACCGGTTACAACTGCCGATGGAATTGCATCATCTACTGTTACCCATTCTGAGCCTCTACAACAACAACCTCCTGCTATTCCCTCTCATCATCATGATCACACTACAGAAGAACCCCTTAAAGAGAATATCGCCTCTGCTGTGAATGCCCCTGCTCCCATTGTTGCTGCTGCCGCTACCGCTGGTGCTATTTCCACCCCAACAACAACAACAACAACTTCTAGAGAAATCTCAAGCGAGGCCCCAGCACCTATTTCTCCTGCTGTGCCCTCTCACTCCACCATTGCTGCTCCTGTTGTTGAAACTGCTGCTCCTGCACCCGTTTCATTAAACACAGCTTCAATTACCGAGCCAATGACTCCATCATCTGCATCAGCAGTAACCACATCACATCCTGCAACTTCATCATCATCAGGCTTTACTGCAGCCCCTGTGCCCGTCAGTCGAGCTGATAACAGCGACAAGGAAAAGGAACTGAAAGAGGCATTGGAGAAGATTGCCCGTCTCGAAAAGCAATTGAACGATCTTAGAAAGGAGGAGGGACTTCGTGCTCGTAATCAAACCGGCACTAGTTCTAGAAAGTTGGCATCTACAGTTCAACCTTTGGATGCAGTTCATCAACATTTAGCTGCTTTGGAGGAGCCACGCCCAACTGAAGGTTATCCACCTCAGGTTGTATTGGGAGTCGCTATTTTTGCCTTCTTATTTGCATATCTCTTCTTTTAAAATAAAACACTAGTATTATCATCCATATCCACTTGATCCCGCTTACTATTGTGTGTGTTATTGTGAACACGTGGTCGATAATTATATGCGTTCATCAGCCTAAACAATGCAAAGTTTCGGTAAATCCTTGATTGGAAATGTTTTTTCCTGCTGACCACCTATAAATATTTCTCTGCTGCCACCTAAATTTCTACCTCGGCAAACAGATATACGTATCTTTGCAAGAGGCATCTCTGTTATACATGATTAACGGTAACTATGCCAGAATACTATAATGAAATTGCTCGATTTACAGACAACTGGTATCCAGGATACACGCAAAAAAAAATAGAGAAAAATCTCGGTTGATGGTATACTGTACATTGCTTCACGCATCCATGGCTTATACGTTACAAAATAAAAATGATCTACCAACATCTCACGTTAAAAGACATTGCAAATACTCAACGCATTTACGCGGGATCGAACCAGTGGTGCTCCATTGGTTCCAAAGTGAATTCCTTGAACACTGCGCGACAGATATCTCTTTGTTGCGTAATTATTTCTTATATATGAAGACGAGACAACGCCGCCCCCGTAGCAGATCTTGTCAGGATCAGTCCTCAAAATTAGCAAACTTCAAAAATTACCCATCCATCAACAGCAGCTCATCCAATCTAAAATCTAACTATCATCCCATCGTTTTCCCCGCAAAATTTGGCACAGGCACATGCCAATTTCAGTACTATAACTGCATTTTTTTGCAAACGGATCTCGAATGATGACCTGATCCTGCATACCGAAAATACCTGCATACAAGCAGAATTGAATGTCAAGCACAAGGATACAGTATGCAGCTTTGAATACAGTGCTGTCCAACACCCCATCTGTCAATCCGTTAGAAATAGACACTTGTAATTAACCGCCTTCCTCATGAAGCTTGTCCAGACCAGTGCTCAACACTGGCTTACGGTATTTTGAATATCGTTCTTCCATCAACAGCATCGCTTCCAGATATGATGACTAAAGTATGACCACACTATCGTGTTCCTCGCAAAATTTGGCATATATACATGTTTATCTCATAAGCCCGATGATTGACATTTGAAGACTTTGATTGATTTGATAGCAATATAATGCAAAATTGTACTTTTGGATGTTATGAACAGGGTTAGATTTATTCAAGACGCTTTTTGTTTTAGGGTAGTAAATATATTTGATCATGTCTGATACTTATGGTGGTATCGTGTGTAATTACCGTTAGCCATTTGTACCATCAATTTTGAATGTTTAATCTTGCTTTTCCCGTTTTAATTGCATTTTTAGTTTCAATATCGATGCTTTATTTCTCTGAGCTGCCTCCAAATTTCAGCCAATCAAATTGCTCTAAAAGAACTACATACACCACAAATTCTGGAAAAAAATTGCGAGGGCTTCCCTCTGTTTTTTTGTTAGGAGGAATTTTAAACACAGCCGAATACACTAGTATTAAGCTACGTTATCATCAAAATCCCCTAAAATGCCAGAATATGCCTTACTACACACCCCAGCTGATAGCGCAAATGCTTGAGACTCTCAATTAGCACCAAGTAAGTGATACCAATCAAGTGAGGGCAGCCTATCTACCCCCTAGCCTCTGAATCAAATTTAGTTGTGCTTCAACGATAGGCTTTTCCACACAACGAAAAAAGAGGGTGATGACTCATCAAAGAACCATGAAAAGTAGGAAAAGTAACAAGAGGACATCACTAGAATGTGATGAAGAACAGAAACATCGCAATACAACAGTTACATACAAAAAGGTAACATGCAATGTGTATCATCAAAATGACGACGAGCACAAGAAAGAAAAAAAAAAAAAAAAAAGTATCGTTGTTGCCTCATACGAAGCAAGAACACCAACAGTATCACCCGTATTACAGAAGAAGTAATACATGAACAACAAAAAGAATGCAAGGCTACTCTAAGATAGAGCAGCACTGCCAGCGATACGATGCATCAAAAGATACACCATAGCACTATGGTACAGCAACAGAAAAATAGTTGCGTGCAGCAGAAGAAAAAAAGGGTGCAAGGATAAATCGCAATAGAGCAAACGAAAGAAGAATGCACAGTATTACGAGAAAGAAAGTAGTGAAAGGGTTGAATGAATGTAATCCATGGCAACCAAAGAAGGGGAATATACAAACCAAATACAAACCAAATACAAACCAAACACAATCAATATATTGCAACGAATTGGCCTGAAATAAACTGCGTAATTAGTATTACTGTATATTGTACCACGAAAAATGGCTCCTATCGGCGAATACTTACTGTAACAAACTTGAAAGGTGTCGTCTTGGGTACTGATGGTTGTAAAGGCAAGCTTCTTTTGGCAAAAGTGTCGTTGTATTCAATGAATAATAATAAAAAGTAAGTGGTTTAATAGAAAAAGTGTAGTGCAAAAACAGTGCGAGCAAAAAAAAAATAAAAATAAAAAACGCGTTGCTAAGGGTGGTGACTGCAACCAATAGGCTGTAGCAGCGCAGAGCACGCGGAATCTGAATGACGTGTACAATGAACATTTTGCACTGTGATGACTGTACCCAAATGATTTTTTTGCAATGATTTTTTTGAATCAAAATCAATATAATTTGACATTTGAAAACATTTTTGTTAAAATTAGCTATAGAAAGTGTGCTCAGCGTATACTACTTTCTAATAAACTTAAGGGGGGAATTTGAAGGCGCATTCAATGGTGTCAATTTTAAAATACTTTTGGAATGAAAAGATAAAGAATTTTTCGAAAATATAAAAAGCAGTTTTTCCAGGAAAAGTCAATATTTAGCATATACAACGTTCAAAATAGCAGTTGCACAGGTTACCCTACATCTGTGCGGTCATTTTGATTTAATATATATCATAGTAAAAAGTGTCGTTTTCGCCTTCAAAATTGTGATCGTTTGATTTTCAACAAAAACCATGAGGGGTACCTCATGAAAAAACGTGAATTTTCGACGATTTGGATTGATCCAAAAAAATTCAAAATAAAGATTTAGGATGTAAATGGTGATTGATAGCAATCATTTGGCAGTATTCCGAGCATCTGGAAGGGCCTGGAAGATGAGTTATTAAGGGTTGAATTTGGGCATTTAGGCTGGGAAATGTACCTTTTGTAGTCTGTAGATCCATGACGACAACTGATGTTACAGACTTGATCAAGGCCTCAAACGATTGCTATTTCTAAGGACTACCTGCTGAGTATCACCAGACAGAAACTCACGTTAATTTGGTGTTTGCTTTACTCTGAAAATACTCAGAAATGTCAAAACAACCCCCATTTGTCATGCTTCAATACAGCTTCAATGGCTCCAAATTTTGCTGTGTTTTGCGTGTTATTGATTAGCAACAGACATACAAGTATGCTGTCTAGCAATTTATGAGTGGATCCTTTTAACATACACACACATGGGGCATCTTTGAGGAATTCAATTCAAGGTAAAGGGCCCTTCGAAGGGATGTCGCACAAAAGAAAGATACCTGATAATAATATGTGTATCTGCAGCGTACGCACCATGATGCTTGTAGGCATTGCTAGCATGTGGTGAATATCACCCATCTACCCACCGTTTACTATACACTTGTATAGTCCTAGCAGCAACAGAGACAACAGTAACTGCAAACGAGCGATGCATGACCCATTAACTCTTATTCCAGGAGTATTTAAAATAGTGTCAACATTGGTAACGACAGCATGGCTCCATCACTACTAGTCATGCCTAGGCATGCACTGATGTTATATTATGTATACGATCAACCGATCGATCACTTCAGGAGACACATTGCCCCCTTACTCTTACTGCCAAAGGACAATGACATGCACACATGGCACAAGTTGCTCATATCATGAATGACAGGCAGTGATAAGCTACTTTTTTTTTTTCACACAAAGGCCCTCAAACAACAGCGTATTACAAGCACTATATATATAAAGCAAGTGTAACCATGACCACCTGGAAAGTATAGAAACGGATCTATTTGCAGAATAACAACAGTGTTTTATTTACGATACACAAACATTGGTTACTGTGCAGAGGCATAAATGTCATAATTTTTCTCTCCACCCAGATGACTCCCCCTAAATGCTGCACGATTATGAATCGTTCAGCAGCATCACCTTTTTTACGTTGGAAATCAAGGTTAAACCTCAGAATGCAACGGATTTCTTAGCTACACAAGGAAGAAATAGAAATCTCTTTTTTTTTTTTTATATATAAACTGAACTCTCACAAGCAACCTGCCCCTCTTTTTCTCTTTTCTATCACTTTTTTGTTGTGGCTGTAAAATCCACACACCATGTCAAATGCATCGACATCCATTCAGATATCAGATCCGACAATGACAGCAGAGACCAGTTGGCACACAAAGACGATTGAACAAGTCGTGGATCAATTACACACATCGCTTACGCTTGGCTTATCAGAGGAACAAGTTGTGCGTCGTCAACAGGTCTACGGTCTCAATGAGCTTGCCGCCGACGGAGGAGTGACATGGTTCAAGATCCTGATGCGACAATTGGTGGATGTCATGAATTGGATCTTTATCGTGCTGGGCGTGGTCTCGTATGTGCTGGGCGATTACATTACCGGTAGTCTCTTGATTGTGGTCGCTATTGTCAATACCTATCTCTCGTTTCAGCAAGAGTACGCTGCTGAACAGACACTAGCTGCATTGCGAGACCTCAGTAGTCCTCGGGCCGATGTGATTCGTAACGGAAAAGAACAGACCATCGATAGCAAACAATTGGTACCTGGTGATGTGCTGCTGATCAAAGAAGGCGACTCAGCTGCCGCTGATGCTCGCTTGGTCTATGTGTCCAATCTAGAAGCCGATGAAGCTCTTTTGACAGGTGAATCGCTTCCTGTGCAAAAGCAATTGATTGTGTTGGAAAAACAAGGCAAGTATTACTATACTAGTAGGCTGCATAATGGTGCTTACCGCTCATCATGTATATATAGATGAACCCTTGGGCGACCGTATCAATATGATTTACAGTTCCACCGTCATTAGCAAAGGGCGTGGTCAAGCCATTGTCACTGGCATTGGCATGAAGACCGAGATTGGCAAGGTGGCATCGCAACTGTCGGAAGCCAACGACAACGGCGACCGCACACGTATTCAAAAGAGCATGAACCACATGTACATTGGGCTTCTCTGTGTGGCTGTTCTCTCTGTCATTGTCGTGTTTGCCTCTGTCAAGTTTCAAAACATTGACCGCGACATTGTCATGTATGCTGTTACTTGCGCGCTCTCGGTGCTTCCTGCGGGCTTGACCACGGTCATGACAGTGACACTGGTGCTGGGCGGCAAAGAAATGACCAAGCAAAGAGCCATTGTCAGAAAGCTCAAAGTGCTCGAGACGCTGGGTTCTGTCACGCACATCTTTTCCGATAAAACGGGTACACTGACCATGGCCAAGATGGTGGTCGTGCGTTTCTGGACACCCCATGAAGGCTATTTCTATGTGACACCCAATGGTCTTGCTCCTCAAGGCGATATTTACCAAACGTACGACGCTGTGGATGAGCAGGTCGATTTTGAAAGGGCAACATTGGTGGAGAAGATGAACCTGTCGCATGATACTCACCGATTGATTGAATGTGCTGCTCTATGCAACATGTCCTCTATCCGCAAAAGAGAGCAAGAGCCAGCCAACAAGGATGAAAAAGAAGCAGCAGCAGCAGCAGCAGCGGTGGTTCAGCACCATGATGAACATGCATTGGAAAAGAAGAAATCTCGAGTCTCTGCTACCGCCATTGAATTACCACCACAAGAACAAGATACTGAATCCGACGACTGGATTGCCAGTGGTGCTCCTACTGAAGTGGCTCTACAAGTGTTTGCTCACAAATTTGGGCGTGGAAAGCCCGACTTGACCGAGCAAGGCGAGTGGGAGATGATTGAGGAATACCAGTTTGACTCTACCATCAAGCGCATGTCGACTGTCTGGTACAACCGTCCCCTGGACCATACCTGTGTGTTTACCAAGGGCGCTGCTGAACGTATTTTGCCCCTGTGTGTCAATACGCCTGACCAGGATGCCATCATGCAACATGTGGAAGCACTGGCTTCCAAGGGTCTTCGTGTCATGGCTATGGCGTACCGCGAGAACGTGGATACCAGTCTTGTGCATACCAGTAACGCAAGAGATGTGCTTGAACGCGATTTGACGTTTGTGGGGTTGTGCGGTATCCTGGACCCTCCTCGAAAAGAGTCCAAACAAGCTGTACGCGAAGCCCATCGCGCTGGTATCTCTGTGCACTGCCTGACGGGCGATCACGTTATCACTGCCATTGCCATTGCCAAGGAACTCAACATTCTCAATGAAAAGACCATGTCTCCGCAAGTGATGCAACAACTGGTCATGACAGGCCCTCAGTTCGACGCCTTGACCGAAGACGAAATCGACGCGTTACCCCATCTGCCCTTTGTCGTAGCGCGATGTAGCCCCGAGACCAAGGTCAAGATGATCCTGGCTTCCAAGCGTCGCAACAACATTTCTGCCATGACGGGCGACGGTGTCAACGATTCCCCCTCTTTGCGTATTGCGGATGTGGGCATTGCTATGGGTAAAAATGGTAGCGATGTGGCCAAGCAAGCATCCGACATCATCTTGACAGACGACAACTTTGCCACCATCATTCGTGCCATTGCGGAAGGTCGTCGCATCTACCAAAACATGCAGCGCTTCTTGCTCTACTTTTGGATTGCACTCTTGGGTCTGTGGTTGGTCTTGATTCTGTGCTTGGCGATCCGTGATCCCAACAACCGCAGTGTGTCGCCCATGTCGACTATCCAGATGCTCTTCTTGTATGTTGCATTCACGCCTCCTGCCGGCGAGCTGTCCATTCAACCTGCCTCCAAAACGGTCATGCTGGAACCTCCTCGGCCGCCCAAGGAAAGCCTGTTCAACAGAGAAATCATCATGGATCTGCTAGTATACTCGTTGGGCCTGGCTGCCGTCTGTTTGGCGGCGTTCATCATTCCTCTCTATACCGGCGGGCATCACGGTGTCGAGGGCGTCAACTGTGAGGCTCATTTCGACTTTAGTACGTGCGAATCCTTCTTTCGTGGCCGAGGCTTGTTTTTGGCAGTAATCACATGCGCCACGTTGGTCTTGATGATTCATTGTCGATCGTACCGAGACTCAGAATGGGGACTGCGTGGATTGAAAGAGACGCTGAGGAGCAAGACCATCCTGTACACATTGCTGTTTGACATTGGCTGTCTAGTCATCTTCTTTTATGCGCCCAGTGTCGCCATCAAGGGCTTCTACATGCTCTGGATCACCTGGGAATGGGCCATTGTGGTTGCTATGGTGATCTTTATTATTTTGTATGGCGAGACGTACAAGCTACTGAAGCGAAAGTATCTCGATCCACTGGAGGCTCATGCATTGAGCGAATTCATTACCATTGATGACTAAATAAGGAAACCAGAGGAGGGTCTCTTTGTTGGTTCTATCCCCCACTGACGTATTGTATTTGGTTTTAAAAATTAAAATTTATTCCCTTTTTCTCTTTTCTCTCTCTCTCTCGTTATTTATACACACACACAAACATGCAATCAGCCTACACTTGGATATTTACAACAGGCATTATTGTGTTCTTTGTTGTCATTATCGTCTTGTTGTTTTTTACGAGATCTCCTATTGAACTGCCTCTTTCCTTCAATGGAGATTTAGAAGACATCCCAACCGACACTGAGGAGGATGTGTCGAATTTATCAGAAGATGCTCGGTTGAGCTACGAGAGTGCAAAGAGTGAGTTGTCTTGTATGGTTTTTGCAGTAGGACATGGCATTTAACCCACACACAAAAACAGCCTGGCAAGAACATCATCCACCCAACAGCATCCCAACCGACATTACACCGCCACAGCTGATATCCATCCAAGAGAAGGGTGTTTCTGCCTTTGAGTTTGAGTGGGAATTGGAGGCAAATTGCTTTGTCGCTGGCCGAACAGAGATACAGTTCATGGAAGGCGAAAACTGCGTACAAACCAACCTGCCTCTGCCAAGAAATCAGGAAGTCTACTACTGGGAAGCAAAGATGTACGATAAGCCCGAGACCACTTTAGTATCCGTTGGTATAGCTACAAAGCCATATCCTAGCTGGAGATTACCAGGTTTGGCAATTTTTATAGACATGTGCATGACAAAACACCACTGACTCGATTTATATATAGGTTGGAATCGTTACTCTATCGGTTACTTTTCGAATAATGGAAGCAAATGCTTTAGTTCACCCTTCAATTATAAACCCTACGGCTTGCCTTACAAACACGGTGATGTGATTGGTGTTGGATATAGACATCGTACTGGCTCTGTGTTCTTTACTCGAAATGGACGAAAGATGGAAGAGGCATATGCAGGCTTGCGATGGAATTTATTTCCTACTATTGGTGCCAACGGTCCATGTCAAATTCATGTCAACTTGGGCCAGGCAGGCTTTGTGTTTGTCGAGGCCAATGTCAAAAAGTGGGGTTTAGCGCCTAGCATGGGCACATTGGCTCCTCCACCCGCTTACGGCACAGAAAGAGACACAGTGTTATTGGCGATGGGTACATCGAGAGATCAACAAGAGACACTGATTGACATGAACGGCATTGCACACACACATCCACATCGTCCACCTCCCTACCAACACCATCAAACAAACAACACTACTACAACTACATCTAATAACAATCATACCACCAATGAGCAAGAATCATTACTAGATTAATGCACTTGTCAAATCGACACACACACACAAACATTGTGAATATCCCTCCCTCTTTTTTTCTCTATGCATTTTGTAGATAAATAAACAAATGGCCACACACCCAATACACTTACATACACACACACTATTTACAGCATTTATTTCTACCATCAATTATGCCTTTTCAAAGAAATCATCTTGGTTATCATCACCATCACTGCTGCTGTCATTGTCCTCCTTCTTGTCGACTTGCATCTCCTCAATATCAACAGGCGCAATGGGCTGAATGATCTTTCTCTCAATCAACTTTTCCTTGTATGCATCACGATAACGCTTTTGTAACTTGATCAAATCCGTATCGTCGTCGGCCACGGCTTGCTTGATCTCGTTGAGCAATTTTGTCTTTCTGGCCAAACTCTTGGCGTCGTTTTCATTCTCTTGAGGAAACAGTGATATGTAGGGCACTGTCTTGGGGTAGTGTGTGGTGTACAGTAGCTTGATCTCCATGTCTTTGACTTTTTCATCGTGTTGAGCAATGATGTCAGGGGTTGCATCGCTCTTTTTCGATGCCTCTTGAAAGGCCTTCTTGGCTTGTTTCAGCTTTCTCTCCACCTTTTTGCGTTCTATCGTTCAACGTTGCATGAATACACTGACAGCAGCATCTCATAGAAGACTGATCCCTCCTTACCAAAATGCTTCACCTTGTGGTATTTCGTGGCATTATCGCGCTCATGGTCGTCAATGATCTTTTCTCCTAAATCAAATTCCAACACACGCAAGCGTCTCTTGGCTTCTGTAAGCACATCGGCAGGTAAATCTTTCTATATGTGATATAAGCAAAGTTGAGTCGTTATGCAATACAAAGTGTGTCCCCATAATACCTTGCTGATGGTACGTTGCGTATCTCTAATCTTCTTTTTGATTTTGCCTGCACTTGGGGGTATACTTTCTTTGGATCCTCGGTTTCTGGTAAACTTGGAATTGGCGTTTGTCTTGCTGTCTTTTTGTTGTGGTTGATGCTTCATGGTGGTGTTGTCGAGTGGAAAGGAAGAACAAAAAACAAAAAAAGACAGTGGCAACCTTTTTAAGATGGTCACTTGTGTGGCTTGTAAAGGGATGTTGTGCCATTGTTCATGCTGATTGTTTGGCAAGATCACCAATGCATAAAGGCTGCTCTGTGCAAGGAAATGTCGTGCAAAGCATCTGGTATTATCAGAAAAATAAGAGCTCAAATATTAAAAGTATCATGAGTCTTTTATTGCTAGAATTGGACGCAAAAGAGTCTGATACGGCATCCCAAGGAAATGACAGCCGATGAGATGCTGCCTTGAATTGCCATGTTATAAAGACTGTACGATTTGGCGCAGCTTTTTCTTTTAGACACGCCTTGTTAATATATCTCAAACATCTTGGATAGATCTACCCCTTTGACATAAAAGCTCCATCTTCCGGTCACCATGGATACATGAATAAATCTCTGTTTTACACATTTGCTTAAGCTTCAATCTACCAACCAATCAAGATAGACCCTTTAATTTGCTCTTGAATCTCAGGGACCGCAAGAAAGGCTGTTAGCAAGCAAAAGTGATATACTACTATGCAATCTAAATTGATATTGACGAGGCCATTGCCATATTGATTTATTAAGCATGAGTAGCTCGATTCAATCAGATATTCAAAAAAGTCAACATTGGAAACCGTACATCCCAATGTACATCTCAAGCGCATCCCTCCCTCAGCATCAGTGATTTCGACGTCATGACATGCTATAGAGTCACTGATCAGAAACCTGTACAAGGCTTGTCCATTGCACTTGTTTCTTTTCATCCGGCAACATTCCATAAAATGAAGCACTCTTTAAAGCAAGACCTATCAGACAAGAAGAAACGTGGAATCATGCGAGATGAAAAGCGGACGACTCAAGTTACCATACCACCAGCGTACAAGGACGAAAAGCTAGCATTGGAAACACGCATAGATGGATCAACTATACTGAATCAATGCGCAAGACCGCAAAATGGTCCAGGTATAAATTGACCATGCTTATACATTGACAATGCGACAAAAAAGACTGATATGCTTCTCTAGGTCGCACCTTTCATTGTAGCGTGTGTAATACAGCTCTCAAAAGCAAATCAGATTATGAGGACCACATCGCTCAAGTTCATAAAAAGAGATCCCGCAGAAAAGACTCTCGTCGCCACAGCACTTTATCAGCAACAAGCAGCAGCAGCAGCAAGACAAGCATAGACTATGATCTTGTTACCAAAAACAAGACGATGAATCCAGCAAAGATAGTAGATCATAGCGGTTTACTGTACGCACAGAATAGACTCATCAAGGCTCGGTACAAGCATCAATCAAGCTATGGTACTAGAAATAGTAGTAACAGCAAGTCAGAAGCAGCAACCTTATCGCTCGCAGATAGCTCTCGAGCAACTAACGTGCAACATGAGGACAACAACGCTGTGGTGGCCGACACTAATATTTGTCAGCCAGCAACAACACTGGACGACCACCGCACCCACTGTGATTGCACCTTGGACCCAGATACATCGTCTTGTCGCTGCTACTGCTCCTCTGTTGGATCAACATCTACAGCACCGCATCACAAAAGGAGAAAACTCAGTGCATCATCGGACACGGTTCTTGACATTGAACTAGAAGAGCAAAAGATACAACGAGCACTTTCCGCCGAGAATTCACAAGTCGAGGTCGAAATCAAACCCATCGTCTCCAATGCCGCATCGTGTCCTCATCCCGTCGTGAACGATCCCAACAATTACTGCAGAGTGTGTCATGTATCACATTCCACACAAGAAGCCTATCAAGTCCATTTACAGACAAAGCATCATGTTGTTGCATTCCCGTCTAACAAGCGAAAACCACAGAGACCGCCTGCTGTTGTTGCCCGTCCCGATAAGCTGCCCAAGTGCTACTACATGCCTCCTATTCAAATCACATTTGGCCCCACCACCACCACCACATCGTCTCCAGCAGGAGGAGGAGGAGTAACGACCAGAGAACAAATCAAAGATGCCAGTGTACAGCCTGATTTAGACAACCCCAACCATTATTGTCAATCATGCCATATTACAAAACCAAGCAGAACATCCTATCTTGTTCATCTTTGTATGATTCATCAGATTACGAGTAGAAAGAAGAAGCCCCAAATGTGAGAACGAAAAACTAGTGTGTATAGTTTCAATTCTTTTTTTTTTTTTTTTTTGCTTGACTCCCTTGGGGCACGATTATGTAATATGAATATATATATATATATACCTCAACACACATTAAACGGAAATTTAGCATATGCACAAACGGTAGAAAAAACTCCATTTGGTTAATATCAGTTTTTGGCCTGCATCATGCCTCTTGGGATTGCATGTAGTAGGTGATGAATACCCGTATACATGCAAGCAGTAACGCGGATCAAATTTGTATGCAATCGACGACATTGGGTTCATTTAA
Source organism: Mucor lusitanicus (assembly GCA_010203745.1). Taxonomy (NCBI): domain Eukaryota; kingdom Fungi; phylum Mucoromycota; class Mucoromycetes; order Mucorales; family Mucoraceae; genus Mucor; species Mucor lusitanicus. Next base: position 2,984,227 of record JAAECE010000005.1, on the reverse strand, counting down.
CCAAAATTGCGTGCCATTTCCCTTATTACAGCGAGAGAAGTGCACATTAAGATTTCGGTTGGTTTCATCCTAGTTGGGAATGCTTGTGTTTCTGTTCCTCTCATTCTTCTTCCTCTCTCGGGTGTGAGATACTACATACTGATGCTGCTACTGCTGCTTATCTATCAACTCCGCATAGATCCATGTTGGCAGAAACAGGCCAGAAATACCTAAAATGATCATCGAAAGAGTAATTGTCAGACTTTGCTTATTCCACTCATGCTTGGCTTCGTCTTTTTAATTTTATTTATAATAAATCGTGTTATCAATCTAAAAGCGTATTTAGCACACAATTGCAAGCATGTTGTTATCAGATATACTATGCTATCCAACAACAACAACTGAAAGCATATGTTTCCTGTCATTTAAACATGTCGTTTAAATTAAATATCATCATCATCATAGGTATATTTCAAATAAAGCAAGTTGATTTCTTTTCGGAAAATACGCCGGATCAATGTAATTGCTTGAAATGTCCTAGTCGACATGGATCTATATAAAAAAAAAGGGACGACACCACACTTGGTTAGTGCCGGAAAAAACGGAGATCCAGACACTGTATGCTGCAATGATACAAAACGATGATATACTCCATTTTATGATGCATGTATATAGCTCGTTTAGGTGGGAATTGTAATAAAAAATCGTGATCATCAGCGGAAATGAAATAATGAGATGTATCTTTCTGATGGACATGATAAAAACGTGTATTTCGTAATCGTCTTGTTATGAAAGCCTGGTTTGCGATTTCGTTGGATGATAAAATGTGGCGTGAGCTTTTTTACATCAACGTGGACTCAATTTAATCATTAAAATTCATTGTAGCACATTGCACAAAACAAGTAATTTTTTACATAGACATATAATCATGTTTGATTTTGATGTGCGCGCAGTTAATCTTAATTACTGCACCAAATGAAATAATGAATTCATATGGCTAAATTATCAAAATCATACTTTCCACCAAGAACTTTCCATCTCGATTTACTAACGGTAACATAGCAACGAGAATGAAAAAGCTTAAATGGCCTTGATATTACACACAAAAAATTAAAAATATCAAAGTTTGAACCAATAATAAAGCACTGCAAAACCTTTTTTTTTTTGAGTTTCTTCTCAGTTGATCCCCCCCAGGTTTTTTCTCCCACACAGGGCCCAAGTCAGAATATATCGTTTAGTATTAAAAAAACTGAATTTTGCTATCATTGGACTGCAACGAAAAGACCCGTTTTTTGTACTTCCTTCTTAATCGGACAACTAATATTAAAAATAACCCAATTGAAGTCTGAAATAAATCCCAAAAAGTTGGCTCGAGCGATACCAATCAGTATTTGGCATAGAATGAAAATACATCACATATAAATATTGACAATAATGTATGGAGCTTTTTTTCCCTTCTTGTTTCTCATATTGTTTTCTTCTCTCTCTCTCTCTCTTCCCTATATCATATACAAAAAAAATGCTTTCCGTTAATAACATGTTGAATGAAAACCAATACAAAAGACCATCCGTACTTGATATCAGTAGTTTACTGAATACGTCCAATGTTGATTATCATCAAAAAAGCCCATCTCTTTCACCTTCGCTCACTTCATCACCTGCAAGTGTTTCATCTTATACCAGCTACCCATTCCCAACCCAAACCGCAGAGCCTGTAATGTGGGATGATGTGAAAAAGCACAACAAAGCAAAGCCTCAACCAAGACAGCCCTATACACCCATCTCCATGAATGAAGATGATGTGGACATGCTGGATGAAGATGACGACGAAGCCGATGAAGAAGCAGACGAGGAAGACGAAGACTCTGATTCGCCCATCAAAGCCAAGCGCAGAAGAGCCAATGCTAAGCAATTGGAAGTGTTGAACAGAGTGTTTGATCGCACCTTCTTCCCATCAACGCAGATGCGAGCTGAATTGGGACGACAACTGGGCATGAGCCCTCGCACAGTTCAAATCTGGTTTCAGAACCGTAGACAAGCCATGCGCACAAGAGAGCGTCAAAGACTGATCAAGCTTCGCAACAACGAAACAAAAGCTACAACCAAATCTGATTAGAAAAAACATCAACATTGTATCATAACACCACCACCCACCCATTTTCTTGCCCCTTAATTTATTTTGATCTCCGCACTTTGATTCAACATCCGGCATCATCAGATCAAAGATCATTTCTTCGTCTTTTATCATCCAATTCACCTTGGATAAAGAGAGAGAAAAAAAACATACCTATTACCAACAATAATGACAAAATTTTACAGCAGCACATTTGATTTATATTAATTCCTTTCTTTTTTCCACTTAGTTTATTATGCACCCATTTTACACGCACTTAAATCAAAAATCCACCCAAAAACAAAAAAAAAAAAACAATTCCTTATTTATTTTACATCCTATGATTCTTTTTTCATTTCCTTAAGTTAAAGCTGGCTCTTTCTTACAATGATAATAAAAAAAGACTTATATAATAGTTCATGTTACCACAAAAAAAAAGAGTTTCTATTTTCTGTTTGTTTCAAAAAAGAATCTTAATCATATGATTGGATTTGTGTGCGTGTGTTTTTTTTAGTATGAATTGAGGGAACCCAAACACTAAGATTTAATTTCCAATATAAATTTGAATACATAAAAAAAAAAGATACCGCTTACACCGGGGAAAGGGATTTTAATTAAAAAAATACGTTTGGCTTGCAAGTGTAACATGTTGGAATATGTTGCCTCATCCCCGCGCTTTTTTACGTTCAAGGTCAGAAATTAGCGTCTATTAATGATAGTCGGGTATTCTTGATGGTGAAATATACAGGCAGAAGCTGTTCTTATCGAGAAACATGTGTAGAATGATTCGTTTACCACACGGAATTGCAGGAGATCAAAGCCATCTTTCGGCACTTTGTCCATGAAACCATCTTGGGGGGGGGGCGGAAAAATGATGATTATTTTTAAACTTCTCCATTATATTAAGGAAAGTGAGAGTGAGAGAGCGAGCGAGCGAGAACTTTAAAATTTAATATGATACAAAGTGCGCGCACTTTAGGTATCCAGTTCTACGAGCATCAACATTGCACATTTGGCCCAAGTGACAAGGGCATGCTGGAATTTGGAGTGGATTGAAATGTTGGCTGCCACTACTACAGCAGCATTCTTTACTATGAGGAAATGTGCCTTTTCTCTTTCTCGCACATTATAGAATGCCCAAGCCCATCAAACAATCGCCGGCTAGTAAAGCTGCACCTTTTTCAGTCAAGAGGAAACAAATCAATTTCAATCTATTGGATACACCAATCTCAAGAAACAGGTAAGATTGTGCAACCGGTCATTAGAGCATAGTACCAAATTTGATTCTTTTTTCCAGTTCTCAAAGTTCCATTCACCCCACATCGATCCTGTCCTCTGAATGTAATATATTTTAATATGTATGCAAAACATGAAACTGACTGCAACCGTCCAAAAAAGCATTTACCTACAAGCAGCAATTACTCAAGGAGAAGGACGATCAGATCATCGACCTCAAGGTGAGTGCAGTTTTTCCCTCCCCACCTGGGTAAATCCTATGACTAATAGTGGAGAGATCTAGAAACAGGTGGATGGTTTAAACCAAGAGCTGCAGACCATTCGACATCAAAACCGATTAATGGAAAATGAACGCACTAAATTCGAAGCTAACATGATAGGTTAGTGCCTGTTATTATTATTATCTCATTTCATGCATTAATGAGGCTACCAGAAAAATGCTCCCAGGAAAAGAGACAAGTCGAGCTAGAACTTGGGATATTGAAGAAGACACATGTTGAGAAGATGCAGGATCTCTCCACCACGTTAAATCAATTACTAGGCACTATTGCGTCGCTCAAAGACCAGCTAGCCAAAAACAACATTTCGATTGAACAAGAGCCAGACGGTATGATACTAGACCGACTGATTGAGTCGCAATCATGCTACAAAAAAGACGCCCAATTCATCCAAGATGCCTACTATAAGGTCAAGCAAGAGACACATATACACCATCCTTTATGGCCCAGTATCCAGGTAGGTCCATCATGTATTGTTGCGCCCATCATCCACTGGCACTAACAAACTGCCAAGAATACAACCATGTCCATCAAGCATGAGATTAACGACTTCCACGCCTGGAAGTCCATCCCCGTGGCAGACCTCTGCAAACTCCTAAAAGACGATCAAAAGAACCACAATTCAGTTCGATCTCTACTCTTTGGCCGACTGAAAGAGCGCACAAAATAGCTTGTCATTATTACTGCAAAAATCCATTCCAGAACATTTCCCCCCTCTGTTTGACCCCTCCCCCCCATTTACTATCTTGTCATACGTTGCCTAATTTTTTTTTTTTCATCTTTGCTCGCTCTTTTTCCACTCTTTTTTTATACACTTTTTCTTAATCCTTTCCTCGATACCACATAGCACACGTACACGGCACGGCACGCACGACAAATAAAGCCCTCTCTTTCATATACAACACAGTTTAAAATGGACTGGTCACACGTAGAACAATTAATCACTCTTTTTTTTCTTAATCACGTTTACTAAAAGAATCATTTAGGTGGATTCCTGGCTTTCAAGTGTCTACAAGGGAAATCCAATTCCTGACTTTGAGCGTACCAATGATAGCTATCACTTGCTCGATACCCTCAAAAACCTTAATTTCAATTCAATGCCCCTAATCCAGCACATTTTAGCGAGCAAGCGTGTGTATCAGTAACGTTATAACAATAACCCGGATCGAGACATTGACATTTATGGCTGTAGTTCATTTCAATTTATCAAATGACAGCGAAAAGGCCATTGATTCGCTTGCCATGCTGGCAGAGTCACTAGGCATGGACACAATCGAATTAAGCAAGTAAGTACTATTAAGGCAAACGACCACAGGGAGCGCATTACTTGTTTTGAGCACCACGGGACTAAGCAGAGACAAAAATTAAGCTATTACACAGCTGTATCAAAGCTGACGATGGATCGAATGGAATTGCAACACGAATCATTCAAATTAGATGAGATGGAATACATGCTGGCCGAATCTCAGAAGAAAGCAAATGATGAATTGAGTTTAATTAAAGGGTTTGTCATCCAGAAATCAGCACACATTTGCCAAAGCATTTAACTTTATTTAAAAGCATGTTGCTAAAATTACAACAAGAACAACCACAGGAAATTGCAGCAGCACAACAACATATTGGCGACAAGGAAATACTCTCCTCAGAATATAGACTATTACAGGTATATATTTGCCATGTGCCATTTTGGGGCCTTTTTCATTTACACACACACTACTGTTCACAGCAAAAATACGACGACTTGGGTGTCGAGGAAACCACGTTGACAAAGATGCAAGAGCTGGAAAATCAAGCAGATGCAGCAGAATCACAATGCAGACACCAGCAAATGAAGCTCGAATCATTCGCAGCATTGCCATCGGTAAAAAAAAAGCGATTAAGGTTTGAACATCAAATACTAAATATAGTATAAAATCGGATTATTATTTATACAGGATATGGTGCTCGCCTCAATCAAGATCCAGGAAGCAGAAGATGATTTGGTAAGTGTTGCACACAACGTCTCAATCAAGCTACCCTCATTTGTTCTTGTTTTTCTGACCCTTCTTTTTTTTATTGCAGCATCAGTTGGAGCAAGTGAGAGAAACCCTTTTATCTGAAATCGCTGATAGTGTGCATTGAATTGGATAAAATAAAAAGACACATGGCAGTATAGTTTCCAATGGGATCTTCAGGTACCAAAGTATGACATAATAATGCATCGAGTTCGTCGCTCAGCCCTGTGCGGATTGTGAATCAGCGGCAAAGCGTTGGTATAGTCTCAAATGATGTCCTAGATTGAGTGCCTGCTTGTATACGGTTAGTTATTGGGACCTTGATACACCATCAACGTGCCATGGCCATGTAAAATGGTAGTGAATTTGAGACATGTGGCTCGTAAATCCATGTTTGATGCATTCAACGGCGAAATACGCCTGTATAAAGCACTCATAGGTTGCAATCTTGCTTAAATTTGGTCAAATGAAAAAGTTTAGTCGATTGTGGCATGGCTGCGAATGCTCACTTACTAATACCTGTATTACACTTGAAATGTGTTGCATAATAATAACCCAACATGGCATGAATGATTCGGGCTACAAAGACTGTTTATGTGACTCTATGTTTCATGGACGCGCAACGAAAGGCAAAGCAAAAGTGTGTTCTTGCTGATACAGCCTACCTTTACTGCAACGAAAATGGCATTTGTACCTGTAAAAGACTTTGATAGCAGCTCATTCAAGGCATCCACTCTTATTTTGGTATGTTGAACCTCTCATGTTTTGATGAAATTCCTACTAAATTGACCATCCAGCCCACTGTATCTATCGGCAATGTGCCTCAATTAGCATCTGATTTGATTATCCATACATTCAAGCTCGAACGTGTAGGCTTTCTTGACGACGACTCAGTCATGCCTGTCTCTGGCGTGCGTGAGGATACTGATGCACCAGGTACAACTGTTCCTATTGAAGGTAGATGTCGCCATTTTTTTTTGGTTATGCTGCAGTGAGCTCAGTTGTATATTTGTTGAATAGTATACCAATCCAAGGACCAGCGTTGGACATGTATTCAGCAACGTTCACCCACAATCAAAGGCAAAAGACAAGAGTATTTGGACAACATGACACGATTTGCAGCACAATTTCAGCAGGTTGTCTTGTTGACCTCAATGGATGCCTCTCGTCGATTAGATTCACAGATTCAAGGGGAGCCTTTCAGAGTGTATGGTGAGCATGGATTGGTAATACGTGCTGTTACAATGGGCATTCCAGTGTTGGAAAACTTTGAGCTCGAGACAAGTCAGGATAGCGATAATGAGCATCATGTGCATTTACCCGGCTCTGGTTTGGCACAGCATCTATATCAACAATTGGATCAGAAGGATGTGGAAACCACATTACTTTTAATGTTTGCACTGGAAGGAGGTACATATAAATGCTGGTGTATGTGTTTTGGTTGATATTCACTATACGCGCTTATAGATAACGTTCAGGATGGCATCGAGTTTGCCAGATTCATCAACACCTTGTTAAAAATACAAACAACTGGACTTTCACAGTGGTCACCACCCAAGAGTTGGAAGTTTTTATTTGGTACACCTTACAATGCAGAATTATATCAATAAATGTCTTAAAATGTTTCATCATCGTATTGTTCATCCTCTTCGCCCTCGCCTTCGGGTGGTACTTCAAATCCTTCCTCTGTTCTATAGAGAATAGCTTGAATTTCCTTGATGCATTCGCCATCTGTATCTCCCTGCGAATTCTCCAGCTGCTCTTGAACCAAGATTTCAATTTCTCGCAACTTTCCAAAATAAAAATCTCTTTCCTTCTCTAATCCATCAACGGTGACTTTGAGGTCAGTTACTTGTGCTTTCAAATCGCCAATTCTAGCTGCATCTGCGGGTCCAGCTCTATTTTTGGCAGCTGATGATGATCTACCAGTGGGTGTGCGATTAGCGCTTACAGCTAATGACAGGAGACTGTGTGTGTGAGTACAATAGCAGCCAAAATTTATATGTTTCGTTACCTGCAGGGCTGTTATTGTTTGCCGCTCTGCGTGCCATGCTTGCAGCAGCACCAACACCAGCAGATGAGCGACCCACTGCTGGGCTTCTACCAGAGGCAGCAGATGGCCCACCTCCTTTTCTGCGCTGAACAGCATCATAATCTCCACCAGGAAAATTCTGATCCCAGAATCGCTTGACCCATTGCATGAATTCAAGGTTATCTTGGAATTTGCATTTCATCAACTTGTCGACTGGTATAATCTACGTTTTGACTCGGGTTAGGGGGCTTTTTTTTGGGCGTTGAGCTGTAAAAGTGTTTACCTTGTCGATTCTAAGGGGAAAAGATTAGTAAGGTTTAAGGAGACGTATGATTAATTCGTGTAAAGCAAAACCACTGTAAACGCGTTGATTTCCACTTACTTGTGCTTATCAAAAGTGTGTTGAAGCACTTTGAAATTAGAGACGTATTCGTATTCATGCTTGGTATCAAATTTAACTTTTGTCATATGGACATCGTCTAATATACGGTGCAATGTTGTCAGTGCGGTGTTTCTTGCTTTTCATTGATAAAGGATACTTACTAAACACAGAATCCATGATTTGACAATAGGCAGCACCTGCATTTCATGGTTTTCTTTTAATTTCTCCAAGCATCTCTCCTCCTCCGTCCCGCTCGCCCTGTAGTAGTAGCCTTACCTGTTCCTGCCTGCTCCACTTTAGTGTAGTTCAATTGTAAGAGATCGTTGACCCAAGCCAGCAATTCTGTTCTAGATTCTCCCATAGTGTATATTAGCTCAAGTACAGATTAGATGTGTAAGATAAAGAAAAATATAGAGATGGAAGGAGAAAGAAAAGAGAAGGGAAGAAAATTTCTTGAAGTGAAATATAGATCAAGGAACAACAACAAAATAATGTGATGTCATTCGCTCATTTTCGAATCCCCAGGTGTGCCACAACATGCAATGTTGTGTATCTATTCAATCAAAAAGGTACATGCATTGCTGTAGTAACGATGGTTAGCCATGAAATGCAGTGATTTAACACATCCTTTTGAGCCTGGTAGTAGTAGTAGTTGCTGTGTTTAATTTTTTAATTCAGGGCCATTCGGCGCACATCTCATCTTGACCATTTTGGTAGGACATGCTGCATAAAGCCTGAGCAAATGTATATGCTGACACATTAGTTTACTGCTTTGTCTGGCTACTGGCTACATATGCCTCTGACTCGACTGCGCTACCTATGTCTTTCTTGATGGTTTTGACATACACGAATTCTATCGCCGCATCATTGTATACTACTCAAATGAACGTTAGCATTGCGAGGTTCAATCCCTACTTGAATGCCATGGCATTTCTAGAAAGCGAAAGCAATACAAGGAGCTATTCTTTATGCCTGGTTGAATAACTTATTTATTGCATGTCTATATCTAGTAGTTTGGCTACGAGCAAAAAATGAGCATCCGATTGATGACTTGACACTCATATCACAGTGCATGCATTCTCACCTTCTTTCTATTATTGCGCTAAGATTGTGTATTCAACTTTAATATTCGTTAATGGTCCCTAAGAGGGTTGATCAAAATCAAAAGGCCTTGCTTATTACTGTTCGTGTACATGGGACATCTAGACGCGACGAGGAAGTCTCATACACTGAATTTCGCCGAAATTTTGGAATACCAAACTTGACAACCGAACCTTTTACAAACAATGACCTCTAGCTTAGACTCATTTCAATTCTTTCAACAACACAAGAATGAACTGCTTGGCAAAACATCAGCTATTTGTTAAAATCTTATCTTACAAGTCTACCTCCAAAAGCGCATGATTTTTGAAAGTAAAACTATCGAACTCTAGCGTTAAACATTCAGGGCACACATTCCAAACTCCACAAAATAGTTCAAACACCAATATCGGGGTTTTAGGCTTTTGAAATCCCGCTTTTGCGAAGAAACCGAATCTGTAGACCAATTTTTAGTAGGTAGAATAGAAGCTGAGAAACAAGAGATATGAGATAATTTATGAGTTTTAGGCTGTGGAAGTAATAAAAGTGGTTTAGTTTGATAGAAATGCGCCAGGTTTATGTAGCCCAATCGAAAGGGGTGCACGTTTTTAACTAGGGCGTGTTGTTGTTAGGGTCGTAATAGATGATTTGCACGAGTATTGATCAAAAAGGGTGGACATGGGTGATTTTTGAAGGGCTGTGGACACGATTTTTACCAAGTGAATGCAAGTAGCGTAGAGCTTAACTATTGTTTGCCATTCAAATCTCTATCGGATGGTATGGGTTTTATATAGTAATTTCTAGTTTTGTCTCTGACCCACTGCTTGAGGGACACGAAATTTCACATTTTGAGTAGATTTATAGAGGGAATGCATATGTGGTACCCAAAACTGTTGGATCATGATAGATCTAATGTGCAGCTATCGAATCGTTTTTGTTTCATGTCAATCCGATGATTTTTGGGGAAGATATCGCCAAAAAGGGGTTCAGGGAAAATCGATCATCCAATTTGAACCAAAATCTGCCTGTCATAGCAAGGGAAAAAATCGTATGGTATTTTCAAAACACGACATAATTTTTGATTTCTCATGCTAGAGTCATGCTAAACCTTCAAGCCAGGTATCATTCGAAAGGTAATTAGAGCTGATCTTGACAGGCTTTATAAGGGAAGTTGTTTATTGCGACTATCTAGTAGTACTGTAGTAGGCAAATAAAGGAGGTGTAGCACAACGTTAAATTCAAGATGGCATATTAGGGCTTTGTGTTTGACGCCAAATACTAGTTGTAGTATTATGGAGGTATTTCGGTGTTTAGGATCAGACCATCCAACATTAGGACTCAAAATATCGACCCCAGAGTGTTAAAGTTAGCACTTCCCTATGTCAAATTTTGTGAGAAAGACGATGGCGTGATTGCATTTTAGATTAAATGAGCTGTCGTTGGCGGACACATCATTTCTATACTAACCTAATTTTTCGCACTGATCTTGCGAAAGTTTAGAAGAAAAACCGTTATCTACGAGTGTTTAGTAGTAGTGACAGATTGAAGAGGAAATGCTGCACACCACCGCATTTAAAACCGTTCAGCTTTAGCATGCTTACAGTAGTTGTAAAGCGACAGTGGTTGAGCACTGTTTAGGGCATTGGGTAAAGTAGGTCGAAGCGTGTTTTTATGCCATATAATATGAACTTTAGAGAAGAGCCAGTATAAGTTCTGGTGTATCCCTACTATTATTATGAGGTGGTCTAGAAGCATCATGCATAGTAACGAATTTCGTATGGCTACATTAGATATCCATTAATTAAATGATTCTTGCAGCTTGCCTGCAATGCGATAAATTTTACTGATTTCAATCTCTGGGTTTATCTACAGTATTATATAAAAAAAGGACTCTTCTTGTATTGTACGTAGTAGATACTGTAATATTTCAGTATTATGTTTCATAGGCAGAGAGCGGGAATGCACAGCAAATAGCTTTTCCTTCTAGAGGCAGCCTCTGCTGAATACTGTAGCTGCATTAAAGCATGGCAACAAAAAGGCTACCTGTATTACATTACCTTGTAAAAAAAGTTTTAAAAATAAGGTGAGGCCTTTCCAGACCGTGATTCGAGCTTCAATCTTTTCCAATTCCGCCACCAAAGCTTAACGCCTTAACAAATTTCCCTTATGAACACTCGGATATCGTGATACATGTGTATCTTTTTTTTGGTTAAACTTGGCTATGTCGATCGCTCCAAAAGAGAATTATTATACAATATACATAAGCCTGGTATTGACCTTTGGTGCTCAATTTACATGTTGTTTGCGTGCTCTGTTTATCATAAAAGGCGTTTATCTCATACAAATGGCAATTGGAGTAGTCAAGACAGGCCGTCGTCATTCGACAGTTGTTGGTATATTTGAAATGATGCTGTCTCAATTGCTGGTTGTATATATGAAAGGTGTCTATTATGGTTCGGGTTCCAACGGCTAATCTATTGTAGTTTTTTACAGTCTTGCTATTATCCGCAACAATGTTATACTTTGATATACCCAACCTAAGGTAATCATTTAAAAGAGATTGATATTTATCAATTGTTTATCCAAAAAAGGGGTAATTCTATCTATTTAAACCCCAGAAAATTGGTTTTCTGCTTTTTCAGCCTAAGCGACTTATTTTTTCTTATTCTATAAACACAATGATGACATTATTGCGCATCTTTTCATTTTTGTCCCATACATTTATCTTTATTTTTCGCTTTAATATGAGCAAAAAAAACATAATCAGCATGAAATTATGCTGTAGGTAGTTTTAAGCCCAGATGAGTAATACTGGATGCATTTTTGAACGATATTTGACATTTGTTGTCAGAAATTGAACCACCTCTGCATAGCTATGACGCTTGGTACTCTTAATGTCTCCGTGGATACTTTTCAAGGCGAATCTAATGGTATTATGCATGGCTTGTTAGGCATCCACGTACTGGATCGTGCCTAATTTCTAAAAATAGTAAAACCATATTTGGGCAAATTGTCAATATTTTAGATAGGAAATTGTTTTGCGACCCATCTGATATTATGAGTGAGACTCTGTGCATTATCTTAATACTTGACGAAGCAAGAAAAATGATATTTAAGAAAGCTGTTGTCTGTCTGCTCAGATATAGTTTATACTGTATATGTATTGTAGAGTGTAACTCTCCAAGTAAAGGCTTTCTAGTAGTTTGGTGCAAACTTCTTCAAGGAAGGCTATCGACAAACCAAAACATAGCTTAACTGCCTTTTCTGTACAGTGTACACTCATAGAAAGTCACACATCAGGTGGTATATAGCACTTCACACATAAGAGGCTGCAACTCAATTTAATTTTGACAAACTTGCGTTTTTCGTCTAGAGTGTAACATTTAAATATCTGGAGTGTAACACCTTTTCAGAAGAAATAAACTGAATTTCACCACCTTTACGATGGCAAGAAATTCTAGAATTTTGAGAAACTGTTTTCTATGCTTTCATTAACTCGTTTCCCAATTAATTTCCCCACAATTAATTTCTCTCCACCTTAGCTTCCGCTCGTGATGACAGATTTGCGTTTTTCATGTAGAGTGTAACCTTTGTATATATGGAGTGTAACACCTCTTCATAAGAAAAGACTGAATTTCACCGCCTTCAGGATTGGGAGGAACTCTAGAATTTTGAGGAAATGTTTTCTAAGCTTATATAAACTGATTAAACAATTAATTTTCCAGCATTTAACTTCTATTAACCTTAGCAGCTCCCTCTGATGACAAATTTGCGTATTTCATCTGGAGTGTAACATTCTGATATATGGAGTGTAATAGGTTTCCAAAAAAGTATACTGAATTTCACCACCTCAAGGATGCGGGGAAAATCTAGAATTTTGGGGAAATGCTTCCTGCGCTTATATGAACGTATTAGACAATCAATCTCCCAACATTCAATTTCTCTCACCCTCAGCTCTGCTCTCTGATGACAGATTTGCGTTTTTCATGTAGTGTAGCGTTTTAATATCTGGAGTGTAACCCCCTCATTTAAAAAAAGACTGAATTTCACCACCTTCAGACTAGGGGGAAATTCTAGGATTTTGAAAAAATGTTTTCTGAGGCCATATAAACGTATTAGAGATTTAATCTCCCAGCACTCAATTTCTCTCACCCTTAGCTCTGCTCTCTGATGACAGATTTGCGTTTTCATGTAGATTGTAACAGTTTAATGTCTGGAGTGTAACATTTCTCAATATATATTTATTGCGGAAGAGCAGAGCTAAGGGTAAGAGAAATTGAATTTTGGGAGATTAGTTGTCTAATAAATTTATATAGTCTCAGGAAACATTTCCCCAAAATTCTAGATTTTCCCCGCATCCTTGAGGTGGTGAAATTCAGTATACTTTTTTGGAAACCGGTTACACTCCATATATCAGAATGTTACACTCCAAATGAAAAACGCAAATTTGTCATCAGAGAGAGCAGCTAAGGTTGAGAGAAATTGAATTTTAAAAGATTAGTTGTTTAATCAGTTTATATAAGCTCAGAAAGCATTTCCCCAAAATTCTAGATTTTTCCCCCATCCTTGGGGTGGTGAAATTCAGTCTTTTCTTATGAAGCAGTGCTACACTCCAAATATTCAAAAGTTACACTCTACATGAAAAACGCAAATCTGTCATCAGAGAGCAGAGCTGAGGGTGAGAGAAATTGAATGTTGGGAGATTGATTGTCTAATACGTTCATATAAGCGCAGGAAGCATTTCCCCAAAATTCTAGATTTTCCCCGCATCCTTGAGGTGGTGAAATTCAGTATACTTTTTTGGAAACCTATTACACTCCATATATCAGAATGTTACACTCCAGATGAAATACGCAAATTTGTCATCAGAGGGAGCTGCTAAGGTTAATAGAAGTTAAATGCTGGAAAATTAATTGTTTAATCAGTTTATATAAGCTTAGAAAACATTTCCTCAAAATTCTAGAGTTCCTCCCAATCCTGAAGGCGGTGAAATTCAGTCTTTTCTTATGAAGAGGTGTTACACTCCATATATACAAAGGTTACACTCTACATGAAAAACGCAAATCTGTCATCACGAGCGGAAGCTAAGGTGGAGAGAAATTAATTGTGGGGAAATTAATTGGGAAACGAGTTAATGAAAGCATAGAAAACAGTTTCTCAAAATTCTAGAATTTCTTGCCATCGTAAAGGTGGTGAAATTCAGTTTATTTCTTCTGAAAAGGTGTTACACTCCAGATATTTAAATGTTACACTCTAGACGAAAAACGCAAGTTTGTCAAAATTAAATTGAGTTGCAGCCTCTTATGTGTGAAGTGCTATATACCACCTGATGTGTGACTTTCTATGAGTGTACACTGTACAGAAAAGGCAGTTAAGCTATGTTTTGGTTTGTCGATAGCCTTCCTTGAAGAAGTTTGCACCAAACTACTAGAAAGCCTTTACTTGGAGAGTTACACTCTACAATACATATACAGTATAAACTATATCTGAGCAGACAGACAACAGCTTTCTTAAATATCATTTTTCTTGCTTCGTCAAGTATTAAGATAATGCACAGAGTCTCACTCATAATATCAGATGGGTCGCAAAACAATTTCCTATCTAAAATATTGACAATTTGCCCAAATATGGTTTTACTATTTTTAGAAATTAGGCACGATCCAGTACGTGGATGCCTAACAAGCCATGCATAATACCATTAGATTCGCCTTGAAAAGTATCCACGGAGACATTAAGAGTACCAAGCGTCATAGCTATGCAGAGGTGGTTCAATTTCTGACAACAAATGTCAAATATCGTTCAAAAATGCATCCAGTATTACTCATCTGGGCTTAAAACTACCTACAGCATAATTTCATGCTGATTATGTTTTTTTTGCTCATATTAAAGCGAAAAATAAAGATAAATGTATGGGACAAAAATGAAAAGATGCGCAATAATGTCATCATTGTGTTTATAGAATAAGAAAAAATAAGTCGCTTAGGCTGAAAAAGCAGAAAACCAATTTTCTGGGGTTTAAATAGATAGAATTACCCCTTTTTTGGATAAACAATTGATAAATATCAATCTCTTTTAAATGATTACCTTAGGTTGGGTATATCAAAGTATAACATTGTTGCGGATAATAGCAAGACTGTAAAAAACTACAATAGATTAGCCGTTGGAACCCGAACCATAATAGACACCTTTCATATATACAACCAGCAATTGAGACAGCATCATTTCAAATATACCAACAACTGTCGAATGACGACGGCCTGTCTTGACTACTCCAATTGCCATTTGTATGAGATAAACGCCTTTTATGATAAACAGAGCACGCAAACATGTTGTAGATTAGGCACCAGAACGCAACACCAAGCTTGAATGTATTACAATATATAATAATTTCTTTTTTGAGCACTGCAACTTTTTGGTGGGTAAAATAAGGGCGAAATGCTGGGCAAAGTACACATTCTACCCTTTTTATGGTATTACCCCAAGAGTAAAGTATACATTTTGGCTAGATATTATTACTCCAAAAAATCATAATTGATATCGGACGACGATTAGCTACCAACATACACTTTCAAAGGTACACAAGATTAATTATATTGCCTTCCTCTTGATGACCCTCAGATAGCGCCTTAAATACTAGGCAAAATGATATGCCATATTACTACTCCCAGGGTAAAACGAGGTAATACGACTAAACGTTGCAGTGGGACGACGCGACCAAAGTGAAAGCTATTACTATTTAATAAAAATAATCCTTAACAAAACTGTCATAACTATTGTTATGCACTTATAGCCAGGAGCTATTAGGTACTTTAGTTATTATTATGAATAGTGATCTATCAATGTGAGGAATCGCAGTATTTCCTATTTTATCTCAGCTGTTAAACAGTAATTTATCAGGTACAACGAAGCAAGATAACAACCTAGTGAGGTTATCCTGAATGTCATCTTCATATCTATTCCCATCATATGCCATTACATCTCTAATCTTTATATAATCATCCTTCACACGATCCATCCTTATGCCATCTATAATTTATAATCCTTATATTACCTATTTCGACCCGCTCAAAAAGTTTAAATACAACCGAATCATGTACTGATAAAATGGTATCTTTTAATTACAATCGAATTTATACTGACCATTCAAACTGATAAATCACAAGGCCTTTCCAATACCATGTTCCACCTTAAAAGTTGATCCATTTCCATTCTTTTACAACATATTTAAGTATCAAAACATTTTGGAATTTTTATCTCATCGACCCATGATGTACAAAATGAATTTCGAATTTGCAGTTTTGGGTTCTGACCCATCCTGACATCGATTTTTGAAAAGTGCACGCTAGAGTTTTCGGACTAGCATGTTCCTAAGGCAATTTTCTGCTGGAAAACCGAATCCGCAATTCAATTTTTAGTAGGTAGAATAGAAGCTGAGAAAAAGGAGATTTGAGATATTTTATGAGTTTTAGGCTGTGGTAGTAGTAAAAGTGGTTTAATTTGATAGAAATGCCCCAGGTTTATACAGCCTAATCAAAAGGGGTGCACGTTTTTGACTAGGACGTGTTGTTGTTAGGGTCGTAATAGATGATTTGCACGAGTAATGATCAAAAAGGGTGGACATGGGTGATTTTTGAAGGGCTGTGGACACGATTTTTACTAAGTAAATGCAAGTAGCTAGCGTAGAGCTTAACTATTGTTTGCCATTCAAATCTCTATTGGATAGCTTAAATTTTATCTTAATGTGTGGAGCATTGCACCCTAAATTTTTCTCGTAACTAAACTTTACATCTGCGATGGGGAGTATTAGGAATTTTAAAAATGAGGAGAAGAGGCACGTAGACACAAGGGGATAGTTAAAAAATGAGGTGACGAAGAATACAAACTTAAAAGCAGAAGTACAGAAAATGAGAATAAGGATGAAGATGGAAGGCAGACTAATACTGTATTAGGAATTAAGCAGTGCAAAGCAGCAGAAAGATTACGGAGGCTCAGATTTTGCACGACTACAGAAAATGTTTAGAAATAAATAACGCATCTGTTTTAATAAGTATGAAGAATGTTGTCACCCTTACCAGTTCTGTCCTATATAATTATGAGAATAAATTCTTTGTAGAAAAGAGTGTAAAATTAATAAGGTGAGGAATAGCGTTTATTAAATTATTGGAAACCAGAGGGTTTAGTACTGTACTATTCGAACTAAGGGATTTGATGTGAGAATTATTATTAGGTGTTATTATAGAAAGGTTGATCTGGGCGATAGAATAATGGATCCAATCTACTAATATTATCCTGAACATGCCATAAGTGTGATGATCATAGTAGCTGAATCCAGTTTCATGTCAAAGTTTATGAAATAATGTAATATGTGCTTGAACTGATGAGGAGTGTTTCTTCCCATTTGGAGGTCTGGTTTAGAAATGATTCATCACTATACAATATCAAAAGCTGTTAACATATTAGTAATTAAAACAAAAAACACACTGTGGAAAATCGCCTTTTTTGGTTAGACTGAATGCCGTTTCGAGAGATTCAAGCAAATTCGCTCAATTTTGAAGAGCATTTCTTCACTCGTATATTGAACGATTTGAAACAAATTTACATATTAGAGTAGTTCATACTCTGACGGATACTCGTATTATTTTTTTATAGTTTTTTGGGACGTCTATATATTTTTCATGAGTTTTTGAAAATTGGGTGTTTCTATCTTAAAACGTGCGACCTCTCGAAAGCCAAATAACTGGAATGGAATTGCAAAAACAAAACCAAGCATTTGAAAATAAACAACTTAATCTGTCTTGTTTAAGATGGCTAAGTCTTGTAATCATTATCACTTATTCAATATCACGAACGGACTGTAATTCTTTGAGGCGCTTGAAGGGCTCGTACTCTTTTTATGAACTCCTCCCATCTCTAAATATCATAATCAAGTATCTGTCTTGACTTCTTCGATCCCCTTCCCCTCCCCACAAAGGCATCAACGGAGGGTTTGTTTTAGCGTTAATATTAAGACTTAGTTTAATTTAGAAATTAAAAACATTAAAAAACGTCAGCATAACATAATAAAAGTCTTGATGAAAACTTATCTCAAACTTGCATAGTGTGGAACCGGACATCAAAGCTTTAGCAACGCCATCAATCTACCGTATATACTACGCTATAGTAGTTACTGTATAAGGTGTGGGCAGTATCCAACTATTTATCATGATCTGCAACATCTCAAAACAACAGTTTTTAATCAACCCCGGAGGTCCCACGGCAGCGCGAGCCGCGTCAACGTAGGCCAGCATTCATCGCAGCGGAGAAAGTCTCGTGAAAAACAACAAAGACATTAATCTAACTATTTTTTTTACGTCTATTTCGAAACAGTTGTTTTTTATGACATCGATTAATGACTTATTATTAATAGCTTACGATCATTGTTTATTCGTCTTCCTCCAGGTGAACCATCATTTATGAAAAATATTGTAGTAGGCAAGGGAAACCCCATCTGCTGATCAAGTAGAGACTTTGAAAGAATGTGGCACTGCAGTGAAATCAGGATTGAAATTTCACTAAAAAAAAATAAAGCAAATAAAAAAAATACAATAGCAATCAACTGTATTTTATTATGGTGTTAAAATTAACTGAAGATCCTGGTATTGAGTAAAAAAAGAAGAGTATTTATATACATTTGGACCTAGTGTGTAGCGTTAGTCATGATAGAGAGCAATAGATGGTGCTATTGCGATATCTGGTCAATGTTGTTGATATTTTGTTGAAAGTAGTAATCAATGCAAGAGCACTGGCCATAAGGGTTCAATTGCGTAACCTGAATGGGCTTGGGCGAGCTATCTTCATAGCATGATTTAGATGTAACCTTGATGTGTGGTGTTTGTTATTGATGTGTGAGTGTCTTTATCTAGACTACTGTGCAACTGTGGTATCAGGGCACAGTTGTTATATTTGAATATGTTTGTTATTGATTTAATTCCTTTTGGATAAAGATAGCATCACTTATGATGGACATCATGGGCGTGAATGGATACACTGTGATCAAGAGTAATTCATTCACACGATGTGCGAGATACGGGTGCCTCTTTACTTTAGTATGTTTGAATGTGTGTTTATGTACATTTGAGCGCTTTATGAATAGATTTGAATAGCATGAATCCGGATGATGAATGATATTTGGTTTTCAGTGATGTAGCTTTTAGGTAGCTTTTTCATTACAGGCACTATGCCATGTCGGTGCGATTGTCTCCCAAGAATATAGCATAAAAGTTCTACTATTTTTTTTTAAACAAAAGTGTGCTGATATAAGGACATCAATGTTCTCATAAGTACAATGATGCTCGTATGTGAGAATGTTGGACTTTCTTGCGAATCAAAACATTTTACCAGATCAAAAATGTTTTCTATGGCATTCTAGAAGCTCTGTCTGCTTGTGGAATAGCTCATATTTACTTATTTAGAATAAGGAGCAGCAGAAAAACGTAAAATAAATCGAAAAAATTAGTTCTTTGGTATATAATGTTTTGTTTGGTCCTATTTTCACGTGATTTGGGGATGTAGCTCAGGTTAAAGGGGGCTTTATTATATACATGAATTCAAATGGGCACTCGATGGGAGCATTAGCCTAGAATTCCAGAAGCAAAAAGAAATTCAGGAACGAAGAACCCTTACAGAAACACTAACTATGATAAGGGGAAAAGAGAGAGTGGTAGTGGCATGGAGAGCGGCTTGAATACTGGCAATGTTGATTCGATCTGCAGGAATGACCATCGGATGGGAACTTTGATAATCACTTACCACCGTGGCATCGCAGCAAGAAGACAAATCAGCAAGACGTTCTTCAATGTGGCAGAGCAAACCAGAGAGATCCAGGATCTCGATCTGGAGCAATCACCGCTAATGGGTGGACGAGACAGTCAATTGCATGAAGCAAGTGCAGCAAAGCAGACCAAAAGTAGGGTGGACCAGCCGAGGCTTTGTCAGGAAGACAGTTGAGAGCATGATCGATGCGATGAACACCAATGGGAGCAGGCGGCAGAGCATCAAGCAAGTCTGGATCCAGAGCACGACAAGACAGAAAGTGATCTCGAGAGATGAATTCACCCGAGGTGCACGGACACTCTTCACGCATGTTTGTGAAACGTCCAAGACGCCAACGCACAAGACGACTACGAGCAGATCGACCAATTGGAAGGTACAAAATGGGATCAGGACGGGTAGCAGAGGGACGGCAAGCACGAAGCAAAGTTTGCGCACCAGTGACAGCAGCAGCAGCAAGTTGGCGATCCACTTGATCTTGCCAGTAGTCATCAAAGACCACCTTGAGAGCAGCGGTGGAGGCAGGCGGTGGAGAGGGCAGAGACAGGTACAACGGGTTTTGACAGATAAATCTATCAAGACGAGTGTAGCGCAGACCACGGCAAAGCAGGACCAACAAGCAGTCATCTGGAAGGGTATCAGCACGCAGAGCAAAGCGTGTGGCTAGAACATTGTACCGATGCTTCATGCTGGGGAGACAGGTTAAGTGCTTAGCAACATTGTACCACGTACTGCCCACAAACATACCAACCAATCGATTTTGAATCGCATCCAGAGCCTTGAAGTCACGAAAGAGCAGGTGAGAAATAGCGAGCCCATATTCCAGTTTCGGTCTAATGAACGTTTTGTACAGACGAGCACAGAGCAACAAGGAAAAGCCATGTCGATTGACACCAACCGAGTTCAGTAACGCCATTGTCTTGACAGCACCAGACGCACGTAGGTCCAAAATTCCAGCAGCATACAAACCCTTGTATCGAAACGGCATGCCAAGATACGTGAATTCCTCAACCACAGGAAGAGGCTCATCGTACAATGACAGTGGATGGCGAGTCGATGCAGTGGGAGCGCAGAGCACAGCACATTTGGAAGGTTTCCATCTGTAGCCCAGAGATATTGAGTGGACAGAAGCAGCATCCAACATGGTTTGGACATCACGCCGAGAGCCAAAAATTGCGACATCATCAGCAAAGAGCAAGCTGTTGACACACACATCACCCATTCCAGGTGGCGATACCACCGTACCATGAGGGACAGCAGCACGCAGAGCAGCAGGCAGAGAGTTGATGTACAGAGAGTACAGGTGTGGGCTCAGCACAGAACCTTGCAACACGCCAGTGACAGGTGCAAATGGAACAGAGCTGTGGTTGGCAATGAGCACCGAAACGAGTACCTCGTCAAACATGTTGATGAGCAGGCTGAGAACAGAGCGAGGCAAAGATGATCGCGACAGGACATCCCAGATCACACGACGATCCACCGTGTCATAGGCAGATTTAATGTCGAGGAAGGCAACAACAGGATAGTGGTGGTGAGTGAGGAAGTAGTCATGCATCAAGTCGTGCAGGCAGAGGGCTTGATCCAGAGGACTTCGTTGAGGTCGAAAACCACCTTGGGCAACATCCAAAGCAGGCGAGTGTACATCCAGAGCTGGCATCAGTGCAAATTCGAACAATTTGCGCATCACCGAAGTGAGCGAAATTGGACGAAAGTTGGCCGGATCAGAGGCATCACCCTTCTTGTGGATGGGAAATACTTGAGCATGGCGCCAAAGCACGGGCGTGTATGACCATTGAGAGCATAGCGTAAAGAACGGAGACAAGACAGGTGCAATGTCAGGCGCCAAAGCTTTCAGCATTTCAGCTTTCAGATGGTTAGGACCAGGAGCCTTTCTGTTCGGCAGTCGCTTGATGAGAGCAACGAGCGTATCAGCGTCAAAGAGGTCCGTGACAGCAGTAGACACGTCATGCGGCAGAGCAGAGGCATGGAAGTCGGGAGCTGCAGGACGGGACGCAGAAGCAAGCAACGAGCCATCATACACAGAGGCAAGATGGTTACCCATAGCAGTGACAGAAGCATTAGGGCCGTCGGGATGACTGAATGTCGCCGAGGTTTCCTTGTTGCGCTTGATACGCTTGATGGCAGCAGTAGCTTTGGTAAAGTCACTCTCAAGAGCAGAGCAAGACTGTTTCCACGACTGGCGCTTGGCAGCTTGTGCGAGAGAACGGAACTTGCGGTGAGCTTGCTTGTACAAGAGCCAGCACTCAACTTTGTCAATACCAAAGGAGGCATGGCGCCATTGGCTATAGGCACGGTCGCGTTCAGCAGCAGCATCTTGAATCTCTTGTGTCCAGTACTTCTTCCAATGACCAGGACGAGCAGACTTCACACCAATAGCATGGTCCAGGCTAGCATACAAACATTGATTCAGAGAATCGTTGAGTGCATCGATATTAGGACGGGTAGCAGGGGGATCAGACACCAGATCAGCCAAAGTACCCACCAAAGGAGCAACAGAAGATCGAAAGGATTCACGGAGTAAGCGCAAAGGCTTCTCTTTCGTCAATTTCGAGAGCTTCCATTGGCGCCTAGGAGCCAACACAGAATTACCAGGGCTCACAATATCATCAGAAGGGGGAACATACCCAAAAGTAAGCACCATCAGCCGATGATCAGAGCCGAGAGACAGATCAGACTCAATGACCAGTTGAGGATCCAGGAACGCAGAATCTCCAATGTTCGTTAGAAACAAATCAATGATGCTCGAGACCTCTTGTTGACGCCGAAAAGTTGTAAATGTGGGCATGCCGTAGGCGAGGTGTTCATTCAGTAGTGACATTGAAGACTCCTCAAGCCATGGCAGCAGCGCAGTACCACGAGGGTTGGTGTTAGTATCACCAAGCAGAGATCCAAAGCGAGCATTGAAGTCACCACAGATGATCGTATCGCTAGTGACAGGCAACGAGCGAAGCAGCGAGAGCACCTGATCCGAAGATAAGGGTGGAGGGAGATACACACAATGTACAGTGAGGTTGCCAACCTTCAGAGACAGAGTGTGGGCGTTGTAAGATGGCAGTTGCGACACAGAGAAAGGACAAGCAGCAGAGACAAAAACAGTGATACCACCAGAGCCACGGTTGAAAGCACCAGGTACTTTGGAGCCGTAAAGATGGTACTGAGTCCAATCAGTGGGGAAAGAGCCAGAGGTTAGCCAAGTTTCAGTCACCAACAGTACATGCGTGTTCATGACATGAGAGAGAACATCATGCACAGTTGATTGTCGAAGACCATTGGCATTCCAAAGAGAGATAGAAAAAGAAGAAACCGGGGGGACAGGCACATTAACGTTATCAAGCAGTATCGAAGGTGTGGGAGACGCACACATTATTGATCTGTTTCCAGATCGTTCATGGCAGTGTCAGACGCAGGATTATGCTTGCGACGGAACAAAAAGTCGGCCTTCTTTGGTTCTTTCTCGGAGAAGCGCTTCAGAGCAGCAGCAACAGCCGTGGAGAGGCCATCATCACAGATCCAACCTTTTTCAACAAAGTACTTACCCACACCACTCACATTGAGCGGACGGATGTAGGACAATGTCTGCAGGCAGCAGGCTTCAGTATACTGAGCAATCATGTCTTGACGTTGCTCGACGGGCAGAGACTTGTATTCAGGGTCGGCCACATTCTCGGGATCCAAAGGATCAAAGTCGGTGAACACTTTACCCTTGGCCTTGTTCAGTAACTCGGTAAACTCTTGCACGTACTGGACATGCAAAAGGATACCAATAACATGAGATGCAGGAAAGCAGATGTCAAGAATTCGATCCACATCAATGTTGGCATTGGTCAGATGCTTGCGAACCTCAGAACGTTGGATTTTACGAGAACGACCAATATAAACATATTGGAAGCCCTGAGCACCCTTAGACTTAGCAGTGGTGAAGGCACGGCCTGCAGCGAGGCGTTTCTTCTCCTTCTTCTTGGGATCAGGCTTGTGGGCAGCAGCAGTAGCGATCTTAGCAAAGCTAGTTACGCCATTGGTCAGAGCAGAGTTGACAGCAGCAGAGCGATCGTCCCCATCATTGCGGGTCGAACCAGAGGCAGTGCTGTTGTGACTAGGAGCTTGTCCCTGTTGCAAGGTCCTTGTCTTGTAAAAGTTTTTTGAGGGCTTGGTTCTCTTGTTCCAGAGCAGCTAGACGTTGAAGCAGATCTTCGTGCTTGTTTACCTTCTCGGTGACCAAGGTAAGTTGTTGTTGAATCTGTTGCAAGATGGCAGGGAACTGATTCATGTCCAGAGCAGGTGCAGTGTTGTTCATGGTGACTTTTTCGAATTCCAACAATTTGAAAAGATGAAAAACAGGAGTACGACAATTCTGAAGTTATAACACAATAAACTATTGATGAACGCAAGTATACTGGTACAATTTCGAGTGGATTGGAGTACTGAGGGTTGAGATAATACGTTTTTTGTGGTTTTCAGAAAACTTTTTCTAAACGGGGTGGCAAAAAGTGTCGAAAGACGGGAAGAGATGGGGATGTAGCTCAAATGGTAGAGCGCTCGCTTAGCATGCGAGAGGCACTGGGATCGACGCCCAGCTTCTCCAATTTTTATCATTTTTAATGATTTTTTGGTATCGTCAGACGTTTTAATGTCATGTTGTTGTTGACTTGCGAATAGAGACAATTGAGTATAGAATAGTACTAAAGAGATAGAAGATATATAGAAGAGCTTAGACAGATCGAACTATATAATGAGCACCAGGTTTATAGTTGTCCGACTTAAAAGAGATATAAGTAAACAAATAAAGATATAATATATATAATAAGAAAAGAGATGAAATACAATGAATCAATAACCAAATGTAAATGTTAGATTCAAGGGATCTTTCAGATGAATAAGTTCAAATAAGTAAAAATAAAGAATGAAAGCTATAGTAGCTATGAATATAAGTTTCAGGTAAAAGTAAGATGATCGTTTATTGATTCAAGTTATTTGCAGTATTTATATTAAAGATGATTCTAGCTAATTCTATGTTTGTTTCTAACAGTTTCTAAATATGATCGGTATAATTTCAATGAGGACTTTGTCCTGGATGTTTCATCCTTGATTATTAATCTTATTTCCGTATCTACGGCGATGGATAAAGTTTTGTATGTTGATTAATAATTATTTGACATTTGAATAGAAGCAATTAGATGTTTGTTGAGGGCTTTTTACCACATTTGTATGAGGCTTTTCTGTGTTGTAACTTCTTTGTAAGGTTTTTCCGATGAATTGAGGTGTTAGCGGCTATGACCGAGTTGGTAGAGCTTCATAGAAAGATTTGGAATAAAAGGAGGTTGATACCCAAGTAGATATGGATAGTTTAGAGTTGGATGGTGTAATATCGTGTACCTGAGATTTGACATCTGTCAAATATGAATCTCAGTGCGTTATTTGTAATAGGAGTTGAATGGTTGATATATTTGATTTGAGTTTAAAGGGGAATGTCTAGTGATACAGAAGTGCTTCGCTCAAGAAAAGCTTCCAAGGTGTTCTTAAGATTTATATTCGATAATCCCGATGTATGAAAACGTGATTGTGTAGTGACAAGAGTGATTTATTGGAGATATGTTTGTAATTTACGAAAACAAAAGGAGAAAAGATGAATGGCTACTCTTCACCATCCATCTTTTCTCTTTTGTTTTCGTAGTTTCAAACACCTTTGGAATAAAACTCTTTTGATCCCTAATTCCATATACCTTTTACCCATCTTTTAGAATCCGAATTAGACATAAATCTCTTCTTAAATGTTTACTACTATAGTTCCAAAGCTGTAGCATTCATCATACAAGTGAGTGCTATTGATTGAAGAAATCATTCTTACGGACAGAATAAGCGCATTGTTTAATATGAAGACTGCTCTGTAAGAACTTCATTGCTTGGTCAGTACATTACCTACTTGTCCAGCTTCCTTGAGTTACTATTTCATAAGCAAGAATTTCTGAAACGGCTGTAATCTCACTTTTCGTACTGGAGACGGTAGTCGCTCCTGGGTAAAAGTGAAATATTATATTGCTTACGCAACAAAATTCTAGCTATGAGCAAACAAATGTGTAAATTTAAAATGAGGTACGTTAAAGGAAACTCTGAATACGGCTCAATAAATTGTTCACAGAGTAGTGAACAATAAATCCGGTGGCTCTTCTCGCATTCAAGGTTTTATTCAAGCAATATTTATTATCAAAAATTTATGCACAAACATTTTATAAAATCATTTTATAAAAACAAGAAAAAGAAGTGAGGGAAGGAGTGAAGAAAAAATTAAATTAAATACAAAACAAACCTCACCCCCCCTGGCGTAAATATTTTATATGATTGGTGACACATTTCTATCTTTATTTGTTACTGAGTTTCCTGAAACATCATTGTTTATCACATCCCAAAATGTCTGCTTTAAGCGCTGGTAAGGAAACGAACATTCCTACCAAGGATAAAAAACCACATATGTCACATTGAATTGCCTCAGTATTATACTCATTTGAATGCCCCTAAATAACAGAGATCGAAAGGTTTTTAAGGGGCCCAAGCCTACCATCACTTCCTGGATTTGTAAGGTCCCAAATGCAAATCACCGCAAGATACATGCAACAGTATGAAAAAAGGGACGAAGCGATCAAAAACTTGCGTAGAAAGTTTTTGGATGAATATAAAAGAGTTTATCGAAACTCAAAGCGTGGACCTCCTGCTGCTCTGGACGACGACCTGATTGAAGAGCTGTGGAGCTTTGATTGCCCTCAAGCTGTTCCTGGAGATTCCAGCCGTAGAATTGAAAGCATGGTTGTTTTAAAGGAGAAAATTGCAGCTTTCAAAGCGCTTCTTGAAGAGTTTGAGAAATTCAAACAGAGTTCAATTAGTAGAGCTGAAGAGCTTGGTCTCTTTATGAGCGTAGATCTGTTTGAACTATTGTAGAGTGTGATTCTTTGCTATAAAGAGCAATATAGTGATGACTTACTGACATCATTTGGCATATGTAGATCCTCTCAAAATATTATGCTGCTGAAGAAAACAGTGAAGCCGTATCCAATGGACACAAAGGCTTTGAGCCAGGTAATTGCTGCAAAACTGATTACCAAGGAAGCATTTGACGAAAGATTGTTTGTGAAGATCACAAAAGCGATGAAGGTAATAAAGCCAACATTTTGGCAGGTTGTATTCCATGTACCATCCAGAATCAATTATGCAGGACTTTTGCCTGGGGCTTGATCGAGACGAATTGAATGTCAAGCTCAATTCTATCTACAACGAGGCAAGTACCGATCAAAGAAAGTACATCAAGAAGATTACCACTACATTGTAAGTTTTGTTATGAAAAAATTGCTACGGCGTTAATAACTCAAACATTGTTAAAAAAAACTAGAGCTGATAAGTTGACAGAATCGACATTGACAGGTGATGCTGCTCAAATTTATAAAGCTGAACTGCAAACAGCTTATGTTGATCCAATCTTGAGTTGTTTGCTCAATCAGCCTGCAAAAAAACGAGTCTTCAAGTGGTAATCTACACTGACGTAAGCATGTTTGTGATACTCGGATTATTCACATTACAATGTATTGCCGCCATCATATAGTGATAATACTGTAGGTTAAATAAGCTCACGGAAAGCTCTGATAAATCTACAAAGAGATCAGATGGAGACTCTACTACTGTAATACTTATCAGAGCTCAAGAATTGCAGAAGAAACAACAACAATATCGCAAGAAATCAAGAGAACCTCAAGCATTCAAGACTGGGGACATAGTAGCTCGCAGAAACTATAGCGAGATATAGTATGTTTATTCCCAAAAGAACGCTGGTCAGGAGGACCATGGATAATCATTGAACGAACAAACCGGGACGGCAACGATTTCAAAATCAAGCGAAATCTCGACGACGCCGCGCAGTTCAAATCAACGGTCAACATCTCTGATCTGCAAACTTGGTACAGCAAGAAATAAAGGGGGAATGATGTAGTAGTCTAGCGCGACTATACTCTATATATAGCAATTGAAGATAACACACCATGTTATTGGGAAACCACACTCAAGAATGTCGGATGACATTGTATGATGAATTACATTGTGTGAATTATTATTATCAGAATTACAATTACAAAAAAAGTATAAATACCAGTTAAAACAACAACCAACAAAACGGATCTTAGATCATATCTATTAATAGTATCTTCCAACAGATATTATAACAGTGTTGTCCAACACACTGCATGTCAATCCGTTAACATTAGACACTTGTAATTATCCGCTTTCCTCATGAATGTTGTCTAGATCAGTGCTCAAAATTGGGTTATTTGGAAAATCGTCCATCCGTTAACGTCAACGGGTCCAGATGACCAAATCTTGACCACACAATCGTGTTCCTCACAAAGTTTGACATAGATAAATGTTTATTTTCTCATCAGCCAGATGATTGACATTGGACGACTTCGATTGATTTGATACCAATATAATGCAAAATTGTACTTTTGGATGTTATGAACAGGCTTAGATTGATTCGAAACTCTTTTTTTTTTTAGGATAGTGAATGCATTTGATCATGTCTAATACTTATGGTGGTATCGTGTGTAGTTACCTTAAGCCGTTTGTACCATGCATTTTGAATGTTTATTTCTCTGAGCTGTCTCCAAATTTGAGCCAATAAAATCGCTTCAAAAGCTAGTTTAAGCACCGCTGACCCTAGAAAATTTTTGCGAGGGTTTTCCTATGTTTTTTGGTTAGGCGGACTTTTAAATACTGCCAAATACAGTAATTTAGCAATTTTATCATCAAAATCCCCTAAAATGCCAGAATATGCCTTACTACACACCCCAGCTTATAGTGCAAATGCTTGAGACTCTCAGTTAGCACCAAGTAAGTGATACCAATTAAGTGAGGGCAGCCTATCTACCCCCTAGCCTCTGAATCAAATTTAGTTGTGCTTCAACGATAGGCTTATCCACACAACGAAAAAAGAGGGTTATGGCTCAAAGAACCACGAAAAGGAAAAATGCAAGGCTACCCCACAACAATAGAGCAGCACTGCCAGCGATACAATGCATCAAAAGATACACCATAGCACTATGGTACAGCAACAGAAAAATAGTTGCGTGCAGAAAAGGGGGAAAGAATAAATCGCAATAGAGCAAACTAACGAATGCGCAGTATCACGAGAAAGAAAGTAGTAGTAAAAGGTTGAATGAATATAATCCATGACAACCAAACCCACGACACCCAAAGCCATGACAACCCAATCCACGGCAACCAAAAAAGGGGAATATACAAACCAAATACAAACCAAACACAAACAACAATATATTGTAGCAAACTGGCCTAAAATAAACTGTGTAATTAGTATTACTGTATATTGTAACGCGAAAGGTGATTCTTATCGGCTGATACCTACTGTAACAAGCTTGAAAGGTGTCGTCTTGGGTACTGGTGGTTGCAAAAGTATGCTTCTTTTGTCGAAAGTGGTGTTGTATTCAATCAAAAGTAATAAAAAGTATATGGTTTAATAGAAAAAGTGCAGTGCAAAAACAGGGTGGAAAGGGAGCGTGAAAAAAAAAAGACGCGTTGCTGAGGGTGACCGCAGCCAATAAGCTGAGCACACAGAATTTGAATGACGTGTACACTGAACATTTTGCATTGTGGTGACTGTACCCAAATGATTTTTTTGAGATGCTTTTTTTGATTCAGTATCGACATAGTTTGACATTTGTAAACATTTTTGTTAAAATTAGCTATAGAAAGTGTGCCCAGAGTATACTACTTCTTAATAAACTTAAGGGGAGAATTTGAAGGCGCATTCAATGTTGTCAATTTTAAAGTACTTTTAGAATGAAAAGATAAAGAATTTTGAGAAAATATAAAAAGCAGTTTTTCCAAGAAAAGTCGAGATTTAGCATATACAACGTTCAAAATAGCAGTTGCACAGGTTACCCTACATCTGTGCGGTCATTTTGATTTAATATATATCATAGTAAAAAGTGTCGTTTTCGCCTTCAAAATTGCGATCGTTTGATTTTTAACAAAAACCATGAGGGGTACCTCATGAAAAAACGTGAATTTTCGACGATTTGGATCGATCCTAAAAAAATAAAAATGAATGTTCCGGATGTAAATGGTGATTGATAGCAATCATTTGGCAGTATTCCGAGCATCTGGAAGGGCCTGGAAGATGAGTTATTAAGGATTGAATTTTAGCATTTTGGCTGAGAATTGTATCTTTTGTGTCTTGTAGATCTACGACAAATGCAGGGATTTTCGTTATTATGCAGGATCAGGTCATCCTCCGAGATCCACCTTCAAAATATTAACGTCAGAGTACTCAATTTAGCACGTACATTCGCCAAATTTTGCGAGGAACACGACGATGGAGTACTTGTATTTTAGATTGGATGAGTTGTTGTTGATAGACGGACGATTCATTGGAATAAGCCCATTTTGAGCACTGATCTCGACCAGATCCATGAAAAAAACTGTTGTTAATTACGAGTGTCTAGTAGCGATAGATTCATAAAGGGGATGTTGCGCAACACTGTAATGGGGATGGCATAATTAGTGTAGCTTTGTGCTTGGCATCAATAATTCTATCTTGGTTGTGTGTAGACATTTCAGGTATTCAGGATCAGGCGACCATCCAAGATACGGCTTCTCTATTAAAAGCAATTAAAATACATGGAAATTCTGACTTGTCTATATATGAGCCTTGTACAGTATACCTAGCACCTTTGGTACCATTGGATGCGCATTTCATTTCTATGCTTACTTACCATAGACGCAAAAGAATGGTTAGTATTGGAAATAGTACGTTTATGCGATTCAAAGGGTGCAATTATGCATTATATTTGTGCCACGCTAATACAAAGTTGCGTATTTTAACCATTCGATTTATGAAATTAGCATGCAGTAGTAGATATGCCAGCAAATTCCACAAGAAACACATTTTGGATTCAATGAGTTGCGGTTGATGATGGACGAATGCTTTTAGAAATAAGTCAAAATTAAGCACAAAATTAGATTATTGCATCTATAAAGACGAACAGCGTCCGTACAAACTGTAGTTGGCTAGCTAGTATATACTAGCACGCATGATAATGGTAGTAGTTGGTGATACGTAACATTTAGTTTGATAAACACAATGACAGCTTCATCTTCAAGTCAGGTTTTCCACCAGTTTATCGTTGCATAATCGAGAGAAACGCCAAATGAGTGTATCGTTCTTTGTATTGTTTGTATCGTGGTTCAATGCAGAATGCCCTTCATTGATCTACTGGATGCCTACTAGCATTACGACAAATAATGAAACCAAACCAGGAACCGGATGTTCAATTGAGCTTTCCACCCCCTCATCCACCGTCATCACCATCATCCAGCCCATCATCTCAACAAGGTGAAACAAAGAACACCCGCCTATGCATGACAAAGCATTCAGGAGAAAGACAAGGCATGATGAACCATATTCATTGTTATATATGTAGTTCACCCAGTCACACACACAAAGAAATGAAAGAAGGGCCATGCTCCTCACCAACCTTTTACCATGCTTTCTATTAAAGCGCAGCGTTTTTATATTAAATTTTTTTTCTTCTTCTTCTTGCACATCTTCTTTCAATCCAAACCAAAAAACCATCATGTCAGCACTCTTTCGTCCTGCTACTCAATCGCTCAAATATGTCAGAGTAAGTGTCTAGGCGCATGGAATGAGGGAACGATACATTGACGCGCGTATCTGCCATGTCACAGTCATTTTCTGCATCTGCTGCTCGTTCAGATTGTAAGTACATCAAGATGGGATGGCTATGGCCACGTTGGTAACAGATGGCAAACCATAGTAAATAAGATTCAACTCATTGGACGCATTGGCGCTGATCCTACAAGAACTGCAGTCGGAGACCGTCATGTCACCAACTACACAGTGGCTACCTCTGAAACAAGACCTGATAAAGAAGGTGGGATAGATGGAGAATTGCGTTACAGTGGGAGCACGGGAGAGACTGACTGTAGTATGGTGTAGGCAATTTGATCAAGCGTACTCAATGGCATCGCATTGCCTATTGGCAAGCAGGTGATTGGTTCAACAAGGTCAAGAAGGGGTAAGCTTTTTCCTAGTGTTGATTTTGGAGGGGAAATCTAACGTGTATGTGATATTAGTGATCAAGTTTATGTAGAGGGTACTCTTCGTTATAGCGACTATATTGACAAGGATAATGTCCCCAGAACCAAGGCAGAGATCAACCAAAGTAAGTGGGCAATTGTGAGACGGTATGGAATGACATCTCATCATGATTTCATGCAACGTGTAGCCTCGTTCAAGTTGTTAAATCCCTCTCGCAGCCAAGCACAAGATGAGGACGACGAATAAGTTTTATCTATTTTTTTTTAAAATAAAAATGCCCCCCCCCCCATTATTCTTTCGGTTATATTTGTGTATTTTTACTTGTTTTGACAATTCAATTGTAACATTAGACAGCCTACCGAATTACAAAACAAGCCACACATGAGAGTACACAGTTCAGAGGTAAGCAGGACAGGTACCACTGCATACAGTTACACAACATGATTTTTTTTTTTTTACGTTTTCATAATGGCAAAATAGAGAGGACCACTATTTATTATGTGGGGTGATAATAATAACAAGACGATTGAAATTTAACCGAGAAGAGGAGCGTTCTCTGGAGCAGAGCGACCGGTATACTTCAAGACCAAGATACGAGCAGGGTACAAGAGGGTGATGATGGCACCGGCTAAAGCGGGCCAGTGGATCCAGGCATCGTGTTGATTAGTAAAGATGGCCAAGAGACCGAGTCCGATGACGACAGCGCCAGTGATATCGCCCTTGTGCTTCTTGTATTCGACGTAGCCGATGGCAGTGGATGTCAAGAAGACAATAGCAAGGATGGCCAAGATGCGGATCCAGACGGAAGGGCCGTTTTCACGGAGACCGGTGAAGGCTTGGAAGAGGTTGATAACGGCAGAGTAGACGATCCAACCGTGCCATAAGGAGAAGGGAGCATGGATAAAGAGCTTGTCCCACCAGCTGGTAGTAGGATAGTCCTTGGCAAGCTTGTCTGTAAGCATGATAAAACAAGAGATTAGATATATGCAGCATGTGTGTCATGCGGTCAACAAGCACTTACAGAAAACGCAAGAGACAGACGAAGCAGTCAAGAGGACAAAGACGAAACCAATGATATAGTGGCCGTGTTGCTATACGAATGATGCGCTGATTTAGTCTCTATAACAACGACTGATAAAATAGGCCCAACTTACCAAGAGAGTCAACCAGGCTGAACTAAGCAAGACGGAAACAACAAAGTGCCATCCGACACCGTGAATAGCAGCCTCATGAGCGGGTTCGAACCATTGGTAGATGACGAAACCGCCAAGGAGGAAGTGGATGAGGGTCCAGACGTATTCAATCCAGTGAGCTACAGCATGGTGATGAATACGACTATCTGCTTGCTATATGCATATGCGTACTTACATGGCGTAAGGTAGGTTTGGCCGTCATGGACAACGGGA
The DNA here is from genome assembly GCA_010203745.1 of Mucor lusitanicus. Taxonomy (NCBI): domain Eukaryota; kingdom Fungi; phylum Mucoromycota; class Mucoromycetes; order Mucorales; family Mucoraceae; genus Mucor; species Mucor lusitanicus. Next base: position 2,950,785 of record JAAECE010000005.1, on the reverse strand, counting down.
TCCGATGGAGTGGAGCCTACAAGGTTGTAGACTGTAGCCGAGAGGAAGAGCAGGTACACCAAGACATTGGCCACCTTTTGAACAATGTGGAGATTAGACATGATTCTGATAGTTCAACAAGAAAGGGTTGAAGAGAAGAGGAGAGAAGCAGGATCCACATTGGGGCTTTATATAGGCGCGATTTCCAGTTGTGTGTGTGTGTGAGTGTGTGGTAAGTGTGACGAAAAATCAAAAAGGCAACCTTAATTTTTTCATGCTGCTGCTGATTGATGGACACCATTTGCTGCCGTGATGAAGAAGAGGGCAGTTTAGATTTTGTATTTGTGATGTGCGTTTCATCCTTCTTTATGCTTTGCGGTTACTATCATCCCATTTCACAACAACGACGACGACGACGACAAGTTGCACAAAACCTGAACGGATTCAATTTTAAAAAAGTAAATTGTACAGACAAGTGATGCTCGGGAAAAAAAACCCCACTAAAACAAAACCTTCTGACAAGAAAATGACGTGAAGATTTTACATGAATTCACTGGCTTATTCATGTGTGTGTGTTGTGGTGGTTGCATAAAAAGCCAAACGTTTTATCCCCTTGATTCAGCATGTAATACAAAAAAAAAAGATTTGGGGGGTTTTCTTTTGAGCTAAACTTTTGGATACACACACACACATACATTGCAGCTACACTACTATTTCCCCCTCTTTTTCTTTTTCTTTTCCTTCTCTCACTCGCACTCTCTGATCCACTTATGTCAGTTTTACTCTTAGAGACACTCAGAAAAGCAGAATTAGAACAGGCAAGTAACATGTGCTGCTGCTGTGCCTGAGAGAGCATTTGCATTCTGACCTTTTTGTTTATTAGTATTATCCCAGGTACCAACTTTTTTTTTGTTTATGGGGTTTGATTAGCATATTAATCTTGTAAAGCTTTTCATCAAATGGAATAACACAACTAGAGAACCTTGCTCAAGTGAGTCGAGACGTGGAGCGACAAGATCGCTACTAATGCAATCTCTTTTTTTCTTGCTGTAGCTGTCCATGCAAGACTACAGCAGTTTAGGCATCACATCTATTCCCGATAGAAAGAAGCTATTTCAGCTGGTGCAGAGCCTGAGACAGGAAATACCCACATTGGAAAACGGGCTTGTATCGTCGCCCAACAGCAAGTATCGATTCACCAAATCACCACCCTCCTCCTCCTCCTCCCACAATGTGCCTGATTTATCCAGCCTCAACATCACAGCAGCCAGACGTGGGAGTGGCCAACCCTCTCATCAGACACCATTGCAGCAGCAGCAGCAGATCCCTACTCGATCTCGCTCTCGCACACTGCCCTCCTCAGACCACTACAGGCCCGAGTTTCTGAAATCCAACAGCAGCAACAACTTTTTCAACGAGGAAGCCGGTGCTGCTGCCTCTTTGACGGATAGCGATGACTCTGATGATTCCGACAAGTGCGAGATTAGACGAGGTTCGGGTCCCTTATTAGATCCCTATGGCGTGCCTATTCAAAACAAGTTGCGTTACAATGCGATTCGTCACCAGTCGCAATCCATGACACCCAGCAGCATGGATTCCAACCATACGTTAAGCACTGCTGCAAGCAGCAACACCATCACCAACACGCCTATTGCATCTCCCATGACATCTGCTGGCTCTCCGTTGCAGCAATCGCAACAGCTGATGGGCCAAAGTGATTTGAACCAAAAGATTCGCGTGTGTGTCAGAAAGAGGCCCTTGAACAAAAAGGAGCTGGAGCGAGCTGAAAAGGACATTGCGCCCACGGCAGGTGTGCGAAGTATCAACGTGAACGAGCCAAAGTACGGTTTGAGGGTTGTTGGATAGATGGTGTACTGTGAGGACTGACTGACGTGTGATTCTACTACTAGGATGAAGGTGGATTTGACAAAGTACATTGAGCAGCACAGTTTTACATTTGACGACGTATTTGATAGCGACGAGACAAACGAAAAGGTAAGAAGGGTGGCATTTGCTCTGTCTGCGAGAGGCCTGCTGTACTCAATCACCTGCACACAGATCTACTCTCGCACTGCCCAGCCCTTGGTGAAATACGTGTTTGATGGTGGAAAAGCGACCTGTTTTGCCTAGTAAAGTAGCACATATATACCACCACTGCGCGCTGCAAGGGAGGAACGTTGGTTACTAACCCGAGTGTGTGATGTGTAGCGGCCAAACTGGCTCTGGAAAAACGTATACCATGTTGGATCCCAAGCTGGGTCTCTACGTGCTGGCAGCCCGCGATGTATTTTCTCTGATCCGACAACCCCAGTACGAGCACTTGTCCGCCTGGATCGGCTTTTACGAGATTTACCAGGGCCAGCTGTACGATTTGCTCAACAGCCGCAAAAAGCTGTTTGCAAGAGAAGACGGCAAGCAAAACGTGGTGATTGTTGGACTCAAGGAATTTGTCATTAAAAACGTCGAGGATCTGATGCAAGTGTTCGAGTACGGCAGCCAGGCACGTAGCACAGGTAGCACAGGCGCCAATTCGGATTCATCCCGATCGCATGCTGTGCTCCAAATCCTGCTGCGTCCTACCAAGAACAAAAAGAAGATCATTGGCAAACTTAGTTTTATCGATCTGGCCGGTAGTGAGCGTGGTGCGGACCGTGGCGATACCGACATGAAGACGCGAATGGAAGGCGCTGAGATCAACAAGAGCTTGCTGGCTCTCAAGGAGTGTATCCGTGCCTTGGATCAGGATAAGCGACACACGCCATTCCGCCAGAGCAAGTTGACCCAGGTGCTCAAGGACTCGTTTGTGGGCAATTCGCGTACCTGCATGATTGCTACCATCTCGCCCAATCAGAGCAACAGTGAGCATACCTTGAATACGCTGAGATATGCAGACAGGTAAAAGAGAGTTGCTGTTGTTGGGCTGCATAGCGTCTCTCACACACACGACTTTTTTATGTATGTAGAGTCAAGGAGCTAAAAGGAGAAAGAGACAGACGCGTCATTGGATCAGACAGCAATGATGCTTCCAATGTCATGCATCAACGCCAACTATCCTCCTCTGAAGAATACCCCAATGAAGACGAATACCCGGATGAATACCCTGAATCAGATGATCCTGATCTTTACAATGATGTAGAGGACGATGACTTGCTCTTGCATGATGAAGACTTTCCCAGTGACGGTGATGGCAATATACTCGATGAAGACTTTATCCATGAGAATTCACATCAACAGCAGCAGCAGCAGCAACACATGCGCTCACCACCTGCTACTGCTACGACTACTATTGCATCGCAACCAGCTCGCATGGCCGAACCCAAATACAATCGACATCCACTGGACATGCCTGCCATGTCTTGCTCTCCTGATTATCTTTATGAACAATCTCAACAGCAGCAATATCAGTTCCAACTTCAACAGCAGCATATGCAACAAGGACACAACAAACCAGATGATATACCAAATGCCAATGATTTCACTGCACAGCTGGAGGACTGCCTCTTCTTTGACCCCAATACCATTGAATCCTTCATCAAGTTCCATCGAGCGCAGATCCGAGAAGTAACTGAATTCTCTAAAAAGGAGACCAAGCTACTGGCCAATTTCTCGTTGGGCTTATCCAGTCGAAGAGACGATGAGCGTCAATCCTCGTCCTCTTCCTTGAGAGAAGAACTAAAGACATCGAGTGAATTTATAGGCTATTTGGATAATTTGGATGAATTGCTAGAGATGAAGACGGCTGCTATCGAGGCTTTGAGAGATAGAATTCGACATGTATTGGGAGAAGAAGAGCTTTAAGCGTGGTGGAAACATGAATAAAAAAAGCAAAAAAAAAAAATCTTTATAATAGCAAGTACAGCATGAATGCTTTAAAGCAAAAATTTGGTGTCAATGCCGTCTGCAAAATCGTAAATCACAATCTTGACAAGATTTGAGCAACAGGCGATCTTTGTGAAATCAAATTTCAAGTTGAGTATTCTATATTATCCAAAAAAAAAAAAACCAAGTGTCAGCGCTTTCGTCTCATCTATATATACCAAAAAAAAGACAACCATGCCCCTACCTTCCTTCTGTCGCTTGTCCTAAATCTCGCAAGGCCCTGCCTTCATCCAACGACCAAATCTTCAAATGGCCATTGTAGCATCCACTGATGATTCGCTTTGCCACAGGGTCCAGCTGAATCGTTCGCACCAGTTCCGTATGACCCACCAATGTGTAGACGCATTCCCCAGACGAGGCATCCCACACCTTGATTGTCTGATCACTGGATCCACTAACAATAAACGTACCGTCAAATTCCACACAGGCAACGCCTCGTGTATGCGATTCCAACGTCTTTAAGCAAGCGCCAGTGTTCAGATCCCAAATCTTGACGGTACGATCCCCTGAAGCCGACACGACGCGTGTATCATGCCACTGCACCGCATTGACGGCTGCTCGATGTCCATTGAATTGCCGTAAAAATTCACCTGTATGCTTGTTCCATAAGCGCAACGTTCTGTCCTTGGAGCAGCTGATGATTTGATCCTTGTTGACCAATCTCAAACTGAGCACGCTGTCTGTATGTCCTGATAATGTACGCTTGACCAGTCCAGTCTCTATATCCGTCACAATCAAGTTGGTATCTGAGCTTCCACTGACAACATCCTGCGCATCGTACTGCAGGCACAAGACGCTGCCGGTATGGCCTCGTAATGTCATTTTGCATCGACCCGTTTGAATATCCCACACCTTGATGGTGCGATCACGGCTGCCCGTCACCATCTTGTCCTTGTCAAACTGTATACAGTAGATGCCTTCTGTGTGCAAGTCCGAGACAGGACAGTTGGCAGGGGGAAACATGCGTACTTTGCAACTGCCATTCTTCCATCGTCTTTCAATCTTTAATCGGTTTTGGTAGAGCGCTTGCCAGTTGATGAAGCGGGTATCTGATGCAGGGTCGTAGTGCGGGTTGGCGTTGGTGGAACCGAGTGTCTCTAGTGTAAATCGTTTGACCTTTCGAATGGATTTGGTGTCTGCAATAGGTCGGTTCTTGATGGTATACAGTCGAGACCATTTGCTTTTGCCAATCAGCGGTGATGATGTTCTGACAATGGGGAGTGGTGCAATGTTACTGGAGCCGCCGCCGCCGCTGCTGCCACCACTGCTATTGGCATGATAATCCTCTTCGTCGGGTATATTTGATATATAGATATCCATCTCTTCTCGGTCGTATCCCCATCCTTGCTGCTCAAACAGATTTCGCCATAAACTCTGCTCCTCACACAATGCGTGCCATCCTCGAGACACTTGTGATGCTTGTATCAGCGAAGAAACGTCCAAAAATCCCAAAATCTCTATCGCAATCTCGTACGGCAATTGCTAATCCCAATCCCAATCAATACATGGTTGTCTGTTGCGATGGCCCATGTGCTACTTACTGATAAAATGTTGCGATGCAGATAAGGTGATATGCGGTCCACAATTTGAATGACTTCGTTGGGCGGTAAGCTGGTCAATAACTGAAAAGCAAACTCTAATTCATGTTATCATCTCGGTATATATAAACACATATCTCATGTTACCAGATTTCTGCTTGTCTGTCCAATCTGACATAAACTCGGGAGTTTCAAAGGTGGATTGCTGTGGATGATGTTGTTGTTGGTGATGCTCGCCAGTGTCATCCACATTCATGGATTCAGAGCTACTACCTAAGGATCACTAGGTATCAGAGCATTGTCATAAAAGTTGTACATTGCAACAGATACGTACTCATGCTGGCTGTTGTATACTTGGTTTAGAGAAAGAAAGAAAAAGAGAGAGAGAAAAGAGCAAAACTTTTTCCTTGGTTTGTTTCCTGAAAAAAGAATCGGGATGAGCATAAACAACAACAACAAGTGGCCCAATGGTGGATTTGATTGGCTCGGTGATACAGTTGATGGCGATAGATTAATGCTTTGAAAGATGGAAAGGTTCTGTCGCCCTGTCATTCTCATCAAGGTGAGGTCATGATTACCACATGATAAACCAAGCCTGCACTGGATGAATTATATCAACAGTTTGGATCATAGTGCTCCTTGATGATAGCGATACCTGTTATCCAAGTATCGCTTTGATATCTCATACATGTAGCAGTACGATGCACTGAAATAAACATGATTGCCATTGTCAATGAGTGATACCTTGTATTGAATCAGGAGACCATCATGGTCATCATTGCTACTAGTGACAAGTATATATGGCGGTTTGTAGCTAAGAATCTCAAAGGCACTACCTGCCTGTATCGTTGATACTGCTTTGAATAATGTGCTGAATTGTCTCCTTATGCCCCTTTATCAGTGTTACTGTGGGTACTGCAGATGCAGGATGCACTCATCCACTTTCTCGAGCGACGACAGCGCATTTCAGCCCATTCAAGCACATTTTGACATGAGTTTACCCTTCAAAAATCTCACTGGAAGAGACCAGCACCAAAGATTTGCGTTTCATTTGATGGAGTATCTTTGAATGATCGAATACGACTTGAAACTACCTACCGGCTTGGCGATACAGCCGCTTATTCATCGCTGATACAGCAAATCTGAGCCAAATCTGGCCATTTTTAACCACTGATAGCTTGTGTTCCAGGCCGTTTTGAGCACTGGAAGTAGTGCCAAACTGTTGCTCTTGGTTGTCTGTTACTTGCTGATGCCTTTTCCCAAAATTTTTTGAGTTTTGCCAAATCACCCAAAATCATCATTTTTTCATGAGTACTAGCAAGGGAAAATTGATGAAAATCAAATGATTGCATTTTTGAAGCGAAAGACGACACTTTTTCTTATGGTATATATTGGATCAAAACAAAGCCAAAGGTTCAACTCATCGCCTCACATTGTTACAGTGAGACCTTTATATGTAAAAACTCGACATTTTGGCACTAAAGTCATTTTCACATTTTCGGAAAAAAGTCATCATTTTTATTTTAAAATTGATGTTTTATTAGCACCATTAGATGCGCCTTTGTTAGTTCTATATAACTATACTAGAGACCAAGGTACGAAAAGCACAACTTACATAGTCAATTTTAGCTTTCAAGTTGAAAAGATGTCAAATCAAGTCGAATTGAGGATCCAAAATCCAATGCGAGAACAGCTATAAAAAACGCGTCACTCGTCTCTGCCATACTATAACAATTTTTCTTTTTCCCCCTCTTGATTTGTACCACTTTTTAATGCAAACCTCTACTCATCTTCTACTCATCTTGTAATCTCTTGTTCAAAAACAACAGCATTGCTGCTCAAAAAGCTCGCTAGTATATCCATTAGGGTCTAAAACTGCATGGCAAAGGTGGAATATTGTAAGTATCGCGTGTAAATGAGCGTTTTTAAGAAAATTGTGTAGAGTATGCATTAACACGGTTTAGTAGTACAGTTTGTAGTCCCTTTATTGTTTGTATTCATGGTGCCGCTTGTCTTTGGCATTGATGAGGTGCAGCTGTTAGCTATCGCACCTAGGTAAGGTATTTTTTTTGGTTTTTCTCGTCGCATTGATATAATTGTTCCTTGAGCGATTGTATTCTTGCTTCTTTTCTTCTTCTTCTTCTCCATGGCTGTTGATACATAGTTAGCTCAAGAAACGCTTGTAGTGTTGCTGTGCTGTGATACTGTAGAAACGGTTGTGTTGCTTACCATCGTGTTTGATGCTTTCGTATTGCGTTAATCATAACATGGTATAGCTATTCCTTTTAGTGCATAGCACCATTTATTCTTTCTTGCTTGGCTCACCTTGTGAGTACCCCCTTTTTCTTGCACTCATGCACTTCTCTTTTATTTCCTTTTTCGTTCTCTATGCTCTTTTGACGCATACCTTTTTTTTTACGTTGTGTGGATGTGCCTATTGCTGAAGCTCAACAAGAATTTATCCGAGGCTGGAGGGTAAGTAGGCTGCTCTCGCTTGATTAGTATCACTTACTTGGTGCTAATTGAGAGTATCAACTGTTGAATCATTCACTAGCATGTGTAGTAAGGCATATTGCGGCACCTTAGGGAGGTTTGAAGCTGTCTACTGAAAATTACCTTTTTTGGTAGTATTCAAACTCCGCCTAATAGCAAAACAGAGGGAAACCCTCGCAATTTTTTTTTCAAGCCTGGGGTGTCTGTAGGGTAAATAAAGCACTGTGATTCGCTGAAAATTTTGAGTGGTAGCAGGTAGAAAAATGTGATGCATATGAATAAAACAGTAGTAAAATGGCTTCTTTTGAACGCTATCTTGTAATACAGTCTTGCATAACACTACTGACACGTTAATTTTGTGTATATCATGCAGCAATTGATACAAAGGCATGCGAAAAAGTCTTAAAATTGATTGACAAGACGTTCGGACCAAAATCATGTCATAGTAACGCAGAACCATGACCCAACAACGTCTCATTTTGTGATTACGAAGCTGGAACTCAAACTTTGTGGTGAATATGCCCCTTTATCTCACCAAAACATCATTCATTTCAACATGGCAAGCGGTAGTCAAGGAGTCAATGTTCCAGAAATGATCAATAGATTGATTACAGAAAATAAAGTCATGGTAAAACAACGCGGAGCGCTCGATGCATATGCTCTAGTACATTATCATTCACAGAGACAGTAAAACGATAGGTATTCAGCAAATCGTATTGTCCGTATTGCCTGGATGCCAAGGATTTACTTGACGAGTTAAATATTGTGTATAAAGTGATTGAATTGGACCAAGACCCATTAGGCTATGTGATTCAGCAAACACTGTCTGACATGACAGGACAATGGACCGTACCCAACATTTTTATCAATGGCACCTCCATCGGTGGGTGTGATGATCTCAACGCATTGCACATAAAAGGCAAATTAGAAGAAATGGTAGCAGTAGCAAGAAAAAGAGAAGCATCGTGAATAATGCTTATGCCAATTTAAAATATTCCTAAAGACTTTTAACGAACTATTAAAATGGAATAATGATAATGATCATCAGCATCATTTCACATAACTCGTTTCTTTTTTTTTTCTACTCATTCTCTCTCTCTCTCTTTTCCTTCTTCACCAAAATGACCAGCCCTTTAACACCGTCTGAAAGCACCTGTTTGCTATCCAGAAGGCGTTGGTTGAGAGGTTCCAGGATATTGCCTCTCAAAATCACTACTGCTGCCACGACATGCCAACAGCCAGATACAGATTCAGTTACCAGCTCTACCACGGCCATTGGGTCACCCTCATCTGTAAAACTACTGTTTCCTTCGCTGTCCATGTTCAATCTTCCCTCCACGCCCATCATGTCACCTACAACAGCAATCACAGCGACAGCATGTGGGGAGATAGCACCCCCACCCCAATTTGCAGTGGATCATACCAAAAGACATCGCCTCCTAAAGAAGCTCAAACCTCGCAAGCGTATTCAAAAGGCCTACCCATCTGCTTTTGAAACCTACTTGTTTGACGATGCCGTACCTGGCTCCTTGCAACACCAAGGCATTCGACCTGTGCGTCTCTTGTTGGAACGATTACAAGCCTGGTATCTTTTGGCGAAGCGTCTGCTGCGCCATTTTGAACTGCTGGCCTCGGTTGAGCATCGCGTATCAAAAACGTATCGCACATTGGATCGCGTCAGTATCTTTCCAGCACCTAAAAAGCATCGCAACAAACGCATCATCACACGCAAGAACCGTCGTCGATTTTACAGAGACGAACGCCTGCTCAAGATTCACTTTGCATTTCAGGGCGGTGTCAGAGGTGTGTGCGATGCCTGGCAACACTACCACAACGATGCTTCCAAAGATCACGCTGAATTTGCCACCTTTTTACGGAATGAAGCCATGCCCACACTGTCCAATATTAAGCGAGAACTCAAATGGATGATCAAGTCGATTCGAGCAGATGATCGACTGTCATTGCGCACGTTAACATCACTGAAGAGGGAAGCTGCCAAGCGGTTGAAAAGACTGGACCGACAGTTGGTCTTTTTTGATCAACACCCTTATCACGGTTATACCAAGACGGATCCTTGGTTGATGAATGCTGGTAAGTGACATTTGGCTTGTTTATATATGTGCTTTTCTTGGGTATTCATCCAAAACGTCTGTTGTGTGTAGCGGTTGTCAAGCAAATGGTCAAAGTATATCGACAGGAAAACAAGATCCATGAAACGGTACTGCGACTACAACGCGAAACGCTGATTTCAGAGGGACAGCTCGTCGAAGAATTCAGACGTCTGTGCCAGCACATTTACGACATGCGAGAGAAATCCACACTGGGCATCGACAGTGGTCTGCAGAACATCATGACAACATTTGACAGCGTGCACATGGACAGCGACTGGATCAATTTCAGCAAGCTCAACGAGACGCACTTGGTATCCGAGCAAGCCGCCTTTCGCCATCCCGATCATTTGCAGTACCCAAACCACTCACACGCGCTACTGCAGCCCATCTTTGCTGCACGCATGGAACGAAAATCGCGAGTGCTACATCATTGGCACGAATATATCTATGTCTTGACGCATGCTGGCTTCTTGCACGAATACCGCAATGCCTCCAACTACCCTGCACGCCCTGACGCTTCCATTTACGTGCCCCACTATAAAGTCTCCTCTCTGGCTACCAACCTGCATCACAACCTTGTGTTTCAACTGCAACCTCACAAGGCGTCTAGAAACATGCTCAAGAATCACGGCTGCAGCACAGCGTTGCCAAAAGCGTGGAGAACGTCAAAGACGAGATGGGGATGCACCGATCGCTGGACTTGGACATTGCGTGCCAAATCTGCTCAGGACATGGAGACGTGGGTGCAGCATTTGACTGAGAGCTCGGAAAGATACAGACCTGCTACGGTGAATGTCTTGGCTTTGCCAGCTACACCTGCTCCAGCAGTGGCATCGCCATTACCTGAGATTGTCGTGAGCCCTGCTGTCGAGGAGAAAGAGGAACACGAAGCAGAAGTGACACAGGCGGATGCATCTGATGCCGCCGAAACAACGCCTGCTGTTGAAGCTGATGCTAAGCAAGATGATGAAGAAGAAGCTCCGGCAGAAGCAGAGCCAACACCACCACCAGAGGAGGAGGAGCCATCTACCCCATCTGAAGAGGCCCCTCCTGCCGATGCTGATGCTGATGCCACTCCACCTACAGTTGCTGAAACTGAAGAAAAAGCACAAGAACCACAAGCTGATAATGCAGTTATTGAATAAACATGTCTTATTTATTTACCATCTATCTATGTACAATGTTGCTATGGGGATATACGTATTTACTCTGCTAAACTGATCAAATGTGCAGACGAAGCAATCACATCCAAAGCACATGTCTTGTTGGCAATCAGGAATTGATGGTTCAACATGCTCGACCAAACCGTTGTTAATTCGCTAGTATGAACAGTAAAGTGTGAGTATCATCTTGGATGGCCATGACATTGTTTGCGCTTACCTCTGCTTGACCTTGATAATGCCCTGGTTATGGTATGGATTCCAGTCCAACACATTGATATAGCACGAAGCACCGACTTGACCAAAGATGGACTGCAATGCTTGCTGTATGCTCATACGGAAAGACACTTCTGTGATCTCCACGTCTAATTCCTCATCAGACCATCTAAAGAGAGAGGCGTAAATGACTGGCATGGTTGTTGCTGTTGTGTATTTCGTCATTTACATTTCGATCTTGAGATACTGCCATTCTTGAACAGGCTTAAAGTTCTTGAACCACGGCTTGTTGGATACAATCGACATGGCAAGGAGGATAAAAAGCAAGGTTTTCGCTTGGTCCCACCCAAAGAGTCACAATCAAACCTTTGTAATCAGGACGGATTCGGCTTTGTCCAGACCTGTTTATACACCTAAAAAAAGCTAAAAATTTGAGCTCAAATGTGCCTATATCGAGGTCTTGCCGTTTAAACACGAGCAGATCAACCAAGGCTTCTTGTTGCTCTGATCGTACGAGATATTGACATTAGGAGTAGACGTATCCGATCTCAGTACTAATGTGGAAGGCTACTAGATTCTACTATACTAGTCCAAAAAGCGATTATTTTGACAAGAGAGATGTAAAAAGTTTCCATTTGCCAAGGGATCATCACATTAGCCGGATACCAATGATGGACTCGCACGTCAAAATCAGCCTACATATCGCTATCAATAAGGAAAATCGTGTCTTTATTATTGAATCGAGGGTTGAATGTCTTGCCTCAGCCTGGAAACAATGTCATTATAGGCATTGCTTTGGCGAGAACTTTGAGCAGGCAGCTCTTGTGTACACTTTAATTTTTTTGTGGTTTACCATTACATGATGAGTTATCAGCGATTGAATTCATTTATTGATGCCTTTTCATAGAACGTCTTTCACCTCAAGTTTCCTGGCAGATGGAGGCATTCAATAGACAAAAGAGTGCTGCCTGATTCCGGCATATACCTTATACGAATGCTCTAGGACTGATCACCATTTTGTGTGTGTTGATGTAGGACGGCTTCAAGTTTGTGGTACGATCCAGAGCTGTCCAATCACGCATCCCACATAGCTCCCCTTCTTTTTATGTCTGCTTTCTTTTTCCCTTTTTCTTTTTCCCTTTTTCTCTCTTTATCCAAGGACCTTATGGAAATCAACTTTATCGCAATCTACGATGGAAGCGCCAATGCCAATTTCCTGTTTGTGTCTGAAAGCATCAAAGAGTGCCTGGGGTGGTCGCCCGAGGAACTGCTGGGCCAACCAGGCTACATTTTGACACATCCAAAGGAACGAGAAGCGCTTGCTTTGATACACTCCAACAATGTCAAGAACGAGCGCATGTCGTCTGTCGTTTCGTACCGCGCCCGGCACAAGGATGGACACTATGTGCTGCTTGACAATGTGATCCACTGGTGCTACAACCTGCTCATCAGCACCAACTTTACCTTGCCACCGGACGATGCCACCAAACATGCCATGAGAGCCAATTCGGCCGATCAAAGCTACCTTATACAGCCTGATGGCGCTATCAAATCGAGTAACACACAGAACAACATTAAGCATCTCTTGAGCGAAGCTTATCCCTGGAACGTCAATGCTAATCTCACAAATATGCAGCAGCCCCGATTTTGCCTCGTCTTGAATCGATATTCCATCCACGCCAACATTGTGTTTGCCAGCAGCATGTGCGAGGACATGGTCGGTATGAGTCAGATTGGCTGCATTGGCGATTCCATCTATCAACATGTGGCGGAAAAGGATGTGGAGAATGTGAGGCATCAGATTGAAATCACCAAGCTCAAGGGACTGATATCAAAGTTGCGATTCAAGTGGTTGAGCAGGAAACAAGACAACAGCGATGACGGCGAAAAAGAAACACTGATACCCATTGAAGCAGTAATCAGTTGTACGCATGACGGTTTAGTGCTGGTTGCTAGATTGATGACACCCCCAATAACCATTCGCATTGAGTAATTTGTATATGTAACATAGTTTTTAATAATAAAAAGCAAAAGAGAGAGAGAGAGAGAGAGAGAGAGAGAGAGAGAGAGAGAGAGAGAGAGAGAGAGAGAGTGAGGAGGATGGAGTGTGTGTGTAAGGGGGGAATGTGTATCAAATCGAGAGAGTGTAATGAAATGCTAAAAATGTATACTACGACTAGTACTTAATCCAAGTCATCATACGATGCTGCTGCTCTCTTTCTACGCTCTGAACTCTTCTTGCTTCTCTTGGCCTTGACTTTCTTGTTACCTGCCTCAAAAGCCATGGCCTCATGATGATCTCTACCCAGGTTATCGTAATCCTTGACCTTGTAGATGCGAACAATCCAGTTCTCTGATGTAAATGCCTCGTCCAGCACGGACAATTCAGGGCCCTTCATGGGCAGAGGTTGGTTACGCACACGATCGTAAGGCTGACGACCGCCAAACACTTCATTGAATCGATAGTAACTCATCTTGTACATGAGCGAGTCCTTCATGGCTTGAGACGCTTGATCGTCCACACGATATTCACCTTGAGCAGTAAAGAAGTCAGACTCCTTGATCTTGTCAGGCCAGATGCCCTGCGCAATACGGATCATCCACAAGAACTTGTTGATGTCGTCTCCAGAGTAGCCCAACAGACCACCGAAAATGACCAAGACATAGTTGACGTCGTGCTTCTTCATAATCTCATACGAATCGGCTTCGTTGGTGGACATGGCGCGACCCACGGTGGCAATGTGTGTGTTGTTCCAGGTGTTGTTATCCACAAGCGTAGTGCGGTTAGAGAAACCAGCAATTTGGTAACCGTAATCCCACCAGGACATGATCTTGGCGTCTTCGTCTGTGTTCTTGCGCAACCAGTAGTAGGCTTCTCTGAAATCGTCAATGATGCGCTGAGAACCGTCAGGGTTACGCGAGGCGAGCACAACAGAGGGAGAGGAGTAGGCGTTGGAAGTGACCCAGGTACAGTGCCAGACAAACATGAACAGGAAAAAGACAAATGTGCTTACAACAATGATACGCGTGTCGTTGGCAATGATACCAAAGACCTTGTTCTTTTTGTCCTTGGCAGCAGCAGCAGCAGAGGGCTTCTTTTTCTTTTCTTCTGATGCGCCAGAAGAGGGCGTAGCAGCAGCAGTAGCAGCAGTATCTGTGTTGGAGAAATCGAGGTAGGTATCCAGCAAGGTCGAGATGGCCATACCACCGCAGATACAGACAACAGGTGTCAATGTCAACATCAAACGGACCATGACGCCAGCAAAGTAGGAGGCAAAGATGCCGTAGACAATGACAAAGACATGCTCATCACGCAATGTCTGGAAACACAGGTAGATGCCCACAGGAAAGACAAAGATGAGCATTTGCAAGTCAAAGAAGAACATGGGCCAGGCAGTAGGCTGATGCTCAGAGACGGAGGCAATAATGGGAATATGGATCTTGGCATAGCCCGTATCCCAGAGCGAGTAGAAACGACCTGTCCAAGGCGCAATGTAGCCACCCAAGGTCAAGCCTACGAGTGCAGCGAAGCCCAGTACAAAGGTAACAGCGACAAATGCCTTGAGCAGGATCTGGAACTGCTTTGTTTGAAGATGGCTGCGCATCAAGTTGACAAAGCCCATGATTTGACAGAGGCCAAAGACACCCAAAGCAGCCATGTGTTCCGATGTGCGGGTAGGTTGGAAGCCGACAAAGGGGATTTGCATTGACATGAGTGTACCCAAAATGTAGAATGTAGAGTAAGACACATAGACGCGGCTAGAGAAACGGCCCATCAACATGAGGACAAAGACGTGCAAAGGGATGATGTTGATGATGAACACATAGCCACCCCAAGCAGCGACCATGTAAAAGTAAAAGAAGGCAGCTGCTGAAGCCCAAAGCGCAGATCCCAGCTTGAGTGCCTTGATCCAGAGGTAAAATGTAAACATGAGCAAGAAGATGGCGATAGCTTCGTTGTCATAGGAACCGGCCACCGAGCGAGAAATGTAGCCTGGCGCAATGCCCATAAACACAGCAGCCAAGAGACCCGCTGAGCTGTCTTTGAGTTCCTTGGTCAGCAAGTAAGTGGCAAAGGCGGTGAGGCCAGAAAACATGGGTGCCAACAGCACACAAATGTTGCGAATGTCTACTGGGAAGTGAAAGTAGTGAAGTATGTTGTGAATGATGGCTGCAGTGACCATGAGGCCTGGATAGATGGTGCCACCGACAACGCGTCCAAGAGGATACCACGAACGATCATCAAACCAGTTCCAAAACTCATAGAAGCCATCCTTGACCAGCATGCGAGTAGCACGGTAATTGAACCTAAAGACATGTCAATTCATCCTGTGTTGTCCAATGTCAAAAACAAGCCATATCTACCAAGGGTCAAATTCGTGGATAATAGACTCATATCGAACAATACTGAATAGACGTGACGAAAAGGCGACAACAGCAATCAAGCCGAGAATGGCTCTTTTCAAGAGTATCTTTTGGCTGCTGACATCCAGCGTGGCCATTTTAATGTATAAAAAAGTAAGTGTTGAATAGAGAGAAGGAAGCAATGTTCATTTGTGCACACATTTTTAATAAAGCCAGCAGCAGCCAGCACCACCAGCAATAGAGCCATTTTGGTATTGGGTGTTTAGGTACCATTTTGCTTAATTACAACCTATGAAATCGCATCAAATATATAACCGCCGCATGACGTGTAGTAAAGCCATTTAGCGAGCATTTCACTGCTTTGCTTGAACAGTTACACCACACACACACAGCCTGGAGCATGGAATCAAAGCAGTAGAGATACGTTACATGTTGGGACAATTGCTAGTTGTTATACGAGGTGAGGGAGGGATCTCCTTGATCAGAGATGAATGTCTTGTACAAGCTGATGATTGGATAGCAGCATTCAATTGGAGTAGCATAGATAAATTGCACCACACACTCACTATAGAATAACTCGATTGCTATACCCATTCAACGTCGATCTCTTATTGCCACAGGGCATGCAGCACTCCAATGTTGAATGTTGACATGACTAGTATATATGCATGTGCCAACAAAATGACATTTGCTAAACTTCATCCCACTTGATTTCAATAACATATATATCCTACCCGAGATGTCAACCTATCCTTTACTTTTAAGCTGCCATCTCCAACCTACAATGTTCATGTTCATGTCTTGATTTGGTATAGTAAACTTATCCATGCCATCATCATCATTATACCATCGGTGACCGCCAAAAATTCAATAACGCGCCAGTTTTATTTAATGTGGGACCATGAGCTACCTTTCGCTGTTTTTTCCTCTCTTTTCTTTTGATAAATACAACAGACATACATACAACAAGTAACATGAGACTCTTTCTCAGAGGAATATTGTTCTTTGCCGTTCTTTTCTATGTGGTAAGTGGTGAAATGTAAAGAGAGAGAGAGAGAGAGACAAATCAAGACCTGGATGCTCACATTACATGCAACAACAAAAGGTTCGGGCCCAGGACAGTGTCGTCAAGGTGCTCGAGAATGAAATTAGAGAGGAAATCAAGCTGGCTACAAAGGAGACCGATTTTTTGGTAGAGAAGGAAAAAGTAAAAGCCAAGAGCTGTATACAAAAGGGATCAGACTACCTCGACTATGTGAAAGGTTTGGTGGCAGATGCTCGCAAGGAACTGAAGCAGAACAACAACCGTAGACCCTCTACGCAATACTCTTTCTACGATATTGCCTTCTCTGTGACCCGAAGCCTTCCTGCTTGGGTCTATCCTCATACTTCCTGGAAGGAAGATGCCATGACTCGCCGTAGACGCATTGCCAAGGTGTTGCGTACCTCCTCTCTCATCACTCGTCCTCGTCTTACTGTCATTCGCGATACGGCTGCTCTCTGGACCAAGACCTCCTCCCATCTGTTGCAGCACAATTACACTGCTGCTACAGAGGAGGCTTTCAGCTCTCTGCTGCAATCAGCCGAGGATTTTGTCACTGCTGCCACCGACGCCGAGTTGATGGACTCCTTATTCCTGACCACGGGCTATGCTACCTTGGAAGATGCTGTAACCCACTTTTTGGCTAACAATTTGGAAGAGTTCAACCACGTCCTCAAGTCGATCAATCATGATTTCAACGAGATTGTTAGTTTATCAGGCGATTTGCGTCGTCCCTTGGAAAGTGTGCGTGAGGATGCGGTTCAACAATCCAAAATGGTCCGTGACAACTTGTTTGCCAACCACATTGACAAGCGTCTTCGCCATCTCAGCTGGCACATTCGCACCGAATTGCAACACTTGTCTCATGAATTGCGCGAGTTACCCGAGGACGACAGAGATACATCATCCAAGCTGTTGAGAAAGCACATTGCTGATTCATTGCGTACGGAGATCGAAAGCCTGAATGATATCAAGATGACATTAGCCAAGTCAAAGTCCATCTATCACCATGTTTGGCAGAATGCATACAACGAGTTGGTGCAAAACCCTACTTCTTATAATTACTGGGTAGATGTCGCTGCCGAGGTCAAGGAAGCTGTCTACATTTTGGGAAAGAGCCTGACACAAAAGCAGCAGCAATACAAGGCTAAACCCACCAAATGTACTTGTGGCTACAACAAGCAGCACTAAATCAACCCCCTCCCCTTTTATTCATTCGCTCAGGGCCTGATATCAATATCATTAATTGTAAATAAACATCAAACTAAATTAGCTTTATAATACATGGTGCCGATCATTGTGAGTTGTTGTTCATGAGAGATTTCACAGTATAATCTATAGCAGAGCTGATGAACAAATGTAGTATTTACATACAGAACAGCCTGATCTGTTTGAGCCGACGCCTTGAGATTTCTTATATGCGAGACTAACAAGCTCACACAGGACGGCATCATAAGGAGTACAGTCAGAGGTATGAGTAGCATTCATTCCATGAGTGAGCCCTTCATACGTAGGTGTGATCGAGATTGTTTTCAGACATCGCATGTATCTCCCATGGCTCTACCGCTGTTGGTTGTTGGATCTTCTCTATGTCGTGTCCTGCAGGCTATTTTTTTACTAAACAGAAGCTGTATTGCGGCATAACAAGTGGGGTTTTGGCATTTCAAAGAGTTTTCAGAGCAGATTACACACCAAATCCACGTGAATTTCTGTCTGATGGTATTCAGCATTTAGTGTCAAGATATACCCATAGTTTGATGTCTTGATCAAATCTGTAACTAAGGTCAAAAAAGAATTGTCTGCAGATTACGGTGTGGACAGAGAGTGGTTGAAACTCAAGGATGTTTGTATTAAAAAAGACGAGGGAGAGAACGTATAGCTTGCTGGTGTTGTGGCACCAGTGGACTTACATGTCTCGCTATGTATAATAGACATGATATACCAATTCGCTCTGTTTCTTGGACGATGCTTATCAAAAAAGCAGCAAGGACGGTACGCGTACTCATTTGGGGGGGGGGTCAAGTAGAGATAAGACAGTGGATGGGCCATAATCATGAGCTATAATACCGTAGTAAATTTGTCAAGTTTGATGGCAGAGATGATAATGCGTACAAAATGCACGTGGACGACCATGGTACTCGCTGCTAGAATGGCCCTGAAAGAAGTGTCAAGGCCACCATTGAATGTGATTTGACGATTAAGATTCTGGATGTGTCTGAACCAGAGAAATGTGAATAACATTTCTGTATGCTATCACCTGCTGTCTATGAATCAGTTGCTGATGCCTAGAAGGAAGAGAAAATCCACAAGGAGATCAGCAGCAGCAAGAAGCCTATTCACGAGGAGCTTTAGGTTGCTTGAATCGCCTGGTTACAGTATTTTCAAATCAATAAAACTAGTATCATGGCGGCTTTTTATTCTGTAAACATTAGGCGAACTTTTGTATGATCTGTTGTTAATAATAATAATAATAATTAAACGTTCATTGATGCGAGGAAGTAGCTATGGATGTTTTCTTCGATTGTTTTGTTGGCATTCTTCAGGTATTTCGTCGTGTTTTCAGCGATGTCGCACAAAATGCTTTCTAGTGCCTTATTGTTAATAATGAGCATCGTATCCCCCTTGAATATTTGGAGTAATTGCTTCAAGCTCGCTATGTTTCTTGGATCATTTTCCTTGTCTTCTTGAAGCAACTTGGCCATAAATTTCTTATCTATCGTTGCAGTTTGAGGATCTGGCGAAGCCAGGACAGCACCGGCGACAATTGATAATATTTTGGCTCCTATTACTGAATCACTTGTTTGACGGTGATGTGGCGAGTTTTTCAAAGTGTAAACAGTGAAAGGCTTGAGGTTTGCCGCATTTGTATACATAGAAAAGCATCGCGCTTGGTTGTATGCGGAAGGATGACCAAATTTCGAGCGCAATTGCCGGAAGCAGATGAGGCATCGTGAATGTAGAGCCTTGACTTTGTAGTAAGGATACAGTAGTCGCGCGATATAACGGTTCTCCAGATCTTCGAGAAAAGCACTGTTATCAAATTTACCGTTATATCAAATATGGTGGCTATGCTATGGACGCATTGTTGTATTACGTAATAAACTACCATAATTCGTGTTAAGGTAGAGCAATATATAAGATTTCCGAAGGAGATGCTAACAAATAAGTCCTAATCGAGATAAAGATAAGCATCCAACATCTTAGTCTAGAAATAAAACACTCTTACGTTTCAAGCTCTTCATGAACTCCATTCTGTCTTGATGTATTACTGAGATCGACTATTGGCAAATGTTAGACAACATATGCTGAAGCAAGAGTCAAAGATGGCGAAGAACTTACAGTGCTTTTTTTTTTTTTGAATAGTGGTTTCTAATGGTCTGAGGACGTGCAAATGGGCCGTGTTAGCATTCTGTGCATGTATAAACAGCTTTAACGGGTATGGAAAGAGACATTGTAAGGTTAAACTGATAAACAAGGAGAAAAGAGAATGAACCTTTGAACACTGTGTGCATGTTTAACCACCTAAACATTTCCTTAGGGACCACCTAATGTAAGCTACCCAGACGTTAGAGCCACTTGTCATATTGAACACTCAAAAGATCATTGAATTGAGGTGTTATACTATACCTATCTGTGTTTTTTTGTTCAAGAAAGATAGAGAAAGAAAGGCGTCTATATCATAAATCAGTGATTTTATCTGATTAAATAGTAGACTCTAAGCAGGTAGCTCATTCTTCAGACGGTCCGCACGTGAAAATTTGCCCGGACTTGGCGGTCCCTAAGGAAATGTTTAGGTGGTCCGTATTAAACCTGATTCTTTAAAATATCAGTGTTAACGAGCTCTACTTGTCAATTTAAATTGTTAATACCACACATTGTTACAGCAATAAATTCTCGCTGTTACATCCAAAAAGTGCCCAATTAACCAACCATTACAATAAAACCATTTTCAGCTACCATTTTTGGCAGCACCATGATTAGATTCGCTATACTGATGTTACATTGGTAGAAAAAAGCTTAAATTGTCTTGTGTACACATGGACATGACACATCCCCTGATTTGGCTAAGCTATCTATCAAGGACCTGGTTCAGTGTTCCTTAAATCCCAACAAGAACAAAAAAGACGTAGATTGTATAGTACAAGTATTTTTATTTAATCAGGACGACAAGAAGGAATGAAATATATAAAAGAATATGCAGAAGTTGGTTATTGTTCAGGGTGAAAGATGTTACATGATAATGCAAGCTATGTAATAAATAGAAATAGGGAAAAAAAAAAAAAAGAAAAACTACAGATAATTGTTTGTCATGATTTCATCCAAAGGCGAACTTGCTGTGCTTGGACTACTATTAAATAGCTGCTGCTGCTGGTATCCTCCTTGTAGTTGCGGCGATGTGTCGTTATTAGTGTTTGTAGCGTTGTTATTGGTGTTAAAAGGTGGACTGTAGCTTGGGAAGCCCAATGTAGGTGTTCCCAAGGGAGGTGTTGTGTTGAGATACATGGGCTGTTGATACGGTGTGGGTGTGTTGATGGTAGGAGGAGAGGCATCTTCTGGCTGAGATGCCGGTGAGCCTGGTGTGTCCCCCTTTGACTTTTTGCCGCTCTTTCTAGCCTGTGTATTCGCTGATGTTGTGTTACTTTCATATCTTTGCCTCTTCTTGATTATGTCAGTCTTCATAGATAAAGGTCGACGCTCATGATGCAATTTAAGACTAAGAAAAAAAGTTCAATATCTCTCACTGTATTGACCAGCTAATCAACTTACTATAAACCACATGCGTTACACAGTGGGGCACCTTCATCATCTCTTCTCCATA
The DNA here is from genome assembly GCA_010203745.1 of Mucor lusitanicus. Lineage (NCBI taxonomy): Eukaryota > Fungi > Mucoromycota > Mucoromycetes > Mucorales > Mucoraceae > Mucor > Mucor lusitanicus. The sequence goes on along the minus strand of JAAECE010000005.1, from coordinate 2,929,183 downwards.
AGGGCGTTGTCGTTGTCGAGCAATTTGAGCACACCAGCTGTGAAGCCTCGTCATCCCTTGCTTCTTTTCTTGCATTGTGGGGCTTCAGCGTCTTGGGCCTGGGAGCATTATGCAATTTTTGACTAAGAAATCACACACACACGGTAAACAAATAAACAACTTTGCCATCATGAAAGCAAGACACTTACTATAGACCACAGGCATTACATAACAACTCGTCCTCTGCTGATCTTCGCCATAGGGGAGTACTTGTAGCACCGCAATTTGTGCACACGGGCTTTGCTTGGCTGTCCAAACTGCCAGACATACACGACGACGACGACAAGGTAGCCGTCTTTTTGAGCTTTGTCGCTTCAAATGAGCCATGAGCAAGCATGGGCGGTGAGTTTGGCGCTGAAGCAGAGAATCTTCTTTGCTGGAGATTATCCGCGAATTCTGTATACCTATTGCATTGAGATTGGTTCATACCAAATATATAAAAAAGAAACCCCCAATTTCCTCTGATACTACTACGCACCATCAAAACACCCTAAACCTCTACTTACATGTTGGTGCCAATCGCACTGTCGTCCATCAGCGAGCCCATTTGAACGGAATTCATGGTTGATGCGCTTGAAGAAGCAGACATGGGAGGTGTTTGGTGATTGTTGCTATTCATTCTCTGGCTGGAACTGTTGAATCGCATTTGCTGCTGGTGCATCGTGCCTAAAATCTTGCTTCTCAAGGTGGCAGTTGGAGGAGGTGGCATGGTAGATCCAGAAACGTACATGGCGTCACCTTCATTTTGGGGTATTATTTGTGATGGAGGTTGCTGCTGCTGTTGAGGATGTATTAAGCCATTGTCGAATGCGCCCAACAAATTGGGGCTTGTGGCATTAGTGTTGTTGTTGGTGCTCATTTGTTGCGGTTGAGAATTTGGAGGCGGCGGTGGTGGTGGGGTGGTCGTGATGGTGGGCTGAGAGGGCGAGTAGTAGGGATTGGTGGGAGATGGATAGCCGAAATCCCACCCATCCGCCATATTCATGTCGTTGGAGGTAGGAATATTAAAGCTGCTGCCATTGAAGGCATTGAATATATCGTCCAGCTGAACAATGTCCCCGTTATTTTGATCCGATGTAAACTGAGGCAATGTGAAGTTGTTGTTGACGTTTGTTGATGCAGTAGAGGCATTTGCTCCAAAGAAATCAGCACCCAGCAAGGATTGATCTTCCACGGGAATCACCATGCTTTGCTGCTGTTGCATCATTTGCTGCTGCTGTAATTGCTGCTGCAAATCCTGTTGCTGCATCATGTGTTGTTGGTATTGCTGCTGTTGCTGGGAAAACATGTCTTGCGGGATGGTGGCTGTCATTGCCTCAGGCTTTACAGCCAACTCCTTGAGCGGCAGGTTTTTGTTGGCGCTCAGTCGTCGTGCGGTAGTCAGCGACAATTTTCGAAATGACTTTTGCTTGGATTTTTCCGTCAGTAAATGCTGTCGAAACCAGAGTCTCCACGATAAGTTTTCCAAGCGGGAGCCATTTTCAAGCGAGTCCTTGACTTTGGAGCACACCCGCCATGCCCTTGAAAGATCGTCTTCGGAAGCTAGTGTCGAAAATGGAGAAAAGGTTTTGTTGCCTTTGATTTTCAACACAAGTGGTGCCATAGAGTGTAAATGTTGGTTAAGATTTGGAAAGAAGAGAGAAAAATCTGGGTAGTCCGAAATCTAAATTAAATAAAAAATTTGTTGCTAGACAAGAGAACACTTGAGGATCCGACTTTTGAAAGCTAGCGAGTCGTATGTAGCAGAGTAATAGGTTGTAGCCAATCATACAGGTCCGTGCGTTGTAACGGTGGCATGCAGTAATTCACATGTTAAGGGTCCCCCTTTATTGTTGCAACTATCACTACTACTACTACTAATCATGTCGGTGCTGGATGATGGGAGCCAGGAAGCTGTTGCCGTTGATGATTTGGGTCGTTGCCACCAAGTAATCTCGACCTAATGTAACATTTAATATATTGGCATCTTCGGACTATTATGGCGAGAGAGGCGCCTATAACTCACCTTCATCATGCTGAGCCAAGAACCGAACAGCCGATACTTCCGTATGAGTACAACCGCCCAAAAAGAAGATGATGGTCGTTTTTCCGTGCTGAAGTCCATGTCTCTTTGCTCGTGCCATGGCTGCATTTGTTTCAGCTCCATATTCCACTGTTTGTTTGATGTCGAATGCTTGCCCGGGTAATAATTTTAGTATATCCTCCGATCCACGCCAGCCACCATTCGCAGCAGCACCAGCAGCACCAGCACCACCGTTTGTCGTGTTGTGATGGAGCTTTTCACTGTCTCGAATGAAATTGGCTGTGCTGGTGCCTACGTAGGAAAAGAGGCTAGCAGCGCTGCTGCCTGTTGTCTGGATAGACCCTTGCCCCAGCTTTTGCATCGCACACTGCACGAGTCGAATGCTCAATGGCGCATAACCCGAGTACACGTACGAGATGTCATTTGGATGCAACTCGTCTACATCGTCAACAATAAGACGTAACATACGTCTACATTGTGCAAATGTGCTGCGGGAAGCGGCTGAATTTGTTCTTTTCGTCCAAAGTCCAAGTTTTTCCAGTCGGTGTAACGTTTCAATATGCTCATATCCATATGCCTGGAATTTGGTTTTCCTCATTAATTTGGCCCTGTCCTTGTTTTGATTAAATTTCGACTTACTTGGACAATCTCTCTTTCAAAATGGTCAAATAGCTTCTGCTTCAACCCGCCTTGAGCTAATGACATGAGACACAGCAATCGCAGCACTTGCACAAGCGGCTTTTGTTTGTTGATCATCTCCTCAATGTAGTCTGGTTCTTTGTTGCCATCAATGCCTGCAACGACATCTATTAATAGCCAGTAAAAAAAAAAAAAAAATGTCAGGCAACAATTTTGATTTCACTGCATGTGTAACGTGGTTATCTTACTTTGCTGCACTTCCAATACCTTATTAAATTCATCTGTCACTGTATGGCCTATAATCTCTTCGGCAATTCCAGTATCTACATGCAACAAGAAAGTGAGCAGATACTATCGAGAGATTGTCTAAAAAAAATCATACGAATTTTCAAGGATTGATGTTCTTGTTGAAGCTCTCCTAATCGACCAACAAAATCTCGGATCTGAGCTACCGTTTTGGCATTATGTCTCTCCTAAAGCAACATGTATGAATAACCCTTACCCGCTCAAGCTGACTTTTGCATTGCTGCCTTACCTCGTAATTTTCATTGATTCGCTTTGCAATCTTGTTCAACATGCCACCCACCACAGCAAAGTTTTGGTCTCTCAACTGGCCAAACAGCTTATCAGAGGAATTCAAGACGTACTTTTTCTTCTTCATGGGCGATGTGGTATTGGTCGATGTGGCTGGAGGCGTGGCTACTGGAGGCGTGTTGAGGCCCTTGGGTGCTGCTGCTGGTTGAGCAGGATTGACCAAGTTGGCATCCAACTCGACAAAGCAATGCTTGATGCCGATCGTCTCGTCAATCAAACCTTCGTAAGTCAATTCGGTACATAAGGGTGTGACAAGATCGACATTTCGATCGATAATAATGAACTGATCAATGTGATTTGATACGGTGTTTAGCAAGGAGGGTGTTTTGGCGGCTGTGCTGCTGGAAACTTCATCTGTCACGGATTGCTCTCTTCGCATACGCAACAACATGTCTGCCAGTTGCTATGGATACATGCGTGAGACAGGAACCCTTCTCTACCTGACCCGTTGCTTACCTTGGCAGCATCTCCTTTGCCAATGATGCGAGGAAACAAGCCATAAATTGACTGGAGTCGCATCAATGATTTGGCTGCATAATAAATGGATGTTTGATCTCCGTCCTAGCAATGCAAACTTCAATAAGCATGTAGGATGCCACCTACAACACTGTATACTTACCAAGTAGATTTCCTTCCAGGTCGATGGATCCAACTCCATTGAAATCAAATCGTCTTCACAGGGTATCCAGTCCATGGCATAATCTCCAATTGTGATGTCGCCCTTGACACCTTCCTCTTCCAACACTCGCTCACATACCATGGTGCGTTCAGGTACGAAAAATAACCAGCAATCAATCTTGGATGTATTTGAAAAGTGCTTGATATGATCTTTGTACGTGTGTGTGTATATCAAATGAGGATGGGCTGATTCTGGCAAATCACTGTTATGACAACTTACTGGCAATGTAGCGCATGTATTTCAATTTGGGTCTACAAATGTAAATCAATCCAGGGCATTCTGTTTCGAGGGTATCAGACTCTAAATGATAAATCTTTTCTACGCCGTGGTCCTATAAAACCGCAATTGTTACATGAAATGGGTTTCCCCCTTCCCCTTTTTTTAATGTCATGATCATGGCTTACCTTGAGCAAGGTAAACTCTGCTATCAAACTGAGTGGTCCAGTCAGTGTAGGATCAAGGACAAGGCCCTTCTTTCCTCGAACCTTTGAATCAAAACCTGGTTAATGCGTCTAGTGCTGGTCGACTCGTGATGCACCCTTCTCATACCTTGTCCAGAATCTCTGGCAACTCTCTGCGTGAGAGCTCTCTTAGCTTTGCTAGATTCAAAGGTGTATTCCCAAGATGAGTGCCTGTACTGCTCATAGTCTATGTCGAAAATGTCTTCGCTGCTGTGGAGACGAGAACAAAAAGAAAAAAAAAGGGAGAAAGAGATGCAGCTTTGTTATCCGCGTCCTCAACGCTCGTTTTGAATGCAAGTTTCAGCTGAGTTGATTTTCTCATCAAGCGACAAGTTTGCTCTCATCTACTACGTCACATGGAAGAAGTGTGCCTCTCTCTTCTCTTTCTTAATTTCACCATGTCAAATGAAATCTTATCAGATGCAATCAACACTATAGACTTGTTGCAGTCCATCTACTTTGACAAAGAGTTTGAATTCCAACGCAATGAAGATGAAGCAGCGTACACCATGTTGCAAGGATGCTGGGAATCAGACACATGGCCCACTTGCTTCGATCCTCCGTTGCCTAGCAGCCTTGCATTCACCATCAAGGCACCCGTGGAGCTGCCGGACCAAGAACTAGATGAAGAAGATGCCATTCACCTCGTCTTTAACGGACAGTTATCGCTCACATCCATCACAGACTATCAATTGACATTGCCGTCCGCTGCCAATCTCTGGCTTTCGAGAGAAGATCACGAAACGCTTGTCAACACATTGAACAATGAGATACAGCTGGACTCCTCTGACGATCGCTCTACGTGGATCATTGAAAAGATGCAACAGCTACAAAGCATTGCAGAGCCCTATGCGCTTGCCAAGCTACAGAAATCCAAGGAAGAGATCGAAAAGGCGAAATTGCTGCAAGAGGGTGGCCCTGTCCGATTTCTGAGAGATTGGATTTGGTTCCCCATGATTTACACTCGAGAAAAGGTAAGGCAACATCATCGGTTGCGATTCCACATGCTCACCTGTACATACATAGAGAGGCGATATCATTGATTGGGCTCCCAAATACAACATCACTGGCTTTTTATGTCCTGGCAAACCAGGTGCCATGTGCCTGGAAGGGCCCGAGAAGAAGGTGATTCAATTCGTCAACGACATCAAGACTATTTCTTGGGCCAGCATCAATCCAAGCCATCGCAAGATGACATCGCGATGGAAGCAAACAGTGGATTGCAGCAACGATGCTCAGCTCAATGCGGAGCGTTTGTTTGAGGGCATGACAGAGATCAAGTTTGATATTCATGGCAAGTTCTCCAACCATAATGATTTGAGTAAGCTGCAGTCGTGGCTCAAGGAGAAGGGATGTGGAGAGGCGTTTGATCATTTGTTTGAATATGATAGTTAGAAAAAGAGACCTTGTTAGACTTGGAATAAATTGTATTTTTAGAGAAAACGTTGCTGCAAAGAGAACAGGCAAATCAGGCACACGACTATATAATATTTTGACAGTAAATGGGGCCTGAATGTTTTCCATAACCTGTAGTACGACATTTCATCTTGTGAGACATTGCTGCGAACATGACCTATTACCAAGTTGTTCTCTTGTTTACTTGCTCTGCGCTTCTTGACATTACTGTCTCCATCATGGAAAATTTGACTTGTTACTCAACGTATGGCCACTTTGTATTCTATTGCTGGTAAGCAAAATGTCCATGATTTTGCAAGCAAATGTGGATCAATTGAAGTCTGCCGTAACGGACTGTAGGCATTGATAATGATGGAAATACATATATTCTTCTGCAAGCTCAAATAAGGTTGCTCCACTGAGAAATTTGACACTGATATTGAAGGCCGTTAGGAATCATTTGAAGAAAAAGTTATGCAGTTATGGTGTATTGTTTGACGCATCTCAGCAGACCATCTTAATGATGCCTCCTCAATGGAGCGAGGCGCATGAATACAACGACGACATGCTGCGTATGTTATTGCTAGAATCTGGATGAATCACAGCAAAAGACGACAAGAACAAGCTGATACTGGCACCGTTCATGGCTGGAGAAGCCATTCATGGCCTTCTTTCATGAAGATAATTGATGTGAGTGAGGCAAACGGGAAGGGGATTACGGTTCAAGAGACACTGGAAAGTAATCTAGGAGCATTTTTTTTGCTACTTTTTGCAGTAAATGAGGCCAAATTTCCTTATTCAGACTTTGAAAGTGTCCGTGGACGACACATTTATTACACAACTAGTCCTCCTTCTTTCTAGCACTCTTTTGCTCTTCAGCCGCCAATTTCTCCTGCTCTATCTGCACCAACAACTTTGACAAGGGCATGACCTTTTCCTGCACCAATTCCTTTTCAATCTGCATCTTGAACTCTTGAAACTTGGCCTCAAACTCCATGACGGTCAATTGAGGTTGATGTGTGATCCAAAGCTGATTAAACTTGTAAAACAAATAGCAATAAAACTCTTGAAAAGTAGCCACATCTGTGCCGTATTGAAACAGATAGAGTTGCAACTTTTTCGATTCCAATGTCTGATAGGCAAACTTGGTAATATTGATGCCTACAATCGCATAGGGATACCAATAGATGGGATGAGAAGCGTGTTGTAAGCAGCAGAGCGCATGATTGGCATGTGTTTGTATAAAGTAGAGCAAATCGTTCAAGCCTTGGATGCCCATACCACGGAAATCAGTAGCTGGATCGTTTCCTTGAAATCCAATCTCGACCCATTGTTTGGTGATCCTTGACTCGAGTTTTGTATCAGGCATCATTTCGCTCCATAACTATATGTATACATATATAAAGGTGGTGGGATCACATGAGTCATTGAGTATATTTATCGCATGTTGTTTTATAGTGCTCGGCAGCAGCGGCGTACCTTTAGTAATTTTTCTTCGTGTAGATCATTTGCTGCATCGTATTTGGTTTTCACAAGTTCTTCGATTGTGTTGAGCAGCACATTGGATTGGTGAATGCGATCCAAGCTCTTTGCGAGCACATGAGCAGCAGGAGTATCAATGGATTGTCGAGGAAACTGCTTCTTTGTCACAATGGCTTCCAGTACGCTGTTGAGTTGGCAGTTTGTCTCGGTCAATTGTAGCTTCTCCTGAACAAGTTGCTTTGAATAGAAGATGGACTTGTCTATGCGGTATACAATGTCTTTTGGCACTGAAATATCTGATGCGTCTATTACTAGTTGCTCCTTTTCATCGGTGCCCTCGTATTCCAGTTGACGACTCGTTGCAATAGTGGAATTGCATAATCGATACAGTTCAGATGTCGAGGTGGAGACACGGACAATGTATTTGAACGCTTTATAGGCTGATAGCAGCAGAGGTGTCTGATATATTCTGCTTAAAATGAACAGCAGCACCCAACCCATTGTGTAGTTTATGTTATAAAGAGAAAAAAGAAGATGGCTTCTGCTTTGACCAGACGTTAAAGGAGAGAGGGCGGCAGATCAAATATACACAACCAACAACATGAACAGGAATATTACGTAGCGAGAAAATCTTTTTCCCCTTTGGCAATCAAAAGCATCTTTCATGGCTCTATCCAACAGTCGAAAAAAGAGAGGAAACCTGACAATAGATGAATTGTTTAAACGACCCCCACAGCAGCAGAAGAAATCTTCAAATGAGGACGAGGATTTGCAGCTAGCCATGGAGATGAGCCAGCGAGAGCACATCAATGAACAAAAGAGGCTATTCGAGCAATATTCGCTATTAAGTCAAAGGCAGTTCAAGCCATCCACGCCTTCATCTGCTACTACTACCACAATGCACACCAAAAACAAAAGAGTTATCAAGATGGACCCTGAAGAAGAAGAGGAGGAAGAAGAACGCATAGAGAACTTCACAGATGATGATGACGACGATCAATGGTTCCAAACAGTGTCAATACGACCACAGCAGCCTCCAGTCAAGAAAACACCATCAAAGCCAAAGCCAAATCCAAAGCCCAAACTCAAACAAAAGGAGGCCTCTAAACAAAAGAGCAAGCGTCATATACCACCACCAACATCAACGTCTGCCACTGCGTCTACTTTCTCCATGCACAATGATACCAGCAACAACAACAACAACAACACCCCAATTGTCAAGCGAGAAGATGGAGACGAGATCCTGCTAGACATTGATGATTTGGATGAATGGCTTGATGCCAAAACTGAGAAACCCGAAGCATCCGACCCTGCCCTGGAGATTACAGACTTGGATGCGTATCTGGACAGTTATCAAGACGATGATGAGGATATGGAACAAGAGCCGAGATCTGTCATCACCATTGACGACCAAGACGATATACCACCCCCTCGCCACATACCATGTCCCATGTGCCAGAAGCTGTTCAAGCCAGGAAGGGAGGTTCAGGAACATGCAGCCAAATGTAATAATATGATATCAGATACAGATTCGGATTGTGATATTATTGATTTAATTAATCCTGCAAATACGGTGATAAGCAAACAAACATCGTCTCCACCACCGTCTTTTGCTGAAGCACCCGTCGCGCAAGAGGAGGATGAGGATGATGGCTATCTGTCGCCCCTGGAAGGATTCACCAGCATCAAAAACAACCAGAGCGAGGCATTTAATCCGTACTTTCAACAACTGCAGCAGCCCGCGCCTAAACCGCGAAAGGCTCGTACAACGCGCAAGTCAACAACAACAACAAAGCGAGGTGGTGGCAGAGGAAGGTTTAGACCGTACAGACGTAAAAAGAAGTCTTAAAATAGACAGATTAAAGGATTTGATATTGCATTTATTAAAAAATGTGTGTATCCCGAGAAGAACCAAGAGGAATTAAGCTTTTTTGTGTGTGTCTATGTTTTGAAAGCACTTTTTCGTATCAAAAAGGGTTATATTGCAAAGCTTATACTAACAACATCTCTTTTAGCTTTTGTGTGTCTTGCTCTCCCTTGTCTGTGTAAACAAACACGAAGGGGAATCTATATATCGTCGCTCATAAGAAAAGGCATCTTTTCCCCAAGATGTCTCTCTATCCTACCTATATATAATCGACCTTTTTTTTTTTTTTTTTTTTTTGCCCCTTAATCTTCCCCACTCAAGAACACCCCCTTAAATTATCGTGAAATGTAGAGTTGTATATAAAGTTTTTTTTTTCTTTTCGCTTTCTCTCTCTCTTTGTTCATCTCTCCCAACCTCATCTCAACACACACACACATCAATGATTGAAAACAAAAAGAATCTCGGTGATAATGATTGCTTAATGTACCGTCCTTTTCAATCAGAGAATGAGCACAGCATCTACATCAAGAGAGATCACTACTCGACCTCGCTGGATCCTCGGGGCTACATTCCTGGTAAGCCCTAATGCATATCTCGTGTGGATGTGGCAAAATAACTGACATGGCATGGCAGTGTATGAATACATGATCAACGGAACACCCATCATGTGGGACCGAGAGACAGGTATAATAACTGATTTGGCACTGCTTCAAGCAGCATGACTAAACCCATTGCTTAGGCTATGTTCACTTTACCGGCATCTGGAAGGCATTGGGCAACTCAAAGTCTGATATTGTAAAGATGGTCGACTCCAATCCTGAATTGGGCACAAAGAAGATCAGAGGAGGGTTTTTACGTATACAAGGCACATGGTAAGACCACACGAAATCCACACTTTTGCATGCGTAAACTAAAATAAAAGATCAGGATCCCCTACGACTATGCTCATCTGCTCTGCAAACGCACCGCGTGGAACATCCGCAAAGAGCTGGTCCCCATCTTTGGCCAGCGCTTTGCCCTGGAAGCACTTCGTCCCGATCACGAAGACTATGGCTGTCTCTTGTTGGATCCGAAAAGCAAATCACATGTCTTTAAAAAGAGCAGCAGCTACCATCAAAAGCAACAACGTAATACAACAATGCGTCAAAAGCCTTACACAAAACAACAAACCACCAAAAGAAACAGTCTTCGTAATACCATAGCAAAGCCCTTGAAAGCTAAAAATACCACCCCATTCAAACAACAACAAAAGAAGAAGCTCAATAGCCAAATCGCCTCCAGCATGTCTGTTACGCGTCTTTTGAACAGCCAGCACGCCATGTCGGCAGAGACGGGTATGCGTTACGAGGACGAGGACATGGAGGACATGGAGGAGGAGGAAGAACACGAGGATGATGATGATTTATTGACACTGTCTGATGAATCCTCGTTATCTTCGTTTGAATCCACTTCAGTTACAGCAGCATCCTTTCCGACTTTCCGTGTGATTCAAACATATCCGCCCGAGGATTGGTCAAATCAATGTGGTAATCATTCGACTGCTAGCAGCAGCAGTGGCCCCTTATTGCCTCCTATTTGCAACCTTACTACAGAACAACAACAACAAAAGCTGCCTTCTATCGACACCGCGTCGCCCAACATGATGATGGCAATGATGGACTCTGGCAGCTCGTCGGCTTCGTCCATCGCGTCGTCGCCCTCTCTTGTTTGGTCCTCCTCACCCATGATGTCTCCTGTAGCACCCACACATGTCGCTCAAGATATCATAGACACAATTAGTGCCACCATCCTATTACAGAGACTGTCCCAAGACGATGGAGCGAGACCATTCAAGCCGTTGGAGTCTTCCGTCATTCCCTCCAAAGTCATTGTTGGCCATCAGGAATTCACCATTTGTTGGGATTAAGCAACAACAAGCTTCTCATTTCTATTTATTTATTATTGTATCATTCTCTCTCACTCGCTCCCATCCACTTTCTTTTCTAAAGCATCTATACAAGACCTCATCGCATCTCTATTTTATTATATTTTCAGTACCAAAAAATCATCAAAATTACACACACACACACACTTGTTTCCTTATTTTTTTTTTCAATGCATGATCAAATAAAAAATAAAAAAAGGAATTTAACTTTAATTGGAAGAATTGAATATCAAACGATGATTGCAAATAATATAAACTTAATGGTGCTGCTGCTGCTGCTACTAGAACAAATGAAGCCATGGATGCCTCGTCTCCTTGAGGATCATCAACTATCAAATTTTTTTTTCCCGGGAAAAAAAAATGCGTGGTAAATGCGTGATGATACTTTGACACTGTGTGGCGAGATTTGATGTTTGAATTGGTCAAGACTCGAATTTCTGATGCCCCTAAATCGTATAGCCTTTTTTGGACTGGAATCTGATCGAGATTTCCGTTCGAGGGTGATGGAGAAACCCAACATGCCAACCTTGTTCGCTCGCTCTGTTGCCCCCCCCCCCTTGCACATCCTACCTACCTGGATGGATTGCCCTGGATTTTCATGTCCATGCCTTGCTCGATCCAATGTAAAAAAGGACATTCACGCGAAATATCACCATGATGGAATCACGAGGATGTTACAACAGGAGAGTGCACACAAGAAGAGATGATGATCATCGTGCAACAATAACAGAAGGAGCAAACAAGAAATTTAGGAAATAGAAGCAATCAAAGACAACGAAATTTGGTCCCGGTTCTCGCTTGCCTTGTTGACCCCTCCCACAACAGGTTAGATTTGTGTGTCCCTTCACTTGATCTCACCCCTTTTCTTTGTTATCACTATTGTCCAGATCATTCACGGGGTGTTTGTTGTTGTCTCTCTCTCTTTCTCGAGCCAAGAAAAGTGCTACTCTCACTCGCTGCTGAAACATAGACATGCCGCCGAGAAATAGTGTGCCACCTAATACATTTAGATTCTAGCTGCAGATGTGTTCCATTCTGTGAGAAAAACGCCAGCATTGCACATATCATATCAACAGACATGCCAATCCTTTTTTTTTCTTTTCATTCTATGCTAAAGTACTATACTTTGTACAAGAAATGCTGAGGAGTGCATAGCATTGCGGGTCCTCCTCCTATTATTATACCGGCCGGGTACTATGTATATATTTACTAATGAAATGTTGTTTATTTGTCATGGATATAAATGCAATATGATGTATTGGTCTATTTAGTCTTTTGTAATGTGATAGACATCTTCAATTCGGATGGAAGGAATAGCAAGAGGATCTTCGTCAATGTTGGTAGCAGCACTGAAACTGCTTGATCGGCTACTGCCGCCTTGTAATGTGGGTGTTGTAGCACCACTTCTTGTAAAGTAGTGTCCAATGCCCAGGAACCCGGGATTCTCGTCCGAGTTGGCTCGATTGTAGCTCCAGTTGAACAAATGCTGATCGTGCAAAGTGTCCAGCACCTTGTTTTGATGAAAGATGGTAGGGATCTTGACATTGGTGAGGTTGAAGCTACTAGAACTGGAGCTACGGCTTGCAACAGGTGTAGGTGCGACCTTCATCTTGCTAATGTAGTCAGCTGTATGTAGCAAGAAAGTTGTTAGAACCGAGGTTTTTTTTTTCATCAAGTGTTCTGCAACAGAAAACTTCTTACCATCAAAATCAGGGAATGCTTTGGGTCCATATTCATTGATCAAGTTTGTGATATTCACAGATAGAACTTCTCTGTTTTGTCGCAAAGTTTCTGCACCTGAAGGGTCCAATACAGACACAATCATTGGTTTTAAAGATCTGTGTGCGTGTCAAACTCATCAGCACATGCACTATATACTTTGTGTGTGTAGTTTTACGCGACGAGTCCTACTTACTTTGCAATATCCAAGCCAATTTCACCAAACTGAAGCGATGCCAGTGTAACGGCAGCAATACTGAACCATGTAGCAATGGCAATACGAATCAAAGTAGCAATATCATAATTTGTCGTTTTGAATAGCACCAAAAACACAACGAAACTGTAGAAAGTGTACAGTGAAGGGACAAGAACAAGGCCGACGAGTAGCTTCCATGTGGCGAGGACATCACGGCCAGCAATTTTGACTGAGGAGCCTTTCAAAGCGGCTATAAAGGTGTGTTTTGTTAGCTTATTCAAGTTTTTTTTTCGCCCGCGTATGAAATACTCACCATCTGCCTTCTTTTGACTAATGATTCTTGCAATGACAATGACAGGTAAATTGAGAATAGCTCTAATATGTATTGAGACCATGTAAGCATTCAACACGTACTACTTTATCAGCATGGATTCATTTGTTACCCTGGAAAGTCCAATAGTGCCAATAATGACATGATCATGAATCTCTTGACGATAAGATATACTGTATGCTTTCCTCCCAGCTTGGTCTTTTGAACCTGGTGATCGCGAATGCCATGGTACTTGAGCAATTGATTGTAAGCAAGCACACGTTGTTCCAATTCCTTGACTTTGGGCTCGTCTTTAAACATGTTGTATCCAATGAGAAAGCGTCTGTTCAAATCAACCACTTGAGAAATGTGCAGTTTGCGATTAGCAGGCTTGTAAAGTCTTCTGGCTGCTTGAATCAACTACAAACTATATGTATCAGTACCTTCAAATGACAATAGCCAGTCTCACAAGTGTATGATACCCACCATCAATGTCTCGTAACTCTCAGCATTCAAGGTAACAGATTTCAAGGAATCGTAAATTTTACCCAACAAGGTGCCGCATGCTAAACGCTTCTCCTCGCCGCCGTGCTTGAACATGTCTACGTAGCGTTCAGAGATAGTCAAAGGCTCACCAAACTCAATGACAGCTCTTGATCTAAACCGATGTGCATGGAAGTAGTTCAAACCAACAGGTACAATCTTGACATCCAGGCCAGGATATTGTGCCATAGCACCCAAAGCCATCATGGTGACACCAGCTGTTATATCGTCGGATCAGCTCCTTCTCCTTCAGTCATACACACTCAAAAGCTATGTATCTTACCTTTTAATGGCAACATTTCTACACGATCATGACTACCGCCTTCAGGAAAAATAGTGATACAACCACCTCGATTTAATTCTTCGTGCACTGATTTGAATACAGACGCTTGCTCCACATGAGGAATACACTTGTACTTGAATTGTTCATTTTCCAAAGAGATGGTGCTTCTAAATGGGTGCTTGATAACGAGCTCTGTATCCGAAATGACCTGCACAACTTCAGCTTTACATCCTTCTGTATGAGGTCCTACTAGCACAAGCGTATCTTTTGGAAACAATTGCTTTGTAAACTCGGTTCCTGTGCCTGAAATATGTGTTTGTTCTCCTTGTTCTGATTCAGACACAGAGACGGTGCCTTTTCCTCTTGTTGCCAAATCTTGAGGACGAATGACAGGAACTATCAATGTAATATAAATAAAATGGCATCCAAAGACACACACAAGTACAAGAGATGGCTTACTAGCATTCAGCATGCGTGCAAATGTACCAACACCTCTTTGATGCATCGACTTTTCTGCAATCAACATGGACGTTCTTCTTCCACACTCTTTCATCACCAATAAAGGGTCCACAAACTGATTTGCGTGAGGGGCTACCACAAAGATAACAGGGCCTTCTTTCGGTATACGATGTGAGCCTCTTGGACGCACCTCTCTAAAGAAGATGTAGACCAGGAAACTGAGTAAACATACGGTCAGATCGTATGATAAATGGGATAGTTCTGTAGTAAACATAATGATAGTTTATGTACGGAATAAGTAGTAGTAGTAGAAGAAGAAACAAATGAATCAAATGCAGACGGCCATTTTTATATAAATTTGTAGAACGAGAGCATTGGCCATGAGCAACACATTTGGAGCATGTCTATAGAAAATTATCGTTGTATCACCATGAAGCTTCAAATTACTAGCTTTCACATGCCAATCTAAATATATATATCAAGTTTTTTTTGTAGGATGATGAATATTATTTATGAGAGATAAAACGACTTGAAATCAACCTGTATATTCAATTGAATTGCTGACATGAGTGTATAGGCGCGTCTGTAAATATAAAAATATATCGAGAAGACACGATTTGTATAGAGGCTATACAAATCTCATTGCAAACAAATTATACTAGAGCATAGCATGAGCAATAACAAATCTGACAGAATTTGGCAATCGAAATCATGTTTGACCATGCTTTTTGTATGACTTGTGAAGAGTATTTATTATCGCTTTGGATTTATAATTTGAAATGAATCAGAACAAGGCGTCATGTGTTGATAAGAAGGAATAAGAGTGTCGTGCTTTTTTTTTCAATTACACATTGTCGTTTATCATCATCATGCTGTTCGTTCACTAACAATTATTTGGAGATTGCATTTGAGCTCTGCCCCTTCAAAACTCAATTTGTATATCTTTCTATCAAATTTCCATGGTATGTATTCAATCAAGTGCAATTTTGGAGGAACTAATTAGCAAGCCTTTGTGTGTCTAAAACAGGCTGTAGCTAGAGCAAAAGCTCTGTCAATTTGATGAGATATACATTTGATCATAGCTCTCAAATGGTTATTGTCACCATCAGAGAGGCATTTCGATCAGCCAATAGCAGCGTTGAAATATTTTCAATTTCCGCATTGATTTTCTGCTCAAGGTGGATCAGATTTCGCATTTTCGCGACCCAATTTACCTATTTCGTAACATTTGATTATGTAAAATGTGATAATCAGCACCCATTTCTTAATACATTTTAAGAGTACTTTTCAAGGCGCATCGAATGGTACCAAATAAAATAAGCGTTTTGAATGAATTCATTGAGCAATACCTGTAAAAAGGAAATAAGCGTTTTGGCCAAAATGTCGAGATTTTGCATATGAAAACCTCATAAACGTGATTCCAAGAGTTGCTTTGGACTCGGAGAAGCATTTTGAATCAACATATACTATAGTAAAAATCGTCATTTTCAAGGTGAAAAACGCGATTGTTTGATTTTCGATGAAAAGCATGTGGTACCCCTCATGGTTGGAAGCGATGTTTTTTAGGTCTCCAAAAATTTTAGCAAAGGTGTCAGGGATATACTACTATTCAATTGAAACTGTTTGGTGCTATTCCGGTGGCTCATAAAGATCTGCACGGCAAGATATTGAAGATTGAAAACTGCCGAATTTGGCTGTGTTTTAGACATTTGCCTGTCAATAGGCACATTTTTGTGATGATACAACGGTGTAAGGACATTGTACTCATTAATCTTGATTCAGAATATGCTGTTGCATCCAAATATTTAGCTGCAAATGCCAGTTGAGTGGCACTGTTGTATTGCAGCATCATGGCACAACGATCCAGCTTATTAGTGAGGGGATAATGGCTGTAAGGCACATTGGAAATCTTACAAGGAGGAAGATGATTCCATTACTGCTGCTTCTGCTGATCGGGACCCTGATCCATGGATCAGAAAGACTGTTTAAACATTCGACATCCATTGAAAGCAGTCTGGCAGTAGTGGCTTGTATAGAAAATATTTTCCTCAAACGGTTATAAAAAGCCAGTAAAAGTTGGCAAGTGTGTTGATTCTTTACATATTAACACCTGCCTCTATCCTGTGGTCTTTCCTTATAGACAAAACTGTGGATTGTGCCCTTCGGGAAAGGTAGGATAGATATACGTGGTTATGTCTATTCTTGCAGAAGCATATTCTCTGTGTGTGTTTTGGCAATTGGATTAACCTACATACATCTCTTAACACTTTAAAAATATAAATGAAAAAAAAGCCTCATCTCAAAACGTCTGTTATATCACCTGTGAATCTCTACGTGTGCTTGTCTATTTACATGTGGGGATAATATACAAAAAGATGTTTATTTCAATGTGTTTTTATTTTATAATTTGTACAAGAAAGGTCAAGATAACCATTCGTTATAAGCTTTTAGTAATGTACGTTGATTTGTGCCTCTTCCTCCTTGCACATCGCGTTCCATGACAAATATCGCATCTTGTACTGTCACTTTTCTATCCGCCTTGTCCTTGATCAACAGTGGTTTCTTTGACTTTTTCGAGTACCAGCCCTTTTTCGCATTAATAGTAGAATCCAACGAGTCGTGTGCATCATCATCATCTTCTTCATCTATAGGGTCGAGATCCAGTTCTGTTTGCCTTGACACATGTTCAATGGCCTCCAATTGTAATTTGACATTTTGCTTGACTTGTATCTTGAACAGTGGGTGTCCATCTGAGGATAACGGTGGCTTCTGAAAAGGATCAAATGTACGGTGCTTGGAGGCGGATACCATGGATTCCAGCACTGTGCGAATTCTATCTTGCGTAGCTAATGCCATATAGGATACAAAATCATTGTCGATTTTCTTGATATTTACACATTTGGCTATAAAATGGTTAGACATGATGTCTCCCTTTCATCCATACATGTACACACTGACCATATTTTAATATTTTCTTGGTCAATAACTCGGTATTCATGAAATCTTGCACTTTTGATCTATCCACACCGTCTGGTAAGATGCCGCCTGATCCATCCCCATCCTTCATGAAATGCTCTGCTTCCTCCTTCAAATCCACGCCAGCATAGCCCATAACATCTGTCAATGTATCGTAATCAATGCGATCACCTCCTCCACCTCCACCACCACCACTACTACTTGTAGTGGCTGCTGTTGTTGTCGTTGCACTTGTTGTAGCTGTTGTTCCATTAGGCACTGTGGGTTTACTATTAAAAGAAAAAGCTCTCGTGAGTTGCCCCATTCTCTCTCTCTACACACAATACAATTAGACATTTACCTCGAGGATTGTGGTGTATTAGCTTTAGAAGGTATCTGCAATCCAGGTGTACCAGGCAAAGCAGGTGTTTTGAATACAGGCGTAGGTGTAGCTTGACTAATGGCGGTTGTAGTAGGAGTAGGAGTAGCAGCAGGAGTAATATTGACCGTAGGTGTTTGTGTCGTGGCAGGGGATGGTGCTACTGGCTGATGTGGATGTATCTGTGGCTGTAATGGAGATGCTTGCTGCTGCTGCTGTTGTTGTTGTTGTTGCTGATGCTGCTGCTGGTGCTGCTGCTGTAGTTGCAACTGCTGCTGTTGCAATAATTGCATTTGATGTTGCTGTTGCAATTGCATTTGTAACTGCTGTAACTGCTGCTGTTGTTGTAATGTTTGAGGAGGGGGAGGGTGAAATTGTGGTGGTAAAGCGTTATTTGGTATATGCTCGGTTTTTGCTCGTTTTAATTGAGGTGTGCTACTTGCATGTCAATATCGCCAAATCTATCCATTACACACTCTATCCCTACTTACATGATGCCGGGCATGGATCTTTGAGCATCCTCCTGTCTCAACTGCTGACTCGACAACGCCCTCTTTCTATGCTCGTCCTCTGGATGTCCATTGTTGGCAGGGGAGGGAGATGCTGCTGCTTGTGGTGGTTTCTGAGCCGTAGGCTTGTTCTTTAAATCCTCCAACTGTTGATATTCTTGCTGTCCTAATAGTAATTTGGCTTTTGACAAGAACTGGGTTGCATTCACAGCGTTTGTTTGTAATTCTCTAAACAATTGAATAAACTTTTCTTTTCGATCCGGTGGTAATTGTGCTGTGATGTTATCTAATAAGGTAGTAGATGATGCTACAATACACACAGTAATCAGTCTCCAACACATGCCTCCTGTTTCATATAACAGACTACTTACGTTGTTGTGGTTGTGATGTGGTAGGTTGCGAGGGTTGGCGAGACACAGGCTGTGGTTGTATGGGTTGCGAAATCGTGGGCGTATTCGATGAGGTATTAGGCGATGGTTGAATGACTGGCGTATGACTCGCTGTGGATGGCGTTGTAGCAGTGGAAGGAGTAGACACTGCTGCTGTTACGGGTGTGCTTGCCGTGGTCGATATGATGGGTGAAGCAGTGCTGGTGTTTGTATTCACTGGATGCGTTGGTGTCATGGGTTGCTGTGGAGATGATTGCAGAAACGATGGCGACGCACCTGGTCTGTCCCACATTGTCGACATGTTTCCCTGTAGAAGAGACGCGTCCGAATTTGTGCCTTGAACGGATAGCAGATCGTCTGTTTCATTTGTATTGAATAAATCTTGCAATTCGGCTGGTAAATGGGCATAGGATGGCGCAATGTGTTCATCATTATTGTTGTTGCTTAGCGTCTGTACAATGGATTGAAAGGAGGAATCATTGACATCGTGATTATTGTTAAGAATGTCATTGATAGAAAAGTTTAAATCCTGATGCACTAATTGAGCTTGTTGCTGTTGCTGCTGTTGCTGTTGCTGAGGCGGTGTCTGTTGGGGTGTTGCATTGGGTTCATTTGTTCCTTCACCGTCTACTGACATGATATATTAAACAGAATAAGAGAGAAAGAGAGAGAAGCTCTGTTTCTTCTGTTGCGTGCTGAGTGGGTTAGAAGGGTGATTTGAAAGAAAGATGAAAATTTGCAAAAACATTTGTGAAAACCTCTGCTAGATTCGCGGTGCTTCAACAGGCTTGCCACGTCACTTTGATGTATGGATGGATAGCCATCGTTTGAAAGCTCTTCTTTCATCCATGGTCATGATGGTTGCCAGGCAACCGAGCAAGACATGATACATCACAGCATGAGAGCACTCTGCTGGACACAATTCTCTCTAAATATCATTTTATTCACATCAAAATAACACAGATACAGTTCATGGTATTGCTATGAACACACAACCGCACTCTATCACTACTCGAACCAACCATCAACATGCAGGTATATCCATTATTGCTTTTTAGTAGGTGGTCTTGCTGGGGATGATGATCTTGATCGACGTCCAATCTTGTCAAATACAGACAACCGTTGGACCTTCTTGTCCACATTGCCCACCTCATCCTCATCTGAACTACTATCCGATGAATCAGAACCCTTTGAATTCAAGCTGGATATGCTAGAATGGCTGTTGATACGAAACATGCCACTAAGACGGTTGGCTTTCTTGGCTGCTTTTTCAGCCTTCTTTTGTTGCTGCTTCTTGACCTTGTCCTCGGGTCGAACGACAACCACAGGAACAGGCGAATGTTGTAAGCAGTATTTGGAGACACTGTTCATGAACATGCCTTTGAGTTCAGACATGCCTCGCGTTCCTACAATCAGCATCGATGGTTGATATAGGGAGATCTGGTCATATAGATGTTGAGCATACGAACAACTCATCTACTGTTGTGGTGCTTACCATCTCTTGAATGGTTTCTTGAACTTTTCCAATAACAAACTCAATCACTGCACTGATCTATAAATCCACAGGCAACGCATAAGCATCCCTTGTTTCCATGCTGTCCCTTTCTCGGCATCCATTTACCTTTAACTCTTTACTTCCAGCTGCCATGATTCTGTTCATCACAGCAGTGGCTCTTTCTTTGGATGCTAACTCTTCATGTCTCAACATGGACTTCAAGTTGGGTCTGTTTTCTACCATACAACGTATCAATACCTATCATACAATACGACAAGAGAAATGCAACTTACCACTCATGTCTACCGTGAGAACACGAAGAACGATAATTTCATCGCCATCATCAATCACATTCTAGTGTAGCATGTCAGCTCAAGTCAAGCTATCCACGAAAACCATCCTACCTCAATAGCCCAATCAAGCGCATAGTCGCTGTAATTTTCAAGGTCGGTGGCAACGAGGAACGTTCTGCTTCGTCGAGTACGTTGATACCCTTGTGTTTTTCCTCGAAGCGTGAAAGAATAATCGGGTTGATCTTGATCCGTCATGGTGTCAAATGAGACACCGCGCACATAGTTTTCTTGTTGTTGCAGTACGGGGATGGTTGCCATGTTATGTAGTAAAGTGTGTATAATGTGGAGAAGAAGAGGCGAGGAAAAATCCTGGGATAAAACTCATCTTTCCAGCCATTCTCGGTCCATGCATTGTGTAACATGATTTCAAGCTAAATCATCCACACATCATCATTCATGACGATAGACTACATGCTCCTTGCAATGCTGAATTTCTTTTTGCTGATAGATCTAAAAAGTATAGCTCATATTACCATGGCTACAAGAACAATAGGATGCTCTTGTTTGACAGCTGGGTTCAAATCACCATGGCAACGGCTGATGGTGTTCAGGGACGACGACAGCGGATCAGATGGGTTTAGATGCTGGTTTTAGTAAATAATGAGTGCAAATCATGTGTAAATACATGTTTATAGGGTAATAATAGCATGCACTCGACAGATCAACACATTTTGGAAAGCAATATTCAAAGATCAGCAATCTATTAGGTTGCTTAGCATTTCTAAACGAGGGTCGCCACCTGCAACCATGAGAAAGTACACCGTTTAGTTGGTTTATTTGTAAATCTTTATTGTAGTAATTGATGGAAAACAAATCATCACAAGTTAAACGAAAGAGGCTGATGGCTCAAATTTGCCTGTGGTATCATTCAAATGTTGGCAATTTGCGTTATTAATTAAATCAAAGAAACTAGTGTGTAATTTACCTGCAATTTGTCATGGTATCATGATACACTACACATTCGTTTGTCTTGAATTTCAAGAGGCCTTGCTACAGAATAGACCTTGTGTCAAATACGAAAATGCCATGTTGCTCCTTACTCTCAGGAGAAGCTATCTAGCCGCTCAAATCACACAATAAGCTTGATATCGCATTTTACTTGCTTTCTTTGAATACCGTGTGCATGATACTAAACCTTTTCTACACTGTGTCCATGTATAAATATAATTAAATTATCCAAAATGGACATAACAATTAAGCCAGGTGTGTTCAGTTGAATTTAATAAACCTCGAGTAACTTGCTCAAGTTACACTGAAAACAATTGTCTTGTAATTTTGGGTAAAAATAACCTTAATACGAAGGCGACGCACACAGCGTGTCCATTTTTAAATGAGCCCTGACTTTCTTGCTGTGGTCGTTGGTATGTACGACAGGCACTTAATTGATGCAAAATTAAGCTTCTATTTAAATCAAACGCTCTGTCTCTTTCTCTTCTTTCTCTCCTTTCTTGTTTTTTCACTTATTCTTTACATTGACACATGTATCAATACAACAATCCACAGAATAATGGAAATGCAAGTCCATTGCCCTCAGCAAGAATGCCAACAAGACCTCGATTCAATACAGGCGAAGAGTATTCGATGCAACAGACATCTTATAGCAGTAATGCTACCACAGTGACTCCAGGATACAATTCAGCCACTGAAAACGCATTGGGCTACTACGAATCATCCATCCCAGGCAACACTACGATGCAGCAACCTCTATTAGGTACACCCAATGGCAGTGCCATGTCTTCCTCTACCGGTGGAGGAGGTGGTGCTGGTGGCGGAGGAGGAGGAACACGATTTGGCTCGTCTCCTTCCAACATGATTGGTGGCGGACCTGGCGATTTTGGGATCGCTCCCAGAAGACAGCAGCGAAGATACAAAACAGGTATGCTAAGGAAAGGAAGGGGGGAGTAAAACAACGTGCAAGTTACTAAAATCACCTACAAGTTCGAAAGGTGAAATTGACGGGTGGCAACTTGATTTTGGACAATCCTGTGCCCAACAAGTATTTGCAACGAGTGAAACGAAGAGATCAAAACGAATTTACACACATGAGGTGAGTGCTTGACCAAGGCTTCATCCTGGGCATGGTTGATCTGATCTTATTACTGTCCAGATATATCGCCGCTACATGTGATCCCGCCGACTTTCAAAAGGATGGCTATACACTGCGACAAAACCTGATGCACAGAGAGACTGAATTGTTCATTGTCCTCACCATGTATAACGTGAGTAAAAGGCGAAAGCGCGATCTCATGTAACATGTCAATCTCATCATGGCGCACTGTAGGAAGACGAAGTGTTGTTTTGTAGAACCATGAACGGCGTCATGAAGAACATTTCGCATCTATGCTCTCGCAACAGATCCAAGACATGGGGACCTGAGGGATGGAAGAAGGTTGTGGTGTGTATCGTGTCTGACGGGCGTACAAAGATCCATCCACGCACCTTGTCTGTGCTGGCAGCCATGGGCGTCTATCAAGACGGTTTAGCCAAGAACATTGTGGAGGGCAAACCAGTTACTGCTCACATTTACGAGGTAGGTGTACATATAAAGTTTAATTGGTTTGTAACGTGGTACTAAGATATTACAAAAGCATACAACGCAGATATCTGTGGATTCCGACATGAACTTCAGAGGCACCGAAAAGGGTGTTGTGCCAGTGCAGGTGCTCTTTTGCCTCAAGGAAAAGAACCAGAAAAAGATCAATTCGCATCGTTGGTTCTTCCAGGCTTTTGGCCCCTTATTGAGGCCCAATGTCTGTGTCTTGCTGGATGTGGGCACAAAACCTGGAGGAAGATCTATTTATAACCTATGGAAATCATTTGATATCAATCGCAACGTTGCTGGTGCGTGTGGTGAAATTAAAGCCATGCTGGGTACGGCTGGTGTGCAGCTGCTGAATCCCTTGGTGGCCTCTCAGAATTTCGAGTACAAAATGTCCAATATCCTCGACAAACCACTAGAGTCCGTGTTTGGCCATATTTCTGTGTTGCCTGGTGCCTTTTCAGCCTATCGATACACAGCGCTGCAAAATGACATGCACGGTGAAGGTCCATTGGAAAAGTACTTTTTGGGTGAAAAGATGCATGGCAGCGACGCGGATATCTTTACCGCCAACATGTATCTTGCTGAAGATCGTATCTTGTGCTATGAGCTCGTGGCCAAGAAGAATGCCGCCTGGGTGCTCCATTACTGTTCCAACGCCTCTGGTGAAACCGACGTGCCTGACACCGTGCCTGAATTCATCTCGCAGCGTCGTCGTTGGCTGAACGGCTCCTTCTTTGCCGGTCTTTACTCGATGGTGCACTGGCGCAAGGTCTGGAGCTCAGATCACAACATTCTTCGCAAGATGGTCTTTATGTTCAACGATCTGTACCAGCTGTACAATCTCGTGTTCTCCTGGTTTGCTATCGGCAACTTTTATTTGGTATTCTACATCATGACAACCTCCATTACTCGTGTCCCCAATCCCCCCTACAGCGAGAATGCCGGCACCATCGTGCATACGGTGCTCAATTATATCTACGTCCTGCTGCTGATCCTGCAATTCATCATTGCGATGGGTAACCGTCCTCAAGGTTTCAAGTGGGCTTACACGATGATTATTGTCTTTTTTGCGCTGCTGATGGGTTATGTCATGTTCTGTACTATCTGGATCACAGTGCGAGGCGTACAGGGCGCTTTCCAAGTGGCTGCTGCCGAAGCCGGGAAAGGTCTCAACGAGCAGATTCTAGCGCTCATCAAGCAAAGCACGTTCCGAAATGTCATCATCTCCGTGTGTTCCACCTATCTCATGTACTTTGTCGCAAGTTTCTTGTTTTTGGACCCATGGCACATGTTTACCAGTCTTTTGCAATACATCTTCATGTCGCCTAGCTACATCAACGTGCTCAATATTTATGCATTCTGTAACACACACGATGTCTCCTGGGGAACCAAAGGTGATAACGGCGTCTCAACTGATTTAGGTGTCGTAAAAGGAAAAAAGACCAAAGACGGCGAGCACGAAGTCGAAGTGGCTGTACCTACCGAGCAAAAGGATTTGAACGAGCAATACGACGAGGCCTGTCTTGACTTGAAAGCGGTCGTGATACCCGAAGTGACGAAACGTGATGCCAAAACTAAACAAGAAGATTACTATCGTTCATTTAGAACCAAACTGGTTACTGTGTGGATCTTCACCAACATGGTGCTGGTTAC
The DNA here is from genome assembly GCA_010203745.1 of Mucor lusitanicus. NCBI lineage: Eukaryota > Fungi > Mucoromycota > Mucoromycetes > Mucorales > Mucoraceae > Mucor > Mucor lusitanicus. Next base: position 2,904,295 of record JAAECE010000005.1, on the reverse strand, counting down.
CATTATCACCAATGGACAGGATGTGTTTAGCTGGTTTGGCAACTACAACGACCGAGCAACTGCTTATTTGGGCTTCATCCTGTGGTCTGTTGCTGGTCTCTCTGCGGTGAGATTTGTCGGTGCATGTCTTTACTTGTTCCTCAAGATTTTCACCGGATAAGCCCTTTTCTTTTCTTTAATTCATTAGTTTTCTTTTTCTTTTACCACATACATTTATACAATAGCATCTAGGAAAGTAGATTTTCCAAGTAGTATTTCAAAATATCATTAAATTATTTCACTATCTCGAGCATTTAATCATGGCATTTTCGATCTGCCGTTTGATTCAAGATCAGCTATATGACAACTCGTGTTCAAAGCAATTTCTGAACCCGGTAGAACACACATTAACCATATTGGCAACTGTAATCTAGATCTTCAGTGTTGCCGAGGCTGTTGTATTTGGTCGCTTGGCCCATGTGCTCTTGACTGCAGGATTGCTTTTGGAAAAAAAAAAAAAAGACATCTAGCATCGACATTTCGCTGTTCAAATCCAATTACCATCAAGGCAATGCTACATGAAATGTCGCCCCCTTTCCTATGCTAGTCATTGCTTGCTCTATTCTACAGTTGTACATTTGAAGGGAAATAAGCTTTTTTCGCCTGATTTGAGGCGGCATTATCCTCCCCAATCCACACTGACACATTGACAGATCAAACAACCTCGCTTTACTTGTGACTCCACAGTGACCATCTTTACCCTAATTTTTTGAAAGAAAAAAGCTTTTCCCCCAAATCATTCTTTTATACAACCTCCATATCATATATATAATGCCTGCTGCCGCTGCCAAAACAAAGAAGGATACCAAAGCACCTGCCAAGAAGGCTCCTGTCAAGAAGACCACCAAGGCAACTCCTGCTCAAAAAGATACTGAGAGCTCAAAGAGAAAGCGTGTGTCATTCAATGAAGAATCTAACAAGAAGAAAGCAGTTGGAAACAAGGCAAAGAAGGTCGCTGTCAAGCAAGAGAAGCCAGTTGTAGAAGAAGAGAGTGAGGATAGCGAGGAAGAACAAGTTGTCGAAAAGGTGGAAGAGGAGGTTGAGGAAGAAGATCTTACTGAAGAACAAGAGGAAGCTCTTAGAAAGGAGATTTTGGGCGATATGGCCAGCAGTGATGAAGACGAGGATTCTTCAGATGAGGAAGTGGATGCTATCGATAGCAACGAGAACATTGTCACTTTGGATGGAAAGAAGATGGAGGAGAGCATGACTGAAACCAAAAAGACATTTGACAAGAAATCAAAGGCTGTCAAGGTATGTGGATGTGTGTGAAATGTGTTGATCTGAGAGACATGAATTGACATGTATGCATTGCTTAGACTCCCAAGGCTGAGGAAAAGGGTGTTGTATATCTCGGTCGTATTCCCCACGGTTTCTACGAAAAGGAAATGAGAGGCTACTTTAGCCAATTTGGTGATATTTCTAGACTTCGTCTCTCACGCAACAAGAAGACTGGAAGATCAAAGCATTACGGTTTCATTGAATTCGAGTCTGCCGATGTTGCTGAAATTGTTGCAGAGACCATGAACAACTACCTCTTATTCGAACACATGCTCCAATGTAAAGTGATCCCTGCCGAAAAGGTTCATGAAAGCTTATTTGCTGGAGCCGACAAGGTGTACAAACCTTTCAACACTGAACTTCGCAACCGTCAAATCCACAACAAGAAGAAGACACCCGAGGAACTCGAACAAAAGTGCAAGGCTCTCAAGAAGGCTGAACAAAAGTTGCGCAAAGAGATCAAAGAAGCTGGCATCGACTATGATTTCCCCTCTTTCGCATAAATTTACATATACTTTACAACAATACACACATATGAAAACTCTTTCGCTACACACATATTTACACACCTCGATTTGATTTGAAACACACATTGCTTGTATTTTTTATTTTTTTTTTGTGGAATAAAATTAGAACAGTTTCTAACATGATTATCTGTTTATTTCAAGTGCTGTCTATTTTAGCAGATGTTCAGTTTTAGTGAGCATGCCTATGAGAATTCAGGGTTATCGCAAGCTTGTTTCATAGCAACAACTGATCGTTCTTCAAAAGATTCCACAGAAAACTTTCATCGAAGCGCAAGACAAAACAGTAACGATTTGATGATTTAAAAGCTTCAAATGCCTGTAGCATTTTAACTCTGCTGTCAGAACAACTGCCATCATTGTTAATCTTGGTGTCAAAGATTAATTGCTGGTGATGAGCAAAGCGTTGTTTATGAAGTGTCAAGTGTTCCAATGCAAGTAAGGAGCCAGGGATTGCATAGAATGGTGATCAGCGGCTTTTAGAGCAGCACGAATGTTACAGTAAGGCAAACCGGTATTATCTGTCGAATCGAAATTTACAAACCAGCATGCTCTTCTTTCCATGGCCATGAAGACTTAACAGAGACAATAGCTCGGATAACATGATCTGCTAACTTTTCAAATGTACCTTGCTCCAATTTCGAGTTTCTAATGAACAAATGCGAGCAGATGATCGCTAGCTGCTCAATAATCCGCTTGCGTCGTTGTATTTAATTTTGCTTTTTTGGATAGCTGCTATCTTCTCACACATACTACTTGGGTTATAGCTTTGCGTATTAGATGTTTTACGGATGTGATAATGCAATAGTTTCAGCGGAGAGAACACCGTACTAAACTCTGAATTCCACCTATACCGTACCTTTGTTTATTCCACAATCTTGGTCGTGAACACAGTCCAATATGACTGGTCAATAGGTGGACCGAAAACTGCCTAGAAGTAGGGCCTATACCTTGGAATCATCGCTCTCGAGTCTTTTTCTCTAATTCTTTCTAGTGTCTCTTTTTTCTGTCTCTTTTAAATCTCTTTAACAATCGATTTTAAGCAATCGATTAATGAGAATAGTACCACCTTTTGTGAGAAAGACGATAGCGTATTTGGATTTTGGATTGGACAAGTTGCCGTTGATGTACGAATGATTACTCGAAACTTGCCAATTTTGAGCAATGATCTTGACTAGATCCATAATAAAACCCGTTAATTACGAGTTTCCAGTAGTAACCGGTAGATAGAGGGGGTGTTGCGCAACACTGTAGTCAGAATTACATAGTGTAGCTTTGTGCTTGACACTAAGTCTTGTTTGTATGCAGGTATTTCGGCATGCAGGCTCAGGTCATCATCCGAAATCCATTTACGAAAAAATAGCTGTTAGAGTATTAAAATTAGCAGGTCCCTATGCCAAATTTTGCGAGAAAGACGATGATGTGGTTCAATTTTAGATTGGATAAGTTGCCGTCGACGGATGGATGATTTTCAAGAACAAGCCAATTTTGAGCATTGATCTTGACAAGATCCATAAGTAAAGCCGTTAATTACAAGTTTCTAGTAGTAACAAATCGATGTAGGAGGTGTTGCGCAACACTGAATTCAAAACCACTGGGCTTTAGTAGCATGACTTGTTCAACAGTAGCACTGGTTGAACACTGCTCAGAGGGTTGGACAAAATACGGCAAAATGTGTTTTTTTTTATGTTGTATATGATTGTTAGAGAGGTCATACTACTATGGTTGTATAGCCACTTTGATGGGGTTTAAACCCATTTAAATAAATTTCCTGTGCCTACCTCAGTTGCCCACTAATTAAACGATTCTTGCAGCAGCATACCAGTAGTAATAAGTAGTAGCGTGATGGATTTTACTGATTTTAATCTCTAGAGTATCTGTTTTATAAAATAACCCTTCTACTGTACGTAACTATTGCTTCAAGTTTGAGTTTGAGACACAAGAAATTGAAATGCATGATCGAAAATAGCACCACTTTTGAGAGGTAGCCTATCAGAAGTTGCATTGAAGCATGACATGTGTGGTTTTTATGATTTGCGAGGGGTGTTTTAAGCAGATCATAGGTGAAGTTCCCACCGCTTTCTGTCTGATGGTAATCAGCGTCGTGTAGTACCAACAAATGGCAATTGTTTAAGGTCCTATTCAAATATGTAGCATCAGTTGGCATAGATCTATAAGGCACAAAAGGTATAATTCCTAGCCAAAATGCCAAAATTCAAACCTCAATATCTTGTCTTCTAGGCCCTTTTAGATGCTCAGAATAGTGCCAAATGATTGCTTTCGATCACCATTTACATCCTAAACCTTCATTTTTATTTTTTTAGTGAGAGTTATTTAAGTAATACGAAATCACTATTATTTCCAAATTATAAAATATAAAGACAGTAGTAATTCTATCACGTAGAACGTAGGGTCTTTATTATGTTTCTTATAAAAGGAAGCCAGGATCAATCGTGTCCTGGATTCAAAACATATTTATACTACAATTCCATTTGAATGTCAGTGGTATGGAATTGGCTTGACATCTAATGATAGGCTAAAAAACCGACATTTAGGATCCATCCAAATCGTTGAAAATTCACGTTTTTTCATGAGGTACCCCTCATGGTTTTTGTTAAAAATCAAACGATCGCAATTTTGGAGGCGAAAACGACACTTTTTACTATGATATATATTAAATCAAAATGACCGCACAGATGTAGGGTAACCTGTGCAACTGCTATTTTGAACGTTGTATATGCTAAATCTCGACTTTTCTTGGAAAAACTGCTTTTTATATTTTCTCAAAATTCTTTATCTTTTCATTCTAAAAGTACTTTAAAATTGACACCATTGAATGCGCCTTCAAATTCTCCCCTTAAGTTTATTAGAAAGTAGTATACGCTGACCACACTTTCTATAGCTAATTTCAACAAAAATGTTTTCAAATGTCAAATTGTATCGATTTTGATTCAAAAAAATCATCACAAAAAAATCATTTGGGTACAGTCACCACAGTGCAAAATGTTCAGTGTACACGTCATTCAAATTCTGTGTGCTCAGCTTATTGGCTGCAGTCACCCTCAGCAACGCGTCTTTTTTTTTTTCAGGCTCCCTTTCCACCCTGTTTTTGCACTGCACTTTTTCTATTAAACCATTCACTTTTTATTACTATTAATTGAATACAACACCACTTTTGCCAGAAGAAGCATACTTTTGCAACCACCAGTACCCAAGACGACATCTTTCAAGTTTATTAAAGTAAGTATCAGCCGATAGGGGCCACTTTTCGCGGTACAATATACAGTAATACTAATTATACAGTTTATTTTAGACCAATTCGTTGCAATATATTTATTCATTGTGTTTGGTTTGTATTTGGTTTGTATATTCCCCTTTTTTGGTTGCCGTGGATTGGGTTGTCATGGCTTTGGGTGTTGTGGGTTTGGTTGTCATGAATTACATTCATTCAACCTTTTACTGCTTTCTTTCTCGTGATACTGCGCATTCGTTTGTTTGCTTTATTGCGATTTATTCTTTCCCCCTTTTCTGCACGCAACTATTTTTCTGTTGCTGTGCCATAGTGCTATGGTGTATCTTTTGATGCATTGTATCGCTGGCAGTGCTGCTCTATTGTTGTGGAGTAGCCTTGCAATTTTCCTTTTTGTGGTTCTTTGAGCCATGACCCTCTTTTTTCGTTGTGTGGATAAGCCTATCATTGAAGCACAACTAGATTTGATTCAGAGGCTAGGGGGTAGATAGGCTGCTCTCACTTGATTGGTATCACTTACTTGGTGCTAACTGAGAGTCTCAAGCATTTGCGCTATAAGCTGGGGTGTGTAGTAAGGCATATTCTGGCATTTTAGGGGTTTTTGATGATAACGTAGCTTAATACTAGTGTATTCGGCTGTGTTTAAAATTCCGCCTAACAAAAAAACAAGGGAGAACTATGGCAAAAATTTTCAAGGTCCGCGGCGCTTAAAATAGCTTTTTAAGCGATTTTACTGGCTTAAATTTGGAGACAGCTCAGAGAAATAAAGCATTTGTATTGAAACTAAAAATGTAATTGAAATGAGAAAAGCACGATTAAACATTGAAAATGCATGGTACGAATGGCTTAAGGTAACTACACACGATACCACCATAAGTATTAGACATGATCAAATACATCCACTATCCTAAAAAAAAAAGAGTTTTGAACCAATCTAGGCCTGTTCATAACATCCAAAAGTACAATTTTGCATTATATTGGTATCAAGTCAATGAAAGTCTTCCAATGTCAATCATCTGGCTGATGAGAAAATAAACATTTATCTATGTCAAACTTTGTGAGGAACACGATTGTGTGTTCAAAATTTGGTCATCTGGACCCGTTGACGTTAATGGATGGACGATTTTCCAAATAACCCAATTTTGAGCACTGATCTAGACAAGATTTATGAGGAAGGCGAATAATTACAAGTGTACAGTGTTAACGGATCGACAGGTGAGGTGTTGGAAAACACTTTATTCAAAGCTGCATACTGTATCTTTGTGCTCAATGCTATATCCTACTTGTTTGTAGGTATTTTCGATATTCAGGATTAGGTCATCATGCGAGATCCATTGGCAAAAAATAACTGTTAGAGTATTGAAATTGGCACGTTTCTATCTTAAATTTTGTGGGAAACACGATGGGCCAGTTGAATTTTGGATTAGATGAGCTTTTATTGATGAATGAATGACTTTTTGAGATTTGCTACTTTTGAGGACTGATCCTGACAAGACCTATAGTAAAGTAGGTAATTACGAGTACGCAGTAGTGTAGTCATATATATGCTGATAGAAAATGTTTGATTTAAAAAAATATTCGTCCCAACTTGTGCATCTGGGTTTCCAGAGTTGATGTAGTTCTTGGTAGCCGGCCATGGCGTTCATAATACCCAGATTAATCAAAGCCGATGTAGTAACCTTTATAATTGGTTTTATTTGAATTCCTCGACTTGCGACCAGGAGCTTCGCTACATAATCCTGATTGTCATCATCAGCTTTCTAGGTGTACTTGATAATCGCATAGTATGTTTGTCGAGCCCCGGATGAAAGTGTGGAATTACGATTGTAGAAAATCCTTCAGGGGGACCAGGCAGAGAGTCATTATGAAGATAATCATTACTTGCATACGATACAACCTTGGGAACACCGATGATATCAACAAAGTAGTTGATTTTTGACTCCAAACCCCATCGATGGAGAAGGCTGCTGAAGCCACCGCTTTAGAAGAAAAGGTAATTGTAATTATGGGCCTTACAATGTTCAGGTACTCTCTGGTTTGCCGCAAGCCTTGAGGAAAAGTACGCTGAGTATTTGCTAACCAAGGGAAGACACCGGTAAAGCAAGCCTTTAACATTCGAAGGATACCAAGTAGTATTATTCCGTTCCCAAGCTTCGAGACGAAATAGTATATCACACAACACGTACGCCGTTTGTGAGCTTTTAGAATCAGTGATTTGCCGAGCACCATAAAATGCGCTTTCAGGAATAGAATTCTCTAACATGGCTATGATATGATGACCAAAAACGTTCCCAGCAGGAGTGTCAAGTCTCATGATAGATTTCAAATAACCCTCTTGTTGTATTATGTTTTGACTAAGTTGATCATATCTTGTTGCAACATTTCGATCGAGTTCAACGATTGACATCAGCGAAGAGTGTATTTTCTCACATGCACCACCAGCGTATGTGAGAAAATTAATTGAGGGGTTGAGAGTATCCGTATATCGGGTCATGTATAAGTTGAGTCTTGTAAAGTACTGTGGTTCTAATGCTAGGTATTCTTGACGGTGATGCTCTGAGGACAAAAATTTTTGAGTGGTACTACAGTACCTCCAGTTTGAGAGTTTATCAATGAATCCACCAAACCAAATCAGTTAATAATGGTCTTTTCAAATATTGTATACTACTACTGTTGTATATTATCATCATCAAAAATCATACCATCATCAAGTTCTTCCATCAAGCTATTGTATATCTGACAAAAGATAGCAAACAATAGAGAATATGATTAATCAACGCTGACAGGAAGAGGAATCGAATACATCATTAGACTAATTGCTTACCATGTTTCTAGTAATTATCATTAGAGTAAGTAAGACTTTTGATACTAAAATTTAGCATGATAGCACCATTTTAAAAGACCTATGTCTAATCAATTGCCAAACGTTAAGAAGAAATAAATCAAGAATAGAAAAAATTAAAAAAGAACTATGCTTTTGGTATATAATGTTTTTTGCAAACGCCAAAATCATCGGATAGCTCGTTTAGCTCAGTTGGTTAGAGCGTGGTGCTAATAACGCCAAGGTCAACAGTTCGACCCTGTTAATGAGCATTTATTTTTTCTACTTTTTACAAAAGTAGTGTGTGTAGCATGTCGTCGATCAGTTCTCGTTTTTACTCCAAGTGACAATGGCAAAGAAGGAGCTGCCCACTGCTTTGCTATGAAACATAAATATATGATAAAGCTTGTTTCACTTCATCTCGATAAGAATTTTGCTGTACAAAGGCAGCGACACGTTACAAATAGTAATAGTAAAGTACAATGCTGCAAATCAACATTACAATATCGCCTCTATCCCGTAAAATGGGTAATATAAAATCAACATTGCAAAAACATTGGCATTACATAAATTACTACAACAGGAACATTTGTATATATATCGTAACTGAATGATCACTGTTTGTGTTCCTTCAATTCAAGATCTTGAAGATTTTTAAAGCAATTAAACCTCTACAAACAACAAACGTGCGTATTGACGTATTGTCATTGGTCAATTACGTTTCTTCCATTCAACAACAACAACAAACTCGAACTTGTCAAAAAAAAAAAAAGGTTTCAAAAAAGGATTCACGCAATTAAAATAGATTTTTTTTTTTTTATTTATATTAAACCTTTTCTTTCCATTTACTTCTCTTCCAGAACTGCAGCAGATAGTAGTGTATGCCTTCCACTGTATTAAACCTACCAACTTTATCGAGAAGCGCCTCTACTGGAAAAGCACAATGTAAGATCACTTGACATGAAAATTTGCGCAGAGCGTCCAACACAATCGATTGCTAGATGTTATCGGTATTTGCGCCATGGATAAAAAGGCTAGGTCAAAGCCTATGCGATATATTCTAGACAGAATGCTGGCATACGGAGATTTTGAGGTGGTCATATTCGGTGACAAGACAATCATTGATGAAGGTATGACAATCCATGAATAGAATGAAATCCTTTATATTCAAAATATGCGCATTTTTTATTCAGAGGTCGAGAATTGGCCCGGTTGTGATTTCTTGCTGTGCTTCTTCTCAGCGGGATTTCCCCTTGACAAAGCCATCCAGTATGTGAAACTTCGTAAACCGTTTACTGTGAATGATGTGTGTATGCAATCATTATTATGGGACCGCCGTATTGTCTTGGCTGTGTTGGATGCTGTAGGTGTGCCAACTCCACCTCGTCTTGTGATATCGCGTGATGGAGGAGCCAAAGTAGATCCTGAAGCAGCACGTGCCTTTCATCAGGCCTCTGGCATGGATATTCATCGCATAATGGGAAAATACACAAAAGACACAAAACATGTTCATATTTCTCAAGATGGCATTGAAGTAGATGGTGCATTTCTTCCCAAGACCTTTTTGGAAAAACCTGTAGACAGCGAAAACCACAACATCAACATCTATTACGACAAAGAGCGTGGGGGAGGAGGTAGGCGTTTGTTCAGAAAGGTACAGTAATGGTTTTGTTGTTTATTTGCCATCAATCACTGAGCCCTGATCTCTTTGTCAGATTGGTAACAAATCAAGTGAATTCGACCCCAACTTGAATATCCCAGCCAAAGAAGGTTCTTGGATTTATGAATCAATGATGGTCACCGAGAATAGCGAAGATGTCAAAGTCTATACTGTCGGCGCAACCTACGTCCACGCTGAAACCAGAAAGTAAGCGAAATTCAAAATATCAATCATTGATTACCAACGCCATCCCATACCATATAGATCACCAACTGTAGATGGACTAGTAAAGCGTAATACCGAGGGCAAAGAGATCCGATATGTAACCGAGTTGACTGCAGAGGAAAAGCAAATTGCTGCAAAGGTGTCAAAAGCGTTTGGCCAAATGATCTGCGGATTGGATCTACTCAGAGTCAAAGGAAAGTCTTATGTCATTGATGTCAATGGTTGGAGCTTTGTTAAGGGAAACGATCACTATTACGACCAATGCGCCAAACTGTTGAGCGAAGCTTTTCTTCGATCTGTTCAAAGACGACCATCCACCACGATTCACGATATTCCTCGAGAAATCCTGCCTGAGAATTCGTGGAGACTCAAAGGTTATGCTGCTGTATTCCGTCATGGTGACCGCACGCCCAAAAACAAACACAAAATATCACTCGTTGCACAGCCTTTTATTGATCTCCTGGAAGGGAGCACACAGGAGGTTGTTTTTCGTCAGAAGCATCAACTACAACTAGTCACCAATGCTATTAACCGATGTCTGGAGCAAAATTTGGAGGAGGAAAGTAAACTGATGGCGTTAAAGGAGATTTTAGAAAAGAAGAGCGAATTGCCAGGCACCAAGGTGCAAGTGAAGCCTATTTTCGACAAGGAGTCCAATATGCTTCGAAAGTTACAAGTCAATGTGAAGTGGGGTGGCGAAGTAAGTAGTTGGATCCACGCAATCAATATTTTTTGACTGACGATGGGAAATAGTTTACACATGCTGGGCTACATCAATCTCGAGACTTGGGCGAGAATCTACGAAAAGACATGAAAATTCTCAACAAGCATGTTACAGACGACATCAAGATCTGGAGTAGTTCAGAGCGTAGAGTTCGTGCAACAGGTAACTACACTAACTGCTAGTATATATAAAATTAAAGTACTAACATTGGATCAGCTGATGTGTTCACTCGCTATTTTCTCGGAAGACCAGAGTCGATTGATGGCGTTATTTCTGAAAGCAAGTACTTGCTCGATGATAGCAATGCTGCCAAGGAGCAAATGGATGCAGTCAAAAAGCAGCTCAAGTCATTGCTTCGTCCTGGCTATGAGATCCCTACTATTTTACTCGCTCAATGTGGCTGGCCAGCCAACATGGCACAGCCTCATACTATTTTGCAAGAAGTGTCTACCATCATGGGTCGTCTGCGAACTGTCATGCGACTGAATTGGGCAACTAAAGATGTAGACCAATTGCAACGTCGTTGGTGCTGCTTTGAATCGCCTAATCTCTTCAAGGAACGATGGGAAAAAATGTTCAATACGTTTTGCGTCAATCAAGTCAACGATAGTAGTGATTCTGATGTGAAAAAGGAGTCCTCATGTCCTGATCCTTCTGGTATCCCCGAGTTGTACGACTCTCTCAAGTATGATGCGTTGCATAATCGTCAATTCTTGGAAGCCATTTTCAGTGATCCAGAGACATCTCGAGTAGCTACACCCACCGAGGACCACGGCAGTACCAGCTCAGATACCAGCTACAGATCTTCTACAGAGACGTCAGATGCAATCAGCGATGATCTTCGTAATTTGTATGCCTATGTCCGAGTCCTTTTCAATTTTGTGGCACCTCAAGAGTATGGCATCAGCGAGAAAGAGAAGAAGACTATTGGCATGTTGATCGGTTTACCTCTACTCAAGAGCATTTTGCATGATATGGAAGACTTCAAGACATCTGAAAAGCCAAAAACAAGACTTTATTTCACCAAAGGTAGTATTTGTATATGATGGGAAAGATTCATGTGTGCTCAACCATCTGTCATTTTTTATAGAATCACACGTACATGCACTTCTTAATTTAGTGTATCTCTCTGGTTTGCCAACCAAATTTCCACGCCCCATTCTACCTGAATTAGACTGTAAGTCCAACACCTATTCAAGCACATTGCAATAGAAAACACTAAACATTTCATCTTTTTCTAGTCTTGACTCAGATTACATTCGAGTTGTACGAAAGAAACAGACACAACGGATCAGAAAAAGAATACTCGCTTCGCATTGCCTTCAGTCCTGGCGCACATTATGATTCCGTGCTTGATCTACGCATGGATGCTGAACATTGTTTGAAAGTAGCACCAAGAAAGTAAGTAGCCTATGGGTTGTGGCATACACCTGGATTCTCATCTTCTATCAATTGTAGAAATTTGATCCCTCACTTATCATTAGATGAAGTCTTGCAATATTACAAAACTGCATATCTCAGAATCCCTGAGTTAGCAGCTATAGAACGACAAATCGACGAGAGAAAATTGTATTACGCTCAAGAAGACAACCAGTAACGGATCATAACTTTAGATAACAAATTTTGTACATTCTCCCCCCATTTCTGCATTTTTCACAATAATAAATCCAAATCATTCACTATGTGTGTGCATTTCCATGACAACAGACGTTTGAATTTTGACAGCTGAGTTTGATACCTGCCATTCTATCACTGTTATCTAGTGTCGTAACAATCATTGAACAAGGATTTTGTTGCATCAAAATTTATTTCGTTGAATATAAAGTGAGCAAAAGTTGTAAAAGTAAGCCATGAATAAAACAGGATTTAACGGTTGGCTGTAAAAAAAAGCACATATATTAGCATACACATCTACAAAGACTCCCACATAACAAAACTTACACTTGGCAACACGCTCGAGTTCGTCCTTCTTCTTGATGGCATAAGAGTTAGCAGAACCCTTGGCAGCGTTGATCAACTCATCAGCGAGACATTCAGCAACGGTCTTGACGTTACGGAAAGCAGACTCTCTGGTACCGACAGTCAACAAAGAGATGGCTTGGTTGACACGACGGAGAGGAGAGACATCAACAGCTTGACGACGGACAGTACCTTGAGAACCGATACGGGTGGAGTCTTCACGGGGACCACAGTTGATGATGGCATCAACGAGGATTTGAAGAGGGTTGGCATCAGTCAACAAGTGGACGATTTCGAAAGCATGTTGAACGATACGGGCAGCCATGAGCTTCTTACCGTTGTTACGACCAGTCATCATGAGAGCATTGGTCAAACGTTCAACGATAGGACACTATGAGATCAATCAGTACATGCAAACTTTGCTGGATCAGAGTAAAAACTTACTTGAGCCTTACGGAAACGCTTGACAGCGAAACGACCGGCAGTGTGAGGCAAGTAGACTTGTTGACGGATTTGGATATAATCTTGGAGAGAGATATCCTTGACCTCAACATCATCGTAAGACCACTTGTTGAAGAGCTTACGGGTACCATCGGCAGTAGCCAAAACGTCAGCGGGCAAATTAAGAGCAACCATGCTAGCCTACATCCACAAAGAAATAAAATGAATCCATCCAAGAAGATTGATGAAATGATGAAGAGTTTGAGAATGAGTATGCTGTCAGATGATGTATAACGATGGATGGCTCTAGTGGTACATTACCTGTTGTCGATAAGAAAGAAGGTTTTCGATGTGTATACATGTTGGATACACTTAACTGGGAGTATACTGAGAGCATGAAGCTGGAAATGTCACGTGGAGTGCTAGATTCGCCGGACCCTCGGACACAAAAGCACCGAGTAAACATGTTGATTCCCAAATGTGCTACCCTTACACAAGGAAAGCAGAGATCTACTGCTCGTAGAGAGCATTCAAGATATTCTCACTCGATTAACGAAGTCTGATGCAACTTGAGCTAGCCTCAAAACAATCCAAAGTCTCAGCTTTCATGCACTAATCCAACTAGGCTTTGATGGCCTACAGCCCTGTGACAATATGATGTCTTTTCTGAGCACCTTTTTCGTTGATTCCCTACATTTGTGTTACAACAAAGTAAACACTAACTTTAACAATTGTTTGTATCTCTTTTCGATCTACTACTACTGCTACTGGCAAGACAAAAAAAAAAAGCAATTTAAGTTCTAGTTGCATTAATACATACACATTTGCATATGGCACATCTGAAGGAGATGCAAACCCGTCATCTAATTCCCCAAAAAGTAGGGGATGAAAATGGTACGAAAAGGCCGATTCCATCAAAATTCGTCCTTTTCCATAAAGAGGTGGAATAGCGGTAAATGGAATTTTTCTCTTGGTACTCTTTGTCCACTACTAAATCACGTTTTCACCCTCTTCTCTCCCTTTCTCTTTCTTTCTTTTCCTCTTTCAATTCACAAAATACCTTTCATTACCACCGCCACAATGAGCAACAAAAGCTGCAAGAAATTCGAAGAAGATATCGATAGCTCTGAAGTCCTGGAAGATGACAACAAGAGCATCATCATGGGCCTCATTGCTCAACTGAGAAAAGGAACTGATCTCTCTCGTGTTACTTTGCCAACCTTTGTTTTGGAGCCTAGAAGTATGCTCGAAAAGATCACTGATTTCATGAGCCATCCTGATCTAGTAGTCAGGTAATTAGCGTCATGGCAACCAAATGTTTACGGCAACGTCGCTTAACATAAACATTCATATTGTAGAGCCTCTAAAACAGAAGACCCCACTCAACGATTTGTGGAGGTGTGTAGATTCTTTCTTTCGGGCTGGCATATCAAGCCAAAAGTAGGTCGACATATTTGCAAACATATCTCAATATTCACGCTAATTCTTTGCATTGATTATTCAGGGTGTTAAAAAGCCTTACAATCCCATTCTTGGAGAGTTCTTCCGTTGTGAATATAATCTCAAAGATGGCTCGAAAGCAATGTACATCTCTGAGCAGGTCTCTCATCACCCTCCGATTTCAGCATACTACTATTCCCTGCCAGAACTAGGTATATTCATCTCTGGCGAGGCACATCCCAAGGCAAAGTTCCTTGGCAACAGTGCTGCTACCGTCATGAAGGGATACACTCGCATTGTCTTTAGTGAATTGAACAACGAGACATTTGAAATAACAAACCCCAATGTTTACGCTCGTGGCATCTTGTGTATGTATGATTTCAAAGCAAAGAGCCCATCTTGCATCACTAACAAGCGCTCTGGTTTCTTTCTTAGTTGGAAAAATGATCATGGAAATGGGAGATCAGTCCACTATCAAGTGCAAATCCCTGGATCTCATTTGCGAACTGGAATTCAAAACCAAGGTAAGCTTCTTCCATCTAGCCAACCTTTTTCAGTGTGTCTCAATGTGTATTTCGAAAAAGGGCTACTTCTCTGGTCAATATCACTCAGTTACCGGAAAAATTAAGCGCATTTCTACTGGGGATGTTCTCTACGAAATATCTGGTGTATGGACAGAAGAGCTGTTCATCAAGGGCAAGGTAATTGAAGGCTCGGAAAGCGTAGAATGCGATCATTAATCATCTATTTCCTTTTATGTACATTATCCCAATTTCTCATTTGGGTCTTATGCAAACAGAACTCATCCAAAGAATCATTCTTCAACGTTTCAAAGCACTCTGTTATTGCTAAATCTGTCGAACCTCTAGATGATCAGGAATGGAATGAGTCAAGAAAGTAAGTAGTAGGGGTTCTCTTGTGGTTTTTACGGACCCAAGACCAGACATTTGATGGATGAAGCCATGTTATAGCAACACTATGACTAATTCCCCGCTCCCCAACCCTTTTTTTTTTTCACCAACAGATTATGGTCCAAAGTAACTGCTGGTTTGGCTGCAAAGGACATGGATGCTGCTACCGACGAAAAGACATTTATCGAAAATAGACAACGTGAGGAGACAGCTGTCCGCCAAAAGGAGGGTTTGCAGTGGCACCCTCGCTTCTTCACCATCAATAAGAATGAAGAGTATGAATTTAAAGGTGTAAAAGGGTAAATACGTGATACTTGATTTATGCAACACAAGCAACTCATCAGGCCGAATTTTCTGTAGCATTGATTACAAGAACCTTTCACAAGCTAGAGACCACCTTGAAAAGCACATGTTTGCTCACACACCTCCTGCTGTTTCCCCTGCAACTTCAGCAGAGACGTTTATAAATGAACAAGGTCAGAAAACACTCATTTCCGATCGTAAACCAATTGCTGCTTAAATAATCTTATCTTCTTTCTCTCTTTACATACACATTCTTTTTCATTTTCTTACACATCATTGCCGCATCTGTAGGTTTTGAGCGGAAATAACCTTGTCAAAATAAAACTGCACATATATCTTTTCCATCCTACTACGTTATATATTTGTCGCTCTCCTGGGTTCAGTAAGGAGCGTCTATATGTCATCATGTAGTAATAGTTGAAGTGGGATTAATAAGCATTAAGGTGGCAAGAAGCAGCTTGATTCAAGTGGCTATACGGTCACTCGCTGGTATCCTATCTTTGTAGTGTCTACCTTAAAATGAGGACCCCAAAGCAACCTGGTACTGTGAATTCGCCTTGTCCCGCATGCTCCAAGGCTGTACCAAAGGGAGCAATTGATGTACGAACATGAGCCTCACCTTCAATGTCTCCAAGTCCCCTAAGGTATGCAAATGACAACTCAAATTGGACGTCTTTGAGCCATGTTTTCTCGT
Organism: Mucor lusitanicus; assembly: GCA_010203745.1. Taxonomy (NCBI): domain Eukaryota; kingdom Fungi; phylum Mucoromycota; class Mucoromycetes; order Mucorales; family Mucoraceae; genus Mucor; species Mucor lusitanicus. The sequence goes on along the minus strand of JAAECE010000005.1, from coordinate 2,888,023 downwards.
GCTGGAAGCTGTTTCAGGCCGCAGGAATAGCACCAAATAACTGTTTTCGTCTAGCAGTAACTGCCTGACACCATTGCTCAACTTTTTTGCGATCATCAAAATTCGACGAAAAAGCATGAGGTACCCCTCATGGTTTTTCTCGAAAATCAAACGATTGCGTTTTTGAGCATGAAAATGAAGACTTTTACTATAGTGCATATTAGATCAAAAGTTTCCTCTCAATCCAGGGCAACCGCCCAAACTTTGTTTGTGAGACGTTTATATGTAAAAAATTTACATTTTCGCGAAAAACCTTTTTTCGTATTTTTCGAAATTACTCAATGAATTTATTCAAAGCATTTGCTTTTATTCACACGGTTGGATGCGCCTTGAAAAGTACTCCTAGAAATATTAGAGGTGTATAGTACAATCTTCACATTTTATTATTCGTTTTTAGCGAAACAAGTAAAATCGAGTTTAAAAACATCAGAATCTGTCCAATCTTGATCATTAGCGACGAAATCTCTATATATCAATAAAATATCCATAGTCACGAAATGTATTAGATTTTTCTGTGTTTGAAAATAAGATGAAATAAATTACTTACCGTGGAAGCGCATTAAACGCTTGCCCGAGCCTCTCTTCCTGAACGAAAGGAGGCGGTCTTGTTAATGAAGTCAGTGCTTGTATCAATGAATTTTCTTGAGAGTTGCGGAAAGGTAGCCTGAAACAGCAGTTGATTGACACCTGACAGGCCAATTGCAAGCGCAGACAACTTATCCCTGGCAAAGACGTTGCGGCCAAATTGTTGCAGAACGCAATCAGGGTTTAAACACACAAATGCACCAGCAACCTTCTTGGTAACGACCTTTCCTTTGACTAATTGCTTGGATGTAGGATGTGTTAACTTGGAGAAACAATACATGCAAGTCTGGGAGGTCATGTATTCGCTTGTACAGCACACATGTGTATTGCCTCCTTGCAAGTTCTGCTTCCAGGTTCCTCCGTACCGTCGATATCCCTTGATCGTGGAACCAACCCCTAGATCAGAGTCCCCTATCATCATGATCGGCTTTGGCTTCGGCTTCCTCCTGGACGATCCCTCCCCGGCAGGCCCTGACGATTCCTCTATGAACAAAGATGCATGTTAGTGTTTGCTAGCAGTAGAGATCATTTGAACATATACCCTTCTTGTGCTGAACAACAAACTGCCTCTCGCTGGCACAGATCTTGTTTCTCTGAGTCTTGTTGTGGAGCTCCAGATGTCGGTTTTCAGCTCTTCTTGCTGGGCTATCATAAAAGGCCTGCAACGCACCGGAATTTGATTGCTGAACAGAAAACCTTGAGAGATATGATTGAGCTGTGTCAGCACCTTTCAGCGACGACTCTCTCGATGCTTGCTCCAGTTGGCGTATGTGTGGGTTTTCGCGTTTCCTCCTCTCCAACTTGAGTCGTGCCTTGCGGTACCCACATCGGAAGTCCACATCATCGGCCTTGATTTTGTAAGATGGCGGCAGCGACAGAAAGGCTGGGTCGTGTTTTGCCACCAATGCAGCTTGCTCTTCTTTATCCAGCCCTTGATGACAGAACATATCCAGATGAAACGCAAAGCGCTTGGCATCAAACGCCACTGTTTCGGTCATGGTCACAAAGCCATTGTCAGTTCCTGAAAACACCACGTCGTTGTCGATGTCAATGTCTTGTGCTAATCTTCGGGGACCAATGTGAACGCCATGACCACCTCGGCGCAATGCTGGAATGTCCTCGGCAGTGGTGGTGGCAGTGGGCTTGGCTGCGTTAAGCTCCCTGATTTTACTCTTGTTTTTCTTGGCTGTGCGCATGTAGAACAAGGACTGTCTGACGCTACGCATCTCTTGGCGAATGTGTTGTGTCTTCATAAACGCTTCGTTTCTATCGATCTTGAGCTGTTGTATCTCTCCATAGAGAGCATTGTTCGTGACACCTGGGATCCAAGTCTTCTTTTTGTCTTTGATTTTCTGCCCAAAGCTTGCATAATCAAATTCCTTCAATGCAGACTTCAACTCTTCCTTCAAGACCTTCACGCGTTCCTCAGCCTCGTTAATGTCGGCGTTAATGGCATCATCATCCTTCTGTGCCTCTCTGACTACAATCTCGTTCTGCAAAACTTCTTTGGTCCATCTTTGTTGCTTATCGCCCTTGGTGTCTTCATTGTAGGTAGCCTTCTTTGGTCTGCAGCCCAAAATGCGAACAGTCTTCAGCCCTGGCATCAAGGTCATGTGCTGGGCAAAGGTGAGACCATACGACTTGCAAACTTGCTGCACAGCATTAAGATCAAAGATCGAGTTGTAGCACGCATCCTTATTTTGATTAGCCTTTGTTGCGGAGATCAAGACAGAGCCATCGTAGCTGTACATGATGAGTCTATCAGGGCCACGATCCAAGGCGTAGTAGATAGTCTGGGCGCTCAATGAGAGAGGGTATTGATGGGTAAATTGCGGGTCAGGCAGCAGCTTTCTTTGAAACTTGTTGTAACCAGTGAATCCCAGAGTATCGTTTGCCAAGAGACAGAATGGCAACACCCTTGCCAATGAATTTTGGGCGTCCTTCTTTGGAATATAGGGCTTCAAGCGAGTTACCAGATTCAAGCAGCAATCTACCTCTGGCTGTTGAGGGTCCTTCAAGAGCTTCTTGATATGTTCTTCAGTGCAAGCAGCGATGCCATCATCAAGGAGCAGATCTCTGCAAACAGCAGTGAGCACTCGCAGTCTTCTTCGCGAAACATCGGGCTGTGCCTGAGCCTCTTCATTTTCCTCCTCTTCCTCTTGATCTTCCACAGAAACAACTTTTTCATCATCATCATCCACCGCGGATGGCGTCTCAATAGAACGCGGCTATTTGGTATCGCGAGTTAGGATACAGTGTTACAAAATCGCGTCATGCATGCAACTTACAGAATTCTTGTACAAATGATAGCATCTGTCAATGCGAGACTGGCAATGTTGAATCTTGCTATCCCACTTTGGATTGGATGGATCTTGCTCTTTCTTGGCTTGGTAGCTGTTGATCTTTTTGGTCTCGCCATGACGAATGTTGCGAAATGCATTGCGAGTGAAGGGCTTGATGCTAGCTGATTGTGTTGTGGAAGGACCTCCCGCTGATGGAGGTAATGGTGTTGCCCTCTCTTTACCCTTGCCCTTGTCCTTGGATTTGCCCTTGTCACGCTTTGTCTTAGCTTCTTGTCGCTGGGCCTCTCTATCAGGAGCAAGATGGATGCTCAAGAGTGCGTGGAGAAGCTTGTTCAAGAGATGTTTGAAGATTTTGTTGCCTTTCCACATGTTGCCAATGTTGGTTTGTATCTTGTTTGCGACGTTTTGGCACTCAGCGGATGATAAACCGTGTGCATTGTACTTTTGAGGTGTAACATTGCAGGGAATCAAAGATTGGAACAAGGCCTTTTGCACAGGATGGGCAGTAAGAGACGATTCCAAAGCACCACGGACACCAAAGAAGTACGACTGCATCAGTGCTAAATGACTCTTTTGAAACAAGAGATCGAAATCTTGGGCCAAATTTGGGGAGGCGAAGAAGGCTGTTGGTATTGGTAAAGCAGAGTGAGTGACATTGCAATGCTCACTTTTGACGTAGCCTGCGGGAAGTAACCGAGCAATGGCAAAACCTGGGGCATCACGAAAGACAGGAGTCTGGTTCTCCAAGGCAAAAGTGCCATCACGGAATTTCAGCAACAGCAAATGCAAAACCAGGTAATAGTTCAACGCGTAATCTGTGCTTCTATGAGTAGCGTCATTCAGCTTGCCAAAGATGATATTTTTTATGGCCTCCGGCAGGTCAGCTCGCAGTATCTTGTTCATTGTTACAGAGCAGGTTCGGTAGTCTTTGGTAGGATCTTCATCGAATACTGAGCCAATTTCAGAGATGGTGGTCTCACTGCTGGTATCGTCGTCGTCAGAAGAGGCAGTAGCAGTGGATGGACCAGCTGCTGTGGATTGAAACGGCGAGGTAAACGGCATAGACGGAGTGGATGGACCGGCTGCCATAGGTTGGAATGGTGCAGCGGATGGACCAGCTGGAGTAGACGAAGAAGTCGCAGCATGACCAGCCTGAAATCGTTGAGCGACATTATCAACGTTTGCATCAAAAAAGTCCTTCCACAAGAATTTGTTGAGCTTTTCGCCATTGTTGTTCATATAAGTTATCATCTCATGGTGCTCACAGTGAGCGAGATTGGCTGCATCTTTAAGGGTGCCTGAAGGTAGTCTGGGTGTCTCAGATTTGGCCTTGAGTAAATTTACTTCTTTAGTGAACTTGGCTTTATCTCCCTTGCTCTTCTTCCAAGCATTCTGGACCATGGAATTGAGATGGTTGACCATTGACTGATTGAAGTAATCTCTCAAGGAATGAACTCTGGTTCTTTTGGAGCTGGGGCCTTCTGGAACGTCACTGATCTGTCTCTTTAAAGACTCTCGGGATCGAAGCTGTGGCAATTCATTGTTGACACCTGTGAATGTGGTCTGCTGCTGAACAGACTTGCTCCTCCTCGACATGATGAAGCAGCAGGATAGTGATAAATAGAAACAAATAAAGAATAAACAAAAAAGAAACGATTTTGCGCTGTTGGACCTCAATGTAAACTCTCTTTCTCACCGTGATATATCATTTATACGATATAGACGCTGGTTGTTAGCAGGATTCAATCGTGTTTAACCAAAACAACAAACTTGTTTTATAACCCAATAAAAACTGCTTGTTTTTTCGACAATTGAATCGCTAATTTTGACCAGAGGATTATGAAAAACAATCTTGCATTGTATCGAGATGTCAAATTATGTTAGAAAGTTGATCTCTGTCAGATTATTAAATCCACTTGAAAATTAGCCATATCAACAACGAGAAATAGTGTTATTCCATTAGCGAGTTGTCGGAAATGAAATATTTTTGGCCGCCGGCGACGGCTTCCAGGATGCCTTCTGATGAAAGGAATTGATGCTTTTCAAGCTTATTAAGGATATGATGAGCACTACTGCTTTATGTTATGAGTGTTTCCGATAAATCCATGCCATTCTCATCAAATAGTCAAGTTATGGATCTCACTGAGCATTAGCTAGCTAAGACCACAGACGGCTTGTTATCTGCATCAGAATCGGAAGCTCCCTAGCACTACAAAGACTCTGATTGCTCACAGACTTGATCTTTCATATTTGTAGCATACAAGCTGATAACTTGCCAGAAGTAATACCTCTTTAGGTTATTCAGTTGCTGCATAACTTAGGAATGATGTGTGATGAATTTGAGCCAATTGGTTCAGGGGTTAATATGGCTGCAGATTACGTTGCTTGTAGAACTTGATTTACAACATGTGCTGCTTAACAGGTACCGATGCCTGCATGTCGAAACCAACAATTATAGAAAATTTTACTTTTTGTTTTCGACCTTCTTCCGAAAAATAGCTCGAAGCTTGCCTGTTACCTTTCCTAGTAGTATATTTGCGCTGCTTACCGAGGAACAGGAGATAAGATATTGATTTTCTGTCAGCTTCTCTAAATTCTATGAAAATTAATTTCTGGTCGCTCTCTTGTAGCACCTTGAAAGATAAGTTTTTACCCCTATTTGTGATTTGCAGATAGACTGCAAACCAAAAGAAGCTTAACAGACTGTCAAACATGCTTGCATATAGTATACAAAAGCTGTTTTGCGGGCGGCATGTATACTGATTTTCCCAAGACACATAGTATAATCAAACGATCGGAAAACAACGCTGAACTTTAATCAGATGTACCAATACATGGAAAAGGACAAATATTTGGAATTGCGGTCGTTGCAGATCTTGTTGAATCTTAATTGGAGTGATTTGCAGTATAATTTACAGATCGCAATCATGGTCCATGAAAGAAATATAGCTTAGGGTAATAGGATGAGCACATAGATCAAGAGATCTCGTCAAAAACTGATTTTGAATCGCATTGTACACTGTTGTACACAGATAGAGAACCTTTGTCCAGTCACTATCTCACGGTGACGCGCAGAGAAAGGCCTCTACCGATGCACTTGTGGTAACCGATGCACTTGTGGTCTCTCTCTCTCTATGCTTGCGGTGTATCAATGAGTCAGGACATGAACATCGGTATAAAAGAACCTAGATGTTTCAATTGTGTTCTCTTTTTCTTTTTTTCTTTACAAAGATTTGCATCAGAAAATGGAAAACACAGCTGTCAACGTTGTTGAAGATCATAAACCTGGAAGACTAGGAACATATGCATTAAAGTTCATGTCCGAGAATTCCTTTGGATACAAGCTCTTCTTCGGTCCTGATCCACACAAGGTGCGTCCCAAGGTGCTTTTGCTCTTGGGAGGCCTATTGCTCTTACAGGTAGCTATATGGGTGATTGCTGTGTGCGTCTTTAAGCCCTATCCTTCCATGGTTGGTACTGGTGCTCTTGCTTATACTCTCGGCCTGCGCCATGCTGTGGATGCTGGTAAGATCTGTCGCAAATCATGGATAAAATTGCATCTACTAACTAGCAAAGCCAGATCACATCTCTGCCATTGATAATGTCACCCGTAAACTACTCAACAACAACCAACATCCAGTCTGCGTGGGGCTATTCTTCTCTCTCGGCCATTCCACTGTCGTATTCATTACATCTATCATCGTTGCCGCAACTGCTAATGCTGTGGCCAGTAATATCGAAGACTTTTCTGAGATTGGAGGACTGATTGGTACATCAGTGTCCATCACATTTTTAGTGTTGATTGCCATTCTCAATTTGGTATGTATGATTGGTGTCATCAAGACAATGAAGCGAGTCAAGAAGGAAGGTGTCTACACCGAAGTCGATATCGAGGAATATCTGGCCAATAGAGGTATTCTTGGGCGTTTCTTCCGTCCTGTATTTAGGTTCGTCAATGCTTCTTGGAAGATGTACCCTCTTGGTTTCCTGTTTGGATTGGGCTTCGATACAGCTTCCGAAGTGACACTATTGGGCATAACTGCAGTTCAGGGTGCACAGGGCATGTCCATGTGGCTCATTATTCTTCTTCCGATCCTTTTCGCATCAGGTAAGTTTTGTCAGGGACCGACAATGTTAAATATTTCCTAAAATCGACATTATCAGGCATGGCATTGATTGATTCGCTGGATAGCATGCTGATGCTCTTCACCTACACTTGGGCCTACATCAACCCTGTACGCAAGCTGTTCTACAATTTGACCATCACAACCATCAGTGTAGTCGTCGCTGTTGTTGTAGCTTTGATTGAACTGTTCTCATTGATTGGTGAACAACTCGAGTTGGACAACGGATGGTGGAGATTCTGGTACTTCTTGGCTGATAGTTTTGAATGGATCGGTATCATTATTGTGGGAGCCTTCATTGTTACTTGGGCTGTTAGTGCCGTGGTTTATCGTCTGGCTGGCTACAGAGACTTGGAAAAGGAGTTTGACGACTTCAAACCTGAAAATATCAAGGTACAGGCTACTGTGGATGATCTTCCCAAAGATATTGAAGAAGGCATCAAGACCGAAATTGAGCCAAATCAGGACGAAAAGCCTTCTGGTAAGGTTCAGCTCTGAATGACAGCCAACATTTCCCATATGTAGGAGAAAAAACAACAACAACAACATATTCAACGATCGACGATGGTCGTTTATAAAACTTTCAAATAGCATTCATAGTGTAAAATATTCACATAACAATATACATTAAATAAAAACAAAAAATCCAACATTGTGAAATAAACATTCATTCATTGTATTCATCTTTCTCGTTTTCCCAGCTTTTTTTTTTGTCTACAAATTCATTATGAAGCTATCACTCGTAACCCTTGGTTTAGCGTCCTGTTTAGGGGTCATGGCCACAACCAACATCACCGAAAGTGCTGCTACTAGCCCGCAAGGCTTACAGCGAACAGCCTCCAAAACATCTGTACATTTGTGCGGAAGTAGACAGGGCTCATTCAAGTAGGTTTATACAGGACTTGCACTGCATACAATACTGTTCACTCGAGCCACATTCTCTATTTCTTAGGATTGATTATATAAAACTTAATCCCAACCCACCTGCCAAAGGTCAAAATTTGAATATAGAGTTTAGTGGATATCTGGAGGAAGAGGTACCGCGTTACTCATACATAGACCTCTCTGTAAAGCTTGGATTTTTCGAAGTTTTACGCAAACAAATCGATCTTTGCTCAGAAGCATTGCGATACGGACCATCCTGTCCTGTAAGCAGTGGCTCTTATCATTACTCAACCAATCTTGTTGTGCCCTCTTTGATTCGTAAGTAATAATACTATATCAGAGACGAATAAATTCATGTATTGAGCCATTTTACTATAGCCAATGTAGGTTTTATCGCGACACTTTTGTAGTCATTTGGCTAAATATACATTTTTCTAGGGCGAATACTCTATAAACGCAAACATTGTTACGCCTCAAGGTACAAGGATCACCTGCTTGATGGTTGAGGCTTCAATTTAAGCAATTTTTCTTGGAAAATGAATTTGTCATAATGCTTTGAAGGAGGTACGATGGTAGCTAATATCAAAGATGTACTTGCCGAAAAAGAGAAATAGTCAATTTCATAGATAAAAAAAAAGTGGGTTGAATAAAAATGATTTCAATCGTTCGAAATATGAATAGAATGCATAAAAAGACTGCAATGTAGGCTCGATTGCGCATCTAATGGCTTAAGAATGTGCCTTACTGAGGCACAATTTAATGGCTACTGTCACTTGAAGTTGCCCTTTTACAGATGATGTTGGCTGCCACAGTATTATCTATAACATGGCCTTGTCAATAAAGTAATCTGCTCTGAAAGCTACTGAATTTCTTATTATAATGACTAATTGCATATGCATTGACATGTTCCCCTGCTATCCAAGAATATACTGCATACATTAGCCATTGAAAATTTTCATTTTAATCACGCTGTCGATCCCAAGGCTTCTTCAAATCCCGCATGTCAAATATATGTCGGACCTGCAGAGTTTTTTGATCTGCGTAAGACTATAGGTTGTGCCTGAATTTGCTATCATCAAATGTGAAGCTAGTTATTCAAGCAGTTGATATCCAGCCGTATACCAAAGAAGTTTTTTGATAATCTACCAGGGTTCTTTTTACGAACTGTAAACAGAGTAGATTAAATTTATCCGAAAATAAAGTTTTTTTTTGATTTTTTTTTGGTTCATGCATGTAACATCGGGAATGAACATTTTCTCTAGATACCCAAAATCATAAAAAAAAACTGTACTACCGCCAACAAATTAAGACCACGTTTGTATGTAATGCAACTATAAAGTGCATTATCGTACGATATATTCTTCATTGCACCTTCGTTTCGTGTTACTGCAACTAGCGAAAGTATAACATTTAGAGAGCGTCCCACAAGAGCTTTTATTTGATCGATGATCTAATTGATGTACAAGAAGCCAGATGCATAACATACGTCTGTGCTGCTGTTTACACGACAAACTAAAACACTTCTTATTTGGGTGCTCCCGCCTCCTCCAGATGTCTCATTGACCCAATCATGTCATATTGTTTAAGAAAACGCTAAAAGAAAAAAAAAAAAAACTTAAACCAAGAGATTGCCAAGCTATATAATAGATAGTAAGAAGATTTGTAATAGGCTTTAGCATATAGCGCAATCGATTAACGATTCAGCAAGCAAAGAAGATGGTAACCATTTCAATTTGACTGACTTCGTAATTTTATCACTACTACACGTGAACTACCTGACGTTCGACACATGTAATACACATGAAGCTTGATATGTGAGTATCCTGGTCGCACACTTTTGTTCTGAAAAGAGTTATAAATATGCTTTGTGGACGTCTGATCTGACAAAATGCTGACAGATGTCGATAATTGAACTCCCTCGCTGATAGCTCGGTTTCCAGTTCTTTAAATACATTTTGACACTACGATCAAAACAGGAATTACACCTGTGCTTGGTTCAATAGAGACGCTACGAAAAAAAAAACAAAAGTATTGGGGAGAATGTTGACAGCCATACATTCTTCCATGCTGATTGACATATAGAGCACATGAATGCTTTATTCGATTTATAGCTAGTTGAAGTATAAAAAGACATCATCAAGAACGAAATGTTTGTTTGCATTCGCTCATGTGTAATGTATACTCTTTATTTTCACTCTTTTCTATGCAGCATTGTCGATTCGGTTTAACTATTCTTCACAGAATCTATATCTAGTACATAACTTGCGAACTCACGAAAAATATCTGCGCTATCTTTGATAATCTATCATGAAAGAAGGGTTTCCTTTTTACCACCCTTTGAAAACGCAACCTTGTATTACTCGAAAAAAGGAGTTGATCTATTCGATTACCAATTACATTGCAACTCGATAAAGTTTTTCCTAGACAACATCAAGCTAGACAGAGGGCAACAGGTGCCAATTAGACCCTTGCGATGTCATCATCGAAACCAAATAAGCACCTAAATATACCAAATGTAATTAGAGTAGAAGGTCAAAGCGCTCCAAAGTTCAAGATGCGCCATGCTCGAAAACCATCGTGAAGTAACGAGCTGTCTTGCACACTGACAGTCTTCAAAGAATAGCAAGAATGTTACATCTTTCAATAGACGGGTATAAGGAGCTGTGTACTATACATGCATACCGTTGCAGCGTTTTACACAAAGCAAGAGGCATTAAGAGAGAGTTTAAAAGAGGAGTAGCATTCAGAAACTTTAAAAAATATCAATGTACCCAGTAGCCTTGTGTACTGTACCCGGGCTAAGCAACTCCATTGCACCTTCCTACTAGTCTTTTTTTTTTCGTTCAAGAAGGATGGCTAATAGCCAGCCATCATACTAATCTAAACTCATTTTAAAATTGATGGTAGGGATTCCTCCTTGATGGCATTTGTAAATCTAGGCTAGCCTGCAAAATACAGATGGAGCATTTTCCTCTTGTGCACATCGCTTGCTCTTGCGCGCACAAGCAGTGTCTAATTGCGAGTCATTGGCATTGACAAGACGGGTCATGTAAAAGCCTACCCCATTGCATTTGGTATAGTAAGGCTGATGCTCCTCCACATGAAACCTGAAAAAGGTGTACAAAACTTGTATCCATCTTGCCATGAAAGTGGAAAATTCACACAGATGATATTGGTATGTATGGTGTTACACGCCTCCTATTAGATTTATACTGTACTTATCGTCGACTTCACATTCACATTAGAGGCAAAATCATTTAAATCTCACACTACCATACTCTTAAATATAACAACAATCAAGAAGAAATGTTCCATTCTTCTTCAATGGGAAACACTAGTCATTCAAGCCTGCAATCCACCTGATGTTCACGTTTAGCCAAATCAACAACGAACTAAACATGTTATGAGGCTGATGCGTTTATTGAAGCTAAAGATGCTTCTGAGCTTCTCTTTATGTCATGAAAAACTTCTCAATTCAAAGGAGGACGCACAAAGCAAACAAAGCTCCTCCTCCTTCTACTTCTAGAACCAAATATCAGCCTTTCCAATGTTGCAGACTTTAGTGAAGAACGATATAACAAGGCGAACATGCTAAGCTATTCTTACGAGATTACCGCCATCGACGTAAGAGATTATATAAAAAGGTGATTCGTAATGAACAAACAATTGTAAATCTTGAATTTTTTGTTTCATAGTAGCTTAGATTGCTTGGAAGCTGTGTTTATCTGAACAGCTCCTCTCTCGCTTCCATCTGAAAAATTCTTTCATACGGCGATTTTGTAACCATCATTTGAGGCCAATAATGATCCTAGCAAGCACATCAATGACTTGATTTTGTTACAAACGTTGACTTGTATAGACCTCTATCAAATCTTCACAATCTGGAAGCTTTAGGCTATCAAATGTTGTCAATTGACCATGATAGAGGGATAAAAGTTTTAGGCAAATTCAAGGTCCTCTTTGATGAATCACATCAACAAGTACGACCAAGCTATTTAGTAAATAGCTCAAAATACTTGATTCAGAGGTAATAAACATGCAGTTCGGTGTACGTCTAGCGAAGAACAGATGCACAAGCATGTAAAATACTTGTACCCGGTTTTTCTTGTAACATGGACGCTAGCACGCTTACTTTATTGATTTCAAAATTCCTAATTGTCCTGAATACAATTTAATTGGATTCTCATCAATGCAAGCTTTTGCCCTCAACCATGGCTGTTGTTCTAGATCAGAGATTGCAAAAAAATGAGTCAGAGTTTATTGGGCATGTTTCACAAAGGAGGAGAAGGAGTTGGTATGAATGGGGGAGGCAAGAAGGAATCTAGCAAAATCTGCGCCTGCGAACAAGAGTTCAGTATTTGGCTGCAACAATACAACCTCGGATCTAAGTGCATCCAATAGCAAGAGACAGCAAATTTTTGGCCCTTTCTTGATCGTTATTCTCTTACTTAAGACGAGACTAATAACAGATGGTAACAGGTTTTTCCTGAATAAACGACAAGAAAGTTTTTGTTTAAACTGCCAAAGACATAAATTCCTTATTGTTTGACAACAGGTTTTAATATCCAGAAGTTACAGCAAAAAGCGAGATGTGTAGGATTAAAGTGGGTAGATCAATTACTAGTAATAGTTTAGAATACACAGAAGAAACCACGGCAGCAAGTGCGCAGATAGCCGGCATTTTGTTTTTGTTTCATTGTTGCAAACTTTAAAATAGACATTGGAACAGTAGACGAGCTCGCAGATGATCAGCATCAGCATCTTGCTGAAATCCGATGCTAAGATTGCCCCCCATCCCGATTGAAAAAGACATCCGTATCGAAAAAACTGTGGTATACCAATTACCACATTTACAACTTTGGACATCTATTCATATAACTAATGAAATTGTCCGAAATTCACACACAAGCAATCGTTTTGGGAGGTGCACGGGCGCGTGATTGTGCGACATGCTGTAAAAAAAGATTGATATGTTAGGATATCTACGCTTACTATGATAAAGTTCAAGACATATACATCAGTTTGCAACCGAAAAGCCAGTAGTGCTCTAAAACATTGACATTCTAACCCCAATTGATCCCATCCCTCAAGGAAATCAAACATTACTAGAGAAAATATTACTTGTTGAAATCTCAAACATCGGTTACATTTGAAGAATAGGCATCTGTATTACGCTATAGTCTGATAATAGAACAATGCAATTGAACACAAATCAAACAGAAAATGGTCATGGGTCCTTCGGAGTCGTTGTGCACTCTAACTGTGCTTTCATAACCTTAAAAAGCGAGCCAAGTAGTTTATAGTATGTGTGTCCTACCTTTGTCTGCTCTTTAAACGACTAAAATGTTGAGATCAAAACTTGCTAAACCAGCAGCAGCAGCTGCAGGACAAACAAGAGACAGAGATTCACATCAGAATACCTAGTATCTACGCATATAAATACCTCCCATCTTTTGCTGAAGCCGCATTTCTCATCTTTTCCTCTTGTCCCCCTTCACAATTCTCCTCCATTGTCGTCCTCAAATCTTGACATGTTCCAATACCACCCCCAACAAGATGTACAGCAGCAGCACCCTTCTGAGGGCTCATCACACAATGCTGATCTCTACATGCTATTCAACAAGTTCTCTGGTGATCCCAATGAAGGCCCCAACAAGAAACTGACCAAATCAAAGTCTACTCCTGTCTCTGTGGAAGCATCTCCTCGCATGTGCGAAAAAGAAGACGCCATGGACCCTGCTGAGGCAGAAGAGGATGCTGAATCACCCAGTAGCCACAACTCCAAGAGGTATAGTTATACGTAGTAGCAGTGTAAGCTAATCAAACTTGATACTAAACGCACGGACTACCTATCATTTAGTCGCCGCATGTCTTTGAACAAAGCTGAAAGAAGAGCTGAACATAACGCCATTGAACGTGCCCGCAGAGAATGCCTAAACTCCAAGTTCCAGCAGTTGGCAGAGGCCCTTCCCAATCTCCAGAACCATCGCCGTCCGTCCAAAGGTCAAATAGTCGAAAAGGCTCTCGATTGGGTCAAGCAAAACATGACAAAAGAAGACAGATACCAATATCAAATCATTCAACTTCAAAACGAAAATAAACGCCTGATGACTCAGATCAGCATTGTTCAAGAACAACAGCATAATAGTGGCATCATCACACCACCAGCCTCATCTTCCTCGACTTCTTCTTGTTCTTCTGCTTCTTCACCTCCAATCGCTGCCCCGTTTCCCGCTGCTCTCTGTCAGCAGCAGTTTCCCGCGCATTCAACTCCAACAGCCATCGATGCTCCCACACCATCAACTAGTACCAGTAGCAGTTCTAAACTTCGAAATGTGTCTTGCTACTATCAACAGCAACCAGTCGATGAGTTATCGCTAATGTACGCTAGCAATGCTGCTATAGGCTACAGTTCCCAACTCCACCCGCATCACTATAGCAACAACGCCCCATACAACTTGCCATTCAACAACAAGATCGAAGATGATAACGACAGCAATTCCTCAATTGAGGAGCAGCATCTACAAATGTCGTACGCTGACATGTCTCAATGCACTTGTAAGTTTTTTGTATGAAATGCTGTATAATGGCCCTTGCCTAACGTCTTGTTGCAGTATTTGACATGAACCACCCTTTGGCTGTTCAATCTTCATGGACGTCCTCAATTCCAGCATCCAGCAAATCAATCTCCCAAATCAATACACAATATACATATCCCATTGGTCATCCCATGTATACACACTATTAATCTACTCTATTTAATCCTGTTTGTTTCGACTACTACTACTATCCATCTCTCGATCTCGCTCATTATCTGTATTTACCATCATAATCACGCACTTGGCACCTTGTACACTTTACCTACTACCTTTTACATGTTTTTTTATTCTTATTTTGTAATAATAATAAAGAACGCATCTCATATGGAATGATGGCATGTTTTTTTCCGTTCTAGTAGTAGCTGGACAACTCGATGCATCAAAATCGATGCCATGTGCACTTACATGTTGTTGCTCTTGCGTAACAAACAATTCAAAATGGGAGTCAAAACAATAGGATGGAGAGTAGTCGGTAATCTACATTAAAATAGACAATGAGTGGTAGTATATAGTTTTGATAAAGTCAAGATTGTAACACAATTTGCTTAGCGTTACATGCAGCCATCGTACGTTTTACACATCATAATGTGTGTGTGAGTATATGTCTTGATTTATGATTGATGTGCTCTATTGAAATGACACGCGGCCATCACATATTATACGACAGATCGACCTTACAGCAGCATCCTATTAATAACCTTGGCCTATGCCATCAAATGCACCAAACATCAAAGCTCAATCTCGGCCCTTCTTTTTGTATGGTTCAAACAAATCGAGATTAGGCTGCACACTGATCGCTAAAAATGATAACAATAATTATAACCCCTCCTCCTCGCTTCTTATCAATCCAAGATGGTGCAAGCTGCATAGTTTTATTTGTTCAATTAACAATAGGCTTAGAATCGACAGATAGATAGTGCGCGGTACATGGCATAATCAGATTCGGGAGAAAATAGGGCCGAGCATCATGTAGCTTAAGATGCCTACTATTTCTCTCACATGCACCACCTTACAAGGCAAAATCGCTGTTTTGTGATATGAATTGGAATTGAGTCGCTGCTGCTGCCGCTGCTGGCGTGCTATAAGTTGGCACCTCATTCGTCAAGTGATGTTGTTTATTCAAACCATACTCATGTGATGTTATTGCTAGCGGGAAGTGACCTTGTTGTTGTAATGTTGTTGTGGTATTGTCAACAAATGAAAATGGCATCATCCACAAGTCATGATGATCGAACGTGTATGGTATACGAGCACTCTGGCTAGGCAGTGCGGTGGCTGTGGTCAATGCTTGTGCATAAACATCCTTATTGTTACTTGGCGATACATCAGGTGTAACAAACGCTGGTAATACAGGCATTGGAGAACATGTTTGTGTATTGCTGGCCTGCGAAATGACGTTTGATGCTATCATGACGGTCTGGCCCGATGGTGATTTCTTATTCTTGCGCTGAGCAGCATTGGAGGAAGAATCTCCAGGCTTTCGTTTATAAGGTCCTCTTTTCATGCCCTTTTGACGTTCCTTTCTAATTGAGTTTCTACAGGTATCAGCCAAATTGTATTTCAAGCACCTCTGACATGGACGGCCATCATCGCACTTCTTGCATGCTTTCTGACAGTGAACTAGTATAGCATGTTGAACATATTCAGAGTCAATCAGAGAGATACATGTCCAAGCAAACTTACCACAGGCATTCTTGACTTGCTTTCTTTTGGGTTTCGCCAATGTCTGGTCGTTTAATGCGGGATTTTGCTCTAGTAGTAAAGGCACTTGTTGTACGTCCTGAATGAGACTTTGTGGCTGTGGAGATTGATGCAGTTGCGCAGGTAGTGTGCTGTTATCGAAAAAGCCTTGTTGCAACAGTAATTGGCCCATTGGCACTTGCGTATCCATGATTTGAAGATGTAGACTGAGAAGAAAGGAAAAAGAAGCAGAAGAGAGAAAAAAAAAGCAATCAGTGAGAAATTAACCTATCTTTTAAGGTTGTATTATGTCACTTTGGAACACTACAAGTATCATATCATCTCGAATAAACACTCGGAATATCAACTGCGCTCATCTTGTTACCAAGATTTATCGTCCCACTTCAAACCACTGTCGACAGCATGCTGAATGATGGTGAATAATGCTTTTATTATGAACTGTGAAATGCAGAAGATGTCTAAATGTTGGGTTTTCTAATTGTCTATTGAATCTATACGAATTTGGAAACAAATGCAACAGTTTCATTGCGAGAAGGAGCATTAGATGGCACAACATGACTAATCGAGGGTGAGAAATGGTTAGCACAAACATGTCATCTTGATGAAACAAGTGGGAAAAGAGAGCAAAAGACTTACCCACCCGTATGACGAATGACAGTAGGGTCGATGCATTGAGCAACAAGTTCGTCCTGGAGATCAGGCGTAATCAACTTGTCTTCTTGACCGATCATGAAAAGAGTAGGAGTGCTGATCTTATGAGTCCAAATATTTTGTGTAGCCTTTTGAGCTGCTGGCTTGAAACCAGCGGCGAGCATAGCAAACTTAAAGTTGGGATGCTCAAACTCAGGACCGAACAACGCAGGTGCCAGAGTGCGGTCTTCAAGAGCTACCAGGATGACAGCAGCAAGACAGGCGCCTTGAGAGAAGCCAAAGATGCCGTCAAATGGACCCTGAAATAAAAATCAGTTACCATCATGGAAGCAAAATGGGTACCTGCATAATATTTACCTCTCTGGTCATGACGTCCTTTACAAAGGCAACAGACTCTTTGAAGCCCATATAGTATCCATCTTCTGTTTGTTGATCGGGGTAAGGTTGCCACCAAGCAAAAGGCTTCTCCTCTGTCAACAAGCTGATGTTAGTAAACGATCAAGATTTGATATATGGCATTTCTTGGTACCTTCAGGGGCATTCTCATCAGCAGCAGCAGCACGGTGAGCTTCAGATGTATACTTGGGATCAGTGGTCATCTGAGGCGCAGTAACATACACTATTACAAATCCAACATCAGCAAATGGCCTTGACATTTTAGATACATTGAGGAGGATGCTTACCCAAGTCAGCCATCTTGTCCAATTTCTTTCTAATGACGGCAGTCTTTTTGCGAAAGACTGTAGCATTCTGGACCATGCCGTGGAGACAGAGGATACGTAGCTTCTTGGGAGTGGTCATATTTGATTAGTTGTAGTAAATAAAAAAAGTTTTTCCTATGACAAATGTTGCAATTTATACACTTTTCTTGTCGTTTAGTGCAAGTTTCATAGCTGAGATTTCACAGTGACTAGGTTTTACATGCAAATTGCTACATGCTGGCTCTCCCGCTTTGATATCAACCCCCCCATTGTTTGTCGTAAAATTCTTTGCTCCATCATAAAACGCAAAGAATGGCCACAAATCTAGCATCTCAGGCCAACCAAGACTCTTCCGCCAAGGGCAGTCTGCCACAGCCGCCTCCATTTAATGCCATGACCAGCTTTATGAACACCAATGAAGACACATCTGATGCAGCGGCAGCTCCAACCTCTATATTGAGCACGATACCAACCCACAAGAAGGACTTTGCCAGTATTCCACCAGCCTTCTTTGTTGGACGATCGAACGATACCCCTGATGTGGATGAACCCGTGGGACATACGAGAGATCAGCGCAATCTATCAATTGGTTATGGCGATAGACGATTGTCTGGTGTTCTCTCCGAGGTAATACATTGGTATGGATATACCAAGAGACGTATTAACATCTGGTTCGCGACAGAAACCTGAGGAGACAAAAGCCGATACGACTGCAACGAAAGATGAGCAGGAAGGCTCGTCTAAAAAGTAAGCAAGGAGTTGTAGGCGAGATGACGAATGCTTTACTGATACGGATCGATTAGACGCATATTCCTGAGCACTGCTGATGCACAACGTGGATTGTTTGGAAATGGGATTGTGCCAAAGAAACGTAAAGGTACAGGATGTGATTGAGCGTAATAGTAAGAGCATGGATTTAGTAACATTTAATGGATAGGAACTTCCTCGCTGCAAGATGACCAAAGCACCGTATCAAACATCAATGAATCTCAATCAAGGACAATTCGAGTATTCGGCTACCCTTCAAATCTGGTGAACAATGTCATCTCTCACTTCAACAGATATGGCAAAATTGAGCACTTTGAACAGGCACCTGGCGGTAGCTGGATCTTGATTACATACCAAAAGAACGCTTCAGCATTAGCAGCCCTAAAGAGCAATGGGATCGTCATCTCCAAGAATCAGTTGATAGGCGTAACATTAGAGGAGACGCATGCGGATGCTGTTGTCCATAATGTTGTGCCTTTGAACGAAGGGAACGGCGTGTTTAAAACTTATACATCAAATACGAGTTTTGAAAGCGGCTTGGGGAAAGGAAAAGCGGGTGTCAGCGCCATGGATAAGACTAATGCAGGAGCTACTTCGCTCTTGGGTTACGTTTTTGAGAAAGCAAAGGAAACCATTTTTGGTTGGTAGAATAAACGACGCCTCTCCCAATCACAATTGCTATTTCAAAATGACCAACGTTGACCATCTGCCTACTGTTTTACATATATTCTCTTTGGCTACATGATTGGCTACTATGCCTGAGTCACTCTTAAATCAAAGGCTCATATTCAACTTGATTTACATGATCAAAATTCTAATAAAGCAAGTATAAAAACCCCACATCTCAAACGACAGATTTGTTCTTTCATCCCTTCTTTGATCTACATCATTTCGTATTATACGCATACCAATCAACACACACATTTCATCTGCAATGACTTCCGTACCTGAGCAATTCAAAAGTAAGAAGGCATAATACATCCCACATCTCGCTTGATTTTTACCGTTTACTGATCAGCATTTGGCTCCTTAGTTAACTTTACATCTGGAGCAATGGGACTCTCACTCTCCTATGCTTGCATGCATCCTCTCGACACCATCAAAACTCAAATTCAAGCCGACACCACAGGCAATTGGCGTAAAGTGGTATTCTCCAAATCAACTCTCCACAGTCTTGGAAGAGGTTTCTTTGTTTCCGCTTTAGGTGCAGCGGGCCAAGGTGGTGCTCGATTCAGCACCTACGAGTTTTGTAAATCCAAGATGCTCCCCAAGGAAAAGAATGCACTCACCATCCCTGTCACTGCCCTATCAGCCATTCTTGGTGATTTAGCGTCGAGTGTGATCAAAGTACCTAGAGAAGTGGTAACTGCCAAACTTCAGATCGATCATTACAAGGCAATCAACGGCCAAAAACCCAACGCTGCATTCGTGATTCGACAAACGTTGTTAGAAGAAGGTCCCAAAGGCTTATTCCGTGGATTTTGGGCAATTGCTGCTCGCGATTCTCCCTTCATGGTCATTCTCTTAGTATCTTACGAAAACTTCAAGGCATTCCATCATCGTTCAGTAAGAGAAGCCTTGGAAAAGACAAGAGAATACAGAGCCAAGCAAAAGCAAATGGTGGCGGGTGCTGCTTTCGAGGAATTAGAAGCTGACATTCCTACCATGCGTAGTATCATGTATGGCGGCATCAGTGGCTTTTTGGCTGGTTACTTTACAACACCCATGGACGTTTTACGTACACGCATGATTGCTCAAAAGGCAGTGAAACCCATGTCCGTGACAGAGATGGCAAAGCATGTGGTGGCTTCAACTACTGGCACTTCAACTATCAACAGATCAATCAACATTTACAGATCCTTCTTTGTTGGCGCTATTCCTAGAAGTGTTTGGTGGTTTGGCATTTGTGGCATCTTTTTCCCAACTTATGAAACCTTAAAATCACTCATGAATAGCAACAACTAGAAACAACATCATAAAAATCATCTTGCATACCCCTTTCCCCATCACCCCCTCCCTGTTCATTTTAATACATATCAAAATTATAACTTATTGTCAATAAAAGCAACAGAATGCACATAATGAGTGCGTGCATATTTACAACGTGTATTTAATCATATTTATGCCTTTAATTGATCTCGATTGTGCATTATTATTGATGTGATATTATAGCATAATGACGCGAACAATCATTTTTGTGAGTAGTAAATGCTGTTTCCTCCTACAAACATGGGCTATAACTTGGCTTTTCACTGTCTGTCGCCATGTGAGGATCCTGAAAACGCCCTGCAACTATTTACAAACCTGAACTGTAATGGGAACAACTCTTGAGCAAGCGTACGTCCTACTTGCATAACCTTTTACTAGGTTGATTCAAGCAAATTACAGTGAAGTTTGAATGTATTTTGGCCGCAATTTCTCGCGTTTGAAGCCGTTTCAGACCACCAGAATTGCACCAAACAATTGCTTTCGGCTAGCAGTAACTGCCTGATACCTTTGCTCAACTTTTTCCAGATTATCAAAATCCACTGATTTTCCATGAGGGGTACCTCATGGTTTTTGTCGAAAATCAAACGATCGCGTTTTTCAACTCGAAAATGAAGACTTTTACTAAGGCACATATTAGATCAAATCATTCCTCTCGATCCAACGCATCCTTCCAAAGTTTTTTGTGAGACCTTTATATGTAAAAATTGACATTTTTGGGAAAAACGTATATTTCCTTTTATAGACTTTACTCGATGAATTTGTTCTAAACATTTATTTTTGTTTATTGCATCAGATGAAGCTTAAGAGTTACTGCTAGGATAGCTTAGAAAGTATGGGATAATTTTTACACTTTACATAGGCGATTTGAGCAAAACAGGTTGTTGAAATACATTTTGGACCAAAAAGAATCCATTTTGAAAAAAAAAGTAAGGCCCGGAAATTGAATTTTTTTTGGTGGGCCAATTTGATGAGTTTTGCTGTTCAGCCTGTTTTAATGATAATACTAAATGAAATAAATGAAAAACAACTAGAAAAAAAAAGTAAACTACTGTAACTGCTTCATACGCTTCTGATTCTCAGCTTTCAACTTTTGATACAAAAAGTTTTTGTAGAGCACTGTCAACTCTTCATTGGTTATGGTACCAGGAGTTGGGCTAAACACCAGCTCAAGCATCCACCTCTTCATCTTGCAAAGCTTGTGCTGATTCTTGACTGCTTCTAACACTTCGTTGGGACTAAGGAGACATGCAAAACATCATATTAGGTTTATGTGAGCCGTATGCAAATTGCAGTTATTTTATACATACCTTGGCTTCTGCTTTAAGCCCAAGTGAACCCAAAACTCCATCTTATAAAGCATGCGTCTGCACTTCCAAGCTTGAGTTCTAGTAACTCTTCCTTTTGATCCGCACTCCAAAATAAATGAAGCAATCGAGTAGTAGTCGACATCTCTTCCTTGATAATATGTCAGCGGATTTACAGTGTGAAATCTACGCTGAATAAAGTTTTGGGATTTGAAGGCCCATTCAAAGGTGCTTGCTCGATTTCTGAAGCTTTGCAACAAGCGAATGTCTCTCTCAAAAGGAACAGATTTTTTTGGAGCGAGAACGATCCAATGGCTTTGCTGCATTAGGCTGTTGGGAGCTCTCGAGCTTCCCAAAAAGCAATCAAACGTCTCTTCATCCACACGACCGTGGACAGCGCCAGTAACGAGCAGCTCGTATTTCTTGTAGTATAGCTTGAGCTCATACCACGCGCTTTTTTGAGCCGTCTTTCGCTCCACCACTACGACAGGACGCTTCTCATATTCATTGTCGACTAATTGAACATTGTTAATGCTTGCATCGTCGATTTCACGGTCCTTATAATAGACTTCAAGTTGCGTGATCAGCACATAGCTGCCTTCATTTGAAAATAAAACGGACTCCACAAATTGCTGTCCAATCATGACTATTGCATCTTCAATTGCCAGGCCATCAATCAAATCTTCGAGACCATGCCCTTCTGCGTGCATCATACTACGATACTCTTTCGAGACATTGAGTTTTGCCAAGGCAAAAGGAACATGACTACTTGGTGACAGAGTGAACTCTCGTAATCTTTTTTCATAAGTTGAGAGGCTTTCTTTCAATGGCTTCATAATTTCAGAAACAGGCAATGGCTCCCTTTGTTGGCGCTCCAGTTGCTCCTCTTCTTCTTCAGCATTGTATTTTCTCTTTCTGTGCCTAATAATAAATATCAAAACGCTCAGCATTTTTTTACAGAGAAGCCCTTTGAATGTATTTATGGAATCAAACTAACTCTATAACATGGATGTTGTTGCAACCATTGATATCCACAATATGCTTCAGTTTTCCAGAGTCGTTCTCTTTAACGGTCAAATTAAAGTTGCGTTTTATCTGTCTTAAATAAGAGATGAGTTTGTTGGCATCTACTTTGTTGATATCAATGGCAGTAAGGTCTACAACTGAGACAAATCGAAAATGGCGAAGCAATTGATAAAGACGGAGGCCACTCAAGTTGTTGGCGATTGTGATTTTGATTACTTGGTGAATCAAGAAACTGCTTGCTGGAGAAACGCTTTGATTGTGATCAATGACTAGATATTGATCGCTTCTGGCCATCTTTACAATATCATAGGACTTTTTGTTTGTCAATGCCAATTGAAATTGATCTTGATAATTGAGGTAAGAGCATATCTGCTCCCAAACTTCTTCTGGAAGACGAGTAATCATTGTGATGGTGGCAATCAAAATAGACGAGATGAAGAAAGAGGATGATCTACCATAAAATGGCACAACCAACTCATTATCAATTCATACTATTGTTTACTTGCGATAATCATTAACTCTATATACATCGGCCTTCACATGCCTTTGCCTATCTGTTTCGAAACACTTACCCCCTATTTTCAAGTAGAGTACTACAGACTGCACAAAAAACACGTCGTGCTCGAGATAAAAGATGAATTGAGCAACATTTATTCAATCTGCCTCATCGATTGACGAGATAATGATAAAGAAGAGTCTGCTATGTGCTGGTATAGCAACTCACTATCAACTGATACTGATGTTCATTGGCAATGAACTCTATTCGGTCTTCTAGGACTCGTACCACATTGATTTGAAACATTTACTCCCTATTTTCAGGTGGAATATAAACAACAACCAACCTTGATTTTACTCCCTATTTTCTTTTTCTTTCTTTTTCATTTTCATTTTATTATTGTGGTGAACCTGTTCCAGAGATAACATTCACTCGTGGATGTTTAAATCATCTCACTGTGGCGAAAGCTGCAACTATCAAATTATGGGATTAGAATGCTCTCACCTTCTCGTGGTTAGTCCTGTCAGTATCAAACTATTCTGTAGTTTGAGAAGCCAAGAAGAGTATATTGGAATTCATTTGGCGTTAGTCATCAGATTCCGCCTTCGTATCCTTTGGGTACCACTCTCCTCGGGTTACTATGCAAGAGTTTCTCCCTCGAGAGCTGGGGTGGTAGTGCAGCCAAATGAGCATATTCCAGAGATGACCTCCATTCGTGTAGTAAATCATCTCACTGTGGCGAAAGCTGCAGCTATCAATTTTTGGGATTAGAATGCTCTCACCTTCTCGTGGTTAATCCTGTCAGTATCGAATTATTCTATCATATAGTTTGAGAAGCCAAGAAGAGTAATACTTGATTTAGTTTATTGATTATTAATCTGAAGTGCATGTAAATAAAATGAAATTACTATTGTATACGATAATTGCTCTTGATTTTGGGACTAGCACGCACCCTTTTGATCTTTCAGTCCTCTCAATTCCACAATGTCATTACGAAATTAAGATCGATTGTATTCCTGGCATAGCATAGATCGATATAAAAGAGTTCATTGCTTCTAACCGCTCTAAAGAAGCCATAATGTTTTCCATTTACTAAGCCCTTGATTGATCAAGTATCCACTTCTTCATTCTGCAAAGCTGGGGTTTGTTCTTGACTGCTTCGAGAACTTCAATGGGACTAATAAGACAAGCAAAACATATTAGGTTTATGTGAGTCGTGTGCAAACTGCAGTTATTTTATACATACCTTGGCTTCTGCTTTAAGTCCAAGTGAACCCAAAACTCCATCTTATAAAGCATGCGTCTGCACTTCTAAGCTTGAGTCTTCGTAACTCTGCCTTTTGATCCACACTCCAGAATAAATGAAGCAATTGAGTAGTAGTCAACGTCTCTTGCTTGATAATATGTCAGCGGATTTACAGTGCGAAATCTATACTGAATAAAATTTTGGGATTTGAAGCTTTGCAACAAGCGAATGTCCCTCTCAAAAGGAACAGCATTTTTGGAGCGAGAACGATCCAATGGCTTTGCTGCATTAAGCTGTTGGGAGCTTTCGAACTTCCCAAAAAGCAATCCAAAGTCTCTTCATCCACGCGACCGTGAACAGCGCCAGTAATGAGCAGCTCGTATTTCTTGTAGTATAGCTTGAGCTCGTACCACGTCGACTAATTGAATATTGTTGATGCTTGCATCGTCTATTTTACGGTCCTTGTAATAGACTTCAGGCTGTGTGATCAGTACATAGCTGCCTTCGTTCGATAACAAAATAGACTCCACAAATTGCTGCCCAATCATGCCTACTGCATCTTCAATGTGATATGATAGGGACCATCTAATGTGAGCTACCAGCTTAGGGACCACCTAATGTGAGCTATCCAGACGTTATAAAACCACTTGTCATATTAAATACTCAAAGAATCATTACATTGATGTGCTATAGTATACCTACATGTGTTTATTTGTTCAAGAAGAATGTAAGGAAGAAAGCGTCTATATAACAAAATAAATCAATGACTTCATCTGAGAAATGGTGGGCCCGTATTCTTAAACCTGATAAATGTGTCCTAAAAACGTTCTTGGTCTTATAGCGCTTTTCACACAGTGCACATTACTACTTGAGGGGCCATTCGGGTCATTTGTAGCCCTGGGGTTCGTCGATGTTCCTGATGGCAGCTTCACTCCATGTATTCTCTTTGCACGCGCGCATTCATTTACATGTCAGTCTTTCTGTGGCAGTAGACTTTAGCGTGCTCTTTATTTTCATATGTACATTAAATTTACTTTTTATACAGAATATAGACATGTCATGCTAGCTACGCATATTTCATTTTAAATATTCACAGTGTGTGCTTCCAACAAGCTCATTTTTCTTTTTCATGAACCTGAAAGAAGGGATGCTTCAACGCATCTGCTGCTGTAGGTCGATTGGAATGAATGAGTTGCAAGCATTGCTTCATCAAATCAACAGCATGCGTATAGTCTTGTGGATCCCATGTCTTGATGGCTCCTTTCTTGTTGATATCGCGACAGAAAGCATCCAGATCGATAGGGTCCTCAGGTATCGTGGGTATATTGGTGTGGATAATACGGCCATAGTACTCGGTAAATGCATTCAGTTGCTTCATGCCAAATACGTGTGCTAGTTCAATGATACCATTAGCATCGTCCTCGGGTTCGAAAATAGGGTATTGTCCACTAAGAATCGTCAATAAAATCACACCCACGGCCCACATGTCAATGGCGCTTGTTTGATAGCGGTATCGAAGCATTACTTCTGGTGCACGGAATCCTTTGGTACCTGATCTGTCTGCTTGTATAGAGGATCTAATCAAGAGAAGAATGTCAATAAAAAAGGCCATTTTGAGTGGTTCATACTATACGCTTCTACCTGGAATCGTAGGCATAATAGCCAATTTCATCTCCTTTTTGGGTATATTGTGTGTTTTTCACTTTTGGGCTGCTGGTGGTGCCAGGTGGTTTGACGGTTTTGAGAGAGGACGTTTTTGCTAATCCAAAATCAGCCAAATAGCCAGCTTTCGATTTGACATTGTACAGGAAATTGCCGGGTTTGACATCTCTGTGCATGTAGCCCTTCTCATGCAAGCTTTTAAGGCCAATCAATAATTCAGAAACGTAGCTGCGCACATCATCGGCTGTCATGTCTCTGTAAAAGTCCTGTAAAGAGCCATCAATACACACCATGCAAATATAGCCAACGCATAAAACCTACATCAAAGTGATCAAACTGGATATAAGGAAGGACTACAAATGTCAAGCCTTCATGACGAAATGCAGTGATCAATGGGGTCACGCCAGGAGAATCTCTACAACAGTGAAAACATGTCAAATCATCCCAATCTCATAACCTCAGGTACAGCAACAGACAAGACTTACGCTAGCATGGACAAGCATCGAATTTCATTGGCAACACGCTCAGGTGTACTGATATCGAAAATCAACTTGATGGCAACATAGTGTGCATCTGCGTCATCTTGCTGATGGCCTAGAGCATCCGCTACCTTCTTTGCTTGAGCAGATGGCATGTACTCGTCCACCAGCAAATCCTTAGCCTTGTACACTCGACTAAAGGTGCCAGAACCTGCTCGTTCAATCAACTGATAATACTGTGCTATTTGAGGAAACTCTTGCAGGATTTGTTGGATCTCTGCATCACTCTTCTTCTTTCGGTAGGCTTGTAGTTTTTCTTGTTGCAGTTCCTTTTCGCTTTTCTCGGCCTTGTTGATGGGTTCTACTCGCTGTTGTTGTTGCTCTTGTGGTGCTTCCATCGCTGGTTCTGTTGCTGCTTCAGGTGTGTCATGCATGTCTACATCTGCTACTGCTGCTGCTGCTTCAGGTGTGTCATGTGTGTCTACATCTGCTACTACTGCTGCTGCTTCAGGTGTATCATGTATGTCTACATCTGCTACTGCTACTGCTGCTTCAGGTGTGTCATGTATGTCCACATCTGTCACTTTCTCTGCATTGACGACTTTTGGAGGCGTCTCTGGCTGTTGTTCAATGGTAGCTGGTTCAGGTGTATCGTCGTCGACTACAACAGGTGGCACTTGATCAACAATGGGTGCCTCCAGAGGTTGCATCTCTTGCTGTGCTTCCACTTGCTTTGGTAGAGATGGCTTGCGTTTTGATGCTCTAGTATTTCGTTTTGGCGCTGAAGGTGATGTTGGCAGTGCTTTTGGCACAGCAAAATCAGGTTTACCGCCATTCTCCTCAATCAACCGTGCCTGACGTCGAGTCAATCGTTGAGGTGATGCTTGTACATGTGTTGCTGGTTTGACAGCAGGCGATTTTGCGGGTTGTTTCAATGTAGCTGATTTTTGTCGAATAGGCATCTCATTCACAGAATTGTCAGGAGGAGGAGGTAAAGGTGTTTGGGGTGCGCCGCTTTTGGCCTGATCTTGAGGTTTTAAAAGGGATTTTGGTGTCACAATCTGTTGTTGCTGTTGACTTGGTTCCACCAATGTCTCTTGCTTTGTTCGTCTTGTGGATCTTGTTCTGGTGGGTATAGCAGCAGCAGCAGGAGCTGGTGTTGTTGATGTTGATGTTGATGTTGATGTTGATGTTGGTGCTGGTGTTGGTGCTGGTGTATGCAGATCAAGGTCAGCAGCTGGAGCGCCATGAAGTGTATCCAATGCATCGTCTGCTAACGGTGTCATGGCTTCGACGGGTGAAGATACCGTCATGTCTTTTGGCGGTTTCTTGGATGCTTCTAGATGTGGTAATTCATCGTCCATCATGTCAGAATCCATAAAGAAGGAGGATCGCATGCGTTTCGGGGGTCTGGGCGAGCTGATTTCGGTAAACATGTTGCTCTTGTACAAATCACGCACATTGTGTCGCATGTCATCGCTGGTGGGATGGTATCGACTCGAGAAGCGAGAGTCATAAAAGTCGTCGTAGGCATCCAGCAACGAAAATTCATTCTTGATGTTTCGTATAAAGAAGGGAGACAAGGGTGTGTCATAGCGCTTGGGTGTGGTGATTCTTTTGGGCGTCGTGTTGCATTTCTTTGCTGGAATGACAATGGGTATACCTCGACTATCCATTGGA
Source organism: Mucor lusitanicus (assembly GCA_010203745.1). Taxonomy (NCBI): domain Eukaryota; kingdom Fungi; phylum Mucoromycota; class Mucoromycetes; order Mucorales; family Mucoraceae; genus Mucor; species Mucor lusitanicus. Next base: position 2,859,785 of record JAAECE010000005.1, on the reverse strand, counting down.
ATAGATTGAACGTAAAAGAACAAAGGCACAACATCTCGAATAAAAATTTTTTCCTTGACATTCATTTGATGTTGTGTAAAGCGGAGTCGTGTGTGTGTGCTGACACTCTTTTTAAATGTTGTATATATATTTCCTGGATCAAATTGGAAGTATCGATATGAACTCATGATGACGACGAGTGCGATGCATCGAATTGACCGAGTGAGCGATAGATCAAAAAGTGCATAGTGGCATTCTGACAGCATCGTTACTTTATCTGTACCTTTATTTGCATAATTTCGGCATTTGGATGCATTTGCTACTACTATTGTTGATGGTAGTAGCTGATGGTAGTAGCTACATTGTTGTGAGCCTGATTTAGGATTTTCAAAGCTTAATTTTTTTCAAGGGGTTGACATGAAGATCTTGTTGATTTGGTATCACTCTCTTTTTTATGTGTGTTTCGTTGCTAGGATACCGTCTCCATGTCGCTTCTCTATTCGTCTGATGCAAGCGCTCCACGTTTCCATAGCAACCTTGGACATGATTTGCCTGTAAAACCATGATTGGATGATCCCTTTTTTTTTTCTCGCACAAACATTTGCCATTTTAATATCATCTTCAACAGCAGCCATTTTACTCTTTTAAGCGATTTGGATTGTGCACCCAAATAATAAAGTATCTCCTTTTCTTTTTCTAATCCATACATTCTTACTGGCATCATGTCGACACAGGATACGCTGAATGTACTGTCCTTCAACTGCTGGTAAAGTACTAGGCCTTTACAAACACAAAGCAATCTATAGTACTACATACTCACATTGGAAGCATAAAGGGGTCTTGCCGTCGTAGCCAAACACCGAGCCTTTCGATTACGAGCTATCGCTCAAGCACTTGCACAACAGCAATGCGACATCATTACATTGCAAGAAGTATGGGTGCAAAAAGATTTTGAATACATTCAACAAGCCGTCGAGCAAACGCTGCCCTACACCACCTACTTTTACAGTGGCGCATTGGGCAGTGGATTAGCCATCTTGTCTCGCTTTCCCATCCTCTCTACCGCCTATCATCGTTATGCGTTGAATGGCAAGCCCCTCAAATTTTGGCACGGTGATTATTATGTCGGCAAAGGTGTGGGATCTGCCTTGGTCGACCATCCCACCATTGGACTGTTGGAGATATTCAACACGCATTTACATGCTGGATATGGACCCAAAGATCAGTACAAGGCACATCGTGCGACAGAGTGTTGGCAATTGGCTAATATCTTGAGACAGTCTGCTGCCATGGGAAGACATATTGTGATGGTATGTGTATATACAAGCACAAGCAACTCCAAGGAGGATGCTAATGTATCTCTACTAGTCGGGTGATTTCAATAGTGTTCCAAGCTCCTTCAATTATCGACTGATTCGGGATCATGGATTCATGTCAGACTCATGGCTCCAACTGCACGGAGAACCAGATGCACAGCAGTTTGATATGGACAACATCACAGCCGATGCCTATACGCAATACTTTGGGTTTACTTGCAACTCGCCCTACAACACATTCTCTCGCTATTACGATCAAGGCAACAACACACACGCCAAGAAGCTGCTGGGCAAAAGACTCGACTACATATTTTACCGCCATTCACCCCAAATGACATGCGTTGAGTCCAAGGTGGTGCTGACAGGCCTGGTGCCTGATTCCAGCATGAGTTATTCAGATCATTTTGGCGTCGTCTCTGTCTTTTCCATCGCGCCACAGCAGTATCAAAAGGAAATGGCACCTATACCCTCTTTACTGTGCCATCCCAACTACACGCACTTGCAGCCCTCCATTCTGCAAGAGATTCTGGATGAATTAAGGCAGGATCAAGTCAAAGCCAAGGGACATGCGCATACATTGCTCTATACGTGTGTGCTGTGTGTCTTGTTACACATTGCATTTTACGTCTTGATTGTGGTGCTACCCACCACACTAAGCTACCATGGTTCGCTGCCCATAGCCTTGGTCACCGTCTTTGATGGCGTCCTGATGAACCTCACCGCTCTGCTGATACCCGTGTGCCTGATCGTGGGCTTTGTCTTTGGCCACACAGAACAGCGCGCCTTGCTTCAATTCATTCACGAGATAGAGACATTGCAACACAGTGTAGTAGAAAATGACGGCAACAGTAGTAGCAAAGATCACTTTATTTCTTCCTCTGCTAGCATGGTTTAGAATTCATGATAGGTCGTATTGCAGATCAATTCCCACTTGCTGATCGATTTGCATTGAATCGAGATGCTGCCAAAGAATAAATCCTGTTCCCATTCCCTGCTTGTTCTCGAGTAAAGATAGCCCTGCGACTGTTGCTGCTGCTGCATTGTGTGGGCGCTTTTGCTGATGGCCCTTTGCAGGTGCTTTTGATTGTTGATCCATCCGTAGCGATAATAGTGCTCGGCAATGGCTGCTTTTCGCTTGTTCAGTCTCTGGATCTTGGGTGTCGTCTCGCTGTAACACGTGCTGCCATTGTAGGCATGGTACCATCGCTTGGTGCTGTTGTGCTTTGCTGTTGTCTCTTCAATGGCCAGGATTCTTGCGTTTGGTAGCCATGTATGGCATTGGAGTGGTACAGAATCGAGGCGAATGCCGTTCATCAGGACCAGATCGAAATCGTTGTGCGGCATATGGATGTGTATTTGGTTGGCAGCGTCGTCGCGTTGATCGCATTCGTAAAAGGAGAGTTGCTTCATTGCACGGCATGTTTGGCCCAGATACCCAAAGACGTGTGCAGAGAAGGAGACGGTACTCAAATGCAGCGATGCGAGAGGGTGGTGCTGTTGCTTTATAGGCTGGCTTTCTTCGTTTAAGTCGGATAGCATGAGATGCGCAGATCGAATGGTCAGATCCAGCAGCTGCTGACATCCACTGAGCACGACACGGATATCACAGTCAAAATAAGGATGGCCACAGCACAGGACAAGCTCGGTGAGCTGTGTGAATCGAGACAGCGGATCCACAATCGCCGCAATGTGCATGTCTGTTCCCATCACTTCTGTGCCCAGCCCCGTGACCACATGCTTACCTCTGGCTGCCAACAGATCAAAAAACTGGTCTCTGGACACCAAGTTGTATGTCGAATGCTTCATCTTGATTTCCTTGAGGTGCGTGTGTGTAGCCAGGGTGTCGAAAAAGGCCTCGGTCATGTACATTTTGCCTGTGGCACTGTCAATTTGCATCTTGCGGAGTCGAGGGCAGCATTGCAGGAGCATCGGGAACAGTGATTGGATTTCTTTGGCAGAGGGTATCGTGGGCTGTAGCAGATGTGAATGACTGGAGGAGGAGGAAGACGCACTCTTTTTATAGGTGGTGGTGTGATGAAATGCGGTCATGGTGGCATCCAGCACCTCTAGATCCAGCTCGTGTAGATGTGGGTATTTTCGTGCCATGTAATAGATCCATTGAGGGGGTATCGTCGCTTTGAGCTTGAGACGTCGCATGCGTGTGGCGGGTGTAATGTGTTGCATGCAATCCAAGACATCGGATGAAGAGGTGTAGTCCATGGCCAGCTTGAAGGAGCCGCTCAACTCGAGATGCGTCAGATGGGGTGCTGCTGTATGCATCGATTCCATGTCCTGAAGCGACACACGAATCACGTGCGATTTGTTTTGCTTGCTGTTGAGGCAGAGGTGCTGCAAGTGGGGTATGTTGCTCAACAACCTGATCAGTGCGAATGATTGCTGCTGCTGCTGTTGCTGCTGATCAAACAGTGTGCTGACGAGTTGGCCTTGCAATGAAAGCTGTGTCAATTTGGCACAGTTCATGTGTGGCAGGGATGGCATTGTGTCCATGGTCCATGCGGGTAAGCGTCTCATATCATGCCATCGTGTCGCCGCCGTGCTTGGCATTTTGGTATAGTTCCAAACTTTCTGATCAAATTCTAAAATTTCCATATATGGACAGTAGGTCGCTAATTGATCCAATTCAAGCGAGGTGATACCAACCACCTTCTTGTTTGCTGATTCACTGTTTGCAAGAAAGAGCTGGCGAACGAGATGTCCCTTGTTTGGAATGATTTGAAAGAAGCGTCTGAATTGATGTCGATTTTTGATGTGGATCACCTTGTACATGGCTCGGTGCACAGATTCAAACCATGCCTTGGAGAGCGTCAGACACTTGTATTGTTCGTCGTTGGGTAAATGTCCTGCTATTAGTTCGATGATCTCTGCTGGCAGCTTCATGCTGTTTGGGTATTGTAGTAAATGAGTGTGAGTGCAAAAGAGAGAGAGAGAGAAGAGGAAAAGAGGAGAAAAAGGGGGAAAAGAGAGAGCATAAAATAACTGAAGCAGAGATGTTTGTGACACCGACAAAGGATAGTCGCACCACACACAAGATCTGTGCTGTTGGTGTAAAAAAAACAGGGGAAAATCGAAAATTCCAATCCATTGCCAAGGCAACCGCTGTACAAATATATATATACAATGCCACATTTCAACACCACATTTTGAAATAAATGGGAGTAAATACCCTTTTTTATCGTACCACATCCATGCATCTGCCGTCAAAATTCACTTGCATAGATTGCCATCACCCTGCCTTATTCCAGGAAACATCGGAATAATTGCTTGAAATATGGCAAATGTTACTGAAATCCATTCATTTACATGCAAACCTTATATCTGTAAACCAATCAAGATTGTTCCGCGCTCAAGGGCGACCAAAATGGCATTGTGTGTGTGTGTTGGCTGGCTAGGAATGGGGATCATGTATATATATAAATGCATGCATGGATGCTATAGAATCTGGGAATTGAATTTCCAGATCCATATGAAACTAACCATTTTCATAGGGCGTGGTAGCTAGCAACAAGCATGTATGAATGAATTTTACCCGCTTTTCCCATCAGATATAACATCATCATCAGCATCATCATCGTCCTCGATTGCCCCTCATTTCATCTGTTGCCATGGATACAAGCATGTTTCTCCGAATCGGTTAAACGAGATTTTCGTCTCTATATAAAGCGAGCACTAAATTCTCCCCTTTATTTGCTGCTCTTCTTCTTCTTGTTCTTTATCTCATCAATATAGCAAGGTTCCTCGGGTACTTTGACTCTGTTGACATTTTACTACTAGAAAAAAAGGGGGATAATTTCCGTTCGACATGTTGAGTTTACGTTTGATCTGTGGCCTAGCCATCACCCAGATCTCCTTGTACGCATCTGTACATGCTGCTGTTCAACAGCACGATGCCTACACTTGTGATTCGCCCATCTACTGTGAAGGCCCCATCCTCAAGACGGTCCAATTGGCCAGAGTGTTTGCTGATTCAAAGACGTTTGTAGACATGGTAAGTTGTTTGTTTGCTTGAAAGAACGCTCCACTCATCAGCATGACATAGCCAACCGCAAAGCCTGAGGCCCAAGTCATTGCGTCTTTCAACCAACTGGGTGGTACAAATGCCACAAAAGAGCAAGTGATGCAATTTTTGAATGAAAACTTCTTGCCTGCTGGAACAGAAGTCAAGAAGCTGACCAACATCACTATACCTGAGCTGTCGTGGCTGGACTCCATCTCTGACCCCGAGTACCGTGGCTGGCTCAACACGCTCAACAAGGCCTGGGGCAACTTGACCTTTGAATTTGACGAGTCTGCCTTGTGTCAAGACTGCGTGTCGTCCACGCTGCCGGTCTCTCGCCCATTTGTCGTGCCAGGCGGCCGGTTCCGAGAGTTTTACTACTGGGATTCTTACTTTGTCATCAAGGGCTTGTTGCTGGGAGATCAAGTGGATCTGGCAAGAAACATGATTGAGAATTTCTTTGATTTTGTCCAGAAATACGGCTTTATTCGTAAGTAGCATGTCATTGAGTAATTCACACACGCACTGACACTTGCTGTAGCCAATGGTGCGCGTATCTATTACCTCAATCGCTCACAGCCTCCCTTTTTGACGCACATGGTACAAGCTTTCTATGAAAAGACAGGTGACGATGACTTCATGACAAAGGCCTTGCCTATCCTGGATCAAGAATATGCCCATTGGATGACCAATGCCAGTATTCAAGTGCAAGATCCCAAGAAGCATTCCAAGAAATATACCTTGAACCACTATGTTACCGCAAACACATCGCCTCGTCCCGAGTCCTTTGTCGAGGATTACAACACGGTCAACAATGGCACCCATTTTACTGACGCCGAGAAGCTGCAAATGTACGCCGACATCGCCGCTGGTGCCGAGTCTGGTTGGGATTACTCTTCGCGCTGGACAAGGAACAAGGTGCCTGCAGCAAACCAAACCGAGAGCTATGAGATGCTACGCACCATCAACACGGCCAACATCGTCCCCATTGAACTCAACTCCCTCTTGTGGCACACAGAGACCAGACTGTCTGAATGGTACACCCGCTTTGGCAACAAGACCAAGACGTACAAGAAAAAGTCCAAATACTACAAGAGCCAGGCAAAAGCTCGGTTAGCCGCCATGGAGAGCCTGATGTGGAATCCCCAGAACCATACCTTTTACGATTTCAATTTGACCAGTAATGCTCAGAGTACCGATTTCACGCCTGCCAACCTGTTTCCCATGTGGGTCGGTGCCTTGCCCGAGAAAATCGTCAACAACAGAACCGAGGTAGCTAAACTGTACGATGAAACGGAAAACGCGCTTCGCAAGTATGCTGGTATCTTGACCACCTCCTATTACAATACCACCATGCAATGGGATTGGCCCAACGGCTGGCCTCCTCTCTCTTATGTGGCCATGGAGGGCATGCTGCGTATCGATGAGCTTCTCAACAAGCAAGAGACATTCAAGAACGGCACCGTCCATTACAAGGGACCTCAACTCAACACCACCAGAGGCACACCCATCTCTACCTTGGCGCGCGTCTTGGCTGAACGATATGCTGCTTCTGCTTATTGCGGTTGGGTCAACACGGGTGGATCGATTCCTGGCGTGCTCGAAAAGACCAACAGCTCTGTCACGGATGATGGCCATATGTTTGAAAAGTTTGATGTCAATACCATTGGGTTATCCGGTGGGCAAGGCGAATATGTCACTCAAACTGGATTTGGGTGGACGAACGGCATTGCTTTTTGGATCTTTAATCAATGGTCCAACTTTACGGCTCCTGATTGTACCCAGGTCATTACATTGGACTTGTAAATCATTTATTATTACATGTAGTATTATGCCAGAATAAATTACTTGCATTGTTTTTCTTTACATTCTGGTTTCATGTAAAAATAAGAAAGAAAGCGGGAAGATGGTGTAATTTCATCATCTTGTTACTCCCATCCGGATTGTATCACCAAAAAATGAAGCTAGTAGCTAAAGCGATCATCTCTCTGATTTACAGTAACAACCTTGTGCGACTATCCAACGAGGAGCTTCAACATGCCTCTCGATAATCAGCATCGCCTTCTCTCAGAGTTTTTCAAGATTGCCGCCACCGCCATTCAGCAATCAAGCCCACTTACGCAATCAAGCTTGACTTCGCTTGTGCAGAAACTGGACATCAGCGACAACAAAATACCTGTGATTGACGAACTGGCTGAACAGCTGCAAGGAGACCCAAAAGGAGTTGACGCATTAGGGTTCTTTTCCCAACACCATGAAATCAATGAACTGACGCAAGAGATGAGCGCGCAAATCAGCACCACTAATAAGAAAGTAGCAAGTTTCGTAGAGGCTCAATTTCAAAAGCTTTTCGTCTAAATCTCATTTGTGCATCAAGTGCAACAGGCGTGTCCTCATCATGTCTGCAAACCGATTCCACATTAAATATAAAACGAGAAATAAATCCATCTTTCATGTCCGTTGAACACATTGAATCCACCGCTATTCCCAAATACACAGGTTGAACCCGCTTTTGACGCCTGCCAGAAGCGTTAAACCCGCCTTCTATGCATGCAAAAAGGATTGAACCTGCCTCTTTTGCCTGCAAAAAGCGTTCAACCCACCTTTCATGCCTGCAAAAAGCATTCAACCCACCTTTAATGCCTGAAAAAAGCGTTGAACCCACCTTTAATGCCTGAAAAAAGCGTTGAACTCACCTTTAAAGCCTGCCAGAAGCGTTGAACCCACCTATTATGCCTGAAAAAAGCGTTGAACCCACCTTTAATGCCTGAAAAAAGCGTTGAACCCACCTTTAATGCCAGCAAAAAGCGTTGAACCCACCTTTAATGTCTGCGAAAAGCGTTGAACCCACCCATTATGCCTGCAAAAAAGCGTTGAACCCACCCATTATGCCTGCAAAAAAGCGTTGAACCCACCCATTATGCCTGAAAAAAGCGTTCAACCCACCTTTCATGCCTGCGAAAAGCGTTGAACCCGCCTTTAATGCCTGAAAAAAGCGTTGAACCCACCTTTAATGCCTGCAAAAAGCGTTGAACCCACCCATTATGCCAACAAAAAGCGTTGAACCCACCTTCAATGCATGCGAAAAGCGTTGAACCCGCCTTTAATGCCTGAAAAAAGCGTTGAACCCACCCATTATGCCTGCAGAAAAGCGTTGAACCCACCTATTATGCCTGCAAAAAGCGTTGAACCCACCTATAATGCCTGAAAAAAGCGTTAAATTCTGCATTACAGGTGGGTTCTACGCTTTTTGCATGCATTAAAGGCGGGTTCAACGCTTCTGGTAGGCTTAAAAGGCGGGTTCAACGCTTTTTTTAGGCATTAAAAGTGGGTTCAACGCTTTTTCAGGCATAATAGGTGGGTTTAACGCTTCTGGCAGGCATAATAGGTGGGTTCAACGCTTTTTGCAGGCATGAAAGGTGGGTTCAACGCTTTTCTGCAGGCATAATGGGTGGGTTCAACGCTTTTTTCAGGCATAATGGGTGGGTTCAACGTTTTTAGCATGCATTGAAGGCGGGTTCAACGCTTTTTGTTGGTATTAAAGGTGGGTTCAACGCTTTTTTGCAGGCATAATGGGTGGGTTCAACGCTTTTCGCATGCATTGAAGGCGGGTTCAACGCTTCTTGTTGGCATTGAAGGCGGACTTAACGCTTCTGGAAGGCGTTAAAAGCGGGTTCAACCTGTGTATTTGGCAATAGCGGTGGATTCAATGTGTTCAACGGACATGAAAGATGGATTTATTTCTCGTTTTATATTTAATGTGGAATCGGTTTGCAGACATGATGAGGACACGCCTGTTGCACTTGATGCACAAATGAGATTTAGACGAAAAGCTTTTGAAATTGAGCCTCTACGAAACTTGCTACTTTCTTATTAGTGGTGCTGATTTGCGCGCTCATCTCTTGCGTCAGTTCATTGATTTCATGGTGTTGGGAAAAGAACCCTAATGCGTCAACTCCTTTTGGGTCTCCTTGCAGCTGTTCAGCCAGTTCGTCAATCACAGGTATTTTGTTGTCGCTGATGTCCAGTTTCTGCACAAGCGAAGTCAAGCTTGATTGCGTAAGTGGGCTTGATTGCTGAATGGCGGTGGCGGCAATCTTGAAAAACTCTGAGAGAAGGCGATGCTGATTATCGAGAGGCATGTTGAAGCTCCTCGTTGGATAGTCGCACAAGGTTGTTATGGTAGCTGGGTGCATTCTTCTGTCATCGAATAGGTTTGCTCGAAAATGATGATAGGTGCATTTTCTGTGCAAAGCTGTCGTAAGCTGTCTCATGTTTTCAAGTTTCTATGAAGGCATTGTCATGGCTTGAAAGCGATCAAGATGCTCTTCCCGGTAGTATAAAGACGCATGATTCAGATCTCTGTTGATGAGGTAGGGGTGAGTCGTCGGTCCAGCAGCAGCTGCATTTGCGGAAACAGGATGCAACAGAAAGCCTCCGGTGATGAGCAAGTTGAAGTGAGCGGTTCCAATGATCAATTTGTTGATGATCCCTCCTCCATCACTCTGCTTATCCACTAGTATCTTCATATCTTCATATCGTCTGCTGACTGGATCGAATGCGTGTGGAAAGGAGTCTCCCTGGTTTTCCAGGTGGTCATCAATAGTCGCGTCTCGCCCGTAAACCTCACAAGAAGTGATGATATAAGTGAAAGTGCTGTCGGCAATGATGGCACCTGTAAACAGGGGTGGGACGCGGCTGATAGATTCGATGGTATTTTCAATTCGTAAAAAAGGTTCATCGTTGCTCGCGCCATGTTCAATGAAAGGTCCAATGCTCTCGTCAATTTTTGCATAATACCCAAAGTTGAGACCAGCGTTTTGTATGAGGCTTTCGTTGTTGTTACTTTTGCTGCTGTGTGAAATTATTGTACCGGTAAAAGAAAGATCGCTGACCAAGGGAGCTGCTTCTTGGTTGATGAACATTGGCAAATAGGTGGTGATCTTTTCTTTTTTTGCAACTAACATGGCAGGAGCAAGACGCAAAAACTTTACCATTTCACCTGCATTGTCGTTCTGCTCATTCAACACTAAACGGGATCCACCTTCAAAGCTGAAATCTTCCACATTGCTCTTGTCATGTAAAGGTTGCAATTGGGGGACTTTTGGATGGGCTGTTCTGATGTGTTTTTTAACACTTTGAAATCCACTAAACGAAGGGGATTTTGGACAATGAGGGCATGCAAATTTGTCGTCTTCATTCTTCTCAATCGTGATTGTCACTGCAGATTGCTGTTAGTTTTGTACTGTTCGCTTTGGAGCTTGGAACAGTACCTGTTTCCATTGTGCAAAAAGCCGCGTTGGTGTGTTTGTCATATTCATGGGTTCTTCTACTAGCACTAGACTCGAACGCTTTATCGCAGCCACTGCAAGCAAACTTCGCGCGATTTTCCTTGTTGCCACTTGTAACTACTTTTCTCTTTTGTGCGTTGGTCATTTCGAGCTTGGATGAGGAAGAAGGTGAAGGTAGGTTAAACCAAAAAAATGGACGCAGCAAAGTACTGCAATGAGCGATGACAGACGAGAACAATATCGTGACGACAGCAGAAAAAGATCGCCTTTCTTTCTCTTTTGCCTTCTTCCCCACCCCCTCTGCTGATTGATTTTACTATAAGAGTTCGATAACATGGAGCAGTGGTAGCCATTGCTCTTTAATACAGTCATACTATGTATAGATGTCCATTTTATTGCAATAATAATAGGCACAGTGTCAACATTGTGGTGAAGTCAACTGATACAATCGAAGAAGCCCTCTGTCTATATGCTTTTTATACGATTTTGTTACCTTGGGCCAGCATCGTCTGGCGAAAAAAATCTACTCCAACTCGGTAAAATATGTGATATCAAAGCTTAAAGTAGGGCTATATCTTGAAGCGGATCGAAGCTACAGTGCTTTACAATGCACCGTTTGGTTCTCATAAGCGTCAAAACCATCCATTACAGTAGCCGCGCGATTTAACGGTGTTCGATTTAACGGTACGCTCAATTTAACAGTGGATTTTGATTTTTTTTGAGATTTTACAGCCAAAATACCGTTAAATAGAGCGGATTTTGGCCCAGAACTCGTATCATGGATATAAGAATATGTCTTATAGTGTGGATCATAAAGTGCACATCTGAAGCATAAAGCTTATATGGCATCAATCTTGGCGTTTACCCAAATATGGTAAACATCCGTAGTCGATGTCGGGATATAAGTATAAGTAGTCTATAGTGCCATCTATCTTTCATGGTGCCATCTCTAGCCTATATCTTATATATTATGAATCCTTGGCAATCAACATGTCCGTAGTCCATATTAAATAAGGAAGTAAATGAACAGATCCCGGTGGGTCCATTCCACAGAGTAAACTAGAGTCTTTCTGGTTCTTCTGATCCCGTGGAACCAACACCAACCGTAGATCCTAAAAAGTTCATCAGAAAGGGAGACCATAGCAACAAGCCCACGACATCCTCTACCAGTATATACGGGTTTGAAAGCTCGGAATGCCACAGTCTTACATTTTGTATGGAAACTTGTACTCAAATGAGCTATAGCATATACACGCTTCGTTCTCTTTTGTCGAGTTCCCAAAACAGTGTTCAGCCTGCGCATCTCTAGAACAAGGCATGAGAGCCAAGCGGCTTTAAATGCAGTGTTACTCAGCATCCTCTCCATTAGTCTGTTAATACTGGAAACTCGTAACAATGGCTTTTCTTATGGATCTTGTTAAGGTCAGTGCTCAAAACTTGCTATTCTTGAAAATCATCCATCCATGAACAAAAGCCCATCCAATCTAAAATTCAACTACCCTATTGTATTCCTAGCAGAATCTAGCACAGGTAAATGCCAGTTTCAATACTCTAACAGCAACTTTTTGCAAATGGGTCTCGCATGATGACCTGATCCTGCATACCGAGAATACCTGCATATAAGCAGGATATAGTATCGAGCACAAATATACAGTATGCAGCTTTGAATAAAATGTTTTCCAACACCCCACCTGTCAATTGGTTAACACTACTTGACACTTGTAATTATTCGCCTTCCTCATGAATCTTGTCCTCTAGACCAGTGCTCAAAATTGGATTACTTTGAAAATCGTCCATCCATCAACGGCAACACGTCCAGATGACTAAAGTCTGGCCACACAATTGTGTTCCTCCCAATATTTGGCATAGGTATATGTTTATTATCTCATCAGCCAGATGATTGACATTAGAAGACTTCGATTGGTTTGATACCAATATAATGCAAAATTTTACCTTTGGATATTATGAATAGGCTTAGATTTATTTAAAACTCCTTTTTTTTTTGGGATAGCAATAAATGTATTTGATCATGTCTGATACTTATGGTGGTATCGTGTGTAGTTACCTTAAGCCATTTGTACCATGCATTTTGAATGTTTAATTGTGCTTTTCTCATTTCAATTACATTTTTAGTTTCAATATCAATGCTTTATTTCTCTGAGCTGTCTCCAAATTTGAGCCAATAAAATCGCTTAAAAGACTACTTTAAACGCCGCTAAACCTGGAAATTTTTTGCGAGGGTTTCCCTCTGTTTTGACGTTAGGCGGAGTTTTAAGTATTACCAAATACAGTAATTTGGTAATTCTATCATCAAAATCCCCTAAAATGCCAGAATATGCCTTACTACACACCCCAGCTTATAGTGCAAACGCTTAAGACTCTCAATTGGCACCAAGTAAGTGATACAAATCAAGTGAGGGCAGCCTATCTACCCCCAGTCTCTGAATCAGATCTAATTGTGCTTCAACGATAGGCTTATCCACACAACGAAAAAAGAGGGTTATGGCTCAAAGAACCATAAAAAGTGGGAAATGTAACAAGAGGGCATCACTAGAATGTGATGAAGAACAGAAACATCGCAACACAGTTACATACAAAAAGGTAACATGCAATGTGTATCATCAAAATGACGAGTACAAGAAAGAGAAAAGTAGTAGAAAAAAGCATCGTGATTGCCTCATACGAAGCAAGAACACCAATACCACCAGTATTACAACAACAGAAGAAGTAATACTTGAAGAAGAACAAAAAGAATGCAAGGCTACTCCACAATAGAGTAGCACTGCCAGCAGTACAATGCATCAAAAGATACACCATAGCACTATGGTAGTACAGCAACAGAAAAATAGTTGCGTGCAGAAAAGGGAGAAAGAATAAATCGCAATAGAGCAAACTAACGAATGCACAGTATCACGAGAAAGAATGTAGTAAAAGGTTGAATGAATGTAATCCATGGCAACCAAAGAAGGGGAATATACAAACCAAATACAAACCAAACACAACCAATATAATATTGCAGTAAATTGGCCTAAAATAAATTGTGTTATTAGTATTACTGTATATTGTACCGCAAAAGGCGGCTCTTATCGGCTGATACCTACTGTAACAAACTTGAAAGGTGTCTTCTCGAGTACTGGTGGTTGCCAAGGCATGCTTCTTTTGGCGAAAGTGGTGTTGTATTCAGTTAATAGTAATAAAAAGTATATGGTTTAATAGAAAGAGTGCAGTGTAAAAATAGTGCGGAAACGGGGGCGAGAAAAAAATAAAATAAAAAAAAAACGCGTTACTGGGGGTAACTGCAGCCAATAGGCTGTGGCAGCGTAGAGCACACAGAATTTGAATGACGTGTACAATGAACATTTTGCACTGTGGTGACTGTACCCAAATGATTTTTTTGCGATGATTTTTTTGAATCAATATCGATATAATTTGACATTTGGAACCATTTTTGTTAAAATTAGCTATATAAAGTGTGCTCAGCGTATATTACTTTCTAATAAACTTAAGGGGAGAATTTAAAGGCGCATTCAATGGTGTCAATTTCAAAATACTTTTAGAATGAAAAGATAAAGAATTTTGCAAAAATATAAAAAGCAGTTTTTCCAGGAAAAGTCGAAATTTAGCATATACAACGTTCAAAATAGCAGTTGCACAGGTTACTCTACATCTATGCGGTCATTTTGATTTAATATATATCATAGTAAAAAGTGTCGTTTTTGTCTCCAAAATTGCAATCGTTTGATTTTTAACAAAAACCATCAGGGGTACCTCATGAAAAATCGTGAATTTTCAACGATTTGGATCCCTCCACAAAAAATAAAAATGAAGGTTCAGGATGTAAATGGTGATCGAAAGCAATCATTTGGCGCTATTCCGAGCATCTAGAAGGGCTTATAAAACAAGATATTGAGGGTTGAATTTGGGCAATTTGGCAGAGAATACTACCTTTCTACCCTGTAAATTCAGAGCAACTTATGTTACATAATATCAAATCAAGACTTTGAACAATTGATATTCCTTGCGGTTGTTACAACGTGAATACCAGCAGACATGAAGAAACGATGTGGTGAGTTTCGCGTGTGGTGCCTTACTTTAGAAACCCTCAGAAATTATAATAAAAACTGCACTTGTTGTCATGCCTCAAGAATGAAGCTGTCATGAACCAGGTTCATGCTACTGTTCCTGAATCAAGAATCATTATGCAACCAAGTCCTAATTAGGTCAAGTACAATCATCTCAGTGTTTCAAGTATTCAGGTCCTGTCTCGGTCTTAAGTCCTTGTCCCGGCACTACTCACGATCTGGACCTACTGGATAATAGTTCATGACTCATGATGTATGATTAGTAATTAGGATTACTCAGCAATCATTATGTCTTGCCAAGCGTTCCTGTAATCTCATCTATGTTTCATGTCAAGCACCTATCAATGTCAAGCATCTGACATTGACAGCTCTCACGCAATTATGACTCATGTTTCTGATTACGAATCATTACGTTTACCCATGCTTTAGTCTATGTCTCGGCACTTATTGCCGAGAGCTCATCAAGTATAAATACCATGCCCTTCCTCGTTCCCGAGTTCTCCTTTGTCGATTATCTTGTATATATCTTCTCAAGTATCAAGATAATCATTTCTATCTCTTTTAAATAAACCCTTATTATAATTCAAGTTCCCGTTCTTGACAGCAGCTTCTTGTAATAATAGGCTACTACTTTTTGATATTAGTGCTACTGTATCTGCTGTGCATGCATTTCAGTTTTTTTGATACCGAATATAAAGTTAATGCTATAGTTACGTACAATAGAGCTGTCATTTTATACAACAGATTACTCTTCTTGGGGTGGTTGAAACTAGTAAAATTTATCATTATCCTGCTGCCAAACTACTGCAAAAATTATTTAACTAATAAACAACTAGGGTAGCCACTACTGCAAGTTTGTTAATATGATTATGACCCCCTCCGAGAAGGTATAAAACAGTACTAACATAAATTCTTTATCATTCATATGCGGCATAGAAACACGCTTTGTCGAATCTTGTCCAGCGCTCAAAACAATGACCAGCCTGTGCCATTCTTCTAGAACAAAGCATGCTAGAGCCAAGCGGTCTTAAATGCAGTGTTGCGCAACACCCCCTCTATCAGTCTGTTGCTACTGGACACTCATAATTAACGACTTTTCTTATAAATTTTGTACAAATCAGTGCCCAAATTTGGTTTATTTCCAGTAATCATCCATTCACCAACATCAAATCATTTAATCTAAAATCCAACCACACCATCGTGTTTCTGGCAAATTTGGCATAGGTACGTGCTACTTGTAGTACTCTGAGGTCAAGATTTTGATAACGAATCTTGGATGGTCTAATCCTAGATACCCAAATACCTGTATACAATCAGGATGCAGTGTCAACCACACATATACACCATGTAGCCATAACTGCAGTGTTGCGCAACACCTCCTCTATCGATCTGTTACCAGTAGGCACTGTTAATTAACAGCTTTTATAGTATTATGGATGATATTATCATAATCAGTGCTCAAAATGGGCTTATTTCGAAAGAAAAATCAACCATCCATTAACAGCAACTCGTCTCATCCAAAGTCCCAATCATATCATCGTCTTTTTCCGCTCAATTCGGCATACAAACCTGCTAATCTCATCACATCAATTGCTTAAAATCGATCTTGCATAGTGGTCTGATGATCCTGAATACTAAAAATACCTGCATACAGACAGGATTTAGTGTCAAGCAGCACAAAGATACAGTATGCAGCTTTCAATGCAGTGTTGTTCAACACCCCATCAGTCAATCTGTTAGCACTAGAAGACACTTGTAATTAACGGCCTTCATCATGAATCTTGTCTAGACTAGTGCACAAAATTGGATTATTCTGATAATCGTTCATCCATCAACGACAACGCATCCAGATGACTAACGTCTGGCCACACAATTGTGTTCCTCGCAAAATTTGGCATAGGTACAAATTTATCTCATCATGAACCAGATGATTGACATTCGAAGACTTTCATTGATTTGATACCAATACAATGCAAAATTGTACTTTTGGATGTTATGAACAGGCTTAGATTGGTTTAAAACTCTTTTTTTAGGATAGTGGATGTATTTGATCATGTCTAATACTTATGGTGGTATCATGTGTAGTTACCTTAAGCCATTTGTACCATGCATTTTGAATGTTTAATTGTGCTTTTCTCATTTCAATTACATTTTTAGTTTAAATACGAATGCTTTATTTCTCTAGGCTGTCTCCAAATTTGAACCAATCACAACGCTTTATTTGCCCTACAGACACCCCAGGCCAGAAAAAAAAATTGCGAGGGTTTCCCTCTGTTTTGACGTTAGGCGGAGTTTTAAGTATTACTAAATACAGTAATTTAGTAATTCCATCATCAAAATCCCCTAAAATGCCAGAATATGCCTTACTACACACCCCAGCTTATAGTGCAAACGCTTGAGACTCTCAATTGGCACCAAGTAAGTGATACAAATCAAGTGAGGGCAGCCTGTCTACCCCCAGCCTCTGAATTAAAAAGTGTAGTTGTGCTTCAACGATAGGCCTATCCACATAACAAAAAAAGAGGGTTATGGCTCAAAGAACCATAAAAGGAAGGGAAAGTAACAAGAGGGCATCACTAGAATGTGATGAAGAACAACAGAAACATCGCAGCACAGTTACATACAAGAATGTAACATGCAATGTGCATCATCAAAATGATGAGTAGAAGAAAGAAAAAAGTAGCGAAAAAAATTACCATGGTTGCCTCATACAAAGCAAGAACACCACCAATACCACCACCAGTATTGCAGAAGAAGTAATAGTTGAAGAACAAAATGAATGCAAGGCTACTCCAAAATAGAGCAGGACTGCCAGTAATACAATGCATCAAAAGAAACACTATAGCACTGCGGTACAGCAACAGAAAAACAGTTGCGTGCAGAAAAGGGGAAAAGAATAAATCGCAATAGAGCAAACTAAAGAATGCATAGTATTACGAGAAAGAAAGTAATAAAAGGCTGAATGAATGTAATCCATGGTAACCAAATCCATGACAACCAAATCCATGGCAACCAAAGAAGGAGAATATACAAACCAAATACAAACCAAACACAACAATCAATATATTGTAACGAACTGGTCTAAAATAAACTGTGTAATTAGTATTACTGTATATTGTACTGCCAAAGGTGGCTCTTATCGGCTGATACATACTGTAACAGACTTTAAAGGTGTTGTCTTGAGTATTGGTGGTTGTAAAGACACGCTTCGTTTGGCAAAAGTGGTGGTGTATTCAATCAATAGTAATAAAAAGTATATGGTTTAATAGAAAAAGTGCAGTGCAAAAACAGTGCGAGAAAAAAAAAAACTAAAAAAAAAACGCGCTACTGAGGGTGACTGCAGTCAATAGGCTGCCGCAGCACAGAGCACACAGAATTTGAATGACGTGTACAATGAACATTTTGCACTGTGGTGACTGTACCCAAATGATTTTTTTGCGATGATTTTTTTGAATCAAAATCGATATAATTTGACATTTGTAAACATTTTTGTTAAAATTAGCTATAGAAAATGTGCTCAGCGTATACTACTTTCTAGTAAACTTAAGAGGAGAATTTGAAGGCGCATTCAATGGTGTTAATTTTAAGATATTTTTAAAATGAAAAGATAAAGAATTTTGCAAAAACATAAAAAACAGTTTTTCCAGAAAAAGTCAAGATTTAGCATATACAACGATCGAAATAGCAGTTGTACAGGTTACCCTACATCTGTGCGGTCATTTTGACTTAATATATGCCATAGTAAAAGGTGTCGTTTTCGCCTTCAAAATTGCGATCGTTTGATTTTTAACAAAAACCATGAGGGGTACCTCATGAAAAATCATGGATTTTCGACGATTTGGATCGATCCAAAAAAAGTCAAAATGTAGGTTGAGGATGTAAATAGTGATCGAAAGCAATCATTTGGCACTATTCTGGGCATCTAAAACGGCTTAGGAGACAAGATATTGAATATTAAATTTTGGCATTTTGGCAGGGAAATGTACCTTTTATGCCTTGTAGATCCATGGCAACTGATGCTACCGATTTGACTAAGACTTCAAACAGTTAGTATTCTTTACAGTGACACCCTGAATACTAAAAGACATAACGCGAAGTGATGTTGGCGTATATTTTACTGCAAAAATCCTCAGAAATAGTAAAAACAACTTCACTTGTTATATCTCATTGCAGCTTCTAATGATTGCCTACTACCTATTGCAAGCACTGCCATCATCTGCTGTGCATTGCAGCTCTTTAAAATTGGATAAAGAGTTGAATCAATAGTTGCTTGTAGTAATACGGTGGTGCTTTCACAGAATGCAGTAGATTGATCTGGAAGTTGAAGAAGCCAACAGTTACCGTTCTGATAATATTCTGCGTACAATACGGATATACCTACATACCAGTTAGTTTTTTTTTTATAAAACTTTGCATGCTTCTTCTTCTCCTAATAGCTCTTTGGACAAAAATGGGTAAGTTTGGACCATAACCATCTGTGTTTTAGGTTAGCACAAAGAGTAAGATGCTGAAAAAGTTGCATACTTTAATCCTAGTAGTAGTTACTTTAGGTACCTCCAATCAAATTAAGAATTCATGCCAAACTTTGCATACCCTACCAGAAATGGTTATTATCGCCTTTTCATATTTGAATTTCTACTCTGTACATACGGTATAAAAAGCATAATAGTTTCAAGAAAAAAGAGTTGAGGAGACGACGTCGAGCGACTATTTGACAAAAGATTGTATGAATAACAACAAAAAGCATGGATAAAAAACACTGTAAATTATACCAAAAACAAAAGAGTAGTAGCAACATTCAGCAGTACCTGTATGATTACTAGTAGCAACCATGACCACTGCTTATTTTTTGACAAGATACCACCACCTTACATAAGCTTTTGATACATCTAAGCCTTGTATCACTTTTATAGCATTATTACCAGCTTTTGATGCACATCTGCGTTGATTATACTAGTGTCGGCGACAGATGAACGACAAGCCATATATATGATCTAATCACTACCACTAATAGTGTATTTTCTAGATAGAGCCTAATTGAATGGATTGATTTCCTCGCTTGCAGTATATAGGCACGCAAATTACCACTGCTTGGCCTGGTACCTTTTTTTCACATTCTTGCCTATGTATTCGTAGATCAAGCTTTCCACCACTGAGTAGAAGGGGGATGGAAACAGATGGCTATGACTTTCATACCTATAAGCTTGTAAATCATGCAATCACATGGCGTGTCACCATCTCAAAGCATCTCGGCCAGGGGAACCCTTTCCGCATCAGCTGATTACTAGCAATTTAAAAGAGTAACGTTCTTGTACTAACAGCAACCTTTTTGTCCACTTTATCTTTTATTCTTTAACTGAATGATATTTGAGACATTAAATCGACATGTTGACTCATCGTTAGAGGCGAGCATTTCCAAAAGAAGCTCTTTTGAAATCGGGATTATTAACTTTGTATATTGCAGATGATCGACCGAGATTCGCTCGACAAACTAATGCTTGCTGATATCATCGAGTACTGTCAAGAAAGAGGTATGCGCACATTCTACCTTGTCATCTATTCACACAGCCCTCACATCAAAACTACTGCAGGCTTAAAAACTGAAGGAGCCAAGGCAGATTTGATAGAAGATTTAATAAGCTGGGTAACTATGTTACAGCTACATCATACTCGCCAGTAGCTGATTCTAGGGAGATTAGAAGGAAAACATTCGATTGATACCCGCACCCTCAACACCGAGACTGTATACAGCATTAGAGCTTTTGCCAGACTCATCCTCCACATTACCACCTCAGCAGCGCCTAGAATTGAATTCGAGAGATTTGTCCATGCTATTTCTTGACGATAAAAACCCTGATTTTGACATTCCATATCATGCATTGGTTGTGGGAAAAAAGCTTGGGAGTGGAGGATTCAAAGATTGCTATACGGGTAAATATCTACATCATCTGTGTTTGCTCCAGCGCATACTTACATAAAGGATCTCTGCTTTTGCAGGCATGTACAAAGGGGTGAGTAGTGGACAGATGTTGCATGTATGATATTCAAGCTCATCAGATTCATTACAATTCAGGAACCAGTTGCCATTGGTGAATTACGTTTGACGCATTTCAATCAAGTGGATCTGGATGAGATCAAACATGAAATCAACGTTCTAAAGTAACTCTTTCATGGCAAAAAAGTCCATTATGAGCTCTCATGATTTGAAAAACATAGGCAACTACGACATGAGAATGTGATTCGATTCATAGGTGTGTGTACCCATCCTCAGCATTTATGCATCATCACTGAATTATGTGCAAAGGGCGATTTGTTTGACGTTATTCGATGTTACAAAAAGCCCAATTTCTCACAATTGGTACGTAGGAGTGCCGTTGTTTGTCATTGATTTTAATATTAATGAAGCATACTTTAGGTGATGTACATGTACGATATTGCGCTGGGTGTGTCCTATTTGCATACGAGAAGGTAGTAATGTACAGGGCCTTGATTGACGGTGGTATTAATATGAATTATCATTTAGGCCATCCATTATACACAGAGTATGCAGTTAAAGATGTGAAAGAATAGCAGGCTAATTCTACCTATACCCTTTAGGATTTGAAATCTATGAATATTCTGGTTTGTTTTTCACATTTACATTGACAAGGAGAGGCAGCTCTACTAAAATGTTTGTAGATCTCAGGCGATGACAGAGCCAAAGTCAATGATTTTGGATTAGCCAGAATTCGACCAAAAGCAAACATATTGATGCACACGCATTGTGGAACACCGAATTGGTACAGTAGCATAAACCAAGTAGCTTTATGGCATTGAACATTGCTAACCCTCTTTCATTCTACATAGGCAAGGTAAAGACTAGAGTAATTTCAGGTTATACACACCATTCTCATATACATTTATGGGATACAGCTCCAGAGTATTGGTCCTCTAATCCAAGCTATACGGAAAAAGTATTCATCTCTTAAATTACTTCTCAAATTGTGTACTAATCTCATTTTAGGTTGATGTAGGTTATCTCCAGCACTGTTTACGGCCCTATCTGTTAACTCTCCCAATAGATTTACGCATGTGGGCTCATATTCTGGGAAATCTTGAGTTGGGGTGAATACGGCTATCCTTTTCAAGGTATGTACTGCCAGATGGGGTGCCTACTTGCTTGAAATTTATGCAGATTATGCTCTTCCTCTTAGACTTGACAGAGCATGCGCTTTACGTTGCCGTAAAAGATCATCGAACCAGACCACCTCTTGGTAAATTGAGTCAAATATACCCTCACCAGCTGCTGGTTCTGATCATGGAAATGTGGGAGTCAGACCCTACAATGGTATGTTGGCTATAGCCCTGTAGTTTTCATCCACTTACCTCGTTTATGTCAATACAGAGGCCATCCATGAATCAAGTGGTTGATATTTTGTCTAATTACCTCACTTGAATCAACATAGCTACAAAGCGTGAGAGATACTTTGATAGTATTACGACAATAAAACATAAATTTTTGATTAAACAAACATTGTACTTGTGTTGATGTTTTGTAAGAATCAACACTGAATATATGACCTCCAGACATGTATATACATATCAACGTAAGGTGGTTTGCGGATGAAGGATCACGCTTAGTATCAGGCTTTTTCCCGAAGCAACAAGGGGTGTGTGTTTATACATTTTGTTGCTCTAAAAACGTGAGATTCTACCAGTTGAAAAAGGATTCGTGCCTTAGTACGTGGTTTCCAGCATATGTTTTGTATTTTAATCTATCCATCAAGAATATTTCTTGATTTGTATGTATTTACACACGCACACAAATGTGGTGTTGTGTTGCACAATACACAACATTCTGTTTGTGCAACTGGATGTGTGATACAATAAGGAACATTTACAGCAACCGAACAAGCGGAAAAGCTTAGATGACTATTGTGAATGGAATGAGGCTGGTTTTTCTTCTCGGTTGATAATGTGAAGAGGTTTAGTGCTTTCTGATACCAAGCGAATCTTGTCTAGTGATGATAATAAAAGCCATGTCTGGGCTGTCATGTAAAATGAGAAAGCATAGGGCGCGCCAGTACTACAACGATGTAAATCAAAAAGCAGGGAAATTAAACCGATACATAGTATATGTGTACGCCCCATTCCAACCGACGCCTCAAACAATTGCTTACATGGTATAGCAGATTTTGATATAACAATGGTCGATAGTGTTGCATGACTAAGAAAAGAATAATCAAATGTGCTGTATACACAGCAGCACGCAGATTAGATTAGACTTGCTGGAGTATTGCTCAACAAATAAAAAAAGCAAATTTCGCTGGAGCTCTTCAACACTTGTTCCTGTCAAGACAACATACATTATACCCGGTAGAGGAAATGTGTTTATTTACACTCTCATCTTTCACAAGTGTCCAAATATATACAAAACGTTGGGCTTGAGCACTTGTGGTGGTAGTATATGACAACTAGGAGAAACGCGACTAACCATATTTGATGAGCATGTAAACACGTTTGATTTACATTGAAGAACGCAAACAAACAGGGAAACATATAGCTACATGTACTTTCAACAAGACAAGTAATACTACGTGCCTGTAGAAAGATTAAGCCACAAGAGAATGGTTTTAAATCCGTTTGTTTGCTATCGCCATCCTTGATCTACTTGATCAAGTAGGGCAAAGTATACCTTGTCTCCGCTTCCTTTCCAATGTTGTAGTTACAGGCACTTTTTTAGTTGTAGACAACAGGCTTTGATCTTTGTGTCTGATAGACTGGAAGGCTCCTCAAAAGTGATTTAGTGCATTGAAACAAGAAGGAGATTTGAGGACCACAAGAAAAGAAGTTTGTCTACCAAGAATATTGACATCCACTCCCTGCCAGACAAATCACTTGTTGTCTTCAATGTAATGAAGGTATACACCCTATATCTTGTCTGAGGTGTGAGATTGAGCACCAAAAGCAAGGATATGAAGTTGAGGTTCATATACTAGCAGTACAGCAAAAGACTAGCCGATGATATTTACAAATATGTCGATGATCTCGAGGTATCTGAGACTATACTTGATCATTGTTCACCGTAGCTAACCTATGTATGCCATGTTGCACTATGGAGTTTGGAATGACTCTTACACCGGCATGAAGACACCCACTTGAGATGAAATGACAGGTGTTACTACTACTACTTGCATCTCTTTATTATTTTCTCAGGGATATGATGCAGCCATTACTACTACCATCCAAGGAAAGAACTTTAAATCTTGTCTACTTTTAGTTTTCTGTTATTGTTGTTGTTATTATTAACTCGGTTATAAAGATCAGGGAAGGAGGTCTATATATAAAACCAGTTACACAAATAGTGGCGTCTCAAAAAGTAGAGAAATCAAATATGTATTCAGGGCTTAGCAAAATAAAATGGCACTTTTATTTCTACATGGTAGAATCTTAGTCGTCGTGTGTATATAGTGAATGTATATACTTAAACCTGCTCAAACCCGAGACGACATGGATGGCTGAATAGTCTCTATAGACAGTTATTTATATACACACACACGCTCCTCCGTTTATATACATGTCTCCACAAGGGCTTTTAAATCAAGACATGAGGCTTGAATTTGTAGTGTTGACTCTAATTTTTCTCAGCCTTACTTTTTAGTAAAACGTAGATATGACATGTTGAACAAAGGACTCCAAACAGTATAAATAGCAGGATCATTTCGTCTCGAGTGGATTTCCTCTTCTTTTATCCTCTTTTATACAAATTATATATACACACACATACCATGTCTTACTGTCAAGAAGCCACAGCAACAAGCTACTATTATACTTCAGACATGCAAGACAAGCAGAGGATCCAATACATCCTCGATGACACACACAGCAGCAGCGACACCAAGATACCCCAAATTGTAAATAATAACTCCACATCCACCACATCATCATCCACCACAGTAAATAGCAATAATTTCCAGTTTGTACATTATAAAGACCCACAGCAGCAGCAGCCAAGCAGGCTACTCACATCGTCCTTTCAAGACAAGCAGCCAGACACACCTCCCTTAGAGGATGCCCGACCACCACCCACAGCCACGGAACTGCAGTACATCAAACGCATCCACACACTGATGAACCTCGTAGCCAAGCAAACCAAAGAAATCCAATCCCTTAGATCCATCATTGAAGCCTATAGTCAGAATGAAAATAATGATTGCTGTAGTATTAATGGTAGAAAGCGTAATAAACAATTCTAAATTGGGATTCAACATGATAAAGTACACCCACCGGCCTATTGTATTGCTTTTTCTCTCTTCTTCTCCTCCTCTCCCCCACCTTTGAAAAAAAAACTTTTCTCTCCTTTTTTATTGTTATTCATCTTGTTTGATACAACATTATGGCAGACCTTGATAGGTATTCATTTGCCTGCAAACAAGACGCACGCTCTAGATTATGAAAAAAAATAACGCGGTTTTTTTTCATCTAGACAACTTGAGCAATTGAGACGAGGAGAAATCATCACAGAGCAAGAAGTGAAGGAGTTGTGTACAAAGGCAAGAGAGATCTTGATTGAAGAAAGCAACGTGCAAAGAGTAGATGCTCCTGTCACTGTAACTATCATATACACAAGCTCAAGCAATGCCATCACTCATACCTTGTTTTTTCTCCCCCTTGCTAGATTTGTGGAGATATTCACGGTACAGGACTGACGAACCCTACAGCCAATGTGTTTACTAATCAGAGGAATAGGCCAATTTCATGATTTGAAGGAACTGTTTCGAGTGGGCGGTGAATGCCCAGATACCAATTATCTGTTTATGGGTAAGAGAGATACTGGCACTGGAAGAGATCATTCGATATTGACAAGCGAGATACATGGACAGGCGACTTTGTTGATCGTGGCTACTATTCCGTAGAGACATTTCTACTACTACTGGCTCTTAAAGTGAGATACCCTGACAAGATTACACTGATTCGAGGCAACCACGAGAGTCGACAAATCACACAAGTGTACGGCTTCTACGACGAGTGCACACGCAAATTTGGATCTGCCAATGTCTGGCGATATTGCTGCGAGATTTTTGACTACCTCAGTCTGAGTGCCATCATTGACGATAAAGTGTTTTGCGTGCATGGTGGATTGTCGCCCAGTATCAATACACTAGACCAAATCCGAACGATCGATAGAAAGCAAGAAGTGCCTCACGACGGTGCCATGTGTGATTTGCTTTGGTCAGATCCAGAAGAGATTGATGGCTGGGGCTACAGTCCTCGCGGCGCAGGCTATCTTTTCGGTGCAGATGTCGTTGAGCAGTTTTTACACAAGAACAATCTGGATTTCATTGCGCGCGCACATCAATTGGTCATGGAGGGATACAAGCCAATGTTTAACAATACCATTGTCACCGTGTGGTCGGCTCCTAATTACTGCTATCGATGTGGTAACATTGCTGCGATATTGAAGCTGGATGATTACTTGGAAAAGGAATATAAGCTGTTTGAGGCAGCGTCTCAGGTAAGTGGTGACATGTGTGTGTATGTGTGCCTGGATCTCTCATACCGCGTCTATAGCAGGATTTCCGTGGTACACCTCAAAAGAAGGCATTGCCCGATTACTTTTTATAAGCACTATACGCAGCAGTTATTATTTGTATTTTTACACCATCCCAACGCACACAACACAACACAACACAACACACATAAATATGTCGCATTTTTTCTTGTTTTTTTCACTTTATATGTAATTTAAGGAGTCGGTTTTTTTCAAATTTATTGTATATATACACTATACAGCTACACACAACAACAGGATTCCAATAAAAGTTGGCATCTTAATTGCATGCGACATTCCCATTCCTTGTCTTGCGGATGTTGTTGGTAATAAGCCTCTATGCATCGCACCCAATCTGTCACCACAACAACAGCCAGAGCACCACTGGATGTGTTATTGCTTAAAGTGCATTGCGTTGCAGCGATTTCATACATGGCATACGGATACATCCAGCCGGCTGCTTCTTTCTTCATCAACAAGATCAAATTAAAGTATTCCATGGCGAGTTCCAGGTTTCCATCGACATCTCTGTACAAGACGCCCAAGATCAAATAGAGCATGGGATCATGAGGGGTGGTGGTAGCATGTAATTTGATGTCTGAAATCACCTTACGTGTCCAATAACATGTACCATGCCACAGGTAAACGAGTTCCCAAATCGGGTTTGTTACTGTGTGGAGCGTCTCCTTGAGTGATTTGCACTGGCTCGTTGACATGGCTATCCAGGAAGCCACTTTGGATTCTGCATAGTGCTCGTTGCTAGAGATGCGGTGGCCTAGTTTCCTTTTTTGCTCAAACATGTTGATCATTTGGATAGATTCCAGAGCGGCCTTTTCGTACATGCCTTGTGCCATCATACAGCAGGTGGCAATGTAGTGATAAAACAGGCGAGACCAGTTGTTGCAGATGCTCTCTAGACAAAAGAAGGCTTCAGAAGCCTGTGTATAATTGCCAGCATAAATGTGGGCCCTACGTGGTTTCAAGTATTAAATGTTATCCTGTAGAGTCATGTACTGGCATACGTACCACCCCGTCTCATAGATGGCAAACGATCGAAACTGTGTAAATTCACTGATGGATGCATTTCGAAAGTAGGTATGCGCGTCTATTTGCCTCGTATCCTTTTCCTCCTCCTGCTGCTCCTCTTGGTGTGGTTCCTTGGCTTTTGTAAATAATGTCACTGCATCTGTCAAGTTGCCCTCGATGCGTTTAAATTTGCCCTGAATCAAGTGCCACAGCCTGCCGTTGGGGTATTTTGATTGCATATGTTGCAGTATGGCTTTTGCATCTTTGAACAAGAAAAAATGGTTCATGTTGGGCTGTATGTACATGGAAATGTTGGTGTAAAAGGTTAACAATACAAGTGCGCTGAGGGAAGAGTACATGGATGTGCCATTGTAGGCTACGCGCAGTAAATGGATGGCTGTTGATCTGGAAGTATGAAACCCAATGTTGTTGAGTAGTTTGCCCACTATACATATATATTATAAGTTTCGTAGTGGGATGGCATGGATGAGCGACATGACTACTACTTACCTTTGGAAGGTAACAAGGAAAATATCATGTGGAATATACCAATGCCAAAATAAGCACCATGTTCCACCGTTTCATGATAGCCAGAGGTTGCAGCAGCAGGCGTGGATGACTGATGTATTATAAATTGACCATCATCACAGGAAACAGTTCTTCTTGCAGGTTTCATGGCAGGCCTTGGTGATGGTGTTGCCTGATATGCCGAGATGCTCATCCCCGTCAATGCCTCAAAAAGACGCTCATACATTCTATAGGCTTTTCGTAAATCGTAAGCTGCCTTGACATGATCTATCCAACTATCACGCAAAAACTGCAGCGTCGCCAACATGAGAATACAATTAGCATACAGCAGCTCAAACTGCATATGAAGATATTCCTCTGGATCGTGCAAGCTATGCTTTTCAAATGGCAAATCCAGCGGTACAGAGCATGAAGTGGGTATCTTGCCATGTTGCTGTTGTTTGCGTTTCTTTCGATGCACAAGCAAGAGACGTTTGAGGTGCGTCTCTAGATTGGACACACAATGCACTGCTTCTTCCACCTTGGATGTCTCCATGGACAGCATGGCTTTGCTGTACAGGATCAAGGCATAACCAAATGCGTGACATGGAGATGCCTTGTTTTGAAGAAAGATGTCTTCTGCTTCCATAATCTGATCGTCCAAGAAGGCGTCCTTAACAAATTATACGACGACAGTGATGGTTAAGGTACTTGCGGATGACATGTGCTATAGAGACAATGCAACAACTCACCAGTCCGTGCTGTATTTCTTGTAGCCAAATCTCAATGGCTGTAGATGATGGCGCATAATCATGATGGCAGAACAGCGATGTGGTAAATTTAAATGTCGATGCTGTAAATTTAGAGATATGGCGAAACATTCTTGGTGGTGGTGAATAATAGTTGTATATATTAAAGGGGGGGGGTAATAAAATAAAAAAGAAGGAAGAAGAGAGGGAAAAACTATGTAGCTTGTCTATTTCTCTAGTTTTTCTGTATATAATAAAGATCATATTAAGGAGTTGACAACAACCCAAAGTTGCTATTGTGTAGATTGTTGTATGTTATGTTTGTAAATTATTTATTAAAAAGCTATGTATTATGTTACAAAAGGTCATCATGAGCCATGAATGATGGCGGCTGTATTGCTGGTGCTGTTATTGTTGAGCTTGAGAAAACTAGCTGCTGTGGGCCGTATCAAGCTCAACCGATTCTTCCACTTATTGTTGGAACCCTCTTTTGTGGTTGAATGATGTGTTGCTGCTAGTAATTGGGATTGCCGCTTTGAGATGGGTGGAGGTGGGGTAGAGGCATATGCAAATGCGGATAGTGTTGTTTGTATGTCTCCTCCCCCTTGTTGCACTCCCTTGTTTTCCTCCTCCTGTTGGTCGTCTTGCTCTTGCTCCTCCTTCTCTTGCTCCTCCTCCTCATGATTGTCGCTTGCTATGGTGATTGTGGTTTTACAAGGTCGATCACTTATTTTTAATTGGGTCAATTCCTCGTGTTGTTTATGCCTTGTTGGCCACTTGAGCTTGCTAGTCTTTGAGTCGACGGATGCTGCCTTTTTCACCTAGAAAACATGGTTGTTAACCAGCAGAGAAAGGCATTAGGGGGGTGGTGGCTCAACATACCTCGTTGAACTCTTTGTCAAAGCCTGATGATGGTGATTTATGATGCAAACTTGCTATGCGTCTCAACACCTTGCCTACAAAGATGGACTTTCGGCTAGGACTTCGTTCCAACCGCTTTTGATGACTGGTAGCGGTGGTTGCTGCAAAACTGTATTCACTGCTCTCAAAGGAATGCGGTGATTCAGAGAAACAGCCTCGATTCTGTGACATGTGTCGTAGCAGTTGGCTGGATTGGGATGGCCTACGGCTCTTGTGGGTCGTCGTGCTGGGTGATATACAACGATCCGCCGCCGCTACCATAGAACTAGCACACGAGCTCGAGTGGTTGGATTGCACGTCTTCTGAGGGCGTTTGCTGTTGTAATAGCTTGGAGTTGTTGGACTGTCTGGATTCGCTTGTCCGTTTGGGTACGATCATGAGCGAGAAACTGGACGCAGAGGAGCGGATAAAGGAGGAGGATTTTCGCTTCTTGAGCAGTAGGTCATTGCTAGAGTTGCCAATGACGGGTGAGTTGAGTTGGCTGTTGTCTGTCGTGGTGGACAGCGATAGTAGATCAATGGAAGACTGGAAACTGGCATTGTGCTCTCTGTCTCTCATGTGCCACGCTCTGGAGCTCAGGTACTCTTGTGTGCACACATCACGCAGCTTGTGGTCTACAGTAACTCGCAGCGCATTTTGATGGTTATTCTTGAACTGGAATGACATTTTACCAATCATGCTGGTATTGGTGGATGAAGACAATAGATCCATTGAACTGGGTCTTCGTTTGCCACCAAATGCATCGGGCTTAATGTACATTTCTGAATTGTTTCTTGGTTTCAACGCAAACCCACTGTTGGGAGATGGGTGATGATAGGAATAGTCTGCAGAATACCTCTTTTTTAGCTTGCTGTTGGTGGTGATGATAGGCAATACAAGAGGAGGTGTCGGTGTCGGAGGAAGAGGAGGCTCTGCTGTCGTGGGTTGTGTCATTCGCATAATGTCCTCAAACTGTATGCTGGTCGATGCTGATCTTCTGAGGGTCTTTCGCTCGGAAAAGGACATGATTTGTTGATCATTATTACTGCTACTGCTACTGCTGCTGTTACTCTGAGCAGCAGCAGAAGAAGCACCTGCAAGCGTCATGTCTAGTATGTTTGTGAATGATCTGGAAAGACGTATACTCTGAGGCGATCGTTTGCTTGTGATGCCTGGCAGCGAGGAGACAATGTAGTCTTGCGCCGAGAGGTTTTCATCCGACGCTTCGATTTTGGCAGTGACAATGGCTTCTTGCAGTTTCTTGACCCAGAGCTGCTTTTCCTGTGAACAGCTTGCACTGAATGCAAATGTATGCTTTTTGCATTTGACTACAAATGCATGTTCTCGTTGTCCTAATGCAATGTATGAGTGCCTTCATGTCAATCTAGTAGTTGTGTGTATGTATACATACCTTCAATATCACCTAAATCCTCAAAATCAGCCATTCTCAAAGGAAACCAATGCTTGGGCTCGTAACTGGTCACTTTCTTGGGTCGCACCATGATGATGTAGGTTTGAAATATAAAGCAGCCCAGGTACCTTGGCTTCGACACACTTTGGCCCAGCGCAGAATACGTGATTTCAATAGCACCAGCCAGCAAGAGATTGCCTAGTTGAGCGACATGGCGTTTACTGATCCTCCAGTCACCGTCTAAACGTTCAATGAATCGATCTGTACGTTCCTTCATCTCTCGCTGGAACTTCAAATCATCAATTTCACCTACAATGTCTTGCATTTCAACCAAAACACTGTTCCATAAATCGTATTCTGCCGTCTGCGGTGATGTGTAGCGAATAATTTCCTTGATCAATAACTGGTATCGACATATTCTCTGTACAGGCTACATGTAGAGATCATTTAGAAATTAACCAAAGGGGTAGGGGGGACAAAAGAGAGAGAGAGATGCTTACTTTAATGAGGTAATCTTCAAAATGGAGTTTCTTTGATTGCTGCTGCTCTACGGATGTGTTGGATGCTGTAGACAGTGTGTTTAGGTTCAATGGTATGGAATACGAGTCGAGTATGGTGCAGTCTTTGAGGAAACAAGCCCATTCTGGCCGATCTCGGTATTCGGATGTTAGAGCCCATGCTTCTGCGTGCAGATCACAGTAATGCTTGTAAAGAGAAAACTGGCCAATCTGTTCTTTT
The DNA here is from genome assembly GCA_010203745.1 of Mucor lusitanicus. Classification (NCBI taxonomy): domain Eukaryota; kingdom Fungi; phylum Mucoromycota; class Mucoromycetes; order Mucorales; family Mucoraceae; genus Mucor; species Mucor lusitanicus. The sequence goes on along the minus strand of JAAECE010000005.1, from coordinate 2,828,241 downwards.
TAAATCAGTGTCTGTCCATAATGACATTTACATGTATGGTAGTTGTGTACCTGATCAAGAAATGTCCTTGCAATGCAAGACCAATTGGCATCATACACGGACAATGTGTCGTAGGAAATAATAAATTGCTTGTGGAAGGATAAAATGGCATGCGAATTTCGTATGATGGTGGCTTTATGATCTGGTGCAATCCAGGTTTGACGAGATAATACTTCGAGGCAGACCTACGATCAACATGTCAGTATTGCATGCTGATTCTTTCTGAAAGACAACTCACTTGTACTAGATAGCTTAGATCTTGGACATAATCGCGCTCTGTCTGCAACAGCTCTTCAATAGCATGCACCTTCTTTCTCTGTAATTTGTCGGCAGCCTCTGTCATTTTGAGGTGATGATCCTCTAGTGTAGGTGTTGTGCATCCAGTAGAATGATGTTGGCCTTCTTCGTCTTCGTCTTCTCCTTCCTCCTCCTCTTCAGCTTGATGAGCAGGTGTGTCTTGGTCGTTGGATACACAACTGCAACAAGAGCACATGGAATCCAATGTTGGTTTTACGTCACATGGAGAAGGAGGCGAGAAAGAAGACCATGGCGGTATTTGAGGAGAAGAGACGACGTTGTTACTACCACTGCTGCTTTGTTGACGATAGCAACAACAGTAACAACAGCAGCAACAACAGCAATTCTGTCGCCCATGATGCTGATGGTGATTGTTGGTGTCATGTTGTTGAAGCAGCGTTGATTTCATATAATAAGTATCAAATGGGATTGAGGAATTTGCAGCAAATGGATGATTTAATAGGTAAAAGAGGGGAAGAGAAGAAAGGAAGGAGGAGAGAAAAAGCAAAGTGGCAAAATAAGAAGGATGATGATGATGAGTCTACAACAGCATACACTATATGTTACAAAAAGAAAGAAAGAGAAAGCAAAGGTGTGATGGAAAGAGGGAAATCAACATTTATACAAATACAAATAGCCCCTTTTTTCTCCTCATTCTTTCATTTTCTTTTTGGCTCATCTTTTTCTGTATGGTATCATCCCTTCTTTGTGCGGCGGTCGTCGTCTCCTCTACTCTACCTTCAAGCACTGCTGTCTGTTCCCTCCTCCTCCCTTTTGTATGCGCAAAAAATCAAGATGGATTTCATTGTCAAACGATGCCACTGAAATGTCAAATCGTTTCATCTGTATGGATTTAAAAATACCGTTGTGCGTGGTAGCACAAACAATGCTAAATGTCTCTCTCTCTCTGTGAATCCCGGTTTAAATCATGGCATCTAATTATAACTAGGTGCACCTGTGACCCATGCCAATGTCATTGAGATGTTCATGTCGACATGAGGAGGAGAAGAAGCTTTTATTTAACCGTACATCCAAGGAGCAAGGAGAATGTTGTATATACATGAGCCCATCCGTCAATCTAAAGCGAGAAGGAGAAGAAAGGCTTGATTTGCACACACAAAAACAACGTAAAATTACGCGATGAGCAAACAGCATCTCCTGAAATCCAAAAAAAAAAGGCCATGCTGATGAAATGAAATCCCATGATTTGATATAAATACAGTCTAAATAGCAATCTAAATCAATCATCACCTGAAAAAAAAAAGAGTGGCGATCATTGATAAAAAGACCCTAGTTGTGCTTGTTTATTATGACAACAACTCATATTATTCACACTAGAGTTGCAGCATCTTGTTCATTTGCTGCTGTGGTATCCCGTTTTACCAGGATGAATCCATGTGGGCGGCAATGGCAATGTTTTCAAAATGCCCTGTAAGAGATGCGTAGTATGTGCTGTATATACCGTAGAATGGAAGCTCGTCGTTAGGTGTCAGGCTACATGCTTCCATCTCGTTGCCATGGTTACTCAGTGCACAACTAACATATCGACAGCATTTGGCACAGTGGATCTCCATTTAAAAAAAACAAGCGCTTCAGTCTTGGTCCTATAATCCACCTTTCTCGGATAAAATAGATACATATGCTAGCTCAATTCATCCGTATGTATCCTCTCAACTTTACAAGCGTTGAAAGCGCATACCTCATATGGTGCCAATAGCAATGGCCACTGATACATACGTCAACCTATGCATCAAGACAAAAAGGCATGATCGTGTGGCCATAATTTTGCCACAACAACCACCATCAACACACACACACATCTTTCCGTCGTTCAATTGACATTTTACCAATTTGTTTATTTTGATCACACAAGACTACTGCTATTCTCATGCATCAAGACACTACTGGCATCATCATCATTATCTGTGGTCGTTGCTGTATCCGTATCAAAAAACCAATCGACATGCGTAATGATGGTCTCTACAATCGTGCTAGACAAGTCATTGTGCATAATGGAAGCGGATACATCATCGTGTTTGGGTCTCAATAGACCCATGGAAAAGATCAATGCCAAGTTGGATGCCTCCATCTTGTTGATGTGGCTGTGGTCCTTGACACGCTCCAAGTGGCGTGCGACGTGATACAGTACCTTGTAATTGACCACAGGCAGCACTTGGATGATGGACTTCAGTCGAAACATGCGTTCGTCATAGTCTTGCAGTCGAGCGGCTTCAATGAATCGATCATAGTATTCAAACGTCAGTAATGGGTTCTTGAGTTCGCGGAAATACAGCTTTAGTAGCCCTGTGATGACATTGATGTCATGTTCTTGATCAAGATGGATGGCTTGATCGGGTGCTATAACAAGGTATGAGTATACATATATACACACTTGGTATGATCTTTACTTGAACTGTTAAACAATGCCTTGTACTTTTGTATGCTGGTCGTCTGTCCAGAAAGTCGATAAATGCCAACCACGTCCAATCCACGCTGATCCACTTGTTCAATGCAGAGACGCACCACTAACGGAATTTGACCGTCTTGCTCCAATTTCAATGTACCGCCAAATACATCATGACCCTGTGGTGCTGTTGCTGTTGCTACTGCAAGACGAAAATCATGAGCATGGACAAAGTATCATGTATACAGTGATGACTTGTACCTGTGCTGGCGGTGGGTGCTGGGAGTGTTTGTGATCGATGCACGCTATTTCGACTCGACCTTGAGAACCATCGTGTCAATGATTTACCACTGCCCGCTTTGGGATCCTCTGCTTCGTCCATAGCGCTGGCTGTATTGGTTGAGGTGGTGGTGGGCTCCAATTTGTGATCCAAGGGTATCGAGGCCAAGAGTTGCACTAAATCGACATCCTGCTGCTCTGTGTTCTCCTTGACACGAATCATTTCTCGCATGATGGCATCCAGCCATTCGGCATACAGTGATTCTGTTTGAATGTGGACAAAGATTTTGTGGTTGGCGAGGCTGATGATGAAGGCGTGCTTTTTACGGGTATCTGTTTTGGTGGCCGGTATGATTTGACTTGGTTTTAAATCAATGGTAAAATAGGCAGGCACAGGTTTCATGGAGGAAGGTCTCTATGGAAAATACTGAGATGTTATTGCTCTCCTCCTCTGTTACCCGTAGTGAAATAGTATACATACCCTTCCCAATTTGTGTAGGCCTTCCTTGTAGACAAGCAGAAATCCATTTGTGAGCACGCCATAGTAGTCTTTCCACGGCAGTTCTGTTTCGCCTGTAGTGGATGAAGCTACCTTGATTTGCATGCTGCTTTGGATGCGGATCCAGTTGGGATGCAATGCCTCCAGATTCTGTATTCCCATTGATTAGTACTGCTGCTTGCAGCAGATCATCATGCGTAGCACGCGACGTCTTACCAGCTTTTGGATATCGTACACCAGTACGTTCACATCCACGTCCTCGCGTTTGGTCAGCGCAGAAGGAGGTGTAGTAGGAAGAGGAGGTGCGGAGGGTGCCATTGTCGGATCCAGTGCTGTTGTCCTGATGTCTTGATCCGAGGACGCATTGAAAAACAAGGCTTCATTCTCGGTGGAAATATCTACCAGCATATTTTCCTGTGCAACACGAGGCACAGTGGGGGCAGACGCTGTTTCCCTGTCATTCCCTGCTTTCTTGGCCGCTGCTTGATGGTGGTGATACGGGTTGCTATGCGATATCGAGTGGTTGGATCCAACGGCAAGTAGAATGGGCCGTTCCGATGATGTGTTGTGTGGTTGATGTTGGACAGAGTTGCTTGGTGCACCTCTTGTGCGACTTGTGGCAGAGGATGATGAAGTGGTGGATGATATCGAGGCTTTCTAATGTTGTTTGCATCATGAGTAACTAATATACTAGCCAACGAGGCCAACATTACTTTGACTAAATCTAGAACCACATTTAGCAACGTGCCATCTTGCATTATGACATGTGTTTTTACGTACCAATCACTTGCTGATCCTCTGAATACACTTTGGTTCTGTTTGCAGGAAAGAAGCCTATTTCATCATTCAACTCGCCTGCAGCAGCACGGCCGGGGAGAGGTTTTAATGTGCATGCTCAGGCCCTATCCATGATATACTACCTTCCCACCTACACAGACTTGCACATTAGTCGCTGTCGTTCTCTCTGAGGATGCCATGATGTTTACCAGTCGTCGTTGTGCTTCTCTAGCAGCTTGATCTTGTCGCCCTCTTTGAATGAAAGCTCGAAATTGCCTTCTGCGGTGTAATCCCATTCAGCCAGCACATAGTGAGCCATTCTTATAGGTAGTAGAAGAAAGAAATGGTGAAAAATGTAACGTGACGTATCCCACCACATTAAACCCAAAAAGCAAGCTTATAATGTGTAACACGCGCAAGGAGAGGGGGAGGGGCTGGGTACCTTAAATCAAATCTACATAATAGGAGGGTCCAAAACAAAGAGAAAGATCTGAAAAAGGGGATTAATGTTACGCATTTAAATTTGTTTTTTTCATTTGCTTGTTTTAGAGCGTTGTTTCCCTTTTTCTTCTTCTTTCCTTTACTTGTACATAGACCATCTAGATTCGCCTCATGAAAGTGTGGTTTAGTAGCAGCAGCAGCATCCTCGCTCTTTTATTGCTAGCACCACGATTTCGAGCGATCCGCTGCATAGACATGGACGACATTGGACAGCTGGGTTTCGCTGGCAACTATGCAGGCATCTCCAGTGCGCAAAGCAGCCGGCAATTCGAATCACTGCGCCCAGATACCCTCATACAGCAAAAGGACGGCCTGTTTGAAAAGATAGCAGCGTTCAATGGCAACATCACCAGCTACTGCGCACTGCACGACGACATCTACTTTGGCGGCTACTTTGAAACTGTCAATGAAACACTATTTAATCACATTGTGAAATACAGCACGCAATCAAATCAGCTTCAGGCGCTGGGACAAGGCCTCGATGGGGCTGTGCATAGCCTGTACTGCGACGACGTGGATCAGCTCGTCTACGTGGGCGGAAAATTCACTGCGCATGCTGCTCAGTGGGATGTCAGAGCAAGCCAGTGGACACCCGTGCCCTGGAAAGGCTTCAATGGACCAGTGTACACCATCACGAAAAACAAGCAGTACAACTCCATCTTGTTTGGAGGCCGCTTTGATGCAACGGGCGATGGACAGTTCTTCAATTCGAATACAAGCCAGCTCATACCACTGAGCTCACCTACTGTAAATGGAGCCATACTAAATGCACTCGACTCCCTAACTAATATGCTGATTTTTATAGTCCATCTCTTCAGGCAACGGTGCTCGATTTGGCGCCTTTAACGATCCCAGCAGCATTGTGTGCCCGTCCAAGCCGACGCCCGAATCCACCACAGGCAGTCCATGGTATCTGCAAGACGGCGTGCCTGGCTATTGGGATGCCAATTTCATCAATCCAGTACAGCCCACTGTGTTTCGATTAGCCAACACACATACAGACAGAGGCACTGTGTCGTTCAATATACTGGCCTTGGGCTTGAACGAATACTACAACTTGTCCTATGTGGATCCTGCAACACAGCAAACGGTGCAGTGCTCGACAGAGTGTATCCTATCCAACGATACCTATCAGGACTTTACTGTGATGGATCCAATGACGTCCAGTGGTGTTCGTATCAATATCAATAGCTGGTATGGTCAGGGTGGTGGATTGGGCTTTGTCCAGATATTTCAGTCAGGTAAGCTTTGTAGATACAGCAAAGGTAATGATCCATCTAACAAATCCCCCCTCAATCAGATATCTCTGTAAACCCTCATCTCAATACCAACACCAATTCTCAATGCAACCCTTCTGCATCATCGACACAAACAACCGTGATTGGCAACTGGCAAGACGTCTATGTCTATGGCTACTATCAGACCGTATTACAAGCCAATCTGCCTTATTCAGAACTAGCCACATCCAACCTTGCGCTGATTTATGAGCCGTATGTACTTGATTCTCCCCTCCCCCATGTGTATATAGGCAAGATGGATTATTAGAACCCTCCCCCTTCTAATCTGCTTATTTTTTATTTATAGAAATATCCCTGCTCAGGGCCAATACGCTATTTATGCAACTACACCTGGATGTGTGGGTAGCTCCAACTGCTTCCAGAGAACTCAAGTCGAATATACATTGCAACTATCGCCTGGCGTTGTCAGCACCGTCGTGTCCGATCAAAACACCTTTGCAGACCGTCGCACCTTGTTGTACAGTGGATTCATTTCGCCCGTCTCGTCGACATTTAGACCTTCCATTACGCTAAAACCAGCCGCCAATGCGACCAAACCCGACGGAGACAATGTCAGTATCATGGCAGATACCATTGAGTTTGTCAGAAATGTCACTGCGCCTCCCCTCGTCAGCATTTTAGAATATACCCCATCTTTGAATAACGCAACAGATAATACCACCATTGCATGGAAGCCCTTGAACCGTACGTGTTTCAGTAATGTGTATCAATGGCATCATGTCACTCACCCCTCTTTGATTATTAGAACAACTGCCTTTGGGAAGCACAGTGTACTCGATCGATGCCTCTAGTGGCGATGTGCTCTACATTGGAGGACAGTTTACATCCAACACCAACACCACTGCTGGATATCAAAACATTGTATCTTACAACAATGCATTGGGCCAGCTGTTACCATTGCAAAACACCACCCTGTCAGCAGGATTGAACGGAAAAGTGTCTACATTGTTATTGCATGCGACAAGTAAGCAACCACCCCCCCCTTTTTGGATTGTGTAACAAACATTTCAAATCAGTTAACCAAAACAATGTCAGCTCTCTTTGTAGGAGGCGAGTTCAATGCAACCACATCACCCCATATAGCACAATACGATACTGTACAAAAGACGTGGAGCGCCATGGGCAATGTAATTTGTAGATATTCTGAACCACAGCACCACAGCAACTCACTATCTTGTGTATTTCTGTAGGGAGTAGATGGACCTGTCGAAAACCTTATTATGTCGCCCAACAATGCCACATTAACAGTATCGGGATCATTCACCTATCGATTTACACCAGACCCAAAAGTATCCGTGGGCAATGCTGTGTGGGACATCAACACCAAATCATGGATCGAACGTGAATCGCTTCTTGTCGGCAGCATGGTCACAGACATCACGCAACAGCAGCAACGCTATATTGCAGGCGCTTTACTGGGAGCACAGACCTACCGCGCCGATCTCGTGACATCCAATCATCTCAGCTCCACGTCGTCGATCGTTTTGAATCAATCCAGCAGCATCGTTACAGCAGGCGTGACATGGATGAGCAACCAAACACGACCATTGACACCCGTCACTATTATTGCCGCCTACAATCAGCAGAACGCAACTACCACAGTGTCCATGTACAACAATAGAGCATGGACCCAGATCGATGTCTTTCAGGGACAAGTGAAATCGTTGGCGGCATTTGAGAACAAGCTTTTGGTGGGCGGTCAGTTTCAGCCGACTCAAAATCGATCTGCAAGCTTAGCCATGTACGATCTGGGCAATCAAAACAAAATGCTGCCATTGGGTGGCCCTTTAGGTGAGTTTGACATGATGTTATGAGCCACATCAAGGTGCTGATCATGCCCTTATCCTGCTGCCTCATGTATAGATGCCAATGGAAATCCTGGTACAGTCAATGCCATCAAGATACACCCTGATGGTAAACGCATAGTGATTGGTGGTCAATTCACTCGCGTGGGATCCTTTGATTGTGATGCCGTGTGTGTCATGGACCCCAACATCCGCCAATGGAATACACTGGCGTTGGGTCTCTCAGGCACCATTTACGACATTGTTACCTATCCAGGGCAAGATGGACAAAAACTGACAGCTGTTGGCAATTTGCAAATCCAAAGCAACCCTACCCACTTTGCGACTTTGTACAACGCAGACACCTTTTGGACAGCTACTGCAGCAGAATCAACTAGCAATAATCCCTTGCCCGGAGTACCCACAACCGCTGTCAATGGACTCGAGTCTGAAATTCTAGTGGCGGGTCAGAATACGTCTGGACCTTCTTCTGGTTACTTTATAGGCGCTGTGAACGACGGTCAATTTACCTCACATGCTGCGAATTTGGGCCCTGGCACCAACATCAGTCAACTCCTTTTGGTCCCTGTGACCAATGCGTCTTCAGAACAGCGATTTCCATCGGGTACAAACAACATGTTGTTGGCTGTGGGTCATTTAAACATCAACCTGTTTGGAAATACCAGCGCAGCCTTGTACGATGGATCTGTATGGTATCCCTACCTTCTGACAACACAGTCTAATGGCGATCCTGGCGTTATTTATCAAGTCATACATACCACGGATTTCAACGGCATCAAGAAAGCACGCAGTAAGTATAGATTATACTAGTGCTCCATACAAATATTAACCCTTGCTTGACTAGAATATCTGTCCGTGGCTGCTGTCATCTTGATTTCTATCGCAATCTCCACTGGCATCTTATTTGCTATCAGCAGTCTTGGTTTGCTGTTCCTCTATAGACAACACAAGAACGCACAAGGTCCCAATGCCATGCCACCGTGGTCACCCAGTAATCGACTGATTGATACATTTGGGTTATTCAATACCGGTACATTAGGTGCATCCGCTATTTCTGCTACTGCCCCTCATGCTGCTGGTACAGCCGCTGGTGGTGGTCTTGGTGCTGGAGCTGGAGCCGCTGCGTTTGCAACCAGTCGATCTATTGCAGGACCTTCCAACGCCACTTCACGATCCGCATTTGCGCATGACGATGCTGGTGATTTAGGTATATCGCCCACGACTACGATTGTGAATCCTCCTCTACCCATCAGTGCAGCAGCAGCAGCAGCGGGCGTCTTGTCGTTCGATGCCATGCTGGCAGCAGCAGCCAAATCCAATCCTGCAGGCGCCATCAGCGAGACAAATCCAAAAGTATTCAATGCAAAATACCCCTTTAAAGCGCAAGAGTATGGTGAATTGAGTCTCGATGCCGGTGATACCATTGTGGTCACAGATACCACTGATAATATCTGGTGGTTGGGCTACAAGGATGGAGGTGGCAATAAGCCCTTGTCTGGTGTGTTTCCAAGTAATTATGTCAACAAGGCGTCTTTTTAACCACTCACTCATAACAAATGTATAAAATATTCATTGCATCTAATTATTATTACTATTACCACTACTACCTCGATACACTTTTTTTTTTGTAATAAACACTTCTCATTTTGAATTCAAGCGGTGGTATAGTATAGCAGTAATATCATTAAACTTCACGGCTCCATTTTCTAATTGTGTACTTTTTTAGTGTACGCCACCACCTTTTCATATCAATCTTAAACTCATTTTTAAGATGAAACGTCTGTTTGATTAGGCATGACACTAATAACAATAGTATTGTTTGTAGCATTCTAGAGCTATTTGAACTATAAAATTTCAACTTTCACTCTTGGTTTTCTCATTTTAATCACATTTTTAGTTTCAATATCAATGCTTTATTTCTCTGAGCTGTCTCCAAATTTAAGCCAATAAAATCGCTTAAAAAGCTAGTTTAAACGCCGCGGACTTTAAAATTTTTGCGAGGGTTTCCCTCTGTTTTGACGTTAGGCGGAGTTTTAAGTATTACTGAATACAGTAATTCAGTAATTCCATCATCAAAATCCCCTAAAATGCCAGGATATGCCTTACTACACACCCCAGCTTATAGTGCAAACGCTTGAGACTCTCAATTAGCACCAAGTAAGTGATGCAAATCAAGTGAGGGTAGCCTATCTACCCCCAGCCTCTGAATCAAACCCAGTTGTGCTTCAACGATAGGGTTATCCACACAACGAAAGAAGAGGGTTATGGCTCAAGGAACCATAAAAAGTGGGAAAAGTAACAAAGGGACATCACTAGAATGTGATAAAGAACAGAAGCATCGCAATACAGTTACATACAAAAAGGTAACATGCAATGTGTATCATCAAAATGACGAGTACAAGAAAAAAAAGTATTATCGTGGCTGCCTCATACGAAGCAAGAGGAACACCAACAATACCACCAGTATTACAGAAGTAATGCTTGAAGAACAAAAAGAATGCAAGGCTACTCTACAATAGAGCAGCTCTGCCAGCAATACAGTGCATCAAAAGATACACCATAGCACTACTATGGTACAGCAACAGAAAAATAATTGCGTGCAGAAAAGGGGGAAAAGAATAAATCGCAATAATAGAGCAAACTGAAGAATGCACAGTATTACGAGAAACAAAGTAGTGAAAGGGTTGAATGAATGTAATCCATGGCAACCAAAGAAGGGGAATATACAAACCAAATACAAACCACACACAAAACAGCAATATATTGTAGCAAACTGGCCTAAAATAAACTGTGTAATTAGTATTACCATATATTGTAACGCGAAAGGTGGTTCTTATCAGCTGATACCTACTGTAACAAACTTCAAAATGTCGCCTTGTGTACTGGTGGATGCAAAGGTATGCTTCTTTTGTCAAAAGTGGGGTTGTATTCGATCAATAGTAATAAAAAGCATACGGTTTAATAGAAACAGTGCAGTGCAAAAACAGTGCGAGAAAAAATAAAATAAAAAAAAAAACGCGTTGCTGAGGGTGACTGCAGCCAATAAGCTGCCGCAGCACAGAGCACACAGAATTTGAATGACGTGTACAATGAACATTTTGCACTGTGGTGACTGTACCCAAATGATTTTTTTGCAATGATTTTTTTGATTCAATATCGATATAATTTGACATTTGAAAACATTTTTGTTAAAATTAGCTAAATAAAGTGTGCTCAGCGTATACTACTTTCTAATAAACTTAAGGGGAGAATTTGAAGGCGCATTCAATGGTGTCAATTTTAAAGTACTTTTAGAATGAAAAGATAAGGAATCTTGCGAAAGTATAAAAAGCAGTTTTTCCAGGAAACGTCGAGATTTATCATATACAACGTTCAAAATAGCAGTTGCAGAGGTTACCCTACATCTGTGCGGTCATTTTGATTTAATATATATCATAGTAGAAAGTGTCGTTTTCGCCTCCAAAATTGCGATCGTTTGATTTTTAACAAAAACCATGAGGGGTACCTCATGAAAAAACGTGAATTTTCGACGATTTGGATGGATCCTAAAAAATAAAAATGAAGGTTCAGGATGTAAATGGTGATCGAAAGCAATCATTTGGCGCTATTCTGAACATCTAGAAGGCCTAGAATACAAGATATTGAGGGTTGAATTTCGGCAATTTGGTTGAGAAAAGGGCCTTTTGTGTCTTGTAGATCTATGACAACTGACGTTACAGACTTAATTAAGACCTCATGCAGTTGATATGCCTTGCGGTTATACCCTAAATACTAACATACATAACGCAAAGAAGGGTATATGCTTCACTCTAGAAACCCTCTGAATTATTATTAGCAGATACTGTACGTTTTCACTTGTTGCCCTGCCTCAAAGATAATGCGACTTCATTCTAATAAGCTACATTAGTAGTAGGTCGATAGTTGGACATATCATCATGGTTATTCTGCTTGTAAGAAGGGAGTGTGATAAGAGAGACGTTCTAGGACGCAGGAGGAACGATGATGCCTTTAGTGAGGGCGTCGTTGTAGACCGTGGTGATGAGAGGAGGGTGGAGAGGGGGAAATTTGAGAATTAATAACCGAAGGAGCTGGTATGAAACACCGTCGCTGTCGTGAGACGCATATTTTGGAGATCTTTTATGTTCAAACAACAAATCATCTACAGTAGCTCTACTGGTGGTAGTAGTTCGAGGAGTAATTTCTGTTCACTGTCAAGTTGTATGTCAGTGATGAGTTCGTGTTAATAAGTCGAGTGAAACGATATGAGTAATCAGTTGTCAACTATCTAAAACAAAAGCAAAGGACCTCTTTATTACAGGGCATCTCTTGATTGAAATAGAGTAGATCCCTGGATATTACTACTACACCTGAAGATGAATATATAGGTGGAACGCGAGATTAATATGTTAGGGTGTAGAATATCTGATGTAGAGTACACACATGAAGTGATGAGCGTGATGTATACGCATTGAGTGGATCTTGACAGTAAAGAGTTTGGAGTATGTTGAGTTGGATGCTACCAGTGCACAGACGACGATCAACATGTAAACAAACAACATGTCGAGTGGCTAGAGCGAAAGTGAATGTGGCTTGTCCAGGCACACGCTGTGTGTCCATGTGTTTGTCTGTGTGGAGCCAGATGTGCATGTAGTCTTCAGGCACATGCTGGTGAACGTAGGCCTTGCATACAACAATCAGGTGTAATTTGATCTAACAGCAGCCTCCGCATTGATTGGGCATCTGGCGGTGTTGGAGTGTACAAATTCGTGTAAAAGCTGCCAGCAATCTCGCTCAGGGCATCTTGATTAGAATGCAATTCTTGAGTAACTGGATGTCTCAGTTGTTTCAATTGTCGTTTATTCTGTCGAGATACGGTGAGTTTCTTCAAAAATCCAGCGTTTTTTTCGCCATTCTCTGCCCAATACTTGCCTAATTTGAGGACTTCAATTTCGGCTATGGATTCTTGTAATGCACCAATTTGGAGATTGATGTTATCCAGCTCTTGAAATGTCAGCCCCCTGTTTGTCTTTGCTCGCATACACCGATTCCGTTTGGCTTGCAACTCCCTCAGTGCCTTTCTTCGCCAGTTGACTTCTTCCAGTTCATATTTTCTAACGTAGTCCTTGAACCGCTCTTTAACCCAATCCCAGACTTCTTGGGAAGATTGGACGATGGCGTTGAGCTCGACTTGTGGTTGTAGGGCTTGCAAAAAGAGCACCAGCTCTCGACAAAATTTGGGATTGTTGGCCAGATAGGGGTTGTATTTATAGGCGCCAGGTCCGCGGGTGGCATCCTTCTGTAGTTGGATGGTAATCACTAGCAGTTCGTGGTCGGTCCATGTGCTGTTCAGATACTCTTGGGTACATTCTGTAATAATACTGTAGGAGCTTTTGTTGCAGAAGATGCTGTCCAGAAGAACCTATTCCAGAATGTTCGTTGCGACCATGAAAGGTGGCACTTTTTTCCTCCTCCCAGAAGCAATAATCAATGAAATGTTCCTCTAACAATGATTTCCATTCTATTCTGGTTGCGTCCACAGTTTTATTTGATGGGCGAGACTCATACTTGCAGTTAAAGCTCTCCAAAATAATCATGTTGTTGTTTTTAATATTTGCAATTTTTTGCTTAGATCAAAAATCGTTGTTGGATCAGCTCCGTGTATAATTCCACGTTCATTCTCTTGGATGATGATGCGTTTTCGTATATGTTGAGTGTTGTAGCGATGGAGGACGGTGTTGAATGAAGTTGGCCCTTCTTCGGTCGCATAATGTATTTCGTCGGCTAACATAAATTGGCCATCGATGCCATCGTCGATGGCTGGTGTAATAACGTAGTTGGTGTTAAGTGAAACTTTTCCACAATGTTTGGTGTAGATGTTGAATATGCTAAGGGATTGCGTATCCAAAAAGTCTTTGGTATTTTTTTTAGCATGAGATTCCCGTATAGCGACAGTAATATTTATCAATGTCTGAGATATTCTGAGATAGCCTGTAAGCATTTTTCTGCATTTTTTGTGCATTTTGTGTGAGCACGACAATCGCGAGTTGCAATTCTCCATTGATGATTAGGTGCATCAATTATCATATCACTCTAAAAGAGTGGGTCCGGATTGAGCATTGATTGACCTGAACCTCTTCTAGTAACATATAGAGTATGACCACTACTGTACAAATGTAAAAGCTTTACTATTCAAATACAGGTAGTATTACTCGTCGATTTGGACTTATGATTGATTTTAAAAGAACCGAAATCTACAGTAGAAGGTGTTAGTAGTATCTCCAATAGTAGGTAAACTACTAGTAGTGTTAAAAATAGCTTTGTTAGGGCATGACGAGTAAAGAAGACTTTGCATTCCTGATGAGGGTTTTTATAATAGTAAAGCAAGCACTAATTTTACGTCACTTTTCATAGGACGGTATTAGATGTGAAGTCCTGAAAAATACCAATTGTTTGAGATCTCAACATAATTTTTAGCATGAATTGCCGTGGTCTTGCCAGGCATAAAAGGTACTTTTCCCAGCCAAATTGCCCATATTCAACCCTCAATATCTTGTCTTCTAAGCCGTTTTAGATGCTCGGAATAGTGTCAAATGATTGCTATCAATCACCAACTACATCCTGAACCTTCATTTATATTTTTTTAGGATCCATCCAAATCGTCGAAAATTCACGTTTTTTCATGAGGTACCCCTCATGGTTTTTGTTAAAAATCAAACGATCGCAATTTTGGAGGCGAAAACGACACTTTCTACTATGATATATATTAAATCAAAATGACCGCACAGATGTAGGGTAACCTGTGCAACTGCCATTTTGAACGTTGTATATGCTAAATCTCGACTTTTCCTGGAAAAACTGCTTTTTATATTTTCTCAAAATTCCTTATCTTTTCATTCGAAAAGTACTTTAAAATTGACACCATTGAATGTGCCTTCAAATTCTCCCCTTAAGTTTATTAGAAAGTAGTATACGCTGAGCACACTTTATTTAGCTAATTTTAACAAAAATGTTTTCAAATGTCAAATTATATCGATATTGATTCAAAAAAATCATCGCAAAAAAATCATTTGGGTACAGTCACCACAGTGCAAAATGTTCATTGTACACGTCATTCAAATTCTGTGTGCTCTGTGCTGCGGCAGCTTATTAGCTGCAGTCACCCTCAGCAACGCGTTTTTTTTATTTTATTTTTTCTCGCACTGTTTTTGCACTGCACTTTTTCTATTAAACCATATACTTTTTATTACTATTGGTTGAATACAACACCACTTTCGCCAAAAGAAGCATGTCTTTGCATCCACCAGTACACAAGACGACATCTTTAAAGTTTGTTACAGTAGGTATCAGCCGATAAGAACCACCTTTCTCGTTAATTACAATATACGGTAATACTAATTACACAGTTTATTTTAGGCCAGTTTGCTACAATATATTGCTGTTTGTGCGTGGTTTGTATTTGGTTTGTATATTCCCCTTCTTTGGTTGCCATGGATTACATTCATTCAACCCTTTCACTACTTTGTTTCTCGTAATACTGTGCATTCTTCAGTTTGCTCTATTATTGCGATTTATTCTTTTCCCCCTTTTTCTGCACGCAACTATTTTTCTGTTGCTGTACCATAGTGCTATAGTGTGTCTTTTGATGCATTGTATTGCTGGCAGTGCTGCTCTATTGTAGAGTAGCCTTGCATTCTATTTGTTCTTCAAGTATTACTTCTTCTGTAATACTGGTGGTATTGTTGGTGTTCTTGTTGCTTCTTCGTATGAGGCAGCCACGATAATACTTTTTTTTTTTCTTGTACTCGTCATTTTGATGATACACATTGCATGTTACCTTTTTGTATGTAACTGTATTGCGATGCTTCTGTTCTTTATCACATTCTAGTGATGTCCCTTTGTTACTTTTCCCACTTTTTATGGTTCCTTGAGCCATAACCCTCTTCTTTCGTTGTGTGGATAAGCCTATCGTTGAAGCACAACTGGGTTTGATTCAGAGGCTGGGGGTAGATAGGCTACCCTCACTTGATTTGCATCACTTACTTGGTGCTAATTGAGAGTCTCAAGCGTTTGCACTATAAGCTGGGGTGTGTAGTAAGGCATATCCTGGCATTTTAGGGGATTTTGATGATGGAATTACTGAATTACTGTATTCAGTAATACTTAAAACTCCGCCTAACGTCAAAACAGAGGGAAACCCTCGCAAAAATTTTAAAGTCCGCGGCGTTTAAACTAGCTTTTTAAGCGATTTTATTGGCTTAAATTTGGAGACAGCTCAGAGAAATAAAGCATTGATATTGAAACTAAAAATGTAATTAAAATGAGAAAAGCAAGACTAAACATTCAAAATACCTGGTACAAATGGTTTACAGTAATTACACACGATACCATTATAAGTATCAGACATGATCAAATACGTTTACTATTCTAAAAAAAAAAGAGGTTTGAATAAATCTAATCCTATTCATAACATCCAAGAGTACAATTTTGCATTAATTATATTGGCATCAAATCAATCGAAGTCCTCTAATGTCAATCATTTGGCTTATGAGATAAATCTGTATCTATGCCAAATTTTGTGAGGAACACAATGGGGTAATTGGATTTTAGATTGTTGAATGAGTGAAGATCTAGGCTGAGTGATGGATAATCTTGGACATAAAGTCCTTTTGAGCACTGAAGTTGACCTAAAACTTACGGATATTTGCTTATACATTGTAGCCAGCACTACTTACGCAACAAGAAGAAAATTTTGCATTGTGTCTCCTATGCTATAAATGATAACCTTATTTTTATTATGTATATTAGTACTGATGCTGATGATGGCTTCGCTGAATCAGGCAAAACCAAATGCGTTGGTTACGATGGCGTTAATGATAATGGTATCTTTTGGAATGCTGATGAGGAGAAATTGCTGTTACCTGGATCACCCATAGCTGTTTTTAGAGTCAAAAAATGATAACATAATGCTTAATGATGCAGAATAATACTAATTAGAAATGACAAGAAAGAGCCATTAAACCAAAAAATAGAAGCTCGATTATGCCTTTCACTTGCTAACGTTTTGGTCAAGCCAAAATTATTTGCTGACGTTCTTCTAGCATTATCATTGATCTGATACAAGGAGGCAATCCTTAAGCAATGCAATTGCTATCATAATCACTCGGATTACTGATTGTGCCGTCTGCAAATAGCTTGTTTGGATAATTGAGTGCAACAATAAGTATGATAACCTGGGAGAAACCTGCTACGTAACAGAGATGGTACACATAGCTTATGTTATTGCTGGAACATGGAACAAAATCAGTGGGCATCAGAAACCTTGAATAAAGAATGTTTTGGATATAATGTAGTAAGAGTGGATACAAATTAGATTTACTTAGTAAGTTTGTAAGTAACAGCTGTAATCGCAACAACAGCAATAATAAATAGGGATGTTGTAGTAGTAATATAAAGATTAGATTTTACATCTTGGCTTTTAAGCACTCAAAGAAGAGAGTAAAAATTTAGAATCAAATGAAACAAGGCATAACAATGACAGTATAGTATAACTTACCTCTTTACAGCAGGTTCTTTAGCATTCAATGTCTTCCAGCTCTGGCTGATGAAAAGGCTCTTACTCTTCAAGGAAGATGTGAGCCAGCTACCCACATTAAGACCGCCAAAGAGAGGAAGTACACCAGCACCTTGCTTGCTACCAAAAGTGATAAAGATACCATCAGGGCCCTTTTTGTATTCTGCAGTAGGCTTTCCTTTTTTGACAGCAATCTGCACAAGATTTTCAACCACCACGGGAACATGGGAACGAATACGGAAGGCCATCTTGGTTTCCTTGAAATCAGCAACATCGCCCAACACAAAGATATTAGATGCATCAGCATGATCCACTTGGAAGGACTTCTTGACCTTAATGTAGCCATTTGCATTGACGATATCAGCACCAAAAGTAGAGTTCTTCAACCAGGCAGTGGCAGGACGATTGCCAAAAGCGAGCAAGACGAGGTCAACATGTTCGATGGATTGACCACTCTTTGTCTTGACAATACCAGCTTCAGGGCGATAAAAGTTCTCCTTGAGATCAGTGGGCAAATCAACGGCATCATTGAAGATGGTATCAATCTTGTTCTTTTGGGCCAAATCCAACAAGTTTCTTCTAAATTTAGCATTGGGGCTGCTAGCATCATCCATAAAGTTGTCCTTGTCGTGCACAATCGTGATCTTCTTATCGGCGTACACTTCGCGGATCTCGCCAGCCAACTCAATACCGACAGGCCCACCACCCACGATGACAATCGATTTTGCAGACTTAATATCGGCACGAAGAGATTTAAGATTAGCATGAGTGGCTTCATAGCTCAGAGCAGACGCCTTGGCAGGAGAAGGATAATGTGTACCAGTTGCAAGAATCAAGTAGTCAAAAGCAATGCGATCACCAAACTCCTCAATGGATTGGTCCAAGACGATTTCGTTCTTTTCGAGCTGCACTGCGCTTGCTTGAACAACCTTGTTTTTCTTATTTTGGAACAAATCAGTGTAAGGTACCATGATGCGAGCATCCCAATCGAGCACAGCAGATCTGAGACCGGCAATAGCGTGATAGAAATGAGATTTCTACAAAAAATACGTAAAAATGATTCGGTTAATGATATATGCAAATATTAAATCCCTATAGTCACATACTGATTCGATCAAGATGATGCGATGCTCTTGATCGTTTGATGCAGCCAACGACTTTTCAAGGGCATTAGCAACAGCTGTACCGGCGAACCCACCGCCAACGATAACAATGTTTTTAGTCATTTGTGTTTCTTTTGTAGATTAGAATAGAGAGATCAGGAAATAATGAAATCGAAAAAACCAGAAAGCAGGTATGGACTATTTATACCCTATTGTTCTGTGCAAATCTAATTCAGGGCAATCCAATAGGAGTTGATGGAAGCAATTGCTTCCGGCGGCGGTCTATTACTAATTGTTGTGAGGGACTATGTTCACTCTTGTGCTCATAACAAGATCTACGCTTACTCAACCCGTAGTTTGATTTGTAAAAGACCAAAATATACTTGGGTTTGATGAGCAGGGACGTTTGTTATTTCAATATTTACGATATCTACACTGGTGCTACAGGTTTATATCACATGATGCCCCTACTAGAGCTAAAAAGAGCGTCAGCGCTACCTCGTAACATAATGTACGTACAGTGAGAATGGTAAATTTTGCCATTTGGAGAAAGTTGTATAATCAGACTGTTCTCGCTATACAGTGCCTCCAATGCCAATTGACGCTTTTTGAGTCTAGCTCACGCTTTTGGACATCTCAGTTGGCGCATTTCTCAAGATCTAATTCGCGCATTTCACTGGGCCAATTTGCGCTTTTGTCCAAATCAAATTACATGTTCTGTAGCTTATTTTCTTTTCACTAAAGCCTGGAAATTCACAAGTCGTATTGTTGCACTAAGATGTTGTGTTGAAATGTTACAGATCATGATTGGGAAGTTGCACGGGCTTTAATGGAAATCCCGGCTGAGGTAAGTAATCATAAATAATATGTAATGCCCAAAAAACAAAGGGAGTGTATCTGGGTAAAGCAAGAGCCCTGTCAGTTCCGTGATCTGCATTTAATTATAGCTTTCTAATGGCCATTGACACCATCAAATGTGCTCAAATTGAGTGAATTGAGGTGTCGTTCAGCTTAGATTGAGTGAGTTGAGGTGTCGTTCAGCTCAAATTAGGTGAGTCGAGGTGTCGTTCAGCTCAAATCGAGTGAGTCGAGGTGTCGTTCAGCTCAAATCGAGTGAGTCAAGGTGTCGTTCAGCTTAGATTGAGTGAGTCGAGGTGTCATTCAGCTTAGATTGAGTGAGTCG
Organism: Mucor lusitanicus; assembly: GCA_010203745.1. NCBI lineage: Eukaryota > Fungi > Mucoromycota > Mucoromycetes > Mucorales > Mucoraceae > Mucor > Mucor lusitanicus. The sequence goes on along the minus strand of JAAECE010000005.1, from coordinate 2,808,485 downwards.
AGGTGTCCTTCAGCTCATATTGAATGAGTCGAGGTGTCCTTCAGCATTTCAGTCAGCCAGCAGCGTTGAAAAAATTCATTACCAGTATTGATTTTCTGCTCAAGATTAATCGGATTTCGCCTTTTCGCGCCACCCAGCTCACCTATTTCGCAATATTTGATATGTAAAATGTGATTATAAGCATGCACTTTCTAATGCATCCTAACAGTAATTTTTAAGGCGGATCGAATGGTACCAAAAAAAGCTAATGTTTCAAATGGATTTATTGAGCAATACCTATAAAAAGGGAATAAGGGTTTTGGCCAAGATGTAGAGATTTTGTATATGAAAACCTCACAAAAATGATTTCGAGCGTTGCTTTTGACTTGAAGAAGCATCTTTAATTAATATATATTATAGTAGAAATTGCCATTTTCAAGGTGAAAAACGCGATCGTTTGATTTTCGATGAAAAGCATGAGGTACCCCTCATGGTTGGAGGTGATGCTTTTTAGGTCTCCAAAAAGTTAAGCAAAAGCGTCAGGGGCTTACTACTATTCGATTAAAGTTGTTGGGCATTGTTTTAATGGCTCATACAGGTCTACATGGTAAGATATCAAGGATTGAAAACCGTCAAATTTGGCTGTGTTTGTATACCTAAGTACATTTGCTTGTCAATAGGCACGTTTTTGTAATGACACAAAGGTTTAAGGACATTGTGCTCATTAATCTGGATTGACAGTATGCTGCTACATCCAAATGCTAGGCTGGAACTGCTTGTTGAGCGGCACTGTCGTACCACAATGCCATAGCACAACGATACAGTTTATTAGCGGGACGATGACGGCTGTAAGGCATATTGCACGTTTAAGAGACAAATGATGGTACGCATGCCGTAGAAACTATGCTGTAAACTTATTTCAAATAAGATCAATGCCTTACAAATGTAGGGCTAAGTAGATGATTGAGTACCATGGTTTTGGACCTCTGCCTCGCTATGGCAAAACCGCCATGTAAATCGAAATTAGCGAATGTTGGATCAGATACTGAACTGCCATGGCTTCGGACCATCGCTTCGCTGCGGCAAAACCTTCATGTAGGTCAATGCTATATATCTATCATCTTTAATACAATCACGAACTATGTATTGCGTATACAGCTCGAAGGGCTGATACATGCTTTGAGCTCCAGTTACAAATTAGGGCTGTTAAAGTGCAAGTTTTCTTATATTGATCATGATATTAATCAAGTATGAAACGTGCTCTCTTTGACAATAATAACATTTGATTTGTCTCTTTTCCTAAAAAGTGTACCGAGCACTATTCCTTTAAATATGGGGAAAAAGCACAAAGCGCCCCTTTTTCTTTTCTTTCCTTTTCTTTTCTCATCATACATTTTGATTATCGAAAAATACAGCAACTCGAGATGCATGCGCTCTCCACTCGCAAGTGGCTCTCTACGCTTCTCATGCGTTTATATACTACATGGTCTGCCAGCTCGCAAGTATGATTTAAATGTGTATAGTTTATTTTCTTTCTTTCTTTCTTTTTTCAATATATAGTGTACAAATGAGTAAACATGCTAATCTACAATCTTGCAACAGCCGCATGACTCAAAAATCGGTCCTGATCAAGTCAAGCAGAAGCACCCTTGTAACCGAGTTCGTTCAAAGAGTTGGCCAGAGCGCTCTCCACCTTCTTGATGTGTTGACGTTCATCCTCCATGACAGAGATACCCATATGACCAATTCTGAAGTATTCAGTAGCACGGTCCTTGAGGATACCACCAGCAATTTGAACACCCTTACCGGCAAGTCCACCGACAAGAGCACCAACTTGGACGCCCTCAGGGAGCCAGATGGCGGTCATACCGTTAGCGGAACAAGCTTCACATTGAGCAACTTGCTTGAGACCCCAGTCCTTGATGGTTTGTCTGAATTGAGAAGCAACTTGGCGGTGCTTTTCGAAACGAACTTCAAGAGGTTGGCTGAGAACCTTGGTCAAGGAAGCGTGAAGAGCGTAGATGAGTTGAACAGCGGGAGTGGCAAAGTAAGAAGGCTTGCGAGCTTCGTAAGCTTGCATGACGGGGAGCCACTTGTTCCAGTTGGAGTAGTATGAGGGGACAGGTGTCTTTCTCTCTTGGACAACTTGGAGAGCTCTTTGACTGGCAACAACAATGGAGAGACCGGGAGGAACACCGAGACCCTTTTGGGAACCAGTAATGACGATATCCAAGTTCCAGGCATCGAAACGGATCTCCTCAGAACCAACGGAGCAGACACCATCAACAACAACCAAGGTGTTGGGGGAGACAGACTTGACAGTTTCGGCAACAGCCTTGATGTCAGAGAGAACACCAGTGCTATAGGCGCGTTTTTTTTTGTCAGTAGACTGTTTTAATGCCGGATCAACAAGGTAGGTAGTGGTGGTGGTACTTACGAGGTATCAACGTGGGTCACAGTGACAAACTTGAATTGAGTCTTGGAACAGGCTTCCTTGATAGCTTCTTGGCTGGGACGAGAACCAGCTTCAGCACCGAGTTGGGTAACCTTGGCACCATAGGTCTCAAGACTATTACACAACGAAACGAGATCAGCCAACCGCATCGCGACGACGATAACGACGCCCAGATTGTATACACTTACCATTGAGCGAAATGAGAGCCGAAATAACCAGTGTTGAGAAGAAGGACCTCATCACCTTGTTCAATCAAGTTGACCATCATATCCCAACCAAGGGTACCTGAACCAGATACAATGAAGGGTTGAGCGGTTTCGGAAATGACAACCTTGCGGACCATTTCAATCACCTCACCAAAGACGGGGACAAAGTTGGGATCAACATGAGAAGTAGCGGGAGTTCCCATGGCAGCCAAAACATCCTCGTGGAATTCAATGGGGCCAGGAATCATACAAATCTTACGGTCAACAGTCATTTTTGATTATTTAGTTGTGTAAAGAAGAAGAAGAAGGGAAAACAAGGAGAAGACTCAAAGTATTTATGGGTAAATTTTTGATGGGGGTAACACAAAACACTTAATAGTTGCTTTTTAGCAAGGCAAAGGGAAAAAAAAAAGATATAGACTGCTTTAAGACTTGACGTGTGGTGTGGAGGAATACGCCATATGTGTTGGATGTGCCAGGAACAGATGAGGACTATTTTGGCAAGTATAAATACGGCTTTTGAGTTCAATGGGCTATATTCGCCTTCCATGACAAATCAACTTTTTTCAATAGTGAACATGTGGACTGAGACACACACACACCATGTCGCAGCACGATACTTGTTTGTTGTATAGACAGATGTCAATATTTGTATGGATAATTGAATCTCCATATATGCTTATCATCAGCGCAAAAGTCATACAGCAGCAGCAGTAGTAGAGATCGATGGTTTATTATCCGTGCATTGGACAGCATGTTGATTGATTGGATGTAATAGCAGCCATCAACAACAAGACTACGTACGCTCCCAACACAGCACATAGAGCAGCATTTGACCATATAAAGAAAGCCAATGTGCCCTTATATTTCAACTTTTCGAGCAATTCCATTCATCGTGAGAAGTTTAAATGTTTTTGACATGAAAAAGTTTCACAAAAATCTAGCTAGGTGGTTTTTTTTATTTATATATTTACAATTTTAGAGTTGAATGACATCTGAGCTATCCAAAGGTAAAGGCACACCGTCAGGATGTTCCTTTTCGTATTGAAGGCAAGCAGCTTTCAAGTTGCCAATGAAGGCTGGAACACCGGTTTTTGCAGCCCAGTTGATGACAGATTTTGGAATGTTTCCCTAAGCGTATTTAGATGAGTTTGATGTACTAGACTCATAGATTCATCAGCTTACCTTGGGATCATCAAAATAATCCATAAACACGGAACATCCCTTTCCATCCTCTCCAGTAGTAATGCAAATATTCTGCATATACGTATCGATACGAATAACACCTTTACGCTCAGGAAAGCTGGTCGAAGGCAAAGATTCACCGAGAATCACCTGATACTCCTTGTTACTCCCATCTGATTCCTTGACTACTTTTCGCTCAATGGTGTAAGCGTAGTCTCTGTTGGAAAGAGGCCATGGATACTTCATTTCGAAATGATTGCCGTTGCCCTGCTGCTGCTTCTCGTCGCCCGAGGAGGCGGCATCTTGTTGGTCCTCCACCTTGAAGTATTGATGTGATTGCATGTTCTTGTCCCACTTTTTTCTAAATTCTAAATCCAAATAAACATGCGCTAATGTGTCTGATTTGACATCACTCCAACCACCAAAGGATCGATATTCATATAGATTTGGGTTTCGATCATGAGCAGGTCGGCGATAAACCGTAAAGTCTGGATTCTTGACATAAAACTCCCAGTCTCCATCGAGTTTAGTCTGCTCCTTGCATTGCTTGACAAAGTCGCGAAATGTGTCTTCAGGGAAAAAGGGCATCGCAAGTGTTTAGCGTAGTAATAAGACAAAAAAAAGGTTAAAATGGTGGAATAAAAGAGACAGAGAAACATCCCAACTATATATATATAATTTCCTTGATATCATTCGAAATGCATTCATTTTCCATCTACACACCTTGCTCTCCATCACTGAGTGGAGTTCGTGACCGCAGCTGAGAGTTTCTCTGATTCCACCAAGCGATTGTTTTCATCCAAGAGAAAAGTGTCGCTCATGGAGAATGCTATATTTAGCTATGATGGTTGGTTGACTCTGATGTGAATGACTCTATTCGTGCGTAACTGTCTTTTTTACCATATAGTCCAAAGGGCCTATTTTTACCTAGAAAAAAAAAAAAGGTGGATAATCAGGACATCATATTATACCCTTGCTTGGGTGCCAATCAAATGTACATAAATGCAGACCATTACGAGGCTATGAACGATTCCATTCAACACCAGCATTTAATTGTACAAATTACCATTTATATACATATTTTCTATTGTACTCAAACCTGCCGTCTTCTTTTGGGGGGGGGGGAGTCTTGCTGCTGGATCATCCAACATTTCATATACACACTTTCTCCTTTTTAGCACACACGCACATATGCACCCCCAAGGCATTATATCACTTTGGTGTAAATATGTGATATGTTGCACTACATTTTAGCAAGACTGCCTTTCATGCTGATTTCGTACATGTATTTGTTTGTTTATCGAGTCGAGTAGAAAGGCGAGCTTGAGGTGATGACACTTTAGTACTGTCATCATCATCATGATAGATTGATGAGTTTGAGAGCGTATAAAAAGAGGGCTGCTGTAATCGTTTCAATTCCTCATCTTCTCTCTTTACTATTAATTTAATCATGGATAACAACCAACAACAAGCTAGCATTAGTAACTTTGTCACTGATCCCTATGTCAGATCCTCCTGGATTGCCTTCTTTACGCTCTGGGTGCTCTGGGGTCTCTCTTACTTCCTTCGTCATGCCTTTGGCCATGATCATGTCAATCAAACGGCCACTGCCACCACCAAGACAGGCGCTACTGCCGCTGTTCCGGCACATCAGGACCCAGAGGCAGCTGTTGGCGGTGGGGTTGAAGGTGAGGCTGCTGGTGCCAAAAAGCCCAAATGGAAGGGATTCCATACTTCCATGACCGACCGTTTGAGAAGAGCCCATGAAGTCTTGTTTGAGAATACCTTGCTGCTCCTGTCCGTCTTGACCTTGAACACCTTTGGCTCTGGTTCCACTCGTGCTGTCATGATCCTGGCCTGGATCTTCTTTGCCTTTACTGTCATCAATGCCTTTACCGAAGTCGGCATCAACCACCATTTCATTCGCTTGATCTTTAACATTATCTTTTACGGCGTTACTCTTGCTATTGGTGGTCTTGCATTTCATCACGGATGGCACACTACTGGCTCTGTCTTTTAAGAAGCCTTTTTCTCTAGTAGTACTATATAGTAATTAATCACCTTCTCCATCATCCTTTTGCCCTCAGCAAGTTTAGTAATATATAATCACTTATTAATCCCCTTCACATCATCTTAATCCCATTAATCTTCTTACAAATAAATACCAGGGCAAAAACCTTTATTAAACCATATATACTTGCTACTTTTTACTTGATGACAAATTGAAAGATGACAGCTGACTTTTCGTACTCTTGTTGTTGTTGTTGTCAGAAATGATCAAATAAGGAATCCCTTTTGAGCTACCATCAACACGACATGCATGCAAACAAACATGGCATGGAAAAAGTAGTTTTTCCTTTTGATAACAAGACTAAAAACGACGCATGCAAAAGAGAGAGATGTGTGATTAGATATATAGGATATCTTGCTATGAGCACAAATGATCATTTTCTCATAGCAGCAGCAGCAGCAGGGTTCTTCTTTTTTACAGCATCCCACGCAATGCAGCAATATCATATAAAGAAAGAGGGGGGGGGGGGAGGCTTTATTGTTGTATTACACGGTTTAAACAGTTTCACTTCTATCTCTATTACCAGCAGTGCTACTACTACTACTACTAGTTGATCCGCTTGTTTGGTTATTGTTTGTGCTGCCATTATTCTTTCGACTTAACCGGGCCCCAAGTTGCGCAAAACCTTGTTTCAATCCATTCGACTTTTTTGTTGCAGCAACTTGCTGCTGTCTAGACAAGATCCTGTCGGCTTCCTCAGATTGTCTTCCCGTCAGTGTAGCAAATGGCAAAGGCTCTTGGTGTTGTTGTTGTTGCTGTGGTGTTGTTGTGGTGGACAGGATGCTTTGTTGATGATGATTCTGCATTGCACTAATTCGCAGCAAACTAGTGGAGGATGACCTTGGGCGTAATGCAATGGCGGTGGGGCTAGTGGTAAAAGATGAGTATGATGTGTGTGGCAATAATGAGGGTGTTGATGGGTGTTGCTGTGAATGTGCAGTCGCTGCTGCAGAATTAAAAGAGGATGACGATGCCAATGCTTCATTTTCTGCGGTCGTGGGTACACAAAGTATATCCTCACTACTACTGCTACTGCTGCTGTTGTAAAGGCGATGATGGTTAAAGTAGTCTTGTTGCTGTACCAAGTCCTCTTCTGAGACGGGCGATGATGGTGTAGACAGACCAGCTGTTTCCATCACGGATGGTGGTGGTGGTGCTTGCGTCGGCGCAGTAGCAGCAGCTGTAGACGATACCTTGTAATACGGTGTCGAGAACATGGCAGAAATACGATCATTTTCATCCGTCCAATGGGCACAGCACAGCTTGTAATCCAATGCAATCACTTGCCGACCGGTTCTTTCAATAAACCGACTGCGTGTAACATGCGATTCGAAAAACGGCCCAAAACAAAACGAACATGTTTGCTCTTGCTTAAAGTAATCAGCAATGTGATGATGCGATAATGACACAGGCAACGGGATACCGGATTTCACCATGCGTCGCGCACACTGCTCAAACAAGCTGGGCGGGTCGTGTGGCAGTGTGTGTTCCATTTCCTGCTCAAACGCACATGCCTCCGCTGTCAGTTTGCGAAGCGATTTCAATGCAGAAATCTCGGCGGGGATGGTTTTCAGCGGGTTGTGCGAGATGTTGAGTGTGATCATGTCGTTTAGGTTGGCGAGTTCGCGAGGTAGATGCGACAGCTGGTTGTGGTTGAGAATGAGAATGATCAGGCTGGGTAGGCTGCCCATGCCCTTGGGTAGCGAGATCAGCTTGTTATGGCTGAAATTGACGGCCTTGAGCTTGCTCAGTGATGTGATGGTGTCTGGTATGGTTTCGAGCTGGTTTTTGGACGCATTAAAGATGCGAAGATTCTTTAGTCTACCAATGGCCCTTGGTAAGCTGATCATTTGATTGTCGGATCTGATGAGGTGTACAAGAGGGGTCAATGCAAAAGCTTTCGCATGTGTTTCTGTACTTACAAGTCTAATTTGGTAAGGTTGTCCAAATAGCCAATGCTAGAGCTCAATTTGATCAATGATTTCCCAGACAGGTCTACTGCTAACAGAGGCGAAGAGACCAGTCTTTTGCTCGGTGTGATTTCTCCCAACGTAAGTCTGGACCAGCCTTCTTCATCTCGCAACGTGTGTGTGTCGTCTTCATCTAGTAGTAGGTTGGACATGGTATCATTTTCGGTAACAGCAACCGCAGTGGTAGTATCATGATCTACTATGCCATGTGTTGTTGCATTGGAAGCAGTAGCAGCAGTAATGGCAGCTGCTGCTGAGTTGTGCATCACAGCATCCAAGACATGCTCCTCTTCCTCTTCCTCCTCATAGTGCACAATGTTGGGATAGTAGGTTTCATCAATATAGTGCAAATCGCTGGCAAGATCTCTTCGCACCAGTGATAGCCGCTTGTTCTGTCTGCAATGTGTGCACGGTGAATTGGTCTGTTCAGCAACAATCATGGGTTTGCTGGTGGTAGTAGTGAATGAAGAACAATGCTGACATGTGGAGGCGAGTTGATAGAGATGAGGGTTATCCAGCACAAAATCAGGCGACGATGGGCTGCTGCTGCTGCCGCCGCCGCCAGTGCGATGATCTCGGCTAAAGTAGGTCTCCTCGTCCTCTGCCATCTCATCTTCATCTTGTGGATTGTTGTTGATGTAACCAAACGTCAATGGAGCATGCGCTTTCATGGATTGCTGTTGGCCCATTTTTTTCCTAGCTGAGGAGTGTTAGTGGTAGTAAAGAAGAGAGAGAGAGAGAAAAAGACACAATCATCCTGTTTCCAAGAATATCTTGTATCATCAAGTGTGGAGAAAGCGAACAAGACAACAAGCTAAAAAATTATCAGCTTGGTGTAACTCATCAAGTGACACAATAAAGTCTTCAAATGCTGCAACTCGTTCCTGTTGTAAGGTGTGTGTGTGTGTGGGTCGGTTTTATTATACTAATATTATATACAGCAAGTGGTGGGTTTGTTACTCATTAGATGCAGGATTTGATTTCAGTGACGATACGTTGCAATTGTCGGTTTTGAGCTATTCAACAGCATGTGTGTCAGTATGTCAATGCAATCATCTCAATGTGTACATTACCCAATACAGGAAGTATCTGCTTTAAAATGTCATTTTTTGTCAACGAACCCTATCAAGCACATGTTAGCACCCTGTATCGTGTTCACTGCGAATATCTTTTTTTTTACCATGATTGTAGGTTCCCATGGTGCAAACTCAGAGGTCCTGGATAGTGGGAGATGTTAGCCATTTCTGTATAAAATCACCATCTAATGTACTTTACGCAAAAGGAGGCCCCATCAGCCATCGACACAGTTCCTGCACCTTGTCCTGCGCATTCTCTTCTGACAACTTTCTCGCATAATACATCATCCAATCTGAATATTCATTAGGTGAGTCCAGTAAGGCTGCCACTGCTAATTGGGTCTAAACACACACTGCTGGGTGAGCAACAGTAACAATAGAGAAAACACTACGTACCTCAATATGGCTGATGGTAATCACCGCTGTTGTGCTCTCATCTGTATGCGCCATATCCAAGATCAATTTGGTAGTAGGATCCACACCATGGCCATTCAACGTCATTCGCGAAGACAGCCAGCCCAACGGATTTTCCGCTGTGTTGTTGCTGTTGGGCTGTAAGGAGGATCCCCAGAATTCAGATAAAATGTACCAAGCATCGCTGATGCGCACCCACACCTTCATGTCCAAATGATACACAAACGCCTGTTGCAAGCTCGTGATCAGGATGGGAATACCGTTCTTTTGCATGCGCACGTCCTTGATACTGGGTGCTTTGTGTGTGGTGCCCTCTGTCAGCTTGGCGATTTGCAAGATGGGTGCAATCGAGACACCGCTCAACACGCTCTTCATCTTGGCCACGTCCCACGTATACGCCAGACCTGTGGCTGTCAAACACACGAGCCATTGTGCTGAGCATTGCAATATCACTGCGGTGCTTTCCAGCAGGATGGGTGGTAATAGACGTCTTCCCGCAGCGGAATAGATGACGAGGGATCCATCCTCGCAGGCAATGACCGTGTACAGATGGTTGCCAGTCATCAAGGTAGCAGCACTGGGCAAGTAGTCTTTCCACAACACCACGCCTTGCTTGCTGGCTACAATCTTGGTGCGCACATGCTCAGACGGGTCTTGCAGGCTGGGCGCGTTGTGGCACTCAATGACAAGGGTGGGGTCATTGGGGTTGAGCTTGGCAGACAGGATGGATTTCACTTTGGGAACGCCCATTTTCACTTGGCTCTTTTGCACAACGGGAGGCACCACGGCTGAATCAAGCCATTCAGGCCTGGTTCTGGCTGATTTATTGCCTCCTTCCACTTGGTCCTCGTTGCTGTCGTCTTTTTTACGCTTGTTCCCGGTGGCTGCAGTGGCTACGCCTGATGTGGGTATGATGGGATCATCGTATTCTGTGAGTTGTATACTGGTGGGTTTGGAGGAGGAGGCAGTCGCTTGACGGCCATGGTTGAGCGCATGAGAGGATGTTGCGCCTGCTGCTGCTGAAGAAGAAGAAGTGGAGGTCGAAGAAGAGCTGCTGCTCAGCATCATGGGCTGGATTCGCTTTTTGCCGTTTTTCAGGATGGTTACTTTTTGATCCGTCGCTTTCAAAGAAGGAGGGGTGCTGAAAGAGGATTGAGGTTCTGCTTCCGCCATCGTTACGTCCACCAGAGCGTGCTTTAATGTAGGTGATGACGATGTCTCTATACTGGTGTTGCCAGTCATCAGTTCAGCTAGTCGTTTTGACGTCGATGCCTTTGACACGATGGCATGATCCTCCTCGAGTTCCAGCTGCAACGGTGTCTCTGGCAATTGTGTGTTTTTTCGTCCGTATCCGTATTTCGTCAGTTCCTTGTTAATCACATCGTCCGGCGCTACGTCGCTCAGCTCTGTATCCAGCAGCAAACAGGCCACAGTGCCGTCCTGCGAACAGGCAAACAAGCTCTTTCCATCCGGCGTCCATGCAAGATCGTATACGTTGTTGTCAAAGATATCAGCGGCTACACACACAGGGCGGTTGAACTGAGTGACCCAGATCGAGATGCTTCTGTCCTGACTGCCCAGCGCACAAATCGTGGCTAATGCCTTGTCGGCTGTCTCGTCGCGTTTGACGTAAAACATCTTGGGGTTGTATGCTGTTACTTCTATCGGCAGTTGGTGTCCCACAAGCGACACATCCGCATTCCAGTCGTCTCGATTGATGATGGCTGCAATACACTGGATCCCGTTGACTGCGTTGGCTGCGGCTATGTTTGCTCCATCCGGCGACCAGCTTAATCGTCTAAAGAGCGTGGTGCCTGGTGCATTGATGAAGGGACTGATGAGATCTGTCTCTAGCCCCCAATCCGACGTTCTAAACACTTTGACCATCTTATCGTCCGACTACCATGCTCATGTATCAGTACAGTACACATACACACTGGATCCCACATGTACCTGAGATGCAAGGAATTTGCCTGCTGGATCCCATGTTACACCCTTTACAAAATCACTGTGCTGATCAATCTTGGTGATTTGCTCTATCGCAACATGTCAGCAACACACACAGGCTCTACCACACGTACAGCCTCTTACCAAATGTCGTGCCGCTCCATACAATCACAAATCCATCCACACCGCACGATGCCAGGTATTTGTTATCCGCTGACCAAGCTAAATCCTGTACATCCGAATCATGTCCTCGCAAGTATTTGACAGGTCGCCATGCCTCATGGTTGACATCGCTGCTACCAAACACAGAGCTCGTAGCCGCATTTCTAGAGCATGTTAGGCCCACTTGTACACACACGGATCCATGACGACATGATCTCCCCCCCTTACCTATCACGCTCCCAGATAATAATGACATTGTCGTTATCAGAACTAGATGCTAAATAGCGACCACCTTCATTCGACCAACGTACACACAATACAGCACCTAGCATGACAGTGTGAGTTGATTTCATCATGCACTCATACCCAATATCAAAGCATGCTTACCATTATGCATCGTCATTGTACAAAGCAGCTTGTGACAGTTGGGATCATTTTGAGCATCTTGGTCGAAAATTGGCTTTGTGTTCCAAATTTTTACAGTGCCATCTTTTTAGAGAGTGTAAGCGAGATGAATTCAGGTCATTTTCATGATCCTTACCTAAGCTTCCTGTAGCCAATCTCTCTCCGTCAGGATGGACATCTATGGAATAAATGCATGGTTTCTTGTTTTTGGCATCTTGAGTACGATCTAACAAGTGCAAAAAAAAACAAATAAACTTCAGCTAAAGAGAAAAAAAAAAAAAAAAAAAAAAAAAGTTGAATCGATAAATACCTGCATGGGATACCCAATCTGGCTTGATGATGATCATGGTTATTGATTGACGCGCGCTCTTGAACTGTGGTTCTCAAATGTAGATTTGTTGGAAACTTATAGAAAATCTCAAAATGTAGCGGCTATATATATATTGCACTAGAAGTGGAGGAAAAAAGAGAGAGAAAGAGGGGAGGAAGAGCAAGAGAGAGGGGGTGTTTAAAGAAACCGAATTGCGAAAAAAAAAAGATGTTGGTAATGTATAGTTGATTCAACAGCGATGAAAAATTCAATTAAAAACAACAACTATACGTGACGGCTAGGATGGGGGTAATGTGCTCACAGAGTGAATCCTGATATCAGGGAATAGGTTGTGTAGTAGACAGTGGGTTGCATTTTCAGCAATTGGGATCAAATGAACTCAACATCCAACATCCACATTGACCTTTTTTTTTTTTTTTTTCGGTATTTGGTTGCCTTATTAAGAAATACTGTATGGTTCCTGAATTTCACCATGCTCTTGACCGTTTGCTATGGTTGTTCATCTTGACATGTTCCTTGAGGAGCAATAGTACATGGAGATGGAACTTCTTGCACTAAAAGCCCTGTTGCGGTGAAATGTGGGTCGTTGCGATGGTGATTTTTTTCCACAGCATTTGATCGGCTTCACAATCCAACATCCAACATGTGGGTTGATCTTATGCTCTGATGAGCTAGACAGGCCCAACAGCATAGAGTCCTGCCACCGCATTTGCCTTCATGACATGATGCATTCAAAGCATCCGTCGAAAAATCAAGCTTGTTGTGTGTATATGATTCAAATCCATTTCTGGGTGGTGTTGTGCGCATTGCTACCCCCCAAATAGTCACACAAACATTGTGTTCAAACGCCGGGAAAGCCTAATTGATAATGCCACATCGCCTCATGCTTCTCTCTTTATTTTCGCAATTCATCACTTATCACCATGGCTATTGTAGCCAGATTCCTCACCATTGCTTTGGCCCTCAACCTGGTTCAATCTTCGTTGCAGTCGCATTTCATCCAAGATGACATACTGGCATTTCCACGTTATAAAGTCGTAGTGACCAGAGAGAAAGTCTCCAACACCGATGTTAGCTTAAAGCACGCCGAGGTAGCGTCTGGATGCATTTTGCATAGCAAACACTGCTAGACACTAACTCTATCTCTATCCAGGCTTCATCAAATACCATCATGATGACATCCTCGCTTGGACAACCATTCTCTTGCATCATTCCCGACGTACAAGTCGAGCAAGAGCGTCTGGAAAGAGAGAAAGAGGAAAGCACACAAGAGGAAACCGAGCAAGATGTCAGCAAAATCATAGAAAAGGGTCTCGAGTTGCTAGAGCCCATTGGATCCAACTGTATTCGGTTCTTTACCAGCGTAAGTGGATCAAAACAACCACGCCTCCAATGTGAATTGACTCGAAGTAACAAAGACACATCAGTACTGGGCCTACGAGTATTGTCATAATCAATATGTGCGTCAATTCCACGTTGAGCGATCCCATGATGGCAAGGTAGAAAAGGAGCAGGAAACAGCTTCCTTCTTTTTAGGTCTTTATCCTGGTTTATCCAAGGAAAGCTTGATCAATGCTGACAAGAAAGCAGTGGCTGCCACAACAAAGAAAGATCATGCCAGAGTAAAGACTGAACTGAAAAAGAATGGAGATCAGCGCTATTTGGTTCAAAAGTGGGGAGATGGTTCAAGATGTGATTTGACAGAGAAACCGCGTACCATTGAGGTTCAAGTAAGTGAGCGTTGTATGGAGGGCATTGCAGGCAGTACTGACTCGGCTTGTTTTGCAGTACCATTGCGACCTTCAGGGCCAAGACCGTGTCTCTAGTTTTGTCGAATTATCCACATGCAACTATCAAATCATTATATCCACGCCTCGCTTATGCGAAGATATGAATTTGTCACATCGCCATCACATTGAGCCTCATAAAATCAAATGTCGACCTGTGGTGTCTGATCAATTGATTGAGCAAGAGCAACAGGAACGAGAGCGGGAAAAGGTCGATGCCAGCAGCGAGGATGACAAAAACCAGGAGCCATTAGCACAAGCTCAACCGCAACAAGCAGACGAAAAGGAAACGACTGACCAACAAGTGCCTCAAACTGACAAGGCCCTACTCAGCATGATATCCGATTTGACAGAGCAAATCAACCAACTCAAGCTTCAAATGAGCGGTATGCCTGCCGATACCGCCAACATGCGACCCGATTTCTCGTTCTTTACACTAGACGATCAAGGCAACGTCATTCCAGGGGCTGATCTTGCCAAACTATTTGCCAAGCAGCATCCGCCAGAGAAGCAGCGCATCGCAGTGAACACCGAGAAGAAGCAGCCAGCCAAAGATCAACATGAGAACAAGCAAGCATACCAGCAAAAATACATTGCTGCTTGATCAAAGCCGATAAATAAAGTTTCCATTACCCTTGACTATTATGATGATTTGAAATTGAATAACCGCGCCATCCTTTCTTGAGGAATACCAAAACATCGCTTTGGAAGGGGTTGTTCTTCTTCCTCTTCACTATTTATTATGGGCGCATCACAATCAAAAACAACACAACAAGCAGAGCCTGTTATTTTCTATAACCCCAATGTGCCACTTCAGGTATAAATTGTTTGAAAAAGGAACGTCCACTTCATGTCATTGACACATATGGTACAGTTCTCTCAAAGTTTAGTTGGCACACTTGAAAAGAAGGCAGAACAAACAACGGAACGAGTACAAGCACGTCAAGTAGAGAACCTTGTTCGTCAACGTGTCGCTGAAGAATTAGAAAAGATCAAGCAAAATGAATCAGAATTAAGCGAAAAGTACTATATCCAATTGACCGAGGAAAATGCTGACAAGGACAACTTGAATGCTGTTGCTACCAACAACGACATTGAAGCCATGGTTCAACGTATCTCTAGGTAAGTGTGCAGGTTAGCGATTGCGAAAACAAGTGATGTTGATACAATGGGGATGTATAGATCAAGTGCAAAGGAACTTCCCGCTCAAGTCAAGAAATGTCAAGATGAAGTGATTGCATGCTACAAGTAAGATATACACACACACACACACATGATCCAATGCTGACAATTGCGCCTTTTTCTTTCAGTAACAACAAATCTAGATCTCTGGATTGCTGGAAGGAAGTTGCTAATTTCAAGGAAGCTGTTGCTGAAGAACAAAAGAAATTTGTTGCCGCCCATCAAAAATAAACATCATTTTGAGTCTGCTAGAGAAGAACTACTATATGGATTCGTGTTGGTTGAGTGGGTTCAACAAGCGTTATTGACTGTCGAGAGACAACAGCTTTCATTATAAAGTGAGAAGCCATACTACGCCTGATGATGCCCGTAGGAAGATGAGTCAATCGCAAGAGGGTAAAGCGAGTGATGCTGCTTGCATTACTGCAGAGCACTAGAGCGAATAGCATCACCAAAATTGCATTCTATCATCTGCTTGATTTATAATTGCAGACCAGAGTTTTTGGATTTCTGCTGTCCACCACAGGCCAGTCTAATATGACCAGTCAAGAGATATTACAGTAGAACCTGAGGGAGAGCAAGGCTGGCACTGATCTTGACAAGATTCACAAGGAAAGCTGTTAATTACGAGTGTCTAGTAGTAACAGACTGATAGAGGGGGTGTTGCGCAACACTACATTTAAAACCGCTTGGCTTTAGCATGCTTTGTTAGTATAGATTGTTGGCATAGGTTGAGGAAAGTGGAAACCACTGCTGCAGCTTGAAAACAAAATTAATTTGGCGGTTATACCGGATTTTTTTTAACTAACCTTTACTAAGATCTCGATTGCTTCAACGTTATATTCCATTTACAAACAGGCAAAGGAGGGCACAGTAGAAGGCACCACTGCGTTGTATTGGTATAGTAGATTATTGGAACCTGCATTGATGGGAGGCCATGACAAATAGTAAGAAGGCGTTTTGTTTTGTATTTCTGAGGCTTTCCAGAGTAAAACATTTGCTAAGCTTACAATACTTCATAGCTGATGGTATTCAGTGGTTAGTCCTAAGAAATACCAATCGTTTGAGGCTTCAATGTGATCTGTAGTATCAGTTGCCGTAGATCTATAGGCCCCGAAAGGTACAATTCCTAGCCAAAATACCCAAATTCAACAATCAATAACTCGTCTTCTAAGCCGTTTTAGTTGCTCGGGATAGTGCCAGATGATTGCTATCGATCATTATTTACATCCTAAACCATTATCCTGAATTTTTTCGGATCAATCCAAATTGTCGAAAATCCACGATTTTTCATGAGGTACCCCTCATGGTTTTTGTTAAAAATCAAACGATCGCAATTTTGAAGGCGAAAACGACAATTTTTACTATGATATGTATTAAATCAAAATGACCGCACAGATATAGGGTAACCTGTGCAAATGCTATTTTGAACGTTGTATATGTTAAATCTCGACTTTTCGTGGAAAAACTGCTTTTTACATTTTCGCAAAATTCTTTGTCTTTTCATTCCAAAAGTACTTTAAAATTGACACCATTGAATGCGCCTTCAAATTCTCCCCTTAAGTTTATTAGAAAGTAGTATACGCTGAGCACACTTTATGTAGCTAATTTTAACAAAAATGTTTACAAATGTCAAATTATATCGATATTGATTCAAAAAAATCATCGCAAAAAAATCATTTTGGGTACAGTCACCACAGTGGAAAATGTTCATTGTACACGTCATTCAGATTCCGCGTGCTCTGTGCTGCGGCAGCCTATTGACTGCAGTCACCCTTAGCAACGCGTTTTTATTTTTTTATTTTTTTTTTCGCACTATTTTCGCACTGCACTTTTTCTATTAAACCATATACTTTTTATTACTATTAATTGAATACAGCACCACTTTTGCCGAAAGAAGCATGCCTTTGCAACCACCAGTGCCCAAGACAACACCTTTGAAGTTTGTTACAGTAAGTATCAGCCGATAAGAACCATTTTTCGCGTTACAATATGCGGTAATACTAATTACACAGTTTATTTAGGCCAGTTTGCTTCAATATATTGCTGTTTGTGTAAAGTTTGTATTTGGTTTGTATATTCCCCTTCTTTGGTTGCCATGGATTAGATTCATTCAACCCTTTCACTACTTTCTTTCTCGTAATACTGTCCATTCTTTTTTAGATTGCTCTATTGCGATTTATTCTTGCACCCTTTTTTTCTGCTGCACGCAACTATTTTTCTGTTGCTGTACCATAGTGCTATGGTGTATCTTTTGATGCACTGTATTGCTGGCAGTGCTGCTCTATTGTGGAGTAGCTTTGCATTCTTTTTGTTCTTCAAGTATTACTTCTTCTGTAATACTGGTGGTATTGTTGGTGCTCTTGCTTCGTATGAGGCAACCACTATGCTTTTTTCTACTACTTTTTTTTCTTGTACTCGTCACTTTTATGATACACATTGCATGTTGCCTTTTTGTATGTAACTGCATTGCGATGTTTCTGTTCTTCATCACATTCTAGTGATTCCCTCTTGTTACTTTCCCTTCCTTTTTATGGTTCTTTGAGCCATAACAACCCTCTTTTTTCGTTGTGTGGATAAGCCTATCGTTGATGCACAACTAGATCTGATTCAGAGGCTGGGGGTAGATAGGCTGCCCTCACTTGATTGGTATCACTTACTTGGTGCTAATTGAGAGTCTCAAGCGTTTGCACTATAAGCTGGGGTGTGTAGTAAGGCATATTCTGGCATTTTAGGGGATTTTGATGATAGAATTGCTAAATTACTGTATTTGGCAATGCTTAAAACTCCGCCTAACGTCAAAACAGAGGGAAACCCTCGCAAAATTTTTCAAAGTCCGCGGCGTTTAAACTAGCTTTTTAAGCGATTTTATTGGCTCAAATTTGGAGACAGCTCAGAGAAATAAAGCATTGATATTGAAACTAAAAATGTAATTAAAATGAGAAAAGCAAGACTAAACATCCAAAATTCATGGTACAAATGCACTTAAAAAGCTACACATGGTGCTACTTAAGTATTAAACATGATCAAATAGGTTTGCCATTCTAAAAAAAATCAATAAAAATGACAAATACAATTCAACAAGATCGAAATACACAAAAAGTAGTCGTCGTACAAAATTACTGAAAATTTATATAAAACACACGATTTACATAACCAGGATTTCGTATCCATCATACAATCCAGACTTTTAGCTCATTGATTAGTCAATTAATGAATTAGTAATATAAGGAAAATACATATTTGTTGCCTTGAAAAAGAACGGATTTGCTGATAAATGAGGAAGAAGAAGGTGCGTGATAATACAATCTGATGGTCCTTCTTCTAAAAGGAGACCTAAATAGCAGAAATGTAAAAGTTTGCTCTTGATGCTCCAATTATAGCAACATGAGGAATGAGACCTTTATAATTTTGGTGCGCTGGATAGTTAGTGCGTGATATACAGCGATCGACTATCATTTTGATCCTGCTTTCCTGGCAAAGACTGTGGCATCGATTGACCTTGGCGAAATTCGCTTACTGTGCCTCAATAGCTAGTATATTATAGCGTCATCTAACTAGTTTGATGATATGCATCTGGCCAGAAGAACATGCTTTATTACAGAATTAGTATTGTAAAGATGCAGTATATTCAGCATATATAAATCGTTAGTTGTATGGAACTTGCAACTTGAAATGGCCATCTTGTTCGCTTGATTCGTCTGCAATTTCTTCTACCACAGCAGGAGGAGATACAATAAACTTGTGGTTATACGTCTTGATCTTGGGCACTGATGGGTCTTGCTCCACTTGAGTTATTCTAC
This sequence comes from Mucor lusitanicus, assembly GCA_010203745.1. Classification (NCBI taxonomy): domain Eukaryota; kingdom Fungi; phylum Mucoromycota; class Mucoromycetes; order Mucorales; family Mucoraceae; genus Mucor; species Mucor lusitanicus. Next base: position 2,789,512 of record JAAECE010000005.1, on the reverse strand, counting down.
CAAAGATCTTCTCTTTTCCGCCGCCAAACAGGTAGATTTCGTCATTTTCAGTAGGCACTATCAAGACATTGGTCAATGCATAAGGTAACGTATCCAAATGGACTGTTTCCAGAGTCAATGTGTTGATTTTGATGATTTCAGTAGCGTTGCTTGATCCATTTAAGCCGAATATGTAGAACCACTCTTTTACTGGAAGTACCTGTGCTCTCCTACCGTTGCGATTGTGTCCCAAGGTAACATTAAAGTTGTCCGCTATCTGAACAGAGCCATTGTGATACACATTGATCAAATTCTGGTTGTAGACGCTATCACGTTGTTGGAAATCAAAAATTTTCATATCATCCTCCATTTTGTCTAGACTCTCGCCAATCACAGATATATGTTTGTCGTGACAGAGAAGCTTCTTTGCGTTGATGCGTTTGTCGAGATAGATGGGGTCTTCCCATTGATTGTTGAGCAAGTTTTGGACCCGAACAATATTTCTTTGAAAGCCGTCGCCAGAACCCATAAAATACATCTTGTCATTCTTGTGGCAAGTAAGTAAATTACCATGATACAAGAATGGTAATTGAGCTGGTTCGGACCATGTTTTAGTGTCTGTGCTGTATTTCCAAAGATGCAGTTCTGTTGTTCTTGGTTTAGCGCCGATGTTGTAAAAGTAGATATCCTTGTTGACCACAATTGTGGAAGCGTATGCCAATGGACGAGGTGTGTTTGTTTCAAAAGACCAGGTATCTGAGGCTATATCATAGACATGAGACGACTCTGTGACATTCTGATGTTCGTCATATCTTCGGAATGTGTTATCAGATTCATCGTCAGGGTCGACAATGTAAGCAAGAGCATAGCAGCCACCAAAGGTGTAGATCTTTCCATTCACAAGAGTACCTGTAATTTTTGATTGCTGTGGGCAATTCGCCTTGTGCTTGCCAATGTATGGAGAGACAGGTACTAATTCTGCGAATACTACAGCAGTAAATACTGAGAGAAGAGATATCGCGCGATTTAGCAACATGAAAGAATAGCTAGAGAAAATAGAAGTGTATCTCTGGACACCATACCGCTCTATTTAAGTGAGCCTTCATCAAGGTTTTCTTTTGCGTTACATTGTATAATATAGCATTTTCTGCCTATTTGCGAATGCTTTTCTTCTTTCTGTGCAACAAACGGCACTCAGAACGAAATCCTTCCGCAGCAGAAATACATGAAATCCGAGATGTTTAGCATCATTGCTCAGCAGCTATCGGATAATGGTACTAAAGTTACCACACTCACACATGTGTAATAAAACGATATTATGAATCGAGATGAGGCATTGCTATTGTTTATTTACGAAACTACAATTCATCATGTTTACGAGGGGTGTAAATCAACTTGTGGTTGTATTTTTTGATATCGTTTCTATGAGTTCTGCCAAATGGAAACGGCTCACTTCCACCCAGAATCAAGATTTCCCTCTCGTTTACAGGAGCAATGAGTGGCGCTGCTAAATCGTAAGGTAGCGTTGCCATGGTTACATTCTCATGTGTCATCGTGTTCAGTCTGTAAAAGGTGGTTTCTGTTTTACCGACATTGCCCACAAAGATCCAGTTATCGAAATGGCCGATGGGCTCACTACCGTGATTCAGAGAGAAGGTGTAATTGTCTGATACCGTGGTGCCATCAGTATAGGAGGTGCTAAACAACTCCAGAGCGTCAGACATTATCTCGCCGCCATACCAAACAGTTGTACCAGTGTCTTGATCTTCTATCCTTTTTAAATCTTTGGCAATGAATTTGATATGATCTTGGTTGCAAATCATCTTTTTGATCTCCAGTCGCTTGTCCATAAAAATAGGCGATCGACTCCATTGATCGTTCGTTGTATCGAGTACCTGCACTATATTTCTCTTTTGGCCATCATAGGAACCAGCAAAGTACATTTTGCCGTGACCATCGTAGCATGACATGAGATTTCCATCCCACAGAAATGGTATATCTGGTAATGTTGTCCATAATTTCAATGCTGTGTCGTATTTATACATGTTCATGGAAGAAAAGCGTTTCTCTGGCTTGACATTAAAAAAGTAAATCATGTTGCCTGCAACCTCTGTCTGAGCATGCTTGATGGGAATTGGAGTTTTGGTTTCAAACGACCATTCATCCTTGACAATGTCGTATACTTGAGACAGATCAGTGGTGTTTTGGCGGTTCTCATCAAGCCCGTAACGCTCCCGGGGACTATCGCTATTGGGATCCACAACGTAAGCCATTTTGAAACAGCCACCAAATGTGTATAACTTGTCATTGACCACGGCTCCAGTGATACTTTGTTGAAACATACAGTTGGAATCATGCTTACCAGTGTAATTGGCAATTGAAACCAATTCAGCAGCACAGAGGGAAGTGAGGATTGGGGCAAGTAGTAGTCGTTTGAGGAGCATTAGATAGAATGGATATGTAAATGAGAATATTGAAATGAAAAAGAAGGTTGCTAAGCATGAAGTATCTTACTATTTATACTAGCAGTTTTAGGTTCATCTTGAATGGACTCATGTCGTGTGTACCTTGATGGGTGTAACACTTTTTGTGCAATACTTAAAGTTCATGCTTGTCGCACTTTTGTCCTGATTGCAAAAGCCACTGTCTGTGGTACTCCCAGATTACTTGTTTTCCATAATCAAGAACGCGATACAGCTTTTTTGATATAATACGCAAAAATGCTTACATATCGAAAGATTGGCTATGCTACCGCAAACGGGCATATGAAAGAAGAGCCCTTAGACGTACTGAGAACGGCAAAACCCGAGAGTGATAGTCCTACCAGCCTTGATGACTATAGAGAAGTGTCTTCAACCATCGAAAATATACCCACCAACACTTCGCTCGAGATAAAAGTAGAGGCAGAGGAAACAGACACAAAACTCGCTCTAGCAACCTCGATTGATACAGGAACAGACGATTTCCATGAACTCAAAGCGAACGAGAATCGCCCTGAACTCAATTCGTATATCAAGAAGACACCACCAGAGAATCAAGGTGATATAGTTTGTCCATATCCATTGCCGTGTAACTAATCAGTTGCTGTATTGAAGGCTTTGACTGTACGACGAATCCTAGCAAAACAACAGGCTCGCAAAGGAAATGGAAACATTATTATAGTAGTAATGCTCGAAACGAACATCAAACGACGACAGACAAGCATAAAGCCATGCCAACATTCATGTCCAAAGCTGTAAATTACATGTCTAGTAATTTGGATCGCTATTGTGAACCTTGTGATGCCATCTTTACAACACGATATTCCTATCGATTACACATACGAAAGCCACACTCGACTCCAGTCATACTATCATCATCCTATAAATCAAGATCCAGAAGAATACCAGACATAAATGACTCCAACTCCCATTGCAATGTATGTGAATGCAGATTCAGAACTCGAAGCATCTATCGCACCCATCTTCATAGTATCCATCAGATTGGCGCGTCAAGAGAATGCGAGGTGCCACCCACTTTCAAATGTCCCATTTGTAAACGACGTTACAAATCAAAGCGCAGTTGCGACGACCATGTCAAAACGAAGCATAATACAATATCGTTGCTATAGTCATGGTTGAATGACATTGAAAAGTAAATACAAATTGCGCTCTATACTCTGCACATTCACTAGTTGACATTGGAGAATCGAGGACCACGAACAGACGCAACTATATGCTTTCAGTCATTTCTCAACTAATTTATACGTACATTTACATCCAACAGAGCGAAATACTAGTGAGTTGATAGATATACCTGAATAAAGACGAGTTGTTATAGCGATCAGAAATGTACAGGATTTCACTACAATAATCTCTGTCAACATCTTTAGTTCCATGAGTGGTACTAGATCATTTACATAATAACATTTTCTCTGCTTATCACTTGCTTAATAGGATATGATATCAACTTGACGTAGAATATAAGTCTTGCTACAGTGATTTCTCTACTGCTAGCTACATCCGGCATCTATTACCGTATAACCAAGTAAGCATTGGTAGTGATTGCCTATATGCTGACTGTTTAGTTGTTGGGCACTCGCATCATGTGCCGCCGATTTGATAACGTCTCATTTATACATATTATGCTGAGCTAATTTCACAACTGCGAATCACAGACGACCCGCTAAATTAGGAGAATACTTGTGTGAAAATGCATCAACTACGGATCAGCGGGGAACGGCCAAAAGGGAGAATGTTCATCATGTGCTGCGGCTATAGAAAGGGTCATCATCACCATGATACCAGACCGCAGCATAAACAAACAATATAAATACAGGCTAAAAATGAACGCATTTTCTTATCAACACTATCTTTTTACTCATCTTACTACACTCGTTTTGACTGAACAACAAATGTCTGCTATTCAACTTGAACAAGATTTTCCAATTGGTTTTGCAGAGAATAGAGATCAATCAGGAGAAGCAACTGAATTCTATGTCGAATGGCTTGATAACAGCGCAGAGTTCCCTGGTTTGGCCGCAGCATCCACGTTGAACAATGCCAACTTGACTGGTGGTAATTGGGAGCTTCTTCAACGCAAGGAATTGAACGAAGAAGACAACATTGTGGAAGTGGACGATGAAGGCGCCTGGTCCAAAATCAGCACTACAGATCAACATCCATTGTATGCTCAAGTAACTGAAAAGAACGCAGCTGAATTGCAACCCTCAAAGAGACGCATCCAGCCCCTTTGGCCCGTACAAGCAGCTCATGCCAAGCGCGCTGATGATAAGGAAAATGCCATTGATGAAGATACCTATCAAGACGATTTGGGTGCTGAATTGGTCGATATCCACAAATCACAAAGCCGAAGAGCCAATCGCATGGGCAAATTGCGCAAGTATCATGATTTAAAGACAATCGATCTCCACGTACAAGGTGTGTTCCGGGTCGCTTATTCGCCAAAAGGAGCAACTGATGTTGTCTGGCTTCCTTACGACACCTCTGACCCCAGTGCAACCGTCTCGCAGCACATCTTCAACATGAACGCTGATCCCAAGGCTCAAGCATTACGGTATGCATCCAGATTCAGCCATAATTTCAAGAAATTTGCTTGCAAAACCAACCATTCAAAGCACCCTTCCTTTCCAGACAGTGGTGAATACTCTGTTCATTCAGCCATTGTTAAAAACTAATGGAGTAGAGCTCATATCACATACTTCACCTTGTCATTGCTTTGTATATATCCGCTTTTTTTTTTTCTTTTTTTTTAACACATAATAAAAATGCATTCACTGGGTCAAATCATCTTGTCCCTGTAACTCAATTCCACCGCCTTACCATTTCCATGTGATTTCATTCAGCTTGTACTACTACTTTCACAGACGTCAGCCTAAAAATGACTGAACCAGCAGCCATTCTTGTTCATACACATATTCTTTTACCCCAAAATTAGGGTGTGTTCTTGATTGATTAAATCAAGATCTACCTCTAAATTATAAACTTTTTTATTTAACTCTATATATACAACAAAATGCCATTGCAGAGCAGATTAAACACTAACCCATTTACACCCTTATTTGATCGCCTCGAAAATTGGGTCAAATCCTTCTCCAGAAATGTCACTGATGAAACGGATTGGGATGACTCAACCAAGGGATCATGGTAACATCTTGAAACCGCATATAATACATTGGCTGCATCCCATTCATTGAACCACTAAAACAAAGGTACCTGCAGCCCCGTCAACATGCTATCGAATTGTTATTCCTGTCAACCGGATTTGCAGCAGCATCCGCTTACTACCTCAAGAAAATATTGGACCCTGCCAGCCTGACATTTCAATTGCTCAAGAATTTCAAACCAGTTGGACCTGCCACGAGAGCCGAAAAGTTCCTCATTGCCTCTTTGGTGGGAAGCTTCGGTGTCACTATTGCTCACAAGGTGATTCGAAAGAACAAGTTGTTCATGCTTCAACCATGTCATATGAGCGCAGGCCTATTGTTGATGACCCTGTGCAACCCAAACAAGTCCTCCATGATCACCAACCTCTTGTTTAATGTTTACTTGCACACACAATGGGGCGCCATTGCCGCGTTGATCTTTCCTGATTTGAGAGATCACTACCTAGTAGGCGAAACAACCAACTTTTTTGCAGGTAAATGCACCGGCACTGATATCAATACAAGATGGAGATGTATTAATACTTTATTAGAACACATCCTCATCCTAGTGGCTCCCGTGTACATGATATACAGTGGAAGATACCTCGTCTTGCCCACATCAAAAAATGTGGCATTACTGTCGTTCTTTATCTACAGTTTCTTCCATTCACCAGTGTTGAGCATTTGTGCATTGAGATCAGGTCAAAATCTTAATTACATCTTCTCCCCACCACCGAGTAAGTCATCATGGCAAATGCTGTTTATAAATGCAAAAAGACTAATGTGAGGATGTATTATAGTCAATTTCTTGTTCAAGATTGGCAAAAGCTACAGATTGGCATTATATGCAACTGCCTTTGGAGCCATGTTTGCTACAAGATATGCCTTCGTCGAGAGCATCATTTCTATGCTACCTCGCAAATCAATTAGACTATAAACAAACCTTAGAAGACTAGAATATCACTAATACATACTGAAATCACATTGTTTAAATGTTCAATAATACATGAAAGCCCTCTTCATGATTCGCGCAGGTTTGCGTAAGTGAGCCCAATTCATATACAGGCAAACAGCATACTTGCATACCCTCTTGCTGCTGTAAATGTGCAAAGTAACAGCAAAATTTGGTAGCACTGAAGCAGTGATATCACGTATTAGTTACCACATAAGATTCTTTGGATACATTACTACCATTCTACCTAGCTAGTACAAATCAATGTGCTCTGATTTGTATATGAATGCTGGTTACACCGTTATTTGTAACAGATGCCCAAGCGTTTAAGGGGCAACCTGAGATGCTCGCAGCCTTGATCATTTCCTTTTTACCTTCTATCTCGCAGATTGCAATTGAGGATGAGGGCTGCTCGCGTCTAAAACATCACGAAAAGAAGAGCCGTTGACTGGCAGTGTCAAATCCGAAATAGCAGCACATCGGCAAAAGAACAGGATGTATAGCTTGTGGCGAATTCGTACAAACCCTACTAATATAAGCTACATGTAAGCTTCGACCAGGCACTCTCGCCTGGAAACCCTTCAGAAACGGCATCCTGCTTATAAAATCAAGTCTTCTGGATGCCTTATGTCTGTATCAACGCAAAAAAGTCATATATGGGCAAACGATACGCTTACATTGCCTCCTACGCCCCAGATATATGCAAAATACAGCGAAATTTGGATACATTTTACCGTTAATCTCTCGTGTTACAAGCCGTTTTAGGCCATGAAAATAACACCAAACAATTGCTATCGTCCAGCAGTTACTTCCTGACACCTTTGCTCAACTTTTTTTTGGATCATTAAAATTCCATGAAAACCCATGAGGGGTACCTCATGCTTTTGATCGAAAATCAAATGATTGCGTTTTTGACCTCAAAAATGAACACTTCTACTATAGTGTGTATAAGATCAAATCAATCCTTTCGATTTACGGCATCCCCCAGACATCAAATGATCCAAGAATAGGTAGGTTTGAGCAAGATTTTCACTAATACAGTGCATTGAGAAAGACTATTAACTGCATGATACCGATAATATGAGATAAAATATATTTAACAAGAATAGTGAAACAAAAAAAAAGGAGATATATATAAAAATTATGCTGCATTGATATCAGCATTGACAGGTGGCACCACTGTCTTTCTGTTCTTGCGATAATGACGAGTTTCATTAGGATCAAAACCAGCAGCTTCATGACCATGAAGTGCCCAGTCAGGAGTCTTGGCCATGTAGTCTAAACTGTTGAAAGGCTTTCCACTCTTGACAAGCTCAAAGAACTTGGGGTAATCGATATGCGTGTGCCATTCACCATTGACCTTGAAATCTTTGTGAGCAATCAAGAGAGAGCAGGAATGAGCATGCTCAGCTGAAATCTCATAATCGCCGTCCAATTTAGACACCAATTTTTGACAGAAATCAATGACTTCCACATGGAAAGGCACGTTGGCCATGGTCAAATCACTAGCACCACTGTAACCACAATAGGTCACACCCTTGACTTCAATAAAGGAAGGCTTGCCTCGACGGATCAATTCAACGTAGCCGTCAATCTCTGCTGTGTTGTGACCCTTGACGAGTGTCATACGGTACACTGTACGTTGTCCCTTCAGTGCCAATTGCTCCAAACAGTTCAAGAATCTCTCCCAAAAGTCTCTGAACAGAGGACGATCAATCTTCTTGAGCGAATCTTTGGTGGCAGCGTCCACACTGACATAGAGTTGAGTGACAGGTACCATCTCGGCAATCTTGTCAGGGAATTGAGCATTTGTTACCAAGAATGAGGAGATGTTGTTTTCGTGCAGCTTGGTGACGAATTCATTAATATGGGGGTAAAAGATGGGCTCGCCCACAAGAGAAAGAGCACAATGGCGGATGGTGAATGCTTCTTGGAAACGCTCTGCCTTGACGCCGGGAACACCCTTCAGCTGTTTGATCATCTTGTAGTGATTTTCCATGGCGCCGTCCAAGATGAATTGAGGATCATCGACCTTCCAACGCCAGGTGGTACCGACGGGATTTGTGTGGTGTCTCCAACAAAAGACACACTTGTTGGCACAAGCCAAGGAGGGAGTGGTCTCCATACACAAATGACTTTGGATACCGTAGAAGGCGTGCTTGTAACAGAAACCACGACCACGCAATGCAGACTTGGTCCAACGACAAATCTTGACGCCTGAATGAGAACCGATCACCTTGTAACCTTGCTTTGTCAAGTTCTTGAGAATCATGGGCGACACCATCTCACGAGCTTGAGGTGCAGTCTTGGGCTTGTTTCCTGCATCTGTGCCAATCAATCGCTTAGCCTTGGCTTTGCTGTTTTCAAAATCTTCCTCTTCTTCGGCACGCTTGGCTTTAGCAGCCTTGATCTTGCTGGCCATGTTGCCCATATCTTCAAGATCCACCATTTCATCACCGGATCCACTGCCGTCGATGTCGATATCAGGTTGCTGCTCTTCTTCCTCGGCGGAAGCTTCGTCGTCTTCATCGTCTGATTGGAACGCAATGTTGGTGGGCGAGAATTCCAGACTGTGCTTATCCTCCAGCTCTGAAACAAATCCATTTGACCACACATCGAATTGTCCCTTTTGATCCGCATTCTTATCACATTCACCCAGGGGATAGATGCGAGTAGCACCCAAACGACCCAGCCATTTATCGATATTGGCTGCTGCGACATTGAATTCATCGCCGTAAGCAGAATCACCCAAACCACAGACCGCATAACGCAGCTTTTTCAATGCATCACGATCGACACGGAAATCATAGCGAAGATCATGAAGCCAATTGGAGAACCTAAAGAGTCATACTACATCAGTATGCTGCGAGTGACGAAATATACATGTCAATCTTTACCAATCCAAGGGACCTTCAACGTTGTAGGTAGACAGGATAAAGACACAGACAGCAGTTTCTTGCAACAAATTGTCGTTGTCGTATTCAGTGACATCCATGACCTCAATCTTGTTGACTGTAACTCGTTCATTGGTGTTGATCTTGTTTTCGATTTCGGCAGCCATGGTCTTTGCTGTGCCAGTCAATGTGGAGAAGATGATCTTCAAATTGTCGATAATGACAGGTTCGTTTGATGCTGATTCACAAGCGCAGGATGATTTTCCAGGAGTAGATTGACAGCAGCCGTCTTCCTTGCTGGTTTCTGCAGAAGCAGGCTCGGCAGACGAAGAGCAACAGGCATCCCCGGCATTGTCGCCTTGACAGCAGCCAGACTTTGCCTTGGGCTCTTGAGGTTTGTCCTTGCAGCATCCCTCGCCATTGGAGCCGCTACATCCGCCCTCGTTTTCCTGGCCTTCTCTAGGTTGCTCAGGGCCAACCGAGAGAATGTTGGTAAATCCATACAACAAACTGTTGATAAAATTACTCATAATGTAAGTTTGATTTGCCAAAGAAAGAGGGAAAAACTTTTTTTTTCTTGAATCCTCCTGTACCTTGTTCATTTGATGGGCCAATCTAAAGTGACTATTAATACTATTGAGCATGAAGGCATTGGTGATCCCACGCTTTCCCCCACACAAATGATGGCATTTGGAGAGAGAGGTAGTCTATAGAGATTGCACTGAGTGTCATGTATAGTGAACCCAGAATAGACTTATTGACTGAACTTCCGCTGCTATGGATACAGACGATGGGGTTGATACTTACCATCATTTGGAGCATAGCTATCAGATCATAGCTGCTGTACATTTCATCTGTCTGAATACAGATTCGCTGGTCTGACAAGCTCCGGTCTACCACAGGAGCTACAAACTGAGGTCAAAATCCACCACCGGGCTCAACAATGACAAGCATCTTGGCAAATCACCATCCTTGGCACTCCATACTTGCAAGCTGCTTTCGTACTGAAAAGGTGCAATTGATCTGTAATGGAAATATTCCTATGATAGTTGCCCTGTAGAAATGGGCCGCCTTTACTATTCCACCGCATTAGCAGATTGTTGTTATTAAAAACGTCTGCGAGGTGATTTGAGCGTCGGAAGTGGTCTGCATGAGAACAGATCAGTGCCTGAAAATGACTCCCCCTTTCAATCTGGCTGCTAAATGTCGTTTGCTACAAGAAAACTAGCGCTGGATATAAGACCATTACAGATCAATTACGTATATGAATACATATACAAAGAGTTCACGTTCAACATGATAATCAAAACGATATTCTGAGCTTGTATCATGCCATTCTACTAGTACTAACCCAATAATTCTTCAAATAGAAGATATCTAATTTTAACAACTTACAAATTCTCGTTACACCATGAATTGAATGATGTTTTAGTATAAGATTACATCTTCTGATTGGCATCAGTACAACAATCGTTAAGGCTATGATAGCTTCTCAATTCCAGCGTGGCTCAGATTCATCGTTAAGCATACTTCGGTACCTATATTTGATGTTTTCTAAAGGGAATTATGCGTGGCATGACAGCTAGAAAGTCTTATCACTATGAAAAGCTACCATAAGGCATCTTTTATGTACATTAAAGACCTTTTAATAGTTGCATGTGAATGGTAGAATTCATGGGTATCGAGATATCATACCATTCGAGTGCCTCCATGTGAAACGATGGGTTATAAATACATTTCATACGTCTCTTTTAGATGTTTTAGCGCTTTTCTTTCATTCAATGAAAACTGTTAATCTCAACAAGTCGCTTATACTACTATCTGCCATTGCGCTGAGCGCTGTCTCGGGGGAGCCATCGGTAGCTCGATCTGATGCTAGTAATTGCAATTCGTTTCTTTAAAGCTATGGCACTTCTAACTGACCGTCCGTTGATACATTAGGCTGTGGTTTCATAAACAGAAACATCTATTGCTTTGGTGGTGTGCCTGCAGTTGGTGATAACACATTGCCAGACAATACAGTCATGATGATTGATTTTACCATCTGCAATGGAGATACAGCAAGGGAGATCAAAGACAAGTGGTTTACGGAAACGCCAAAGGCAGATCAAGTGGACATTCAAGCACGATCCTATCCTCAAGCCATTGCTCTCCCAGATGGGCATCGATTTCTTCTCAGTGGTGGCTTTAATCATGGCTCTGGGTCTATTGCTAATCAAACAATTGTTTATGATTTATTGTCACAGAAATGGTCAAAATACGCAAATTATATTGATGGGCCGTTTGGAAACAGACAAATGTATAATACTACTTGATTAATACTTGTGTAAGACACATCTGATTGCTTCTTTTCCTTCCTATAGATATTATGCTGCAACGGTAGACGTGCCTAATGTTGGTATTGGCTTTTACGGTGGTTTTGAGCAGTAAGTGCTAATACATCTTCAACCCATATAATACTCATATCCTGCGTTTATCTCAAGGAACATCAACAGAAGTTGGACAATGGGAACGGGTCAGAATTTGACCAAGGCCGAGTTCAATGGAGGATCATCCAGAACCATTGGTTATCCAAAGATGACGTTCCTCGATGTGAACGAGCCCTTCTCTGTAAGTCTACTCTCACAATTCAATCGACTGGACAAATCTGACGCAATCATGAATTATATACTTAGCCTTGGAGTGTCCCTTCTCAAAGCAGAGTTCCTACCGTGTATAGTGCTCACCAAACATCCATCTATGATCCAAAATCCAAGAATGTTTATTTCTTTGGTGGAGAGTACTATGATATCGATAATACTCTTTATAATAATCAATCTATGGCCATTGAACACTCTTTCAGTTATTCTTTATTCTACAACTTAGAGACCCATACCTGGGGAAATCAAACATGGGGAGGTGCTTATCCAAGCTCAAGAAAGTATCACACCACGACCCTTTGTAAGTAGTCGTTATTTAGCAAAGACATATACATACAAACCAATTATACTGCTAGTGCCATCCAAAAAACACGTTTTGCTTTATGGCGGTGAAAGCAAGGAAGGAGGTATGCTACTACATTTTATGCTGTATCTCCAAACTACTAACATTTGCCTAAGCCGTGTCCGACTTTTGCTACGTATTAAATATCGATACCAGGCAATGGGTACAGCAAGCCATTGAAGCACCTTTGGCTACTACGTACATTAGAACTAGACATTCAGGTATGTATACACAGTATTACAATCGCACTGCTTTGCAAGACTCACAAGTTTACCTAGTTGCTATGGAAGATGACAGTAATACATTGTTCATTCTATTCGGAAAGAATAATGCAACTGTAGCTGTCAATGACATTCTCATGTTGAATACTACCGACCCCAACAAGATAAGCAGCTATGAGACATACCATGATCCAATGACATGGGATTTCGATGAGCAACCTAGCAATGATTCCTCCAAGACTGCCATCATTGTGGGCGTCTCCGTTGGCGCAACTGTAGCAGTAAGTTACTTGGTATTGCCATAAGATGTAAAACACACTAAAAGGGCGAGATTGCAACAAATAGGTCATTATTCTTGTTGGATTCATAGTTTATTTCTGGCGTAAGCGACGTGCCAACACGAAGAGTGCTAGTACCCAAAGAGCAGAATACCTTCAAAGAGCAGAATACCTCCAAAAGGCAGAATACCTCCAAAAGGCAGAATACTATCAAAAGCCAGAATACTATCAAAAGGCAGAGGTTCCTCCAAATCACTTGCAAAAAGACCAAATGCCTGCTAGCAGCAAATCGGATGATCGGTACTCATTCATGATACCGCGCCCAAGCTTGCAAGATGATGAAGCCACTTTGATCAGCTTTAATGGCGCTCCTGGTACTCCTGGTGCTTTGAATCGTCAAGGGCCTAAAGTCGTAAAATATTAGCTATATATACCACCATGAATATTATAGCTTTCAACATATCAAACGATGAATATTTTTATTTTGAATAACAATAATTTGATCTAAACACGTCTCTCTACAAAACTTTGAATCATACCAGTAGCAGAAGCCTCATATTCCTTCAATTCTACCTTGTCCTCCTTCAAGATGGTGTTGGCTTGCACAAACACTTTACGAGGCTGCTTGGATCTGATGACGATATCACGAATACTGGTCCATTTCTCAGGCACATGGGTTGCATCCATGTAGAGTTGAGTGCCATTCACTTCATCAGCAGTAGCCTTGTAGATTTGTAATTTGGTCAAAAACTTGGACACAGCAGGTGCACCCACAGATCTAATCTTGCTCTTGTCTAAGTGAATCTCCAAACTCTCCTGTCCATCCACTGTGCAAGGCTTGAATTGTAAAAAGTCTTGACCTGCTTCCAACATGACATTCATGATGGCATAACGAGCTTGCATGTGTGCTTGGCCCCACTGCAAAGTAGAAAAAAAAAAAAAAAGTCAATAATTTGGCATCTTTTCTTTCCTAAAACAGCACAACTTACCTTTTTGGCATCAGGGTTATAAAACTCGAGAGCAGTAAGACCAGCTCTTGCCATGTTGAGATACATGATGTACAAAATATCCTCAGCCTCTTGTCCTTCATAGTTGAAAATCTTGAGGATGTCTTGATGAGGTGAGAGTGACAATGCGATACATTCAGCACGACATTCCTCATAGCTGGATGCAATGCTCTTAAATTTGGAGTTGAAGTTTTGTCCAGGCTTGTACCACGTCTTGATGGGCTCTCCGGTGATGGGGTTGACAACGGACTCAACATCAAAGTTGAGCTTGCCATTCTCGTCTTCAGAAAAGAGTTTACCAGTACCATGACCCAGTTCATGTGTACCCACTTGCACCTCAAAGGAAGGATTGCGGTAGTCTTTGTAGAGCTGAAGATCTTGCTCACGTACAAATGGGAATTTTTCGTTGGGTGCCTTGGCTGAAATGACATTACCCAAAGAAACGTTCTTGGATCCATACACTTGGGTCAATTCTGTCAAGTTGGGAATATTGATGCCAGCTGGAATACCACCGGTGGCAAAGGACAAGACTTCTAATGATGTGAAATCAGGCTTGTTCAAGGTTTCTCTCTCGAATTCAGCTGTCCAGGGCAAACGAGACACAAAGAGGGGCGCATTATCCACAAGTCTGTTGAACTTGAGTGTCTGTTCCTGATTCACCATGGCAACGAACCCTTCCCATTCTGCACGCACGCCTTGAGGATCACGGTAGGTCTCAATGAATCCAATGTTTGTTTCCACTTGAGGGCTGAGGTCCTGCAACCAGTAGCGCTGAGAATCGACAAAGGCTTGCATGGAGCCATTTCTAAAAGTAGTGTAGTAGGATTCCAACATGTTCTTTTGTGTTTCACTGGCGGCGTAAGGTATAGCGTCTTGGATGGCTTGAGCGACCTTTTTCAGGGGTTGTTGGAAATCCGTGTAGCTGATGGTGATCTTGTTGCCATTGCTGAGCGAGTGTGTCTTTTCCTCAAATTCCTCCTCGGCAGCGGCGACGACCAGCTTGAAGTTACCTTCTTGGTCCTTGAACAAGCGAGTGTTCAAAGGGTCAATTCTTTCCTTTTCGAGGAATTCTTGCACTAATTTGATATCGTCGTTGGTGACATTGGGTGTGTAGTATCCAGACACATGGCCTTCTTGAGGGAAGCCGAGCAAGTTGCGGGCAACAGGTTCCACACTGTAAATTTCGTCCTTGGATTGCTCAAACAATGCAATGGCTTGGTCAGATCCAGAAGCACGTACAATCTTTTCAAAATCTTGGCTGCTCAAACGAGGAATAAACTTTTCGTCACCGAATGATTTGTAGTTGCTTTGGTTTCCCAAGAACTGACCGGCATATTGAAGGAATTGCTCGAATGTCTCTGCTGATACTTGACTACAGATGATTCAAATATGTGTCAATGGGCGTGCTTTTTTCTTGAATGCGAGCGTGAAGAATTTACCTTGCTTTGCAAAGAGCGTCAGTGTCAATCATGTTGCCTTGCTTGTCGGTAAAGACTTTGAGGATAAGATCATAGATGGGCAGAGCATTGGGGTTGGTTTGCTCAATGAGAATGCGACTACCCTCGAAAGCAGCGCGTGACATAAAGTGAGCATACTTTTGTTCCTTGGGTGTCAGTGTCTCAAAGAAGGGCTTTGCTTCCAAGAGCGAATAGGGAGCGTTTTCATCAGCAAGATAGCGTTGAGATAGAGTGGACATGCTACAAACAAATCGTTGTCGAACTTGACGTTTGGTAATCAAAGAGGAGCAAGAAGAAGAAGAGGAAATAAACGTAAACAAACGACGACGATACATTTTGTGTAGAAAAAGAGTGTACAAACGTAAATTTCTCACAGTCGAAATGCCAAATCAGGGAGTTTTTGGGGTGGAGACGCTTCTTAGTGGTAGGATGGGCGGGTTTATAGCATCAAGATCTGGAGGAGTGAATTATAGAAACAGTCTAATACAGGTATGGCCAGATCAGACATCAGCAGCCCCTCCGTATAACACTGAGTGCAGTATTAGTAAGCCGTGTGCCTGATTATGCCTTCTAGATGCGCACTTTGGATCATGTTCTATGAACGATCAAAGTATGCTCCATGTCGCTACTACTAGAACGGGCAAATACGGCCAGTGAAATGACTCATTCCACTATTCATTAGATGCGCAAGCTTGTATCGACCCAGAAACTACTGCGCATTAGCTGGAGGGTTTGGCGCAGGCATTGAAGCAGAATAAAGGCATGCTCTATGTAATTACCAACGCATACATTGTCATGTCGATCAACTCTAACCACTTGATCTCTCAAGCTTCGAGCATTAAAAGTTTCTGAAGCATTGCAAAGATGACAGGCATGCGCAAACAAGTAAATAATGGTGTAAACCTGTTAATTGAAAGAAATTGGAAGCTTATAGGCGGCTTGAGTCATAAGCATCATGATATAACTCTTCCCTGACAAGCTATAAAGGCATTACACTTCCCCAATGTAGCTATACTCTTTCATTGCCGCGTGTCACAAAGCTTATAAAGCAGGCAAATTGACATTATGTAACAGCAAAGCAGGAATGGGCAATATAAATTAACTTCCTTTTTCTTTCGCTTTCATTATTTCCATAAACTATTTGTCACTACAACCAACTATACTTATGTCTGATCCTATTGCCCCTCACAGTGCTCCCATCGCTGCTTACATGAGCGTCCATGAAGGTTTGTTGAATATCACTGCCGCCTTGCGCATGCCCGTACCGACATTATAGTACATAGCTACCAATCTCGCCTATGTGAGATACTTTGGTCATATTGATAACGCAACAAAAGCAACCTTCAAGAGCTTGGATTCTCGCAGCTTCCAATTAGACTACTATCTCCCCAACGATACTGAAGTGCATCAAATCTCCATCCCATTTAAAACACCATTACAAAAGAGAGAAGATATCCGACCTGTGCTGGAAGCCATGGCCAAGGAAGCCGAAGAAGCCTTAGGATTGGTATGTGTGTAGATTCAACATGTTTACCCCACAGCACAGACTAACGCGATTATACATATCCAGCCTAGCTCATTGGCAGGCCCACCTCCCTTGATGGCAATTGCAAAAGCCATGGCTGCTTCCACGAACGTCTATACACCTCCTGAACCTCAGGTATC
Source organism: Mucor lusitanicus (assembly GCA_010203745.1). Taxonomy (NCBI): domain Eukaryota; kingdom Fungi; phylum Mucoromycota; class Mucoromycetes; order Mucorales; family Mucoraceae; genus Mucor; species Mucor lusitanicus. Next base: position 2,772,433 of record JAAECE010000005.1, on the reverse strand, counting down.
CTTAAACAGCTTCTACTTGCCCGAGAGCAAGATCATGTGGTCTGTAGGTTTTGGTTTGAGCGCCTTGGCTTTATTAGCTTGCTCTTCTGATGCCTATCTACAACGTCAATTCCCTGCTCAAGTATTGGCATTTCGAGACAAGTTGGGTGCAGAGTTGCTTTACAAGATCTGGAAGGGTGCCGTGATTATTCATTTGGCTGAAGGTGCTTATACATTCATTACCTGTGTTCGCAGAGGCTGGTACTCTCCTGTCAATACAATCAAGTGGACCCTGAGTTCCCTCTTGTTTGGCTTTGGATCTCTCAAACAGTTGAAGAAGCATGCAAATGATGTAGCGGGTATCAAGTCAAATTAAACTTGTACATGAATAAACATGGGAATTGTATTATTTTTGAAATAGAGTGATCTAATAGATATGTATGTAAGCACATTTACCATGGCATTTTGCCTCTACTACGGGCTCAGGATGAACATAATTGAAACCCGCCAGCACATTTGACATTTGGCATAAATGCATCACGCAAATAAAGTGGTTCGATTTTTCCATAAGGAAGGGGTTGAATAGCAGCGGATACAATAGCCGAAACTGTCAAAAGAGTGTAAAGATATTGAATGAACCGCTTTCTTCTTTTTCATCATCACATCTTCAAACCAACATGCTAGCCATTCGTCGAGTTGCTCCTACCATTGCCAAGCCGTGCCGTTCATTGTCCACTGTAGTACATCACACCATGAACACAGCTGCAGCAAACACTACGAGTAGTAGTAATGATGACCGAGAATTAACTCAGTACGAAAAAGACGTTATCTCGCCCATGATTCGCGTTGATCAGTCTGGCGAGGTAGGCGCATATTACATTTACAAGGGACAAATTGCAGTGCTGGGAGGCGATCCCAAATTGCGTCCTTTGCTAGAGATGATGTGGGATCAAGAGAAGCATCATTTGGAGCTGTTTAGCGATTTAGTAGGCGAGCATCGTGTGAGACCCAGCTTATTGAGACCTCTATGGGAAGTCGCTGGATTTGCTGTAGGTGCTGGTACAGCTCTCATGGGCAAAGAAGCTGCTATGGCTTGCACGGAGGCTGTAGAAACAGTGATTGGAGATCATTATAATGAGCAGTTGCGAGAATTGCATGCACTCAAAAACCCCAACAAGCAACTAGATTATCTATCCAAGGCAAGTATTTTACGTACATGTGTGTGCCATTACCAGCCAGATACTAATAACAGCAAATGCAGACGGTTGCAAGCTGTAGAGATGATGAATTGGAGCATCATGATATTGCTGTGGATCACAATGCCCGTCAAGCGCCTTTTCATAGCTTACTGAGTGCAGTGATAAAACAAGGCTGTAAATCAGCTATATGGATTGCTGCCCGTATATAAAATAAAACGACGTTTTTATTCTTTCGTTGGGAACATTGGATGCCTCTCTGTAATTTTTCTGGTAAATTTGTTGTAAAATGCGCCATTTTCAAGTGGCCTGTAGCCATATACATCATATATTTGATTATCATTGTCAATGGGGCGTGCCACGTAATCTTGTCATGATATCTCTATGAATTGTCAGCAAAAAAAAACTTTATTAGAATGGCAAAATACGTACCCTCCCTCGATTTGACCATACCTACCTCAAGCACTTGTATGAAATCCAAAGACCTTTACTAGTAGACACTCTCAAGATTTTGTCCAAGGTTTCCTTTAATTCTCGTATCAGCTTGCCTTCATTCTTCACAGCTTTTGAATCTGAAGAATTGATGGCGCATTCCCCAATGCCAATGTCATATTCTTCTTCTCTCATGTCCGTAAGAAAGCGAAAGTCGATCTTGAAAGCTTTTACATGAGTACTATCGCCATGAAGTTCCTTCTTATTGGCCGTTGATGATGCATTGATGGACTCGCCAGCTTTGATACGGACATGGCTTGATGGGGGGGGGGGGGGGACAGCAGTAGAAATATATAGGCGACCAGATAGTGCAATAGGTAGGCGGCCCGTTTGATTATTGTTCCCATAGAGATGTCGCAACCAGCAATAAACACATTGTCAGCTTCTACCAGTTCAGCATCATTAACGGTTGCTTCTGTTTTTTTGTTTCTTATTAGTCGCTTCTTTATTGCGGTTTCTGGTGGTGGTGTTGTTGGGGCTGCTGTTGATGAGGACGGCGATGCTTCAATCATGTCGAATGTCGCCTTTCTTTTTAGCACGCGTTGAATAGTGCTGCCATCTACTGAATCTTGTAATGCTATCTTTTTTAAGGTGTCGCTATGATCTTTCCAGAATTTTGAAACGCTATCTTTCAATTTCTTTGATTCAGAGAGCATCACCTCAATCTTCTTTTGGATGCCCTTCTTGTTCGATATAAACGCAGCATTCAGATGGCCCTAGTCGCTTTTTAGCCACCCAGCTGCGGTTCTTTTGGTAGCGGTTGGGTTGATTTCAATCAGCTTTTGTAATAGTTGATTAGTATATTTTTCACGCACTACTTATGCTGAAAAGCATGCTTATATTAGGTCAATGATTGATTAATTAGCACCATCCATGTTGTGCCTTTATACCAGGACATGGAAGTAACTATTGCCCTCTGTTTTTCAATATGTCAGCATGGGCGTTTAATGACATTGACGTATATTTGCTTACCTCAGTACTGATAAACGAGAGAGAGAGAAGAAAGAAAAAATCTGATATTTCCAGGTGGTTTTAAATCATGCTATAACGGATTCCTAATCACTGATGAAAGAGTAGGGCTTTTATGATGCTCTTTTGATACTAGCAACGTATGTCTGTGATGGCAATTTGTTAGTGGATCTAGTCAAGTGCAGATGGAACGATAAACAATCATATGCTTGCCAAATGTAATATATCCCAATGGCCAAAGAGCCCTTATACCGGATCAAATATTGAATGGCCCTGGCCATCCAGCCAGATGCTGTCCCTGTAGGCATGAGTAACCTATCAATGCCTGCAACTGTCCAATAGAATCAGGATGGCTTATGGTGGGGGGTATCTTTGCTATAAGCCAAAAATTCGTAACACAGAAAAATCTTTCTTGTTTTTTTCTTCTCCTTCACACTCTGATATATATATACACCATGCGAGGACCCATTGTGTTAGGAGGCTCTTCTCACCCCAAGCTGGTACAAGAGATTTGCGACCGTCTTGGTATTGAACCAGGCAAATCTCGTCTTTCTAAATTCAGCAACAACGAGACCAGCGTTGAACTGTATGAATCTGTACGTGAGCAGGACGTCTATATCGTGCAGTCTGGATGCGGCCATGTCAACGACAACTTTTTCGAGCTCTGCATCATGATCCAAGCCTGCAAAACAGCATCAGCGAGAAAAGTAACGGCCGTCATCCCCTTCTTTCCCTACTCCAGACAGCCTGATGCGCCATTCAAGCGCTCTGGTGCTCCCTTCATCCGGCCTCCACCCATGACAGTGCCCTCCACACCAAAGACCATGCCCTCCACGCCCAAAAACGAATACATTGATAACCCATTCCAGCCTGCTGTGCCCAATACCACCTTTTCACGATTATCCAGCGACCTCGACATTGGACATCAAATCATGCTGGGAGGCGGCAGCAATGCAAACAACAGAGGCATCACCGGCTCTGCCATCCAGCAACACCACCAGCAAAAGCAGCAGCAAAACAACAATACCAACGATGGATACAAGCAGTGGGTTGTTCGATCTGGCACTTTGATTGCTGAATTATTGACATGTGCTGGCGCAGATCATATCATCACCATGGACTTGCACGACCCTCAAGTAAGAGAGAAATGCATATGCTATAGATGGGGGTGGATTAACAGCTTGTTTCACAGTTTCAGGGCTTCTTTGATTGCCCCGTCGACAACCTCTCCTCTCTGCCTTCCATGGGCAAATACATCTATCGCAACATACCCAACTATGGTGAAGCCGTGATTGTGTCTCCTGACGCCGGCGGTGCAAAGCGTGCCACCAGTATTGCCGAGAAACTGCACATGGATTTCGCCCTGATCCACAAGGAACGTCGTCGCCCCGACAAGCCTCAAAAGCATGATCTGATGTTGGTGGGCGATGTGCGCGACAAGGTGTGCATCTTGATTGACGACATTGCCGATACTTCATTTACCATCACCAAAGCCGCCAAACTGTTGCACGAAAATGGCGCCACCAAGATCTACGCCCTCATCACACACGCCGTCTTGTCTGGTGATGCTGTCGAGCGAATTCAACAGAGCTATTTGGATCATGTCATTGTCAGTGACTCTGTACCACAAGATCAGCATATCCAAAAGTGCAACAAATTCTTGATCTTGCCTGTCGCCCCCTTGTTTGCTGAAGCTATTAGAAGAATCCATTTCGGCGAAAGTGTCAGTACCTTGTTTGATCCCAAGTATGAATTGTGTTGATCAAGAGAAATAAACGCATTCGAATTTATTTCCATAGAGTAATAGTAGTATGTACATGGTGGTAGTAGGTATAATAGGGGGAGGGGAAGGATGTTAAGCCGTGGGTTGTGGTTCTTCCTCTGTGGTGTCGTATGGAAACCATTCATATTGGCCATTGACTCGCCATGTCTTGAGTGTATTGTCTATCTTTATGTCTTGTTCCTCCTCCTCTTCGCTATCGCTTTCTTGACAGGGCAATCTAAATTTGCGCTGACCAGAGCATGTAGCCATCACTGGGTAGACGGGATTGAATGTCGCACATGAAGTAATGTCTAATCATATGTTGGCATGTAGATCAGCATTTTCAGTCATATATCCACTTACCATCATGCGCTTTAAACGAGGCAACCAGACGCTGCTTGGTCTCGGTATCTTCTCCGGCCGCTATGGACACATCGTATATCAGGACATTGCCTTCGGTATCGCCTGTCGTGAGGTATTTGCCCGTTGCATCCACGTCAAACTGCATGCGCTGGTTTGTTTTGCCCGGACGAGGCAGCTCAAACAAGATGTTGGCCGAGTCTCGGATATCCCAGCACAGGATAGTGTTGCTGTGTCTGGAGGCTGAATACAGGTACAACCCATCCTTGGAGAACTGCACTTGCGTAGCTCCTCCCCCCTGAAAGCCTGTCAGTTTTAAGCAGAGTTCATTGTTGGTCTGGTCGTAGATGCCAATGGACTGACTGTACGAGCCTGCTGCGTAGAGTCCATCTGTGCTGAAATCGAGGCATGAAATGATGCCTTTTTGTCCCTTTCTCGACTTTCGCTTGGGAATCGTGGGGTGTTTGGTACTGTCGCCTGTGTGCACATCGAATATCTCGACCATGTTTTCATAACCAGCATAGATCCTAGAGAGTGCGTGTTGGTATGTATGACAGCGACATGTAGCTCTGGATACTTACTTGGACCCATCCAGATTAAATGCAAGTACATTGGGGCCTACGAAACGCTCGCAGTGGTCAATGGCTCGATACGATGCTCGCACAGATCCAGTGTAGTCCCACAGTTGAATTGGATGATCTCGTACCGATGTGATGAAGCAGCATGTGGATGGATCTATAGGCTGTTTAGTCAGTCTGAGCTCATCAGACACATGTTCGACATACCCTGAGCATTCATCGATGGAAACCAAGCAAAATCGTACACTGACTCTCCCTCACGTATTCCCAAGGTGGGCGACATTGGCAAGACGGATTTACCATGCTCACTGTCTTGATACACATTTTCAGGCCTGTAGCGTCGAGCAAACTGGTTAGCTTCACGTTACCCGCATCCAAGTCGTACTATACATTACAGTTGAAACAGACGCAACACATCATCTGCATTGTTTGTCAGTAGACACGATCCATCTGGAGACCTATCGAAGCTTCAATGAGTACGAGTGATCTTTTTCAGCTGATGATTGACCCTACCCACCATTTAGCGTTACGGAAAAAGTTGTTGCTGGTCGATTGCTGCTCTATGTCCACCTTTTGCTGGATTACTGCTGCGTCTTTAAGCAAGCCTTGCTGTATGGTGTTGTTGTATCTGTCACCAGTGGAGCTGATCAGCGTACATGGCTCAGTGAAATTAGGAATAAAGACAGTGTAGCCATTCATTGCTGCTGTTGTTGCGTCGTCTGTCGCTACTTGCATGGGCTCATTCTCGACTGTATTGACAATGGCGATGGTCTCTTCAGTCTCTTGGACAACCGTTGAATCGAATATCTGTCCCATATACAAAACAATAAAAGTGTGGTGTAAGAAAGAGAGAAAAAGGTGCATCGTTTGACAGAGAGCGGAAACTGATATAAAAACTTTTCCTCTATACTGCTTTACAGTGTCAAATCAAAACGTCTCATTTTTATGCAATATGGTACACGGTTCATTCAATCGCATCTTTATTAAATACAACGGGATGTGGCAGATCAATCAGTGTACAAGCAGTGTATTCGCTGAAGCCCTTGGGAAGGAACGGATATACAGCAAGGGGACAGAGAGCAATCTCGGTCTTTTGCCCATCAATTCTATAGGATGTGCTGGCTAGTAAATTGATGTTTACTTTTTGTAGATGATGGCTGTTTCGAAAATCTAATGCCAGCAAAAAGGATACGTCTGATCTGTATTCTGCACGCACTGTACTGAAATCGAAGCGTCGTAGCAGGGGGCAGTGTGGCAGAATGTCGTTTTTGAGGGCCAAGTTCAGATCAAACCAGTCAGACGGGTCGAAAAAGTTGAATCGTCGAATTTGGAGCACTTTCAGCTTGTTGCTTGCCATACAGAGAGGTGGTGCTGGGTTCAATGCTACAGGACACACGCCAGAGAGCGTCAAAGTCTCCAAGTGAGGCGTATTGGCTAATATGTCAGACACTTGCTTTTTGCAGTTGCTTACTTGAGACGTAAATGACAAGTGTGTTAGATTGCTGAACGTCTCCAACAGTTTGAACTTGAGCGGCGAACGTTGCTTGTCATTCTTGTTGCTAATGAGGTGTAGCACGGTGAGTTGGTCCAGATTATTGAGAGATTGCATACGTTCCAGTTGCTTTTGAATGGTATAATGCCTAAAGCTGTAAAGAGTGCACTGACTGAGTTTTGCGGTGGTATTGGGTATAGACTGAACCACGCTTGCTGTCAGTGGCACAAGGTTGGAGTTGAAGACTTGTAAGCTTGTCATTTGAGATAACGCAAAGCTCATGTGCTGCTCAAATTGCTTTTCTGGTGCTTGCATTCCTTCCAGTCCATTACTGATTTTGTGCATGTCAACCGTTGTCAGATTTGGGTACTTTTGTCCAATGTAGTGAAGCCAATTGCCGATGGTCAGCACCGTCATCTCTGTCTCTCTGACAGACATGAATGATTTTGCCAGCTTGATCTTTAAATGGCGAAGGCTCTGCGCCGTCTTTTCAACAAGAACACCTTCCATATTGGCCCTGTGATACGGCAAAAAGTGGTTGTAATCTGCTTCGCTGTCAAACCATTTATCCAAATCCGTTGTCGAATCGCAGACATGTGTCGTGATGGAGATGGTATGTAATTTGGGGCAGTTCTGGTGCAGTTCCTCGAAATCCAAAAGACTGACAAACGTGAAGCGAGCGCAAAACTGTTCAAGAAGGGGTGCATTTTTGGTGAGTCTGATCAAAGATCTGAGGTTGTGCTGGTATTTTCCAATGGAGCCATGTCGTTTGTTGTAGGTGATGTTGATTGACGTCAAATGGACAGGCTTGGGCGCTTTCAGGAACGACATGAGGATGGGATAGCTACCCGATCTCTCGACAATGCCCTGCATGTACTCCCATCGTTGCACGCTCTTCTCCAAGGAGCTCAAAATGGCTGCTTCCATCTCTAAAGGTCGACGAGGCGCCTTGAATTTGGGATCAAAATCGGCAATATGAAGATACTTGAGCTTTGGGAACACCAACGAGAGATTCATAAAGGATGCGACGGGCAGTTCACAAAATGTCATGTCCAGACGATGCACTGATTCTCGACATGATGTGTCTGTAAAAAACTCGATGGTCTGACGCAGATGAGTTGAATTTCTAAACACCAGTGCCTGATACAGAATTGTCTGTTTCAAACAAGAGTGCCATTCTGGAGAGACCAAGTTGCACTGCAGTTTGTCTCTAAAGTTCAGGTGCGATAAAATGTAGAGCAGTAGCTCGCCTGGTAGTCTGTCCATCGTGTTGATATATGACGACGCTTGTTCTTGTCAGCGGACAGTAGGGTAAAAGGTGCGTTTTGAGAAAAGAATCTCATGCAAAAATACCAGAGAGCTGGGTTGAATGACTCCATTTGTAAGCAAGAGGGCTGCACTCACTACAAAATCATAGTGTGCCTGTCTATCATAGCAAAGTCATTATGTGGATGTCGGTTAAAGGCATCTCTAGGACAATTAATCTACAACGCATGGATTATTTTTTCCCTGAGTAGACGAGTAGTTGGTTTAGTCAAAACGTGGTTAATGGGCGGCGCTTAGTAGCCATTGTGTGCTGATCATCATGCATGGCAATCTATGCCAATTACAGACAAACCGAGGCCAAGTGAGCACCTCAAGAAAATGAAAGCAGGCGCTCGCAAAGTGGCTGATCTCTTGGTTTTGCAACACAAGAAAACTCATAGTGTTTGCATTTGGTGATATTACTCTTTTTCATCTGCTAAGCATGCAGTCTTGATCTTGGCAAAGAGATGAAATCTTCCATATTTGGAGAATATTGGCCGAATAAAGAGTGACACGAGCAGTGCCAAAACGGAAATACTGTGGCAAAGTCTAATCAGAAAAATTTACCAGTTACCATTGCCAGAAAGTTTAGATCCTTGATCTGTCTCGCTTCTATATAAATTGGTAGCCTTGTGCAATTGTCTGCTTTTTTTTCATACATTTTTCACTCATCTAAAGATGCAATTATTACCTAATGGCCAGGATGTCGCATCCTTATACTTTGGCTACAGCCCCAATCTACCATTGACCTATGTCAGCATGGTCCTATTTGGTCTTTTGTTCCTTGGATTATGCGCGCGAGTTTTTCTGTCACATAGCCGCATGTTCTTACTGCTGTTACCGTTGACATCTCTACTGCAGGTGGTCGGTTATGCTCTGCGCTACGAATGCGCCAACAATCCAAGCATGGGTCTCTTTACTGCCATGTCGATCTTTCTGCTGCTCTGCGCAAATGTCATTGCGCTTGTCAATTACAAAACGGTGAGAGAGGTGATTATCTACTCGGGAGTGGAAACGCGGTTTGTGGTCATTGGCCCTCGATTCGCAAAGATCTTTTTCGAATTCAACATCATTGCCTCTATTTTGCAAGGTGTCGGTGGCGGTATCCAGTCTGATCCAGACAACAGAGTCATTGGATCTCATCTGACCATTGCTGGCTCCTGTATCCAACTCGTCGCCTTGATCTGCTTTTTGATTGCTGCTCGTTACGTCCACCGATCCGATGATTACCACTTTCATGTGCATGGTAAAGACCCCAAGAGAAAGCTCTTTACTGTCATCTATATCACCACACTCTTGCTCTGTGTTCGTCTGGTGTACCGTATCGCTAGTTCTGCAGTGGGGGCCCAGGGTGCGATTGCTACACATGAATGGACATACTACGTCTTTGATGCCTTGATGATTGTATTGTGTCTGTTCTTCCACTTGGTGCTTTTTATCGGCAACTACCTGCCTCATGTGAACGAAGTGATAGACGAAGAAAACTATGGAAAGGAAATTTCATCAGAGCAGATTCAATTAAACGACGTGAGCAACAACAGCACCCAATACCAACAACATCAGCAATCAGCACCTTATTATGCTACTGCAAATTACACCCAGCAAACGCCAAATGCTAATGCGGAACCAGGCACCTTTGAAAAACTGATATCTGTACTACCAGTTACTCGCATTATCTATAGAATAGCCAAAAAGGCCTAAATACCAACCACACATGTACCTAATTTTCTGTAATAACTAATTACGTAACAAGACTTAGCCATCTTAAACAAGACAGATTAATTTGTTTATATTTTCAAATGCTTGGTTTTGTTTTTGCAATTCCATTCCAGTTATTTGGCTTTCGAGAGGTCGCACGTTTTAAGATAGAAACACCCAATTTTCAAAAACTCATGAAAAATATATAAACGCCCCAAAAAACTATGAAAAAATAATACGAGTATCCGTCAGAGTATGAACTACTGTAATATGTAAATTTGTTTCAAATCATTCAATATATGAGTGAAGAAATGCTCTTCAAAGTCGAGCGAATTTGCTTGAATCTCTCGAAACGGCATTCAGTCTAACCAAAAAAGGCGATTTTCCACAGTGTGTTTTTTGTTTTATTTAATAATATGTTAAAACACGGAATGAATAAACATTTTGAAATTATGAGAAGAAAGACAACGCAGTAACCAGTACATCAAAGCTCGTTAGTGTCAAGCTAAACTTTAAGCAGTGTGGAATTGTCTGACAGTAATGTTCACACAAAGACTTCTTTCAGCAATTAAGATCACAAATGAATACTACGATAGGTTCTTGAAGTACGCATCACAGCTTAGTAACACAAGCAAAACAACTCTAGATACAGTATACTTCAGCACTTTATCTATGGGTCTATAATATTTTCAGTGATCAGCGTCTTATACATGAAAGTACAGCAAACAGCTTTTTACGCCCATAAAGTCAATTACACTTTGACGTTATACCTGCCCGAATACGAAAACCGAGTTGTTGGTCTTCCTCATAATTGCTTGCTGCTAAAGATATTAATTGATCTAGAGTATTTAAAGCTTTTGTCATTATTTTAGAAAAGTGGTTCTCTTAATACACGATGATTTGTCCACCAACACACATACATGGCACTGATTAAATCATCAAAATCAACCATCAAAATCTCGTCTTCTAAGCCCTTCTAGATGCTTGGAATAGCGCCAAATGATTGCTTACAATTACCATATACATCCTAGACCTATATCTTTAATTTTTTTGGATCGATCCAAATCGTCGAAAATCCACGATTTTGCATGAGGTACCCCTCATGGTTTTTGTTAAAAATCAAACCATCGCAATTTTGAAGGCGAAAACGACACTTTTTACTATGGCATATATTAAGTCAAAATGACCGCACAGATGTAGGGTAACCTGTACAACTGCTATTTTGATCGTTGTATATGCTAAATCTTGACTTTTCCTGAAAAAACTGTTTTTTATATTTTCGCAAAATTCTTTATCTTTTCATTCCAAAAGTATTTTAAAATTGACACCATTGAATGCGCCTTCAAATTCTCCACTTAAATTTATTAGAAAGTAATATACCCTGAGCACACTTTATATAGCTAATTTTAACAAAAATGTTTCCAAATGTCAAATTATCTCGATATTGATTCAAAAAAATCATCGCAAAAAAATCATTTGGGTACAGTCACCACAGTGCAAAATGTTCATTGTACACGTCATTCAAATTTTGCGTGCTCTGTGCTGCGGCAGCCTATTGACTGCAGTCACCCTTAGCAACGCGTTTTTTTTTTTTTTTTTTTTTTTCTCGCACTGTTTTTGCACTGCACTTTTTTTATTAAACCATATACTTTTTATTACTATTGATTGAATACAACACCACTTTTGCCAAAAAAAGCATGCCTTTGCAACCATCAGTATTCGAGACGACACCTTTCAAGTTTGTTACAGTAGGTATCAGCCGATAAGAGCCATTTTTCGTGGTACAATATACAGTAATACTAATTACGCAGTTTATTTCAGGCCAGTTCGTTGCAATATATTGATTATGTTTGGTTTGTATTTGGTTTGTATATTCCCCTTCTTTGGTTGCCATGGATTTGGTTGTCATGGATTTGGTTGCCATGGATTACATTCATTCAACCGTTTACTACTGCTTTCTTTCTCGTAATACTGTGCATTCTTCTTTAGTTTGCTCTATATATATTACGATTTATTCTTTTCCCCTTTTCTGCACGCAACTATTTTTCTGTTGCTGTACCATAGCGTTATGGTATATCATCTTTTGATGCATTGTATCGCTGGCAGTGCTGCTCTATCTTGGAGTAGCCTTGCATTCTTTTTGTTCTTCAAGTATTACTTGTACTGTAATACTGGTTGTATTGGTGTTGTTCCTGCTTCGTATGAGGCAACCACGATACTTTTTTCTATTACTTTTATTTTCTTGTACTCGTCATTTTGATGATACACATTGCATGTTGTTACCTTTTTGTATGTAACTCTATTGCGATGTTTCTGTTCTTCATCACATCCTAGTGATGCCCTCTTGTTACTTTCCCTTCCTTTTTATGGTTCTTTGAGCCATAACCCTCTTTTTGCGTTGTTGTGTGGATATGCCTATCGTTGAAGCACAACTACACTTTTTGATTCAGAGGCTGGGGGTAGATAGGCTGCCCTCACTTGATTGGTATCACTTACTTGGTGCTAATTGAGAGTCTCAAGCGTTTGCACTATAAGCTGGGGTGTGTAGTAAGGCATATTCTGGCATTTTAGGGGATTTTGATGATAAAATTGCTAAATTACTGTATTTGGCAATGTTTAAAAGTCCGCCTAACCAAAAAAACATAGGGAAACCCTCGCAATTTTTTTTTCTGGTCTGGGGTGTCTGTAGGGCAAATAAAGCGTTGTGATTGGCTCAAATTTGGAGACAGCTCAGAGAAATAAAACATTGATATTGAAACTAAAAATGTGATTATAATGAGAAAAGCAGGATTAAACATTCAAAATGCATGGTACAAATGGCTTAAGGTAACTACACACGATACAACCATGAGTATCAGACATGCTCAAATACATTCACTTTCCTGGGAAAAAGAATTCTGAATAAATCTAAGCCTGTTCGTAACATCCAAAGGTACAAGTTTGCATTATATTGGTATGAAATCTATTAACGTCTTCAAATGTCAATCATCTGGCTTATGAAATAGACCTGTACCCATGTCAAATTTTGTAAGGAATACGGCTGTGCGGTCAGACCTTAGTCATATGGACGTGTTGCCGTTGATGGATGATGGACGATTTTCAAAATAATCAAATTTTGAGCACTGGTCTAGACAAGATTCATGTGGAAGGCGGATAATGACAAGTGTCTAGTGTTAACGGATTGACAGGTGGGGTATTAGAAAACACTTTATTTAAAGTTGCATACTATATCTTTGTGCTCGACACTATATCCTGCTTGTATACAGGTATTTCCGGCATGCAGGAGCAGGTCATCATGCGAGATCCATTTGTAGAAACTTTACTTGTCATGCCTCAATGCAGCTTCTAAGAGGCTATACCGCTTAACATTAGTGCTATCTACTGTAAATTTGAACTCTTTGTATACCGAATATAAAGTTGAAATAATAGTTACGTACAGTAGAATGGTTATTTTATACAAAAGATAATTCTTGAGATGGCTGAAGTCCTTAAATTTATTACCACCCTGCTGATAAACAGCAAAAATCGCTTAATTAATGAAAAACGATAGTAGCCGCTAAAGATTGGTTTATCTCGCTATAGACTCGTTTGAGTAATTATAAAATTGTAGCAATATCAAGTCTGCAACACTCATATTGAAGGAGAAAACAGGCTTTTCTCCGTTTTGTCAACTGCTTAAAACGCTGTTCGACCTGTGCCGCTCGAACATAAAGCGTGCTAGAGCCAAGCGGTTTTAAATGCAATGTTGCTCAACATCCCCTTTGTCAATATTATGGAACTACGATCGCTCAAGGCTTACATGTGCGTATAGTACACTGGAAGGCACGGGAGCATATTTAATGCGCTCTGATAAACACATAGTAGCCAAGTAACGCACAGCAGCATCAGCCAATAAATGCCTCAATGCTGTAATGATACACTGGTTATCCAATAGGGGAACACTCTTTTCCTCTTTTGTTTAGAGAATGTTCATGTATTTGCGGATCAAACAGTTTCAAACATCCTTCTTCTCTGTCTCTGGTTTTTAAACAAGAAGTATAAATATAGGAACGAAAAGTAGACTTCAAATGACCACCATTCCTCCATCATGCCTGATAAAAAACCTTCTGCTACTGCTCCCTCTTCTCCAGTGCACATTAGGGTCCCTTTAAACACACATCCCTCTCATCTTCTGACACCCGGGACAAACTATGGAGCCATCTTGGACGACAACAATAGCAGCAACTTCTACTTTAGTGCACATGGCGACTCACATCACGGATCTCCTTCGTCATTTCGAGGCCATCTGGAGTCCTTTGCAGGCTCATATTCTCGGGCATCTGCCTTGTATATGGCAGAAAACCTTAGCATTGCCGCGCCCTCCAACCCCGCCTCTCGACATGGCGAAGATTTCCTGGAAGAAGCCATAGCAGAGGAAGAGCAGACCAAAGCAAAGTTACTGCCACTTGATCATACACTGACACAAACATTGTCGCTTCATGGGTTTCCTCAACTGTCTCGTCCTACCACTGTGGCTTCTATAATTTCTCAACAGTTTCATGCGCATTCCAGTATACCAGCAGTAGCCGTACCCCGAAAATCAACATTTGTGCAGTCTGTATTCAACTCTGTCAATGTCTTGGTAGGTATTGGTGTTTTGGCTTTACCATTGGCATTTCGCTGTGCAGGTTGGTTGTGTGGTACCTTGATCTTTCTGTTTTGTGCCTTGTCGACCAATTACACTGCCAAGTTGATTGCTCGGTGTTTGGATGCTTGGCCCAATTCAACGACGTATGGTGATATGGGAGCAGCTGCTTTTGGCGATCGAGTGAGAACATTTGTCAGTGTAATATTTGTTGTGGAGCTGATGACCATCGGGTAAGACAAAATGTGCTTTTCATTTGTGTGTGTGTCAACCTGCTTTCTTATGCGGCTTTTTTGCATGTAGTGTCGCAATGGTGGTATTGTTAGGCGACGGCATCGAGTCTTTATTTCCCTCAGTGGACATGATATCACTGCGCATTGCATCCTTTATGATCCTCACGCCCATGCTATTCCTGTCCATCAGAAAGTTGGCTTACACCAGCCTTATTGGCATCATCAGTTGCGCTTGCTTGGTCACTATTGTCATCTACGACGGCCTCTCTAAAAAGGAAAAACCTGGAAGCTTATTAGATCCCATGGTAAGAGAGTCAAGATTGTAACACAACCTATGCTCAACCATATCTATGCAGCCAACAGAAGTGATTCCATCCGAGCTATACAACCTCCCTTTGAGCTTTGGGTTAATGATGTCGGGCTTCTCGGGACACGCTGTATTTCCTGCCATCTATCGCGACATGGAGAACCCCAAACACTATGAAACAATGGTCAATTTAACCTATGTCATTACAGTGGGTGTTTATATCACAATGGCTATTGCTGGTTACATGATGTTTGGGTTGGAAACAATGCAGGAGGTAAGAGAAGAAAAAAGAGTCAATGTGTGTATCATGTCCATTCATAACAAACATGGCTATTCAGATCACTCAGAATTTAGCTGCAACACCTGGATACTCGAAATGGGTAAACCGTCTGGCTATTTGGCTCATTGTATTGACGCCCATTGCAAAGTATGGTTTGATGATGAACCCTGTGTGTTTGACGTACGAGCTGTGGATAACAGGTTATGCCAAGGTGGAGGCGTGGTGCAAGTTTCATAGTTGGAGACGACATTTCATCACTGGCTCAGGTAAAATCGCGGCGAGTCTGCTGGTCATTTTGATTGCGACAGTGTTTCCTGGATTCGATCGAGTCATGGTAAGTGTTGTGTCTACGAAACAGTTGTAACAAGCGCTAATATGCATTCAGTCGTTGCTTGGCGCACTCTTTAGCTTCGGCATATCCGCTATATTCCCATTGATTTGCTACATCAAACTGTTTCAAAGCGAAATAAGCGCCAAAGAGTATGTCTTGATTTATACCCTACTCGCGACGTCAACGGCTATGGCTGTTGCTGGCACTATATGGAGCTTTCTTCCCAATGATTTATAAATAAATAAGGCGTTTGAACTATTACAACAGGAAGGATAATAAGATTTATTTACTACAAGATTAAAAAAATAGTGAGGAAGAGGGAGGGAAATGTATATATGATATAAGTGGTAGTGAACAAGAGTATTAGACTTCGCCTTCTTGTTCTTCATCTTCATGCTGGTAATCTTTCTTTTGTTTCAAAAACTCTTCTTCTTTGGTTTTGATGGCTCGAACTAAATGGTCGTCTTGTAGAGGTGGTTGTGATGGTGGTGATGAAGAGGCAGCGGCTTTTTTATCATTAACATCTAGATTTTCCATGTTACTTGATAGCATGTCCCATTGCTGGTTGTTTTTGTCTCCATCTGCGCTCTCAAAATCACCAAAATCATCATCGTCGTCGTCATTGCCTTGACTTGCAGCAACGTTGCTGTCTTTGTGGTTCTCCTGCTCTAATGCTACTTTGTAGGATGCTCGTCTGAGTGCTGCTCGTCTCTCCAGCTCTTCTGCGTCTGCTAGATGATCAAAATCATCGCCATCATCGTAATCTTCTTCATCATCATCGTTGGCTGTGTGGCTAGGAATGCGGCGAAGCGAGGTAGGCTGTGAGAATTTAGAAAAGTTTCTGGTCCAGTCAGGTGTGATATTGTCATCGTTTTCCTAAGTGTTATCGCGTATCAGTGAATGGGCCCATTATCACGCCTGCCATTAGCAGCATACCTCTTCATCGTTACTGTCATATTCTTCGTCGTCCTCTTCTCCATCCTCTGCACCATCTTGATTCACATGAATCTCGTTTTTATCATTGACAGAGAAACTGCCACTGTTGTAATTGTACTCTCTATTAAAGTCGTCTCTACCACTACACATGCTCGTTAGTGTGCCTTCTCTATCAGAAGCTGGTGCGCCTTTTTACTCACGTGATCCAATGATCATTGTCATCTTCATCATCCTCTTCGAAATTTCCATCCTCTCCTCGTTGTGCCAAGAATCGAGAGTATTGGCTGGCAGCAGCGCCTTCCAAAGCGTCCTCATCATCTTCCTCGTCGCTTTGTGGCACATCTAGATCGTCATTTGGACGTAATCCGCCAAGAGGTAGTTGATCTCGATCTTTTGTTTCCTTGAGTTCATTGTTGCAATAAGCGTTCCAGCTATCCATATCAATATCATCTTTGACAACGTGAACAATAGTCTCTGGGTAGCCTTCAAACAGCTTCATGATTTCATCAGAGATAAAGGTCAAATGGCCCATGTAACCTGCACGCATACCCTTGGGTTTGGCACTATTGGTAGCAGTGTTAATTGTAGTCAAATTAACCATTTCAGGTCTGCGCTTTACCATTCTTCGTCATTGGCCTTTTGAGCAATCACAATCTTGTCTGTCAACTGACCGTCCTTCAAGATGGAGATGGCTAAGCTGCGGTTAAGTCCTACATCCATGCGACCGTTAAAGACCTGATGCAACATGTCGTAAATCACATAGTGCAAAAAGTTGTTCCAAGGAAATGCGAAAAACAGGTCCTAAAGCATATTGTTTAGTCGTGGTCTCTCTCATTGCAACTGAGCAGAGTATCTCACTCACCACACAGATGGGCATGGCTCTGTTATCTACAAATTTGGACTTGAGGTAGTCGCCAACGGATAACTCGGGCTCTGCTTCAGATTTCACAGCTTCTTCGTCCGTCTTTTTGTCGTCTATTTCCTCTTTGGTGTCCTTTTCCTGTTGTTCCTGTTCTCCTTCAGCATCGTTTTCTTCCGGTAACTTGTCTTCCAATTCAGCCTCCTCTTCAGGTGTCATGGCGAAATTGTTGAGGTTGGACATATTGGAGCAGTGCAACAACTCGGCAAACAACTCGCAAATCTTGAGTCTTTCAAATCCAAGAGGCTCTAATTCACCCAATGTTGTGCGAATGGGTCCATTGACAGATCGAGGCTTCAGCAGTAAGTGTGTAAATTCTGGAACATGATCTCCCATGACTCTGAGCATATCAGCTAATGAAACCGAACCACCGGCACGGACGGCAGTAGATTGGTAATCGTACAAGGCAGCCACGGCAGGATCATTTTCCAAATCACTGTTATTATGTCGAATGATATCAATGATGATGGACACGCCGTTGATCAAGGTAGATGTTGCATTGGGCGCATCGGGGTCTAGCATGAATTTAGCTAATTTCTGCATTGTTGATTCGCTATGATACCATTAATCGACTTGTATTTTCTTGATGGGTTGCTATAGCGTACCTCTTTAAATCAACAATCAACTCGTTGATGCCAATGCTGGGTGATTCAGGCAAGCTGGTTTGAGACATGCGAATGATTTCACATATGCATTGCTGAGCAATTGAATGTTCCTACATGTGCTCATGATGAATAAAAGCCAACATACTGCCATGTGATCCTAATTTACCTCGCTATCAAGATAGGGATCCAATCTATCCACCAAATTCTCCAGCAAGCCATGGTCGCTCAACCACTGCAAGACATAATGTGAGTCTAGTGTCCCCATCTACACATGCTGTATCTCACTCTACCTTGACAACACCTTTTCCTTCAGGCAATTCCTCCATGCGGACCAATGTCAAGAGCAAATCCATGATGGCAGATGTCTGCAAATGGGATAAAATCTTGTCCAGGTTATCGGCTTCAGACTGAATAAAGGTCATCATCTAATGTACAGTGTTGAGTATCTGTAAATTGCCCGAACACACACACACACAAAGAACCACTTGTTACCTCAATAGGATATTTAGACAATAACACTCCAATTGTTTTGCAAAAATAAGATGCCTGCAATGAATCCAGTCCAACGTCATGTTGTTCATTGCTGTCTGCAGTGTCTGAGGCTCGTCTTGTAGGATAGGCTGGTGTATCCAAATAAGCCCAGAATTCCACCAGCAAATCTTTATGCTCAAGCACAATGGCATCAATGATGGGTTGAATTTCGCATGCAATGATCTCGCTTGCTAGGAAGGGATATCTAACAAGCGTTGCGTCAGTTTAGTAAAAACATGAAATTCAGGCGTGGTCTTTACTTGAATCGTTTGTTTTCCTCCAAATCAGTAGCAGTAATATAAGTCAACAAGGCCTTGATATGCTCAGGCTTGCTCAAACTAAATGCAACATGTGTAAGTCGAGTTGAACGCGTTTCACACTCCATGCAAGCCATGCTACATACAAATCTACTAATTTTGGGTTCATTGACTTGGCTTCTTGTAGCAAGTCTTCTTCTTCCAACACTTCTTCTAACGTAACATCTTCCTTGTCTAATAAAGTGTCTAATGTGGAACTATTGAAGCCAAACCGCCAAAACATGCTGTGTTACTTTTTTTCGATTTTTTTAAAAAAGGTTTTTGTAAAGTAAGTAGGGGTAGAGAAAAAGGGATCAAGAAGAGTTTATCAAGAGGAAAGAGAGAGAGAGATAGAGCAAAAAGATGCGTTAAAAAAGTAAGGGACTAAATAACGAAAAAGGAGAAAAATGGGCCCAGTGACCAGCTTTGAAATTTACATTGATGGCCTTATCCTCTCACCACTTTTTTATTGTTCTAATGCACAACTCTTACCTGTGGACTTTTAATACCAACATTCGATGTCATCAGCCTCGTTTGAAGGGGGTGTCATCTGGAGTGTCCACATTGTAGATTGTGTCGATCTGCATTTGATCAAATCATGTTGTCACATGCATCTGGAAATGTTTGTGCGCATTGGATCTGCCGGTGCTTCCTGCGATATGCTAAGGATGCGTTTGACATGTCTGGGTATCGTTTGTGATTGCGATCCATGGTGGTTGCTATGCTGTGCCTGGTTGCTAGGGCCATGCAGCTGTCAAAATGCTGTTATCAGATCAAAATGTTGCTATAGAGATACATGTTCAGATCCAATGCTTGTGTCCTTGGATGGCTAATCCTTCATTTGATAAGGTAATAAGACATTTCATGTTGATAGTAATGCCGTTTTGCGTTTATTTGATTGGAGGATGTTGCTGATGGAGTGATCTACTTACAGCAAATGTCTGCAGGATACCCAAATCTACTCGATTCCATGCTTAATCAAAGAGAAGGAATGGAAATGATCTCATAGAGCTGAAAAGCTTGATGTGCTATTTCTATGCCTTGCTGTTGTGTTTTGATGTCAAATGAAGAGAAACTACCATAGATACTCATCATGCGACCAGTGAGATCAACCAACATTGGAGTTGTCAAATAAAAAGGCCGGCTGCCCTGAGCGATACATGATGGTAATGATGATGACTCCAAATGAACTAAATAAAAAAAGCAAAAAGATGTTTCAGCTGAAGATGGTTATCAAAATAGAAGCGTAGCCTCCATACTCAACCTTTTTTTTGCTGTATGAATGTCCGTTTACCATGTTATACCAAGATGACCGATTTTCAACTTCAGTGTGATGCTGTATAACACTATCTGTGCTTGTTTTTGGGTGTGTCAATAGGCACATTGCATGATTTTTAGACAATTAAAGCTTAAAGAGCACAAGCGAAAAAAATCAGATGTTGTTTTACGATGGTTTCATACAAGATGAAGGAGGGCAATATAAAAGTGGAGTTTATCTCTTGACATTAACAACCCTCTCTTTTCTCGACAAAGTTTTTCAACCTTCCCTCCCTCTCTTTATCTATAAAATCATTCAACATGAGTACAAAAGCAATTAGTGAATATGACATGATCATCGTCGGCGCTGGTGTTGTAGGCTGTGCTGCTGCCAAGGCATTTGGTGAAGACGGACGCAAAGTCTTGTTGCTCGAGCGTGATTTGAGTGAACCTGACAGAATTGTTGGTGAATTGATGCAGCCTGGAGGTATGCACGCTTTGAGAAAGCTCGGCATGGAAGGTAAGATCTGATTCTTGAGCGCGCAAGATGCAAAATGATTAATCCATGTTTGTAGACTGTGCAGAAAACATCGAGGGCATCAACTGTTTTGGCTATAGTGTGTATCGCGATGGTGAAATTGTCGAACTTCCCTACAACAAAGATCCCACTACTGGTAAGCAAGCCCGCGGTATCGCTTTCCATCATGGTCGCTTCATCCAAAATTTGAGAAAGTCTGCCACCAACACAAAGAATGTCACTGTCAAGGAAATGACAGTGTCTCGTCTTCTGACTGAAGATATCGGTGAGAAGGTAATTGGTGTGGTTGCCAGTGTAAAGGACGGTAAAGAAGAAAAGATCTATGCTCCCCTCACCCTTGTTGCCGATGGTATCTTCTCCAAGTTCAGAAGAGAATTCACGGATCGTCAAACCAATGTCATGTCTCATTTCGTCGGTTTCCTCATCCACGATTTTGAACTGCCATACTCTCAAAAGGGTTTCGTTGCTATTGCCAAGCCTTCTCCCATCTTGATGTATCAAATTGCTCCTCACGATACGCGTGTTCTTGTCGATGTGCCCGGAGAATTGCCCAAGGTCTCTACAGGCGAGCTCAAAAAGTACATGGAAGATGTCGTCTGCCCCCAATTGCCTGCTAATATGAGAGAGAAGTTCATGGAGGCCGTTCAAACTGAGCGTTTAAGACCTATGCCCAGTGGTTTCCTCCCTCCTGCCATCAACCAACGCGATGGTTCTATTCTTTTGGGCGATGCCCTGAATGTGCGTTCTCCCTTGACCGGTGGTGGTATGACCGTTGCACTTGAGGATGTGCTCACCTGTCATGAATTGCTCTCCAAGAAGAACATTCCCTCTTTTACTGATTCTGACCTGATCATTCAAGCCATGGATGCTTTCCACTGGAAGCGCAAGTCTTATTCCGCTGTCATTAATGTATTGGCCATGTCTCTTTACTCTGTTTTTGCTGCTCAAACTTCAGATATGCTGGTCATTCAAAAGGGTTGTTTCGAATACTTCAAGTTGGGTGGAAACTGTATTGCTGGTCCCATTGACCTGTTGGCTGGCATGAATCACTCTCCTCTTGCTCTGATTTATCACTTTTATAGAGTGGCCATGTACGCTATCTTTATCATGATCAGAGATGGTGGTATTCTCGGTCTTCCCCAATCTCTTTACAGTGCTTTCACTGTCTTCTTTACCGCATGTGTTACCATCTTGCCTTTCCTTTGGGGTGAACTCAAGGGTTAAGCTGCTCACATACTTAAATCGCACTCATCACCCACATCTTTGCATTTTTTTTATTACACCACACATTCATACTACAAATCCCCTTTTTTTAAATCATATAAGAAATTAATGTAAATACATAGAAATTTAATAAAGAAAATGATCGTTTTCCTTCGTCATCCAACGTCATGAAAACATGTTTGAGATTAATAAAGCGTTTTAAAAAGGATTTCTCTAACAGAGACTAGAATAACTGGCTTTTCATAGGGGCAATTGCTCAAAGGAGGTAAAGCCCAGATCAGTTATTAGGTGTTTGCCATCGAGAATGGAATTCCTGCTCATCCATATAGGCATTCCACGCCGTTGCTGATCTTGTCAAATTGCTAGCAATTATGTATGATACCAAATTTAAGCTATTTAAAATGGTCTCATAATAAACCACAATACGGAAGCTTAAACCGAGACATTGGATTTGATTATCTTGCATGGTATCGATGATTCGATTGATGCATACCGTTCAAGCGTTGATTTATCATACTCAATCCGGGAATTTAATACAGCAAAAATAAAGTAGTGGTTTGAAACATCCGAATTAAAACCTAATAATCTGAGCATATGATTGACATTTGAAAATTAAACCAAATCTGTGTCGCGGTCCTCACAGTTGAAGAATGCGCCTGTGGAGGCTCTCCTCGCCTAAATCTTATTTGGAAGCGAGGTCTGCCAAGATGACACACTTGCGTTTCACAGTAGAAATGTCATTTAGCTGGATAATTTTTAGTATTTACGTGTACTTAGTATCACATTGTGCTATTCTGACGAATCTAGATGATGGGCCTGAGGTATACAGTACCTTTCGATTTGCAATCCTGTTTCTATTCGAGTAGAAAACATGGATTGATTTCATCAGGGAGGCGTTTGGCAGCCAAAAACGATTCATATTCCGACGTTGGCATTTCCACCCGAAATGGGAATTTTTTGTTCGAAAATGAATTTCGTCAACTTGTTTCGCCAAACTTGACTATGTAAGTTGCGAGATCAAGCCCTGCTATCTTAAGCTTTCCTAGAGTAATTTTGAATGCGCATCTAACTGTGTTAATCAAATTATATATTTCAAATGAAGCTATTGAGCAATTTCGGAAAATGTAGAATCGGGGTTTTTGCAAAAACGTTGAGATTTTACATATAAAGGTCTCACAAATAAAGTTTCAGGGCGATGCCCTGGATCGAGAGGAATAATTTGATTTAATATACATCATAGTAGAAGTGGTCATTTTTGCCTTCAAAAACGCGATTGTTTGATTTTCGATGAAAACCATGAGGGGTACCTCATGCTTTTTTGTGAATTTTTGAAGATCCAAAATAGTTGAGCAAAGGTGTCAGGAAGTAACTGCTAGATGAGAGCAACGGTTTGGTGCTATTCTCGTGGCATGTATAGGCGTGTATTACTAGAATTTGATGCTAAAATGTATCGAAATTGCGCTGTATTTTGCATATATCTGGGGTGTAGGAGGCAATGTAAGCGTATCGTTTGCCCATATATGATCTTTTTTGCGTTGATACAGACGTAAGGCATCCAGAAGACTTGATTTTAAAATCCTAATGGTGTAGCTTGTTTGTTGATAGGGAGTGTATAGTTGATGCCAGTATACATGATTCAATTGCAAAAGACTACTGTAATTTATTGTTTAAATGCTGTTTGCTTTTCTGACGGATCCATGATACAAAGTCTATATCCGCTTCAAATATTTAAAAGTCAAAGCAAGAATGCAACACAGCATGATTTGTATAACATTGTTCCGTGCTTCTAGCTAAATACACCACTGTAAATGGATTATTCCAGCTGGGGATTTCTCTTTTATGCTGAGCCATCATCCAATGTCAAGAGATCTAAACGAGGTTAACATGACCTACATACCAATTCAAAGATACGCTGATTCTGTTAAATTCACATTCCCTTTCACTATTTATAAAAGTACGCTCAAAACGGTTCGATTCCATTAAATGGCATTGGCTTGATCAAACGTTCTTGAAGTCTTCACCCAATAATCACCATGCTGGATTCCTCTTTACTCTGTCCATCACAACAAACAAGCTGCAGCTGTTCTAAATAGCTCATTAGCTTACTATGCTTGCTGCTTGATTGGGAGTACTCAATCGCTGCTGTATCCATCTTATAAATGACGCGGAGGAGTTTATTGAAGGATTTATTTTCACTGAGCAATTTTTCACGAATGTTGCATTCATAGTCGCTGTTGAAGCGTCTTTTTTTTGAATTTTGTCTTATTAGAGCTGTGCTCTTTTGCTATTTCTCTTTTTGCAAACGCTTTTCCAGATGGAAAATGGTTCAATTACACAGCTTTCTGAATCCTGATGGGCAAATTCTTCCCAAACGTCAATCTCATCAAGATAACAAGCAAGAGAGTGCTAACCAAATAAGCAACACCAGTAAACATTTTGCATACCTAGAAGGGCGAGACCTCAATCTTCGTATCAATGGCTGCGGTTATTTACTGTGGATCCAAACACTAATAGTGCATTTGAAACAACAGCACTGTGGTTCCTGCTTGTAGCATATACATGCCATGTATGCTGGATATGATGGACGACATGAGGGCAAAGAAACAGCCACTTATATGACGCTGAATGCCATTAACGCTTCATATGTAACACTGAATGGTCAGATAAGCAAGCAAGTCAATACGCTGAGCGAGCTGAATATGATGAATGTGTTCAACCCACTGACTAGATCTAGAATTCTTGCCCTAGATCTTCAATGTGAACACTAACTCATAAAGGGGTTTCTTTAATAGTTGCCCTACTGTCACTTTTCTAGCGAAGCTCGTACGATACGTCCGAGATGGGCCCATGTTCCTGTTCAAAGCAGTTACAATGAAAGCAAACCCCATGGCCCCACCACTGGATGTAAAGCCAAGAGCGACGGCCCTTCTTCCTTGGAAACATTGAGATATAATGGATAGAGCTGTTGCATTAGATATCTTCTTTCTAAAAGAGCGGCCCTTTACTTTCTGGATTTTTGATAGAAATGCCTGCAAATTCTGACATTTTTTCTTTGTTCAAGCAATTACATGCAACGGGGTCAAAGCGATATCGCATGTATCGAAATAGTAAGCCGCAGTAGTCCTACATGACCGCGATGACAAACATATTACGGAGACAATGAAAGCAAAGAGATACAATCTATGTATACGTGTACACTTATAGTAGACCTCTTTCCGAGTTTTTAGTTTAATAGTTTAGTGAAACTGTACACGGGCAAACATGTACCATGTTTAACGAAAAGTGTATAAATGTCACGAATAAGGAAATAAGCCGAGAAAAGACTGAGCATGGAATTCAAAGAGATTGGGAGTGTGTAGAGAGGGTTTGTGTGTAAAATCATGTCGTACACTCTAGTACAAACAACGGCACTATTCCGTCGTCAAACAATTTCTAGGTTAGATGAAGCCTTAAAATGGTAGACCCGAGATTACATATCCATCTAGATGAATGTCATTTAGAGTTTCATGTGTGTTTTTTTTTCAGGGCAAAAGAAATGACATCAAGATCTCTTGATGTCAGTAGTATAATTTATTGATAGAGAATATATCACTATTAAGTATTAGGTATTACAACATTATTCACGAGACATACACTTTTTTAGTGCACATCTGTATTAGAGAGTATGTAGGAGTATATTATTTTTTTACGGCACTTTCATCAATGCCTCAATCTCATGCACTTGCTTTGGTACCAGCGTCAAGTTTTCGTATCCATCTTCCGTAATCACAATAGTATCTTCAATCCGAACACCACCGACACTTCTATACTTGGCCAGTATGGAACGATTAAAGTAATCCTGATACCCTGGAAATTGTGTCCAAATATTTAACATGGCATCATTAAAATATAAACCGGGCTCCACCGTCAACACCATGTTCTTCTCTAGTGGTCTTCCAAGCAAAAACTCGGTGATGGTAGGATCGTCTTCTTCTTGCTGGCTCGTCAGTTTCTTGTCCTTTCTATAAAAGCAAGAAAAGAGCTTCTTTCAGTATACATATCAAGATTAATAGAGAATACTAGCTCTTACCCTCCCACATCATGGACATCTAAACCTAAGCTATGACCCAGGCCTAACGTATGGAACAAATGTTTTGAGTATGGCAACAATTTATGTAACACAATCGATCCAACTTTAATTCTTACCATGATAGTAAAAGGCACTGGGCACACCTCTTTGAATTAATTCATCTTGATCACCTACCAAAATGCCAATCTTGACCAGTTCATGGCATAGCACTCTGATGGCCAATCGCTGCATGTCAGTCCAGTAAATGCCTGGCTTGAGATGGGATAATACAGTCTATCGTAAAAAAAAAGGTGGTTATATGAGTCTGCAGTTTTACAACAACGGGATGCCTGTGGTGAATATGTACCTGTTGCATGTTTAATACAATATTATAAATAGCTTTAGCTTCTTCGGAAAAGACGCCCCGCACTGGAAACGTTCGTGTGATGTCGCTGCCGTAACATCCCTTTTCACCACCAGCATCGACAAGCACTAGCGAATGAGGGTCATCAGGTATCTTTTGATTGTTCTTTGAGTAGTGCAATGTGGCAGCACGAGGACCAGAGGCCACAATTGGAAGGTACGCTTGGCTGTAGATTTGATGTATGGCACAGTTCCATCGAAAGAGGGCAGCAAGATGGGCTTCCGTCATGCCAGGCTGAAAATGCTGCATCAGGGCAATATGAGCTTGTGAGGATCCATGCATGACTTGACGTATGAGGTCGATTTCCCAAGGAAATTTGATGAGCCTTGCTTCATTGATGGCTGGTGTAAGCAATTGTGTGTTGATAGTCAGTGTAGGCGCTATTTTGGCCAAGTGGGCTTGATGCTGATCGTTGAGGACACATGCAAATGTTGGATTCAATGTGCGGAGCAATCGCGGTAAATCGTCTTCTTGCACTATTTCATCCACATTGTACAGTGCCAGTAATTCCGCAGTATCATGCGTTGGGCCTTTCCAAAACACATCGCTTTCAGGCACATTGGGTGAAATGAGATAGACTCGCTCTGATGCTGAATCAAAGACCACCTGAAAACCAGGTTCATCCACACCTTTTTTTTAACATGGTGAGCCACACCTCTGCCATCAGAATTCAATTCACCTGACGTCCTTACCTGTCAAATAAAAGAAGTTGCTCTCTTGGCGAAACTCGAGGTCGACGTCTGTGTTGTCTCGTGTTTTCTCATCTTTGCCCCTGATGTATATCACATAGGAGGCTGCTGCTTCCATGCCCATGAGCTGCTTGACTCTGAGGCAATGCTGCTTTGTAGGCAGCACATTGCTTTGTTTGTGGGCAAAATAGAGTTTCTTTGGTGTAATAGTGATGGGATGAGGTGTCATGTAGATTGCGAAAATGTAAATAAATAAAGAGAGAAGGAAGAAAAAAACCTGTTATAAATAAATTGCGTTTAATTTATATATGGTAAAAAAAGAAAGTCTGCTGATGGCACACAAAGCAATTTTATTCAGGCACAGATGCCCTTCTTCCCTTTTTCCGGATCATCACCCCCATTTAGCCTTGTCGTAATTTCTTGCGCGCGCGCGCAAATGGAGCAGTGATGGATTAAGGCATAGCTCAAGCCACTTGTGATGCCGTACACATGACTACATCAAACGTGCATACGCTTATATGGGATCACTGCAAAATGCCGCTCTGCAAAGATTTCCAAATGCATTGATCACAATTTACCCTCCAATCACTATGCGTTATTTCTTCCATAAATGGTATTTCAACAGATCATTGCCTTTTGCCCGCCGTTTTACACATATCTTTGTATTTACATATTTCATAGGCTGAATGAATCGCCACACTTTTATTCATCATACTTGGCCATCACAGGATTATTCCTGATATGAGCTGTAGAACTATGGCCAGGAAAAGTAATATGGCTGCCAGGCTTGTACTTCATCTCCAATGCCATCAAATCTGCAAAATGATGATTAAACTTCTTTCTGGGCCACTGCTGAACAATCTCATCCAAGGTATCCTTGTTGTACAAATCTGGGTGAGCACCAACAACATCCAATGCGGTTGCTAACTGTATCAATTGTCCAATCGGTTGGATTCTGCCATCCCCATAATCTGTATGTCGGTTGATGGCTTCAGCCACGATATCTGCTGTTGCCTGCGATCCATGATGCTCGGTGATAAACTGGTGGCTGACCATAGCTCCCTTCAATTCAAATGACATGGATGTTGTCAAATGGTATTTGGGCGCTACGCCAATGTCATGCAGGATGGATGTCAAGAAGTAGTCTTCATAGTTGATCTTCCATTCGGGAAACTGGTCTTGGCTGACAATACGGCCCAGCAAAAAGACACGCTGCGAGTGATTGAAGATGGATTCATCCAGTTCCTTCTTTGCAAAGGCGGTGGCTTCTTGTACCAGTGGAGAGTTTGGCATTTCAATGTTCAAGATGGAGAAGTGCTGGGGAGTGTGGATGTTGGAAGCACGCAAGAGCTTTTCAACATCTCTCTCGACGCTTGAAGTTAGTAGTTCTCTTTCCATTTGGCGGCGGGTATACTGTAAAGCTATAGGGAAGAAGACAAATGTGCGCGCTGATTCCTTTATATAGCTCAAGTATATGGCAGGACTAGTAACCATCTCGCTCTCTGATGTACTGGTATGATCATGTGAATGATTAGTCATTGCTAAAGTCACATCAAACGCATGACATTCACTGTAATGGATGTATGCTGTGTCATAGCGTAGCAGCGTATTTTCAATTGTGCGTATGTCGTACTTTGATTAGCAATCAGACACTTTATTTATCAAAACTTCGCTTAAAAGTAATTCCACAGCTCCTTGAATTCGCGGCTGTAAGCATCAACTACAGAGGGGATATTGGTAACGATGATGTTCTCTCGATTACGGTATCTAGCCCTAGTAATGTATATGTTAACATTGGAAGCTCAACAACACGTACTGTATTTATACATACCCTGCAGACCAGTTGAAAGAACCAGTAATGACGGTCTTGTTGTCAATGACAGCAAACTTGTTGTGCATGAATTGATCGCTGAAGGTTGTTTAGGCATTAGTAATCACTATAGCAACCGCATCTCGCAGAAAAGAGCCTTTTTACCTGTTGTCCTTTTTGAAGGGAATACCAAATCGTTCATTCAATCGAAGCACATCAGCACCCTTACATTCATCCATTTGATCATTGTCAGTGATAATCTTGACATCAACGCCGCGTTGTTTGGCGTCAATCAGCACATCAGCTGTCTCGTTATCGGTCAAGGAAAAGACGCACACATACAAGGTCTCTTTGGCGGATGACAAGGCAGAGTGGAACACGCTGTAGCTATCTTCAGAAGGGAAAAACACGGGCATACAAAAGATGCCAGAGGGCAAATTATGCAAATACTCTGGACGGAATTCAGTAACACGAACGCGGTGGCGAGGATAACAAGGTCTGCTGTTGTTGTTGTTGCTGTTGTCATATTGAGCACTGTTGTTATCATAGCCGTTGCTGGAGTGGTTGTAAGTAAAGTTGGTGGTAATTGTAGTCTTGGTCTTCTTCTTCTTTTGACGACGACGCACAGTTTGGAACCCTCCAGCACCGCCAATCTCGCGAGATTTGACCTGAACTTGCTCAACTACCTCTTCGTATTCATCAGAATCATCCTCATCCTCCTCCCCTTCGGATGCATCTCCTTCCTCTTCACCGCTACCAGCATCGCGTCCGTACTGCTCCTCCTCCAATTGCTGTTGACGAAGTCGTTCGTGTTCAGCGCGTTCAGGGGCATAAATATCACTATTGTTTTGATCGTAATAGGCCTTCTTTTCAAGCCAAGCACTCTTGGATTCCTTTTCATTGGCTGCAGACCAGGAAAGCTTATTTGGCTTGGTGTCATCGTCATCGTCGCTGTCCTCCTGTTGTTGTTGCTCATGTTGTTCTAAAAATGGCTTGACGCCCAATGTAACACCAATGAAACTAGAGACCTGACGTTTCAAGACGGAAAGCACCTGCTTATCGCTCTCTGAAGACATGGCTCTGTCTGCGTTGGCAAACATGCTGTCTAAAAGCATGACGGCTTTGTCCACCTTGGGTTCTTGGTCTTGACGCAGCAAACCGTTCAAGTGAACAGACATCTTGTCGAGCAACGAGTTGCTGGAGACGATGGTATCGACAGATCGCATGGACTAATAATAGAGATGCCGTGATGAACGCGTTTATGAGAAATGTATCTGGGAGAAATGCTGGGCTTTGCTATGTTACCTGTTTCAACAGTTGAGAGATGCTCATAGGCTTATCGTTGTCCCAAGGAAGGCTTTCAGACATCTTTTAATCACTTGTAGTATGGTATAAGATAGGATATAAAGTTGTATAATAAAGAGAGAAAAGAAGAGAAGGGCGAGAAAAAGCTAAACTGTGATTAAGTAGCTATTCCCCATACTAACATCGGAAGCATATCCGTCATGTATTACACATTGGAAATTGGTGATGCCTTCCATTTATACACACCAAACCGTAGCTTTTATAGAGAGAAGCGTGGATCTTTTATATGATACAGAGTGTCCAGAGCATGAGTGGATACAGAAAGAGGTGTCTAAACCTTGTCATGGCAGCTATAGCATGGACATTCCTGCTTGAAATGCAATTATCATGGTGATGTGCCTTGTTGCACAAGAACTGTTGCACTTCAACTATGATCTTCGCTTCCCATGGAGTCATGGCGATATAAAATTTGACAAAGAGATGCTTCTGATGTCAAAAAAAAAAGACGGGTCCACATATGAAATGTGCCTGATGTGTATCTCATGAGCAATCAGGGTACACCTCACAGATAGAGAGACGTGATACCTTGCTGCTTTCCACTAAATTCATCAAGCGACGCTTGAATGAGCTAAATTGATGTCTCTGTTGTCATTGTCTCACACCAACAATAGTGCCTAGGCACTGACAGTAAACAAGATGATGTAGTAGTAGCATACCCAAATTTTGCTGACAAAGATGTTTTAAGGATCGCTATGATCCTTTATTCTGTCATCATGATGCCTTATCGTTTTGTATATAAGCTTTCTACTTTGTGCAGATTCAGGCACTACTCTTGGGTATCATGGAATGCTTTTGTTGGAAAGCAGCTCATTCTGTATACAGCAGACCCTGATTTGTATCTATGAAACCGATAGAATGTTGCATATTGAAACCGCAGCATTGGTAAAATGTTCAAGCATCCTATATTTCAAGCCCCCAGAAGGGAAAAATTTCTTTATTGGGCGCCTTCTCCGAGAACGCCTCCTCCCTATAACCACATCACAATAGACATTTGGGTATTGTAGAAAAACAACGTGCTGGACCCTCTAAAACAGAAATTCAATATTCAACATCTGAGTTGAACATTGCTTCAATCTGTAGCAATTTGCTCTAATTGTATCAAATGAATT
The DNA here is from genome assembly GCA_010203745.1 of Mucor lusitanicus. Lineage (NCBI taxonomy): Eukaryota > Fungi > Mucoromycota > Mucoromycetes > Mucorales > Mucoraceae > Mucor > Mucor lusitanicus. Next base: position 2,741,076 of record JAAECE010000005.1, on the reverse strand, counting down.
GAAATTGAGTGCCATACGCCACGATGTTACCCAAACTTAATTAAAATCTCATGAATTTGCAACCGTTTCCCGCCTCAGACTATGGCGTATGTTGCTGTAATTGATACGGAATCCTGGGTTTCAACCCTATTACAACCATGAACCGTGGCTTGGCCTTGGCAAAAAAAAAAAAAGAAAAAAATCTATAATAGACATCTTGTTCCCTTATATGGGGGTCCTCTTTCTCTCCTTCATCTTCCTCTTCTCCTTCTCGTTAGTATCTTTCTGTTTGGGTGCATGACACAAGTAAACTATGTTACAGTTCCTGTTTCAAAGGAGAACCAGGCCGAAACATTTACAGTCAACGCCAGGTATCGCATCATTCGCAAAGTAGGATCTGGCGCATATGGCACGGTGTGTTCCGCGTTTGATCTGCAGCACCAGCAATACTGTGCCATCAAGAAAGTGTACCGAGTGTTCGACAAGAAGCTACTGACTAAGCGATGTCTCCGTGAGATGAAATTGCTGCGTCTCTTCAACAACCATCCTCGCATCATTCAACTGTTCAACATGGACATGCTGCAAGGCTCTGACGAAATCTATCTGATCTTTGGCTGCATGGACGCCAGCTTGCACGACGTGATCCATTCAAAGCAGCCCCTGGATACCGTGCACGCTCAATGGTTTCTGTTTCAATTGCTTTCTGGTTTAAAGTACATTCACAGTGCCAATGTGATTCACCGAGATTTGAAGCCAGGTATAAAAAAATTGTCGGATCATCTTTGAGCATGGACTGATCTATATGATTACATGTAGCCAACATTCTTGTCAACAAGGACTGCGATCTTCGCATTTGCGATTTCGGTATGGCTCGAAGCTTTGATCAAGCAGACACCACGTCCTATTTGACGGAATATGTCACGACGAGATGGTACCGCTCGCCTGAAATTATGGTGAGCAGCCAGAATTACAGCAAAGCAAGTATGTGTGTGTAACAGATGTAATGGGTTACCTAGAGTTATTTTTAACTCGTATTACAGTCGATATCTGGTCTGCTGGTTGCATCTTTGGCGAAATACTGGGTAGAAAAGTGCTGTTTCAAGGCAGGGATCATGTCGATCAATTGCACAAGATTCTTGGCATTATGGGCCTCCCCAAGGACATCTCGTTCTGGGATCTCACGGAGAATGTATCTGCACATTTGCAGTCGATTTGTACCGCAGACGGATTGCCGCTCCCCACAGAACCTGTCAACTTTGCAACACTATTTCCCACAGCACCGCCCGAGGCCATTGACGTGTTGAAGGGCCTGTTGAACCTCAATCCAACAAAGCGATTGACTGTAGAAGAAGCCCTGAGATGTGCATTCATCCAGCCCTTTTCTGATCCCATGGAAGAGTCCTTGATGCCCCCCGCAACGCCATTACATCAATACAGCTTTGAGAATTGCAATGACGAAGCTGATTTAAAACAGATGGTGATACATGAGATTGAGTCCTTTAAACATCAGCAAGAAGAGTTAGAGTTGGACATGGAAAAAAGGCAACAAGCAATGCACGCTTCAGCTTCGGAGATCTCGCCCGTGCCAAGACGATATCATACTATGGCCGGAGACGCCGAATCCTTTTGTACAACGCCTACTCAAAAACTAGACCATCTTCCTTCTGCTACAATGAGCTTGTTTGAACAACACACACCCTATGTCACATCCAATGCTGCTACTAGTACGGTCGTATACACACAAGACCCACTGGTGGGTGAGCCTGAGGAATTGAGTGAAGATGACAACTACTCTTATTTGTGTGAACTCATCAAAACGACTCCTGGTATTTCAGTAGAGGATCCTGATCGTCAAATAAGAGAACCACCTCATGGAACAGCTCGCCAAACATTGGAGCGCGCTCTCAGTGGATCTTGGTAGTAGTAGCATGTGAAGCTTCTCATTGACGATGCTCTTGTATATAGTTATATTTAAATTTAATCTAATAATAATATATACCTTGTTTTTTATGCCATTCAATCAATCAGTACGTTGCTCTGCTTGTTTAAATAAGGCTCTACTGCTTTGACTCCAGCCTCATCTTTTTTTTTATTATTAGTAGCTTTTTACAAGCCCGTCCAATACTCGCTTTTTACCGTTCAACTTGAATTTATATAGCTAATGGGTTCATGTATACGACTAATGTATAGAAAATGCTATCATGTAGCTCAAAGTGTCGAAATAGATCTCACAAACGTCCCCACAGCTGTTTCAGTAAGCTATTTACCTGCTTGAAGATCCATCCGCCTGCAAAAAAATGATTCAATCTCAGTTTGTCACTATAGATCCAGATGATCCAGAAACCTGTTTTTGGGATCCCAAAATCACCTTTTGGTCAATTTCTCGAAATTTTGTTAAGCATACCTAGGTATGTTTATAGTAAAAATAGCATCGGTAAAAGATTTTCTATCTAGGCGTACCAATTTTATGAGCATCTTGCACCAAAAACGCTGCGCAATTTTGATAAAACTAAAAACACGTTTTTGCCCAAAAAGGCAAGATTTTGCACACCAAACATGTCAAATAAGAGTTGCATATAAAAGTTGAAACAATTTGCAACATTTTGAGCTTAGGAATACCTTAATAAAAAATGGCTCCTTTACCTTGAAAAATGGGATCAAAGAAAATTGATGAAAAATCATGCATGGTAGCAAGGGTTTTGGCATCGATTTTCAATGAAAAATCAATGACCAAAAAAATGCGAGAAAAAAATACAGCAAGCATCTACACAATTAGAGAAATGGTTTGAGCTATTTTTCTGCGTTTTTAACGCGCTGTAACTGCTTTGAAAAATCCTTTAAAGTTATCGTCTTTGGCGCGATTTTGGAGAATAATTGCCTGTATTATCACCCAAGGAGTTTTTCTGCGATCAAAAATGGTGGTATGCTATCAGTCCCGTGTTCAAGAATGATAATAAAAAACCTGCCTGGCTTTTTAAACGCTCAATCGCACATTTTTCATTGAAACAAATGGATTCAAACATTCAAGTACAACCCGAAGACAAGCCTAATAGTCTTTTACCCGTGACCAGAAAACGTCAATTGAGTAACGGTGGGGATGCACATCCAAGAACCAGCAGAAGAAAAACGATAGGCACAAATGCAGAAGAAAGTGGGCAAGATAAAGAATCCAACAACGCAGAGGAAAAAGAGCGACAGAACATGGCATTGCAACTATCAGGACAGGTTCGCAATCAAGCCCTTTCCATTGATAGATCGTCAAGAAAAGCATACCAGCGCAATTACTATTTGGCACGCAGGCTAGAAAGAGGCACGGCGCCTAGAGGAAGAGGACGGCCTAGAGGTCGTGGTACACTGGGAGCTGGATTGCCAAGAGGGTCAGAAACAAGATCAGCAACAGAAATAGCAAGAGGAACGTCGAGAGTGAGGCCTCGGGGAAGACCTAGGGGATCAACAACTGGCCGAGGTCAAACACGATCGCAAGAAGAAATCTCAAGAGGTGTTAAAGCTGAGGAAACGGGAGATGAAGCACCGAGAGTCTAGGAATTACGGCCACGAGATGCAAGAGACATACAGCATGCGCACTGAGCGAGATAGCCAGCAAATATTTTCGACTAGAAGAGCAGATAGCTTGGGAAAACCTTAGAGAAGGCTTTGAGAGGCGAATCAGACAAGGACCAATTGTCATCTGCTACTACTGCTGTGGTGGGCTCTTCTTTAAAGGGTCGGTAGCCAGTGTAAAGCGAGAATACATAGCTAGCCGATGACATTACGGACAAACTGTCATCGAAAGTGCTTTCTAGCTGGTGACAAACGGTCATCTGGTGATTCCTCCAACGGACCATGTCAACTATATAGCAGACAACGATGACTTTGATCAGGGCTATTTCTGCGGTACGTGCAGACATTCAATAAAAAAAAAAAGGCAGATCCCTACCTTGGGGTTATCGAAAAGATTGGCTTTTTCAGATGTCCCTGATTGTTTTTAGAACCTCACCAGACTTGAAGAGAGATTGGTGAGTCCACGTCATGTCTTTAGCTAAATGATAATACAGCATGATGGCTGAAATGAAAGGTAAATATACGCTTAAAGGAAAAGCCACTGAAGCAATAGATGAAGCTGGTAGATTCTGTTGCCACGCGAGATACGGCCATTCAAATTTTGCATTAATTGTCCAACATTGCTGGTATATAACATGCACATCAGCGCTATTGAGTAACATGACGCAATGATAAGCGCAAAGAGAAGGGGTTTTTCGCACGTTTCCATTTGTTTGGGCTCTGATTTTATCCGATGCATTCAATTCATCCGCGTTTGAATTTCAAAAAAAGGTCGCAATGACACCAACATGAAGTGAGATTTTTTTAGTCTATACACTTTAAATCTCTCAACCAATTTATCAAACATTGATTATATGCTTTGTAACCGTCAAATCAGAGCCCCAGACCCACACACACACACGCATTTATATATAGAAGTGATTCCAGATCCCATAATGTTTCGCATGAAAATCCACTTCATGACGAATAGGTATGGCGAAATGTGTTGCGTAGCATTAATAATTTGACTAGCTCTATAAATACGTCAAATCAATTTCCCAGGTTCTTCTTCTTCCTCTTCTTCAACAACTCTTCAACAGATTTTTTTTCCTGCTTTTAAAAAAAAATGTCTTATCGTGCGCCCTCTCCTCCCTCAACGGGATATAGTATCATTGACATCCGTGGTCCTCTGTATGGCGGCAAGAATGACACTCAAGATGTCACTGCTAGACCTCCTTCGCCTCAAGCTTCCGATAACTCCGAGGATGCTTTCAATGGCTCAGATTTGGTCAATACCATCCTGGATTCCTTGGACAAGCCTGCGAACCACAAGTCTATTCCTACCTACATCTTGTACGATAAGAAAGGCTTGCAGTTGTTTGATCAAATCACTCAATTGGACGACGAATACTACCTCACTGGTGCAGAACTGGACATTTTGATCCGTCGATCGGAAGAAATGGTGGACCGTCTCCAGGATGGCAGTGTAATTTTCGAATTGGGTGCTGGGTAAGTGTAGTTTTAGCGTCTGTTTTTTTTTCTTCTATAGCACAATTTGACTCATTTGATTTTCTTTAGTGCCCTTCGTAAGACGCAAGTTATTTTGAGGGCCATTGAGAAAAAGAAGGTGCATGTGACATACTATGCGTTAGATCTTGATCAACACGAGCTAGACAAATCATTGGCTTCGTTGGGTGAATTCCAGTACGTTCAACTGCACGGTCTCCTGGGCACGTATGATCAGGGCATTCCATGGGTCAGCAAGCACTTTACCAACAGCAATATCCAAAAGAACTTTCTCTGGATGGGTAGCTCCATTGGCAACCAGAACCGCCTTGAATCTGCCATGTTTCTCCGCAAGCTTCAGCGTATGTGTATGGAACCTGGGGATCTGTTTGTGATTGGGTTCGATAAGCGAAACGATCCTGAGAAGATCGAGCTCGCTTATGACGACTCTCGTGGTGTTACGCGTGAATTCATCTTGAATGGCTTGGATCATGTCAACCGCATCATGGGCAAGGAAAACTTTATGAATCGACGCGATTTCGCCTACCACTCGATCTATCAAGAAAAGCAAGGCCGCCATCTCTCGCATTACCGTGCCTTGAAGGACATTGTGATTTCCTACAAGACGCCTCAAAAGGCCTACTCGATCAAGATCCAGAAAGACGAGCTGATCCACGTTGAACACTCTTACAAGTACTCTTTGGACGAAATCGAGAGCATCCTGACCGCAGCTGATCTCAACATGGTGAATTACTGGACAGACTCCAAGCAGCAATACCGTCTGGTGCTGGCCGAGAATCGTCCTTTTATGTTTGAACGAAACATGAAACGTATCCATGCACTGTTGTTTCCACCCAAGGAGGTCTTTGATCAAGAGCCCATTAGCTGCTATCACTGCAATGAGGGCCAATTCGACTTGACGAGGGCAATCGAAAGCGACGAATCGGCTACCTTTGACTACGCATTGAACAAGACGTGGCCTATTGAAACGCTTCCTTCGCTGCATGAGTGGCAGGAACTCTGGAAATCATGGGATGTGGTGACACAGCAGATGCTAAACCATCGCAAGATGCTGTTTGAACGCCCCATTGCTTTGCGTCATCCCTTTATCTTTTACCTTGGACACATTCCTGCTTTCCTGGACATCCAGCTCTCGCGTCATGCTGTGGACCAAGATCTTGGTCCCACAGATCTCACGGAACCTGCATCGTATGCTGACATCTTTGAACGCGGTATTGACCCTGATCTGGACGATCCCACTGTCTGCAATCCACACTCGCCTGTTCCTGCCAATGACCACGAATGGCCAGCAATTGACTCTATCCTGGCTTATCAAAAGAGAATTCGCGAGCGTCTGCAACGTCTCTTGGTCTACTGGGAGTCTGAAGCCTTCAAAACTCAGTCTTCCAACTGGGTTGACTCGAGACAGCGTCAAGCGCGTATCGTGTGGATGTGCTTTGAGCATGAGGCCATGCACCTTGAGACCCTCTTGTATATGCTGATCCAAAGCCCCAACGTGCTGCCTCCCAAAGGCATTGCCCTGCCTTCTTGGAAACTCTTTATGCGCTCCAATGCCTTGCCTTCATTGACGCCTCTATCTGAGTCTCCCCTGATGAAACTGCCTGGTGGTACCATCTCCTTGGGTCACGACGATCACGAGTCGCTCGATCACAAAAGCAAGGGACACGAATTTGGCTGGGACAATGAGAGCCCTGAGCGTCAGGTGTCCATTGCTGCTTTTGACATACAAACAAGACCTGTTACAAATGGCGAATACTTCCAATTCCTTCAGGACACACAAGCTGATTTCATCCCTGCCTCCTGGTTGAAGCAAGATGATCAGATTTTTGTCAAGACGGTCTTTGGTCCTTGTCCTCTTGCCTATGCTCAGCATTGGCCCGTCCAGACCTCCTACAAGCAAGCAGACCTCTACGCCCAGCACAAGGGGGCTCGTCTTCCCTCTGAAGCTGAGATGATTCATTTCCGCGATACTGCTACTACCGAGAAATGGCCCAACATTGGTTTTGAAAACTGGTCTCCTACTGATGTCAGTAACGAGAGGGTGCATTCTTTGGGTGATGTGTGGGAGTGGACAAGCACAGTTTGGGATGCGCATGAAGGCTTTGAAGCGTCTCAATTATATCCAGGTTATTCAGCTGACTTTTTCGATGGCAAGCATCATGTTGTCTTGGGTGGCAGTTGGGCTACACATCCTCGTATCGCTGAACGCAGATCATTTAGAAATTGGTATCAAGCTGGGTATCCTTACGTCTTTAGTGGCTTCAGACTTTGCCATTGAGTAAAATGACGTTGTATTATTATCATTTGAATAAAATCAAGGGAGTTGACACCCGTGAATTTCACTATACACTGTATTATACGTGTATGCGGTATAATAGTTTGGATTTATAACATATAAAATCACTTTTTTTGTGCCTTTATTCGTCTTTTAATATGGTCCGCACTTGTATAACTTGCCCCGGATTTGGTGGTCCCTAAGAAGATATATTTAGGTGGTCCGTATTAAGCCTGATTAGTGAATATCGATTTGTAGTAACATTGGAATTTCACATCTTATCTCTGCTGCTGGGCTGGGCTGATCAGAGAATAAATACCTCACATGACGTGGATAGTTCTTGTTTCCAAGTTTTCACACATTCATTCTTTTCTATTGCCTACTTGCGAAATGCGCAGTAGATGTTTGCTCAGTTGAACAGATATTCGAGATATTGAGAACGTTTCTTTTTGATTGCTCTCTATCTTGTAAACTGTGTCATGTTAGCGGAGAGAGAGAGAAAGGTGAACGATATCGCCTATAACTAATACGATGGCCCTATCTCGAGGCGATAAATGCAGGAATTTGGCAGATAAAGAGGCCTGTAAATTATGCCAAGAAACAAAGCATCTTCGGTGTCCCATGTTTTAGCTCATTGTACAGACGAGAATTCATGAGAGAAGCTAAATCTCATTCGAGTGCATTTTGAACATGGATCTCATTTACTATACCCCTGGGCGGAATCTGATTCATGTTGACAATAGCATGAATCGCATGAGACATGGCCACTCACATCCACCACATAATCTTGCCTCGCGCAACTAATTACCTGCGACCAAGTGTTTGAGATTTGAAGTGAATCACACTATTTACAGCCAGAATAGGGATCATGTCTAAACAATGACCTGTCTAAATTGAAAAAGCTGGCAAAACAGACAAAAAAGCGAATTCACACAAATCGGTAATCATCTTAAAAAAGGATATGCAACAAACCATATGACCTTTTCACGCATCATTCTGTTTACGACCTGTTTGTGGCACGCTGATGATTGCAATCTATGCACGTTTTACACATCATGCTGTAAGTAGTATACTCAAAGGCCATGACACAGATACTCTAAAGCAGGCTGTCTGTATATATCAAATATGGGCACAAGTCAACACAAGAGTGTGCGTTTCAATCAAGAATGTTATCGGTATACATGTCATCATGTAGTATGAACCAAACATATGTGTGCGTGCTGTAAACATACATATGATATCAAAGTAGAATCATTGCTTTATCCAGCAACATGCTGCACCCAATGAGAATGCATACACACGCATACTACAGATTGCTCTTGCTCGATACTACACACTTCAAATGTAGAAATAGCTTGGGGGTATTGGGACATCTTCTTTGCTCTTTGTACATGTCACATGCGCACAAGATGTTACACTCTCTGGGTCTTCAAAATGTGCACGTACCCCCTTCTTTTTTGTATCATGTTTGCAGACTTAATTTGTACAAATGTTGCTCACATTATTGGTTCATTGTAGTGGCATTGGTGGTGTGTGTGTGTCTATTGCGACGGCTATAGTACTAGTACGTCTGGAACACCAGAACAAGATCTCATTACTGCTTGTTTTTAAATTACTATATTCTGATCCGCCATTTCGCTCGAGCGATTTTGGTGATTAAAAAAAACGTTTAATGTTATATAGTTTAATAAATGTGCATCATAATAGACTGTATCCTATGCATGATTATGATGGCGTAGTGGTACCTGATTGCAGAAAAATCAAATTTTTCCTGGGTGTGTGTGTTGTTCAAATAGATCTACTTGAAGACATGTTTGCTTCCAATGGCCTCAATTGGCAAATCACATTTGATTCGAGCGTCATTATCAAATGCGCTGTGGTGTGTCTACTATCAGCACAAGCAGCAACAACGGCATCAGAGTGATATACTATAGCAGTAGTATAGATGGTGTACCTGTTGTTTACATACAAGGTTGAAGCTCAGCGGGCAAAGTCTGGTCAAGCCATGGTTACATTTGCTCTCTCTCTCTCTCTTTACAGTTTTTATATTCGCCTTGTTCTTCCCATTCTTATTTATCTCCTTTTCTTTCTCTTTTCCTTCTCTTTCTGAATTTTGCCCCAATTTCAATCCTATACCCTTTCCACTCTCATCTTGAATCACAAACAAACAAACAAACAACGACCACCACCACATCAAGATGCCACCCAAAGACAACAAGGAGAAAACTCAGCAACAGCAGCAGCAGCCAGCGACAGAGGAGCAGCAGCCAGTGACGACAGACGAGGCCAAGAGCAGCAAGAAACCTGCTGGAGCACCCAAGCGGCAAAAGATCGTCAAGGCCTGCAAAGACTGTCGACGCAGAAAGGTGGGCATATCTCCAGTGTGCGTGCCTCTGTTGGCCAGATGATAGTAACAATATACATACAGGTCAAATGTGACGGTGCAATGCCTTGTGGTACATGTCGAAGATCCTCGATAGATTGTATATTTGAATCAACATCACCAAAGCGAGGAGCAACAAAGCATTATATTGAATCATTGGAGAATCGCATTCATGTGATTGAAAGAGCGCTAAATTCATTAGGTGGTCCTACAATGCAGATAGTGGAGGAGGCTGTGCGTAGGCAACAGCTGGTGGATGAAAGTGGAGTACAAGAGGGACAGCAAGGTAAATTCAAATGTCATACACACGCAAGACAAGCTATTTTTAACAGCAACGAGTGTGTGCAGTCTTGCCTGAAGATCGATTCATCCTCAACGATCTCGGCAGTCCTGGCTACATGACAGACATCCATTCCTCCATGATGTACAGCCATATCCACGACTCGCAGTCCTCCAATTCGTCGCCGTCGCCAAAGAGCATCCACAATCTGTCGTCGACGCCCCGAGAGGACATTGAGATTGAGCAGTACCTGAGCCAGATCCAGCCCCACTTCCCCCTGTTTGTGCCCAATTACCTGACCCGCCAGTACCATGAGCACGAGCTGCCCAGAATACTCGTCTATGCAATATGCGCACTTGGATCGCACTTTCAGCAGAACGGCGAGGAGGAGAACTACTACCAAAAGGCCATGATCCTGCTGGACGAGTCGATTGGCAGACCGACCATTGCCACTGTCCAGACACTGCTGCTGCTGATCAAGTACATTGAATGCAAGCACAATGCATTCTACTTTGAAAAGATCAAGAGCCTCATGCTGAGAACCATCGAAATGTGCAAGATACTAAAGTTGCATCAGCAGCTTGTGATCAACAACAACAGTCCCGATCCTGATGCTGAGACCAAAAGAAGAGCGTTTTGTATGGTATTCTACTACAACACCCTTATAAGGTAATTCAAAACACACTGCCCGAAAAGGCAATTTCTGATTGTATTTTGATAGTGTGGAGCAAGGCATTGAATCCAACTTTAGCATCGCGTCCCTGGATGCGGTACTGCCGTCCATGGAGGAGTCCAGCTCCATCGAATGCCTGAGATACATGACCTCCTTCTCGTTCACACTGTCGCAGATTCATCAGCACATCCACCGTGTAACAGCGCGACAGAATCTGCAAAACGATAGACGCAGCGAGAACCAAATCACCGAAGAAAACATGGCACTGCTCCACCTCCAGGTCATGATTGAGAACGATCTGATCCATCTGCCGGCCCACCTCAGCTACAACAACACGGGCAAACTGCAGCAGTACCCATTTCCAGCAGCTGAAGAGGAAAGCAACTGTATTCATGTAGCACCCATGACGAGACTTCTCCACATGTTGTATCACTTGAATGTGATACTATTACACTTACATTATTTCATGTATCCACTGCCACAGGGCGCAACGATAGAGACAACACACTACCCACACAGACAGATGTGTATCTCGAGTGCCTCCGTCATGACGAGACTAGCAGAGGGGCTATTATTAGACCCCAAGCAATCCTTCAGATATGCCCCTGGTGGCTTGCAGTTCGTCATTCACTGCATTACATCTGCACGTACAGTCCTTCACACCGAGACGCTGCTGGCAAAGGACGTCAACACCAGCAAGGTCTACTTTGACGAGTACCAGCGATGTGCTCAGCTGGTGCAGCAGTTTGCCTCCATCTCGCCATCCAACGAGCTGCGCCTGCTGGACCTGGACAATGCGTCCTCCACATCCCCGTCGCCTATACTCACATCGTCGTCCTTCAATTCATCGCCCACAGGCCTGCTGTTTCCTAGCACCACCACTGCCACTGCCGACACACCCATGGCGGCAACAAAGCAGCGCAGAAACACCATCTCGGATCGACCCTATCCCCAGAGAAATCCCTCTTATCCGATTGTGGTACCTCAGTCGTTACTGCAGTCCTCCAGCACAGATGTGAATCAATTCTCCATCCATCACCAGCCATTGCACAACATCCACGCAGCACCGCTTCACATTCATCAGTCACCCATGCATGCGGCAACTGTGCCTCCTATGACGGGCAGAACATTAAGGGGCTCCACACAGTCATGTCAAGACTTGCGGTCCATGAACAGACTGCACAAGACCATGACAAGCAGCAGCACCTCGCCGCAACAGCAGCACTTCAATGCCTCGTTTACGCAACACCGCAAGCCCGTGTCGTCCATCATCTCGTCGAGCACCGCCAGCACAGCACCAGGCCCGTATCGTCATTTCGGCACTGGCAACAATAATGGCAGCGTTGTCAGTAATACCAGCAGCAGAAATGTATCACCTAGTCTACCCTATGGCAAACCTAATTATCATCACAGTAATACAAATGATGCACTGATCCCAATTGTTCCACCGCATCCCTCCCAATCAGCAGGATTCCCTCGACAACAGCAAACGCAACAACAGCAATCACAGCCAGGGAAGATTAGAAGGATCAAAAAAAGTGTATCCCATCATGGACTCTCAAACACATATCAGCGTCAACAGCAACAAATGCAGCAGCAGCAGCAACAGCAACAGCAACAGCAACAGCAACAGCAACAGCAGCAACAGCAGCAATATCAGTTGTATCAGCAGCAACAGCAGCAGCAGCAATATCAATTCCAACAACAATTTAGTCAATTATTTTATACCCCATCTCCACAACCACAGCTATCCCATCCACATCAGCAGCAGCAGCATCATCACCATCACCACCACCATCCACAACAACAGCAGCAGCTCCATCGTCCCTACCAACCTAGCTACGATGATGACATGAAGCTTGCCTCTGATGTTGTTGTCGATGATTTTTCCATGAATGTTGATTTGAATTTCCTTAGCGCTTATCCTTTAACCACCAATGATGATCATCTCGGATCAAGATCTGAAGGTCATCAACTATTATAAATACGCCCTTGTTTTTTTTTCTCAAATTTATTGATTGATATTCGCTTATGTAATCAGCATTTATAGATTGTTTGATGATTGATATCGTTGATATTGGATGGGTGGTCTATTGCGAGTCCTTAAGATGGATACTAAGTCATCCAACACTTTGCCCTTTTCGCCCGTCTGCTTGGATGGTGGGGTTTTCTTTGGGTCCGTTTCTTGTTGTTGAGCGTCTTTGGATGCAGCAGTATTTTTAGCGCTGGACGATGCTGTGGTGGATGAGGAGGAGGGGGATGCTGTGGCTACGCTTGGCATTGAAGCGTACTCTAATTTGGTCGATTTTCGTGGTTGATGGCTGTTTTCTTCTTCTAATTGTGCAATCTTTCGCTTCAACTGCTCGTTTTCCATTTCCAGCTGCTCCATGCGTGCTGGCCAGTCAGCCATTTGATTCACTTTTGCCTCTAATTCTTTGACGTACAGCTCCTTTCTCTGTCTGAACGCTCTCTGTGCTGCTCTGTTTTGTTCGGCTCTTCTTGTTTCTATCACTGTCTTTCTCGCGGGAGATGGTGAGCGTGAGCGACTGTTGGATTGCCTTGTGGTATCAGCGTGTTTGGCAGAGGATGGGCTGGAGCTTGACATATTGATCCTTGTAAGTTGAGTTGGCAAATCAAAGCAGAGAAAAAGTGAGGGAGGGAGGAGAAAAGGAAAAAAAAGAAAGAGATGTAAAAAAAAAAAAAAAAAAAAAGCTAATTTGTATACAAAAACGCCAGTTCTCACGAGAAAATTACGTAATGAATAATTTTTTTTTTTGCAATATAAATCAGCGCAAACATAGATTTGATATTACAGTGATGAATCAGGAGCTGATTGTTACAGAAATAACTTACGTAAGTTGTGAACATGTTACAATCATGATGAGCGTTTTACTCTACCTTGTACCACTGATTCCCCATGAGATCTAATAGATCCATGGAGATGGCAATGGCCTTTTTTCAATGAGGTCGGATGCTTTGGATTTTGATCTGAATTTAAAGTATGTATACATCGTGAGTTGGTATATACTACAAAGGAACGGGAGCCACCAAGGCTACATTCATTAGCGACTATATGTAGTCAAGGCAGCAGTCGTCAAAGCCTGCTTGCATCAAATAAAGCTGTTTTTTTTCTGTGCGCAATCCTTGCAAGATTTGATAGGGCATTATTTCTGAGTACTGTATACTATGCCAAGGCAACAATTAAGATTTGTTTGCTATACAATGAGCAGAAAAGATGATGGTACTTGGGCTTTGGGCTCTTTGTAAGACCATAAGCTCTAGTACATGTCCGGATCACTAGGTGTCATATTAAGTACCAGATTTACATATTGATCTGAGACATGTATGAGATGGGACAGGCCTTGAGCCAGAAATTGGATGCAAATGCGGCCTATTCCTGACTAATGCTAATTAAAGGATCCACATCAACGCAAACCCTTTTTCGAGACTATGGCGAATCCAACAATGCGCACTCTCTTTGACGGCGATCACTATCCCGTAATTGCAATGTTATACCAATACCAACATGTCAGAGTACTTGACACACATGGCTTATCCACAATTTATGATGGAATGTGCCCAGAATTCCTTCAAATGAACGTCATGATCTGTGGCATATTTGCACTGAATTGACTTCAATGTCAAACCTCTTCAAAGCACGTGTGTGTGCTACTCCACTGAGGTTCAAAATGATTCAGATAATAACAAATTTGCTTTACAACAACTTCAAAAGCTTCTTTTTTTTTCGCTCTATCTTTCAATACCACTATGGATTCTGTAGACCAAGCTATACATTCGCTATTCTCAGGCACTGCTACTGAACTACATTTACTCACAGGTAAGGTTTGGCAAAGCCATTGCTTGCAAAGCTACTACTAACAGCGATATTATTTCTGGAAAAAAAACACAGCTGTCGAGCTTATAAACAACGCTTCAGCAAGCATCGAGGCAAATAATGAGGAATCTTTAGAGCTAGCAAAGCAAGCTCTAAAGTTTTTAAGGATCAAAGCAGCCAAGGTATATTGGATTGCTTGCATAATACAGAAAGTGTAATGCTAACAACAGGCCATGTGTAGGGCGATGTTGAAGCTAAAATCAAACTTAACACTATTTTGGATCGACGAGATTTGCATATTATCAAAAGAGACACCGAGGAAGCTACACTATGGGCTCGCAGTGTGTTTGATCGAAGACTATCCGCATCTCTGGCGCCATGTGTATCAGAATTGATTGCTTTGACAGAACAAGAGGACGACAAGACTCTCATCGAGCGCCTTATTCAACGAACCGATCAAATCCAAGCACAACAACAAGATACTACACAGCTCAAGAAGAAGAAAAAGCTGATGAAATCCATGTGCTACTTGGTTGGCATCCTGTTTATTGACGGCACCGGCGTTGATCAAGACGTTCCTCGTGGCATCAACTACCTTACAAAGGCTTCTGAAACAGGCCATGAAGGCGCCGGCATAGAATTGGCAAAAATATTGAGCGATCCGTACAAGTATCCCAAGCAATACGACATTGAAAAGAGTTTGCAGATATACGAAGCAGTTGCTGAACGAAAAAGTGGCACAGATGCCCGTGCGCTCACTGATTTGGCTCGTGTGTACTATGAAGGCAGTGAAACCGTCCCTCGCAACATTGAAAAGGCATACAAATATGCACGACGCATCGCAGAAAGTATTGGTGAACAGTATTGTCAGTTTATTGTGGGCGATGTTCTTTTGCACCCACCGAAAAACTCGGCCATGAAGCAAGACGTACAGCAGGCTGTATTTTGGTTGAATCAATCTGGCGAACAAGGCTTTCCATTAGCAATCGAAACACTGTCGAAAATGTATTTTGAAGGCAAAGTGAAGGGGATCAAAAGAGACTATGAACAAGCACGACACTGGTGTTTGATGGGTGACGATATATGGCCGTCAGGCTTGGGGTATTGTCAAACATGCTTGGGTGATATGTATCGTCAAGGATTAGGCGTGCCAAAGGATTTGGTCAAATCATTTGAATACTATCAGAAGGCGGCTAGTCAGCAAGATGCACCACAAAACTATGCACGATACATGCTAGGAGAAATGTAAGCTCAAGTGAGAGAACCATCTTTGGCTGTCCATTAACGTCATGTTGAATAGGTTCTTTAAAGGCGATGGATGGGATCACAATTACGCACTAGCTGCCGATTATTATAAAATGGCTGCCAACGAGAACTATGAACCTGCAATGAAGCGCTTGGCTGAGCTTGATGCCATTGAAGCAGAAAACAGGAGATCCATCGAGAAGGCAGCTGCGAAAAGAGGGCCTTGGAAGATTTGGTCCATGTTTGGAAGCAAAAGAAAGACTGTGGTCTAACAAACACCACCACGGCCATCTCATCTTTTGATTGCAAAACAATTTGATATCCTTATCATATACCACTACTGTAGAATATTTAAAGAACATTGAAAAAGTAACAACTAATCGCTTCATATCATACCACCACCACGCACACCACCTTATCACCTTGTAATTCATCATCCCATGCAAGAAGATCATTGAAATAAACACAACATTCGTAAAAACATTCTCTTTTTTGAAGAAAATTTTTGAAATAGACCCACAGATGATCAGATAACCAAGTGATTTCGTTCAATTGTATTGTAAAATATCATTCCATGTCTAAATTCATGGTACTATCAAGTCAACGGAGACAACACTAATCAACACCAAAGCGCAGTTAGAATATTTCAAACACCGCAAACGGAGTTTTTGGTTTTTGGACTCCGATTTTGCGGTGAATCCGAATCTGCAAGTTAAATTTTTGTAGGTAGGATATAACCTGAGAAACAAGAGATTTGAGATATTTTTAAAATTGGAGGCTGTGCTACTAGTAAAAGTGTTTGAATTTGATATAAATGACCCAGGTTTATATGGCCCAATCGATAGGGGTGCACGTTTTTGACTAGAACGTGCTTGCTGTAGGGTCGTAATAGACGATTTGCACGAGTAATGATCAAAAAGGGTGCACATGCGTGATTTTTGAAGGGCTGTGGACACGATTTTTACTAAGTGAATGCAAACAAAAACGTTAAACTTACCAGCTTGTCCAACAAAAGGTTTTGTAACTCATCATCAGTAGATCATTCAGACGTGCTGCCTCTACTGTTGCACTGTTCTTCAGTGGGCTCTACAAGTTCAAGCTTCATGAAATTGAAGGGATAAATACTCATGAGTTGTTGGCCTGATTGGAATAGGTCAAAAGCATTTTCTTCATTGTTCAAGCCCCCCATATCGTTGTAAGAAAAACTCATGTCAAGACGACATAGTAATTTTTAAAGAAAGTAAATTTGAGAAAATTAACTGTTCAGATACATCAACTCTCGCAAATAGAAGCCCCACCAGATCAAGGTCTTTTTCCGGGAGCATTTTATCAACAAGAGAAAGCCTACCCATGCCGCAGCTCTCACTGAAATCCCTGAGAGTACTGGATGTAAGTACATCCGTGACGCAAAACTTGCCCTGGAATTCGAGAAGGAAACTGGCCGAATGCCCACCAAAGCTGCTTCGTCTGGAAACCAAAAGCTTTTCTCGAAGCATGACAAATACTTGGTTGATTTCTTTAAGAAAAACTACTACGCTTCAATGAAGATGACACTGCAAGCCCTTCAAGAAGAACACAATATCCTGATGTCAGAGGCGGGTTTACTATCGCATTTACTGAAGAAGTTCTGCCTGGTATTGAGAGGCACCAACGAAGGAGAGCCTTCCGGTGTCGGGGATGGCGGAACGTCGGTTCTAGTTAGTTTGAAGACCTTTTTGCTCTACGAAAGACATTGATTTGGGTCTTTGGAGCCCAAGGCCAACAGCGAAACTCCGGAAGAAGAGAAAGGTGGCATCTACAGTATATACAATTCTTAGTGTGTATGTCTATGGATGGTTTCCTCAATCGCGCAGCTATCGTGACCCCCTGTCTAGCTTTGACGACAAGAAGGAGGCAACGCTGTGATATGATTATGCACAACACTCAATGGCTTTAAAAGGCGGCTCTCGATATTTCTGGAGATTGGCGCATTTTCTCTGAAAGTTGTCTTTTTCATCCCTGGAAGGTAATCTTTTTTACAATAAACAATGTCCCTCTCAGAACGTGATATTATACTCACATATTCATATAGCTAATAATAAGCTATATTTATGAGGAATGCATAGAGCAAGATATATGCGACAAGGTATGATGTTACAGTATTATGATACTATGAGATGCAAATCACAACATAAATTTTGCTTGATCGAAAATACATCGTTCCTTGACTTTATATTAGAAAATTTTGAAAAAAAAGTATGCAATGTGTAAAGAAAATACATAAAAGTCTTCGGTACAAAAGATGCACACCACGGGAAAAAATATCAAAATTTCATAAAAAATATAATATGATGGGACTGATAATAATTTTTGCTTTTTAGATAATAAAATATAATATGATGAGCTTAATAAAAATATGATAGTAATTATGGTGTGATAAAAATAGGATGGTAATGGTATCAAAAATAGCGCTTTATTTCGTCTTATTTTGACTACCTGGAGGTCTTCCTGGGCGTCTCTTTTGAACACGACCCTCTTGAACCGCCTCTAATTCGTCATTACTACCGCCGGTTTTACTGCCTCTACCGCCACGGCCTCTGCCACCACGGCCTCTAGCGCCACGGCCTCTACCACGACCACCACGGCCACGACCACCGCCCCGCAAGCTGCTTCCTTCTAGGATAGCTGCTGCTGCTATTGCAACGTCTGTTGCTGCTGCTGTTGTTGCTGGTGCAACATCTCCAACTGCTGCTTCTGCTGGTGGTGGAGTGGATAGTGCCGCTGGTGGCGGGGTGAAAGCCTGCTGCTCTTGCAGCCGCTGCTGCTCAATTTGCAATCTCAATTGCTCGATTTGCTCGATTTGCAACTGTTAAAGCTCCTGCTGCTGTTGAGGCTGCGGCTGCTGTTGAGGTGGCTGTTGCTGTGAAGGCGGCTGCTGTTGTGGAAGCTGCTGCTGCTGTTGCTGTTGCTGCTGCTGCTGGATAGGCTGCGGCTGCTGTTGAGGTGGGTGCTGCTGTGAAGTAGGCGGCTGCTGTTGTGGAAGCTGCTGCTGCATAGGCTGCTGCTGCTATTGCTGCTGCTGTTGAAGCAGTTGCTCAATAATACGAGCAAGAGAGTCTTGAACACGGCCGAGTTGAATCTCTATGAAAGCGAACCGAAGCTCAGCAGCGGAATGGTTTGCATCTATGGCATCCTGCATGTTTAGAAGGCGTTGTTCAATAGTGGTCTCGCGCTGTGGAATGTCATTCTCCTTCTCAGACATGGTGGTGGTGGTGGTGGTGGTCGATATTGTTTGAAAGCTGATGAAAGAGAACGGCAAAAACGTACCTTTTTTCAACATTCAGGGCGGGTTTTATACGAGCAGAAATGTTTCAGTCCTGCGGTATGCGTGCCTAGAGCAAGATATATCAGCTTCTCGGTAACTGGCATATAATAGCGTGATAGCAATCAGCCCAATTACATGATACTTTCCTGATACGACGAGCGTGGTTCTCACCCTCATTGATAGATGAATGAGCGGCGCCTTTTTCTATCTTGACTGAATTAGGTAGCTTTTTTCCTGCAGCTGGAGAGGAATCATAGTACTTGCTGTTTCAGTCCGTTCCTGTTCGAGCAAATCCTATCGAAACTGTCATCAATGCAATCTGATTGTATCGTACCACGTCCTTTTTTCCCGTTGTTCTTCCTTTTGGTGCGCATCATATCAACTTGATTGATCCTTTCTGACAGCTATACGGATGACAAAAGAGTTAGTTTGCACCATCTGCGGTGTCTCACTTACCGTGAAAGAGGAAAAGCGACACTATCGACAGCACAACGCACAGAGAATTAACGAGCGTTACCAGCGGCTAGCGTCTCCTACGAGATCTGGGATGCCTTCTCCTTTATCTGCTGATGCTACCGTCCCAACTACTCCTCTTCGTAGTTTTGCTGCTGCTGCTGCTGCTCCAGCTACTCGTCCTCACGGTGCGGCTGCGCTTGCTGTTGCCGCTCTTTCGAACACTGCTGAATGCCCTACAACAACAACAGTTAGCGCCAGTGCCACTAGCAGCATGCATATCGGTCAACAAACTGATGAACAGTATCCATATTACACGGAAGAGGGCATAGATTACACAGAGGACACCATGGAGGAGAGAGAAGAAGCGGAAGAAGAGGTTCAGAAATTTGTTGACTTGGAAAATGATGAAGAAATAATGGCCGCCAGTCTTGCAGAAATCGTGACGTCTTTAGTAGCACACAAAGCCAATCATGCAACAGAGCCACTACAGGTCCAGTTGATGGACAGGAGACTCTCTTTCCCTCTTACAACACAAGAGCAGAAGAGTATCGAATTGCAGAAGGTCTTCAACAGCAACCACATTACCAAGAAAGCACAAGAAGAGCTACTGAAATTTGTCAATGGTCACATAGCCAACTTTGCCGATGGTAATCCTTGATTCGCTTTGCTCTTGAGCACGCAACTAATTCCTCTTTCTTGATGCAGAGCAGCACACCTTTTTGAGTGCCTACAGGTGTGCTCAAGTTGTCAAACGCAAAATACCGTGATTAACAAAACTGTCCCAATGTTTAGCATTTTGGAGTTCAATGCTTTATAGCGGAGTCACATGTCGTCCAATAACAATGATTTTAGTATCATTAGAAAGCTAAAACTGTTTTCTTTAAGATCAAATTTTAAAAATTTTATTTTAAAGGCGTAAATTAGAGCTGTCATTGGTCAAAGTAGGTGGGTACATTGGGACGGTACTGTGAGAGTTTTCTCGAAAATACGTTTATTACTTTTATTCGGGATTAATACTTTGTCCAATATCCTTTAGCTCTAATAATAGCTTTGATACGTCTAGGCATACTTTCTATAACTTTTTGGCACTCTTCTGGCTTCATTTGGTCGTACCAAACCTCAGTTACTCGCTCATAGAGTTCGTTCATACCCTTTGTTGCTGTTTCGTACTGATTCAGGCGCCTTTTCAATAAAGCCCACATATTTTTAATGGGATTTAGGTCGGGAGACTGTGGGGGCCACTGCATGACTTGATAGGACTGCTCTTGAAGGTATTCCTTGACCAATTTTGACGAATGCTTAGGGTCATTGTCTTGCTGGAAAATCACCTGTTCACGTCGGAAGCCCAATTTATCGATAGCAAAAGCGATAGTTTGCTCCAATTCGTCCTCAAGAATCTCCTTATACAAGGTCTTGTCCATGTTGCCATCGATCTTGTACATCCAGCCGACACCAGCGTAGGTAATGGCACTCCAAAGCATGATATTTCCACCACCATGTTTTACGGTGAGCTTGACATGGTGATTTTGGAGCTGCTCACCAGACCGGATCCAGGCCCATTGTCGTCCATCTGAGTTAAAACGGTTGATTTTGGTCTCATCTGTCCAAATGACTCGTTTCCAGTCGTCTACAGTCCAGTCCTTGTGCTGCTTACACCACGCGAGTCTCTTTTTGACATTGGCCTGACTAAGTAAAAGCTTAGTGGGCTTCTCAATAGCGCCCAAACCAGCAACGCGGAGTGCCCTGCGAACAGTTTCCGGGTTAACCTTAATTTTGAAGTCCTCCTCCAACAGTTTCGTAATCTTGACGGCGCTTGAAATCCTCTCCTTGATCGCTTTACGAACACAATAGCGTCTGTCAGCTTCGGACAATACCCGAGGACGGTCACCTTTCGAGTTCTGCACGCCGGGACAGTGCTCCAATTTGATTCGCCCAACAGTAGACTTGCCCAGAGATAGCTTTGCGGCAACTTCCCGGATTGAAACACCGCTTCGAAGCATAGTAATCGCAGAGTTTACCTTGGAGACAGTAGTGGCTTTCATGGCTTGAGAATTTACCTACCTGAATAATAGAAGTCCGATTTGGATAATGGAAATCACTTGGGCCAATAAGGCCTTTATTATAAGAGACTTCCAAGGACATACCAAATTGTGGGTTTGATGTATGATGGATTTTCTGTTTCCCAGGAAGATCTCACAATACTGTCCCAATGTATCCGCCTACTTTGACCAATGACAGCCCCAATTTACGCCTTTAAAATAAAATTTTTAAAATTTGATCTTAAAGAAAACAGTTTTAGCTTTCTAATGATACTAAAATCATTGTTATTGGACGACATGTGACTCCGCTATAAAGCATTGAACTCCAAAATGCTAAACATTGGGACAGTTTTGTTAATCACGGTAGACCCCATCAAGGCAACTGAAGTTGACATGTGCCCCCAAGGCTGCTACCTTTATGCCCAAAGCAGTGCCATCCTCACTTGTCCCCGTTGTGGATCGAACCGCTTTAGAGACAGCACCAACCAGCCCGCAGCGTCTCACCACTACCTCCCTCTGGAGGAACAGCTTGCAAGATTACTCATATGCGACGACAACCGCTCAAAGCTCATGACGTTATCTCAGATACGAGCTCACCATCAGAACGAGTACCACAGTGTTTTCGACGGCTCTGTTTTCAACCAAATGAAAGCGCAGGTTCAAGAAGACGATCTTTTTATTGCTCTGTATGTGGATACGTTCCAGCCGTTTGATCGCAGCTCCCACTCTATGACATTGGTCATGGCTACGTTATACAATCTCCCCATCTTTGAAAGGTAAGGAGTAGACCCATTACTGCCACCATGGACATCTGTGTAGTAACACCTCATCATTCATTAGATACAAGCCAGAAAATGTCTTTCTTATCGCCATCATCCCAGGACCGCGAAAGCCTGACATCTTCTCGTTTCTGTTCCCCGTGCTGCAAAGCCTGTTGACACTCGAGTCAGCTGGCATGAATGTTGCTGTTGGGGATGAAGTGGTACTTACTGCCAAGGCCCATTTGCTTTGCGTTGCTGGTGATATCGTAGAAATGACAACTTTGAGCTGCACTTCAGGCCATACGGCATTCTTTGGTTGTCGCACATGTCCTGTGGAAGGAGAATCAGGGGTAAATCCACTCACCAACAAAAAGGGCGGCGTCTTTTTTCCAAGCAATACTCTCCCTCCTGTACGTGAGGTTGATCACTTCAAAGCGGCTCCTACTGTAAGTATTTCAATTCTATCCAGTGCGCTGTGCATTTTGCTTGGTGAAAGAAACTAACAAATCTCATACACACCGCATCAGAACAATGGTCTGAAGCGTGTATCACCTTTCACTGTATTGAGCAGCTTTCATGGCGCGTTCTTCTTCCCAATTGATGAAATGCACATGTGGGGCCAAGGCATTGGTAAGCAGCTGTGGGCCATAGCAACCGACGATAGTGCAAAGTATGGAATCACAGATCCTCTCTGGTTGGATACTAACAGTCGAAAATCTCTTGGCGATCATATGGAATCCCTTGTGAAAACTACCAATGTCTACGCTCTGTCTGGTGAATTTTTCAGTAAGTACTACAAAATGGCACCAGCACCAATCTCTACTATAATGCCTGAACATCATGCCATCATTAGACATTGCCACTTCAGCTGGATACGCCAGGGCAGTGGATTTCATTGAGTTCATCATTCATATTTTGCCCACAACATTTGCAGAAATTCTCCAATTGCAGTATGCGGATTACCATGCACAAGACTCGCCAACTACTGCTTCTACCAGCCAACACGATCTGAGTCATTGCTGCCACGCCTTGGTCCACATTTCCAACATTTGCAATATCAGCTTAAAGCAATGCATTACCGAAGATGATTTGGAAATCATGCAAACGTACGTGTGTATTCTGATGGGCTTGGATGTACAATGGCCATTCACTTACAGAGCGCATTACTTTTACTAGCCGCATCAACCACTGGCGCAACTTCTTGACTGGATCGTGGTTTAGCAACAAGGTCTGCACTATAAACCAGCACTACATGATGCATTTACCAGACAACATTAGAGCCATGGGACCAATGAAGGGATACAGTGCTCGTGTGCTGGAGAGAACGATTGGCCTTGTGAAGCCAAGAATTAAGAGTCGATCCATGCCTCGCGAAAACAGTATCAGCGTATTGAAAGCCATACACGCGGAGAACGTTGACAAGCGCGATCGATCCTCCCAAGCAGCAGAAAATTCCAGCAATAGCGCCGATACCCGTCTTGCTTCAATCTCTGAATTCGACGGCAAGTGTGATTTGGCAGCCATGTTGCAGCATTACTTTGGAGATACCTTTGACATGGAGGACGGCACCATTACGATTGTTGAGAGTAGATATTCGAGAACTAGCGGGCAGCTGATTACAGCAACTCGAGTGCGAGGCCACCCGGATCCACATCAGCTTGTCGTTCTCATGGAGAATGGATACGTCATCTGCCATTTAGAGGCAATTTTTCAGCACATGAACTTGACGTTTGCATTAGTTGAGGTAGCGCAGAGTATCAGCTTAGAAACTGGAGGCATTGGGCGCTATATCTTGGCTGGCAATCGTATGCCCACATTTGAAATCGTTGCTTTTAATCAGATTATTGCATACGCTGTACTCATTCCTTCGCTTATAGAAGAGGGAAAAACATTTGTAAGTTGGAGATATTGACATGTTGCTGTCTTGTCATTTTATTATGATCAAATTTTTATGCTGATTATTTTTGGATCAATTTTTTATTTTATTTTGATATCAGAAAATGATGAAAAATCAATATTAATATTATTTTTTTATTGCTTCTAATTTATGTATCGTAAAATGATATTTTGACGATATTTTGATATGAAAAACTAGTCGTAAAATGGTCAAATAATCATTTCCAGATATTTTCATTGTATGATGATTTTTGGATGAATCTCATCAAAAATGACATTTTATTATGAAATTCCGACCATATTTTGATATTTAAGATATTTTTTTTATATTTTTTCCCGTGGTGTATGTTTGTGAAAATGCAGTTAATAACGTTCTTCGCAAAAAAAAAAAAAAAAAAAAAAAAAAAAAAAAAAAAAAAACAAGATTGGTTGAAGAATTTGAAGTGAAAAAAATTGGAAATGAATCAGAGGAAGATTCTACAAAAGAAGAGATCTAGATATGAAGACTAGATTATTGCCAGTAGAGGAGAGGAGGATCCGTAGTAGAAAACTAGACCAGATGCCAATAAAATGATATCAAGTAAAAACTCACTACTGCAACTTTTTAATAGGTAAAAGAAGGGTAAAATGTCGGGCAAAGTATACATTCTACCCTTATATTACCCCAAGAGGAAAGTATGCTTTTTGCCCACATATTACTCCAAAGCATAATTGGTATTAGGCGATTGGTTGCCAACATACAATTTCAAATGCATACAAGATTATTTACGGTACATTGTATTGAGATCATACTCCAATCATAAAATTTGTAAAATTACAACGTTATTCCTCTTAGAAACTCTCATAGAATGCCCCAAACATCGCGCAAAATGATATAATACAACTAAAAGTTGTTACGGTGATGACGTGCACTGCAACTTTTTGGAAGGTAAAATAAGGGTAAAATACCGGGCAAATTATACATTCTACCCTTATATTACCCCAAGGAGAAAGTATACATTTTGCCCTCATATTACCCCAAAGCATAATTGGTCTTGGGCGACTGGTTACCAACATACAATTTTAAATGCATAAAAGATTAGCTATATGGCATTCAGATCATATACCAATCAAAAAATTTGCAAAATTGCAATGTTCTTCCTCTTAAAAACCATCATATAATATCCCAAATATCGGGCAAAATGACATGCGTATTTTACCCCTAGGGTAAAACGAGGTAATATAACTAAAATTTGCAGTGCAGATCTCAGATTGCCAATACTAGACCTACGTATTTGCATCTGACATAATTCTCATAACTGTTATGTACTGATAGCCAGGGGCTATCAGGTACTTTAGTTATTATAGATAGATAGATGTCTGTAAGGAACAACAAATATATAAATGTGGTAGTAAGAGATATATAGTAGAAAGAAGTTAATGTTTATTGAAGAGTATAAAGGTGAGTCTTTTATACTCTAAATGTAATTGACTAGACAGACTACATAACATCACGTGAAGGGCACACGTGACCAAAGTAGAGGCCATTACTATTTGGTAGAAATGAGCCTTGACATAATTGTCAGGGTTGATGGTTATTCTGACAGTGATTTAGATCTGCAGGATATAATCCAAAGACTAAACACAAACAAGAACAAGAAGCGTAGGTTTAAACCTAGAGCGCCAGCTACCAGGAACATTAAACAGCGACTGACCTGGATAGCTCATAACATTACACAAACTTTATTGGATAAAATACATCCCAAATCATATTGATAATAAAGATACCTTTTTATCCATTCAACTAAAAGGCTATACACTTCCTGCACTCTTCCTATATATACCTGACTATACACACTCTCGATCAGAACCAGATTGCTATACTATTGCTACATATTAGCATCTGACATAATTGTCGTACCCAAAATGAGGTTTAAGCCAAATGTGAAGAGAGCGACCCAAAGGCGCTCGAAGGCGCTCGAAAGTTCTGGAAACTAAGGTAAAACAACGGATCGATTATCAATGCGATATCAAGCATTTGACTTGCTCGAAAGTTCGACATGTCAATACTTGGCACAATCGAATCTTCCATAGATTAGTGTTATTGATAACAGAAAAGTATAAATACGAATAACAACACATTCAATAAAGATCAGCTTTCAACATAAGTCTTAGTTTACTATATACTTGAATATTTGTACACTCTACCATTGAATTCATCTCGTCAGACGACATAATTGTCAGATGCGAATACGTAGGTTTAGTATTGGCAATCTGAGATCTGATCGAGATATAGTTTGTTGTGAGATAGAGTGTGTGCAGGAAGATGTATGTAGCCTTTTAGTTAAATGGATAAAAAGGTGTCTTTATTATTATTATGATTTAGGATCGACTTTATCCAATATACTTTGTGTAATGTTATGGACAATCCATGTTAAGCGCTGTTTGATATTTCTAGATATCGGCGCTCTTGGCTTGAACCTACGTTTCTTGTTCTTATTAGTATTCAACCTGTCAATGATATCCTGCAGATCAAGATCACTGTCTAAATACCCTTTAGTACTGACATAATTGTCGTACCCAAAATGAGGTTTAAGCCAAATGTGAAGAGAGCGACCCAAAGGCGCTCGAAGGCGCTCGAAAGTTCTGGAAACTAAGGTAAAACAACGGATCGATTATCAATGCCATATCAAGCATTTGACTTGCTCGAAAGTTCGACATGTCAATACTTGGCACAATCGAATCTTCCATAGATTAGTGATATTGATAACAGAAAAAGTATAAATACGAATAACAACACATTCAATAAAGATCAGCTTTCAACATTAGTCTTAGTTTACTATATACTTGAATATTTGTACACTCTACCATTGGATCCATCTCCTCAGACGACAACTGGTAGCAGCAGGACAACAAGAATATTGCAAAGGTTTATCTCTCAAGGTTTTCAACTATTAGTTATTGGTTCTCTCTGTAAAAGTATCTCTGGTTTTCTGAAAGGTCACAATGAACGAAGACATTACTATGACAAGTGCAAATGCTCTCAGCAACAACTCTTCTGGCTACACTCGTAAGGTTCGGGAACCCGATGTCTTTAATGGTGAACGAGATGCTATTGTTCTTGAAGCATGGATCTACTCGTTGGAATTATATTTCTCGTTGGTTAAAATTGACAACACTCAAGAAAAGCTTCTGGTGGGTCTCTCTCTGTTGAGGAATGATGCTCAATTGTGGTACTCACAAATGAGTGCTTTCGATAGCGAGCACACACCACAAGACTGGGATGAGCTCAAAGCAGCATTGCGTAACGAGTTCATACCCATCGATGCCATTGCTAAGGCCCGTGATGGCATGGCTAATTTGGTCCAAATCTCAAATGTCACGAGTTACATCAACTCGTTCCGTCGTTTGTTGCTACAGATTCCGGATATGACACCTGGTGTGGCTCAAGACAAGTTCATCAGAGGATTGAAACAACCACTTCGTCATGCAGTGCGATCTCATTTTCCTAAATCTTTGGAGGAAGCTCAACGGGTGGCCCTCGCTATTGAAGGTGCTGGTGAAGACGAGGTAGTTCAACCAAATAGGTCGAACGTACCTCAGCCACAGTATGAATCGATGGATTTGGATGCCATTCGTGAACTAGTTAATGCCATCAATGGTGGTCGAGGTGGTCGCCGTAACTTTAATGCTGGAAACAAGCCCAGAAACAACTCCAACATTAAATGTTACAATTGCCAAGGTTGGGGGCATATGCAAGGTGAATGCCCCAGTCCTCGTATCAATGGTCGTGGTGGTGGGAAGCGCTATGGTGGTTCTTTTGGCAGCAAGCATTTAAAAGAGTAAGCGTGTCTGACGAGGGGGGAGATCAGGCACGCTCTAATACAAGATCCCTCAACAGCATTAATGTAGGAGATGCTGTTCCCAAGGCTGGTGGTAATGGTGTTGATTTACTAGACCTTGATAGCGATCATGAGGATGATGATTTGAAGGCTGACAACAACTATCTGTTCAATTTAGAAAAACTCAATAAAGATACTACTGATTTGCCATTGTACTCGTTTGATCTTTACTCTCATAATGGAACTCGTGATTATCTAAAGCCTATCAAGGTACTGTTGGACACTGGTGCAAGTTCAAATTATATCAATCCTGCCTTAGTTAATCCTACAACTATGAAAATCACACCATTACATGCCAAACATGAGGTTGAAACTGCTAATGGACATGTCTCTGTTATCAAGGAAAAGGTGGAATTCTCGGTCTCGGCTAATGGTGTTGGCCAACGCATACAGGCTTATGTGTTTGATACTAAATTTGATCTCATTCTCGGTCAACAATGGTTCAAACGGTATAAGCCTGTACCCAATTGGTCTGATAACTCTTGGTCTATTCCTGGTCCTCACGGCGTAGGTACGGCTGTCTTATCCCCGGTAAATCTAGTGTCCAATGCTCAAGATCTGGTGTATGTCATGTCCAAAAGACAAATGCAACGATCTCTGCGTAAAAACAAGATCGACGAACTATTTCTGGTACATGTCAAGGAAGCTGGTGGTGGCTGGCACAATATGGTGGATACTAGTGACCAACTGGGAAAGGACATTGCCAAGCTACTGGACGAATACAAGGATGTGTTCACGGACAAGCTACCTCCTGGTTTACCTCCTGATCGTGGTATTGAACATGTCATTGAGACTGGCGATGCTGAACCAGTGTGCAAACACCCCTTCAAAATGAGTCCTCTAGAGTTAGACGAATTACAGCGTCAACTAAAAGAACTGTTGGACAAAGGGTTTATACAACCTAGCTCGTCTCCTTGGGGTGCTCCTGTTCTGTTCGTGCGTAAAAAGTCGGGTGAGCTTCGAATGTGCATTGACTTCAGGATTATCAATTCTCTATGCACTAAAAAGCTGAACACACCTCTACCCCGTATAGATGAATGCTTGGAACGTCTCGGCGGTGCTAAATACTTTGCTCAATTTGACTTGACAAGTGGCTATCATCAAATTAGACTATCGGAGGCAGATGTTCCTAAAACATGTTTTGTTACACGATATGGTGCTTTCGAATGGCTCGTGCTACCCTTTGGACTTCGAAACTCTCCTTCAGTATTTCAGAACATGATGAATAAGTGTCTCTCTGGATACATCGATCGCTTCGTCCAGCTATATCTTGATGACATACTTGTGTATTCGCCCACTGCACGTACTCATTTGGAACATATTCGCTTGGTTTTGGAGAGATTTAGACAATTCAAGTTGTATGCCAATCCCAAGAAATGCAAGTTCAATCAGCGCGAAGTTGAGTTTCTAGGCATGAAGGTCTCTGCTGATGGTATTCTACCCTCTGACGCTAAGGTGAAAGCTATCAAGGAATGGCCTGTTCCT
Organism: Mucor lusitanicus; assembly: GCA_010203745.1. Taxonomy (NCBI): domain Eukaryota; kingdom Fungi; phylum Mucoromycota; class Mucoromycetes; order Mucorales; family Mucoraceae; genus Mucor; species Mucor lusitanicus. The sequence continues at coordinate 2,711,517 of JAAECE010000005.1, read as the reverse complement.
ACTAACGTGCAAGAGGTTCGTCAATTTGTTGGTTTGGCTTCTCATTACCGAAGGTTTATTCGTCAATTCTCTTCTGTGGCTGCTCCTCTGACTGAACTCACTAAGGGTACTGGTCCAAAGCGTCGTGGAATTGTTTGGAGCAAGGAGTGTCAAAAAGCGTTTGATCAATTGAAGTTCTTGCTAACTCATGCTCCTTGTCTTCAACCTCCCGATGTGTCTAAACCATATATCATTGAAACGGATAGCTCTGACTTTGGTTGTGGCGCGGTGCTCTTACAAAAGGACGATCAAGGCGTCTTACATCCACTGGCATTTGAATCTAAAAAGTTCTCGATGGCGGAACGTAACTACCCTGCGCAAGAGAGGGAACTACTGGGTGTCTTACATGCTTTACGGGTGTGGCGATGCTTCATTGATGGTGCTGACTATGTGGTGTATACTGATCATAATCCGTTGCAATATCTCAGGTCGCAATCCAAACCTACAGCTCGTCTGGTTCGTTGGCTCTCTGAAATTGAGACCTACGCACCTAAGATATTGTATAAGCCAGGTAAAATCAATGAAGTACCGGATGCTCTCTCTCGTCGTGATGGTGCAAGTTGTGTAGCTGCTGAAACTAGCATGGAACCTCGTTATTTGTACTCTGTGGAATCAAATGTCATGGTACACCCCTCAGATTGGCCGTCTTTCTACCTAACCAAGCAAGAGTTAGTTCCTAGTTCGGTGAAATCTCTACTGAAGTCTAATGCTGGTCGGTTCGTTATCAAGGATGACAAGGTCTATCGCAAGGTTAAGGTTGGTACGCAAGAGTTTGAAGCAAGATTCTGTCCATTCTCCAATCGTGCTACTCTGGTGAACAAATTTCATGAAGGCTTTGGTCATGCTGGTCAAGGTACTGTCTTTGAGCTTCTTCGCAAGCGTTGGTGGTGGCCTAATATGCGAAGTGATGTTCAAGGTTGGTTATCTATTTGCAAGGAATGTCAGTTGGCTTCTGGTTCTGGTAAAGGTGAACATCACGCCCCAATGGGCTCAATGGATATCCCTCCTGCTTTTGGTCGTTGGCATCTGGATTTCGTTGGTGAATTACCTCTGACTCCACAAGGCAACAAATGGCTTCTCACTGCGGTTGACTACACTACTAACTGGCCTATTGCTCGTGTGGTGCCGGAAGCTACGGCAGAGGCTGTTGCTGATTTCATCTACGAGAAAATTGTGATGCGTTTTGGCTGCCCTCAAGGGATCTTGACAGATCGTGGCGCCAATTTTATGTCCAACGTGGTCAAGCTCTACATGAATAAGATCAAGGTTAATCACAAGTTTACCTCTGCTTTTCATCCTCGAACCAACGGTAAATGTGAGCGTCTGAACGGTATTCTCAAGGCTATGCTAAGGAAATACGTCAATGGTGCTATCTTTATGTGGGATAAATTTGTTGACACTGCTCTTTTTGCTGCTCGGGTCCGTCATCATCGATCTACTGGTTATTCTCCCTTTTATCTGGTCTATGGCTGTGAACCTGTGCTTCCTGGTGATTACACTCGTCCATATTTTGATAAGTTGACTGCAAACGATCCCAGAACAATCGCGGAACACACTGCTCGTGAACTGGAAAGTCTTGGTCAAGTACGTGCTGCCGCTGCTCATCGTATGAAAATGGTCTCTGAATCGGATAAGGAACGTTGGGACGCTGCTATTGAGAAACTGGAATTTGAAGTTGGTGATCATGTCTTGCTAAGAAATGAGCAGAAATACGGTTTGGAATACAACTGGATGGGTCCCTTTATCATTGTTGGTAAAAACTCGGATAGTCACATCTACAAGCTAGTCTCCATTGGTGGTGAGCCGTATCCGTCTTGGGTGCATGTCGACCGCTTAAAAGGTGTTAAGGCTGAATCAATTGATACTCCTTGGTACAATCCAACTGTGTCTCGTGCTGCTTGGCGTGCGGAAATGGGTCTCAACTCTCGAAATCAGGCTGGTTCTTCTGGTTCTTCTGGTCCATCGCCCACTTCCAGCTCTGTCGATCAAGTTGATCAGAGTCGATCAACAATCTCGGGGGGGAATGATGTCGTACCCAAAATGAGGTTTAAGCCAAATGTGAAGAGAGCGACCCAAAGGCGCTCGAAGGCGCTCGAAAGTTCTGGAAACTAAGGTAAAACAACGGATCGATTATCAATGCCATATCAAGCATTTGACTTGCTCGAAAGTTCGACATGTCAATACTTGGCACAATCGAATCTTCCATAGATTAGTGATATTGATAACAGAAAAAGTATAAATACGAATAACAACACATTCAATAAAGATCAGCTTTCAACATTAGTCTTAGTTTACTATATACTTGAATATTTGTACACTCTACCATTGGATCCATCTCCTCAGACGACATAATTGTCAGTACTGAAGGGTATTCAGACAGTGATCTTGATCTGCAGGATATCATTGACAGGTTGAATACTAATAAGAACAAGAAACGTAGGTTCAAGCCAAGAGCGCCGATATCTAGAAATATCAAACAGCGCTTAACATGGATTGTCCATAACATTACACAAAGTATATTGGATAAAGTCAATCCTAAATCATAATAATAATAAAGACACCTTTTTATCCATTTAACTAAAAGGCTACATACATCTTCCTGCACACACTCTATCTCACAACAAACTATATCTCGATCTGATCTCAGATTGCCAATACTAAATCTACGTATTTGCATCTGACATAATCATCAAAGCGCGGTTGGTTAAGTGGTATAATCTTCGCCTGCCACGCGAAGGGCCGGGGTTCGATTCCCCGACCGCGCATTCTTTTTTTGCCTTTTCTTAAAGGCAAGTGGTTTTTTTTTTGCATTTTGCTAAAACGAAAAGAAGAAAGACGAGAGAGAAAAGAGGAGAGACACTGGAAGAGTCAATATAACTGCAAAAGGTAGGTTTCGGGAAATTCTTGAAAGGCTCTTTTTTTTTGTGCCACATGTGCTTGTTGTGGGCTATGATTGATTTGGTTTGACATGATCTCGTTGATTCCTCCAAGACATTTTGGTCATTGATTGAAACCACAGGGGAGTCAGTGTTCATGCTGATCTCGTTGCCAATACGAGGTTTGTCAATTTTGTGTCATAGTTCGTTAACAGATGCCATCAACGTGCCAATCGATAAGAACTGGATGTTGCATGGTGTAATTTATCTGCTCGCACTATGGCTGTACACACGCTCATAGCGGATGAAGTCAGGCTCAAGATACTGTTCTTATTGGCAAACACATCCGCAATCGCCTTTAGAGAATAGACACATCATTGTAGATATTTGTAATGATTAGGTAGAGTTTATTATAATTAACTGTGATTCATGCTTTTCTTTTCTGTAGATGGTTCAATAGATAGGCCGTGTACAACTAGTTGGCTTGTAATTCACCTAAAACTGTTAAAATGTACTTGGATACTTTGGGTCTTTGGATTGCCAGCAAGGTCAATTCACTTTCATAAGGCAGATAGTAGGTGTGATGTTGCTTGTTTCTTGCTAGATTTCTCAGCAGTAGTGCAGAAGTTAATGGAATACCAGAGACTTCAGAATCATCAATGGGGATCTTCGCTACTGTGAAGGTTTGCTTTGTGGGAAGTTGCTTTTTGGCTTTGCTGGCAAAGTGTGTTCGCATATGTTGAATAGCATGTTGTTTGCCATCCAGTGCTCGTGTGCATTTCATCCAATGGCATTGTGTTTGGCCTTCTAAATGTGTTTGGATGATGTGTTTGTGAAGGTCCACAGGGCTGTCGAAGCTTTGATTGCAGTCGTTCCAATGACAAATGGGTCCTATAAAAGAGAAGGGATCAGCCATCTCTCGATATTCAGCACGATCAATCATTCATCTTACCATCTCTTCGTCTAGTGGGTGATAATTTGACATTGCAAAGCACTGTATTGACTGGTTCGGGCCCATTGAATGATTCTTCCACTGAGGGTGGTTGAGGGAATGCAATTTTTAGCACTGTATAAAATTCCTTTAATCCCAATGGTTTCTCTGTCCCAAATAGCTTTTGGTATTCTGTGAATATGTCTTTCAAAGTGATTTTATCTGCTTCGGATCCATTCAATAACTGATCCTTCAACCTATAAGAGAGAAAAAAAAACAAGCAGGCATGAGTTCGAATCCATTGGTATCAAGATGTTTATATCCTTTACCACCCAAGACAGCGATAAGGTTCATCCAAATATTGGTAGTTGGTTAAATCAGGAATGGTTGGTTTCTGGGAGGCGGTGGATTCAGGCACCTTGATCATTTGTGCTGCTGGTATGCCATGAAGGGTGCCGATGGCGGATGTTGATGGAGGTGCCAACGATGACTTGTAGGATAAGAATCCAGTCAGCAAACCCACCAGGTTGCCAGGATAGCCTCTGATGAGTTGAGCGGAAAAGTTTCCACGTAAACTAGAGTACTGATAGAGGTATTCCAAAGTTGCCGCTGCTAATTCCTCGTCATCAATCATCAAAAATTGAGCCATGCGTTGAATGACATCCGCATCCGCATATCCCAACACACGTTCGTTTGTTTCTGTTACAGCGACACGAGTCAAAGCACGGATAGCACCCAGAATGTAGGCACGATCGTTGGTGAATAAAAGGTGGATCATGGTTGTCAAGTAGGGATCCTCACGACTGCCAAGCGACACTTGGGGTGCAATGTTTTCCAGAATATCCAAACAATGTCTGCTCAATTCGCCGTATTGAGAGTTGGGAGGCAATGCAATGCCCTTCATGAGTAGAAACAACAGGCGTTCGTGTGTTGCTAATCGACGGATGTTCATCTCTAGAAAGCTAAAGTTGCGCAAAATGTGAAATACTTGCAGTACGCGCTCGTAGCTCTCCTGCTGTGCCTTGCTGCAAAAGACGTCCGTGGTTGCTTGGTTCGCTTCAATTTGCTGTTGGAAGAAATCGACAGTGAAATTCAGCAAGAGGTCGATCAATGTAGGAATGAAATCAAGGGAAAAGTTTTCAGACGCATAGGAAAATTTGATCAGTGTGTTGAAGGCCCAATCGATTTCATTTGGTAGACTGGATTGAAGAGACAGTAAAATACGTGTTTTGAACTCTTGGTCTTTGAATATAGCTACAATTACAGCTTGATTTAGCTTGCATACAGTGAATGGCACATTTTATCACGTTACCTTGTTGATATGCCATGGTTACTTGAGCAAAAAAAAAGGGAGTGTGTTGCTAAATGTGTTGTTTGGCTGAGTGCTGCAAGATGTGATGGATGAATGATTCGAATGGTATGTTCTAATTGTGTGTTCCTTCCTATACACGAGAGTATCTGTCTAAATTTCAGATAGAAAAATGTAATAATAAGAAAGAAGAAAGAGGGGCTGCAAGTGAAAAAGAAAATTTCTACTTTAGTTACACTTTCGCGGTTTGTACTATACAGCAATCAGCCAGATGACAAGGTGGCACCAAATGAATAAACAAGGAGGGGCAGGCTGTAAATCAGTGTGTTACAGGACAAAGAGTCGATTGAATTGCTAGCATGATTAGACATTTCTTCTTCATTTCAAACATATTATCATGATGGGAGTGTAGGGAATATGGAAGCTTTTATTGATGTGGTAATACGAGATTATTAGAGTAGTAGTAGTAATAGAGGGTAAATATCAAACCGCACCGCTTTTTAACTTCATCATGGAGTAACATAGCAGCTCTTTTGAAATATTGGCATAATCCAATGCAAGTGATTTGAGCGTGTGTAGGCGTTGATCTATAAAGTATCGAAATGTTTCCTCAGTAACGGCCAAATTGGCGTATGACAGGTCAAGTGTTTGCAGCTTTTGACAGTTTGCCAATTGACACAAGACATCGTCATCAATAATCACTAGATGTGACAGATTGACATGTTCTAGTAGTGGGCTTTGCGATAATAGCGTGCATACGCCTTTGGACGTCAAGCTGTAGCATTCCCTGAGCTCAAGACGCTTGAGGTGCTTCATTGGCGCGTCGCTTAAGAGCCCTTGATCTGAGATGATGGTGTTGCCTCGTAAATCCAACGTTTCGAGCGTAGATGCTGATCCATCAAGAAAGCTTTTGATGACATTGTCTGTCAGCATGTGTGTCAAATGAACTTTGACGTGTTTCCATGGGTAGTGAGGTTTGCAAAACAAAGGGGCGTGTATCTTTTCATTGGGTTGTCTGCTAGCTGCGTCTTGATACTGATCCAATTGCTGACAGTACCTGTTTCTTTCGTATTCCAGATGCTGCAATTTTGGACAGTACGATTGCAAAATGTTGAGCACAGGGATGATATTTACAAGACAGCGGTTCAGCACAAGTTTTCTCATGTTTGGACACCGGATCACGATGCTGGCTAAATGACTTGCTGTTAGCCCATGGATTCCAGTTAGCTCTAATGATTCAATGTGTGGCAAAAGGCTGAGATTTTCAATCGTCTTTGTAAATGAAGCTGGAAATCTATCGCCAACGTGTTCTAAGCGGTATGTAGCACCGTTATGGAGTCGAGCATCGTGAAGCGACGTAAAGCAATCGTGCACGGTGAGATGCTTGAGTTGAGTGCACACTTTAGGCAGCGTATCAATGATATCGTTCAAACGTAGTGAGACACCACCCCAATGCAATGTGTCTAGTGTCGATCCAATGTATTCCAATGCATTGAAGAACAGTGCAGGCGTGCAAATAATGTCTGAGATGACTAAATAAGCAAGTAGGTGAGATACATGATAAGCGCATGAAAGAGATCCGTAGTGCATACTCAACGTTTTTAGCCGGTAACATTGTCTCTGTGCTAATGCCATGAGAATGCCATCACCATCCGCTTGTTGGTGTCGAATGACTAACTTGGTCAAGGGCATTTTTCCCAAGCGGCTCAAGTAAGCATTGATAGTTGAGATTGGAAGATTTGCAGCTTGTTTTGCAAACTCCAGTTCATTCCAAAGTTGCGGACTGTACACCAGATAATGCCTCCAACGTTTTGATACACGGGTGCACCTTACCAATGACGGTAGATCCAAGCATAAGAATACACGAATGGCTACATCGTAAGGGAGCTTGTCCAGAATATCATTGCGACGAATGCAACTGGTATGTTGAATGCCCTCATATGCTAGTCTCTTTGCATCCAGGATGTCACTCGAGTCGGGTGCTCGGTTCAGGGTTTCCCAAGCCAAAGTGTAATCGCACCGACTCATGTAGATGTCGGCTGCTGTAAGATACCACTGGTCAGAGGCGCATTTCTTTGCTTGCGCCAGGCAAACATGTACTGCTTGATGCCAGTGATTTAAAGCGAGTAGACATTGTATCTGATACCAAGCGCAGGTCGAGGTTTTGTACTGATGCTGCTCGCCCAATGCATGGAATATACGATATGCTTCGCTGTATCTTTGCTGGTGCCACAAGTGCTTTGCAGTGCTATAAATGTCTTGCAATGACTGACATTGCTGTGGTGGAGAATGGATTATGCTAAAATGTGTGGTGTCACACGAGTCAATACACAAGACTATGCAGACCATTCTGTCTGCTCAGCATACCTTGATAGATATTGAGATACAATGCATAGCGTTGCCATGGTAACATGTAATAGTTTATTTGAATGTGTTAGTTTATGCGAATCTGCTGATAGCTAGAAAATGAATGAATGAAAGAATGAAGGAAGGAAAAAGAAGAGGGAAAAAGAACAAGAGGCGAATCAATATTTATACCATGTGGGGGGGGGGGAGACTAAACCAGTGTGTGCCTTTTAAGTTTTGATCCCTTAAATTTTGGGTATGATGCCAATGTGCCATGAAAATCTTCTAATGGTATTGCTCTCGTTTTCGTCCGTATGCAAATGGACGCACCACACTCGCTTATGGTGCTGCACTGTCTCCACGGCTCGTTCGTTTTCAATTTCGGTCAGTAAACGTCGACTGCGAATGGAATGGTGGTATTCCAGCGAGGGCGCTGATTCTCCTGATGTTACCCCTAATTCATGCTGAAATTCATTGTCTGCTCGACCTTCTTCCTGCTGCCCTTCCTCTTCCTCCTCGTCGTCATCGTCGAACGAGACGGAGTCGCTTCCCACCACAATGGCTGTCAAAGTGTGACACCACCTTAGTAGCATCCATAATCCCTCTGCTTTTACTGCTGGCACCACCAAATACCGTAATTTAGGACATTTCGCCACAATCAGTCGAGCAACAGAGGATGTCAATACGTCATACGGATTCAATGTCAATGCTAGTAAATCAGATCCAAATGTAGGCAAGATGGCATTGCTGAGTGCGCCGGGATGATGAAAATAATGCGAGATTTGTGTCAATGTTGGATTTTTTTCAGGCACCAGTTCGCTGGGAAAGATGAAAAAGGAGGGACAACATGGAAAAAAGGTGATTGCCTTGTAGGCTGTACTGAATATCACCAGATCCTCGTCGACCAGCAGATGCTCTGGTATGTCAGTCGCCATGAAACATGTAGCATGACGCACCTTGGGCAGACATTTTGCCAGCTGCTTTGGGTATATGTTGCTCTGTACGAACTCCAGTTTCGGGCAGAGCGTCAGTATCAGATCGTACACATCGTCTGAAAAGTAGCGTGCCTGCGGCAGCTTTATGGTGGTGATGGAGAGGCCGTAGAGCTCGCAGAATGAGATGATGTGCGTCTCGTCAATGTGCTTGTCGTCGGGAAAGATGACTTTTTTGTACGCTCGTTGTCGTGCGAGATGAAATGTGTATTTGCACACAAATAAATAGGGTGTCAAATGAGCTTGCTCTGTGAGATTGACAATGTGTTGTATCAGCTCGTTTGGTAAAAGAGACATTATTAGGGGGGAAGAAGTTGAAAAAAGAAGGAGGCAGAGAAAAAAGGCACATTTGTGATTTCGTAGTGGTTCTTTTGCCTGCTATTGCTATTGCTGCCACATGCTTAAACACCGAAATAAGTGTGCTTGCATACGTTTTTGCGTTGATTGGCTTGGACAGTGAGATTGAAACGGAATTCAGTTGGATCTACCAAGAGCCGCTTGATCTACAGTGTTGAAAGCGATCATTGGAAACAATCTATCCATGTCTTGTGGCTAAAGATGCATCAACTTTATACGTTCTCTCAGTTGCAAAAGAATTCTGTAGTAGGAATCAGCTCATGCACTTTTATCACAGGCTTTATACACTTTACCCATTTAAAAGTACACATCTTTTGTTGAAGCCAAGTGTAAGGCTTGCAAGCAAACATGGTTGAATAAATTAAGATTCCTGCCGTAATAATCTCTGTAATGTACGCGGTTTTTCATCATAGTAATAGCTGACTACACTAGCAAGCGGATTTAGATGCTACATCTTGTTTGAACCATGAATTTGCTCATATCTCTTTACTTTCTCAAAGGCAAGTACATGGAAAAGAAGCATGAAAGGACTAGGTAGCATTGGGTGATTGGAGATGAATAGCATAGACATACTGCAGTAAATCAAATTGCTGCTATACTGTAGTACCACTCAATGATACAAGATTGGATGGTGGAGATCCCAAGCGACATCCTGCTGCTGCTTCATTTATCTACCGAGCCAACTCCGCGAGATTATAATACATCCCCTTTTCACTCTTGTCTTGATCTTTTCAACACGCATCATGAGTGTCACCCAGCCAACTGATGCAAACACAACACAGCCACCTCAGTTCTCCAAAGAGAAGCTGGTGAAATACTTTAAATCCAATTTGTGCATGTTGCCTACTCCTTATACCCAGACAGAAACCAACAGGTAAAATGTTAAAAAAAACCTCTTTACGAGAAAGAAGACCCATCTCACATCTTTAGAAAAGAGTGACACTTGCCTTCTTTTGCTTGGGAGCATTGAGTTTATTAGGAGAGCTAGACAACTGCGTGACAAGAGAGAATAAGCAAGACTGGATTGAGTGGATTTATGCGCAACAAGTGCTACCAACGGGCCAAACACCAGATGCCAATGAAGCGTTGTGTGGATTTAGAGGTTCTTCTTGGTCAGGGAGAAAGTTTGACCCTCATGCTGTAAGAAAGACACCATGCAAGGGCCAAAGACGAGTGAAATTTATGTGTATTGTCTATTAGCAAACTTGCGAGTTTCAACATTACGACTCAAGCCATATCGCCAACACGTATACAGCATTGCTCAACTTGCTGATTTTGGGCGATGATCTTTCACGCGTGAATAGAAAAGCCATTGTCAAGACACTGAGCTTATTACAGCAAGAAGATGGAAGGTAAGAGGGGGGGGATTGGATACGGGACTGATGTGCAATTAGACAACTTACCCGGCCTCGTTCAAAGCATTGCACCCACTTTTGGCAGCTTGGAAAGAGATGTTCGATTCATTTTCTGCGCCTGTTCGATATCGTACATTTTGAATGATTGGTCTGGTATCAACATGGAAGCGACAGTACGCCATATCAAGCAACTTCAGGTAGGCGCATGGGTTTACATGGACGTACGTAGAGAGAAGGTGCTAATAACATGCTCAAGTCGTATGAATACGGTGTAGCACAATGTCCTGACCAAGAAGCACATGGCGGATCCACATTTTGCGGTATTGCAGCATTAGCATTGATGGATAGACTGGACGAGGGTATTATCAATAGAGAGGAACTAGTGAAATGGTGCCTGTTCCGTCAGATCAAGGGATTTCAAGGCAGACCCAACAAATTAGAGGATGTCTGCTATGGATTTTGGGTGGGTGCCTCTCTAGACATCTTGGACTCGTTTGAACTGGTGAATCATGAAGCCTTGAAAGACTTTCAGTCCAGATGCCAGCCCAAGATGGGTGGATTCGGCAAAGACCCAGAGTCCTATCCTGATTTACTGCATTCTTACATGGGCGTCTCTGTATTGTCTCTGATGAAAGAGCCTGGAATCGAGCCTATCCATGCTGCACTGAACGTGCCGTTGTCTGCTTACCAACATTTAAAGGAAAACAGCGTGTTCTGGAAACAACAGCAATAAAAAAAAGCCTGATTTTTATTTTGTATGAAAAAGCGTTCCTGACAATTGCAATGTTCGATGGGAGGCATTTGCCTTGTATTCTTGTTTGAAATGAGAAATGTTGAGCAAGTGGCGCATGGTGGGTCGACCGTGAGGGCAGTTCTATGGAGTTTCCTCTTGTTAGTTCATGTCTCAAGCCTGTCAATTGAGAACACTTACCCAAGGCTGATCAATTTCGCCCATGTGTCTTACAATCTAAAACCACATCAAAGGTCAGTTCACACAATCCAAATTACTGTCTTGTTGACCCAATCCTTGCCTTTGTCATTTGATTCTTGCTCAAGCTATCGCCTATACGTACTGCCTTATGACACGCCCTTGACGCAAACATGGCTCTGTTTCGACTACAGCGCACCATCTCTCCCGGATGCTCCGTGATCAAATGAATAAGCTCACTAAAGTCTCGCTTATCAAACATGGTGTTCTTGCTCACAGGCTGCGAAATGACGCGTATTCTGGTGGTAGGTGGATTATCTGGGAGAATTTCCACATCAAAGCCATTTGCTTTAAAAATGTCCAGATTTTCCATCACGGTGAGTTCTTCTGCTGCTGTCAAATCCAGAATGGGCGAGCTATGTAGTCATCAGATCAAGGTCAACATGGAGGATCATACTGTACAGTGGCATCCCGTCACTTGCCTTATCAGCCGTTGACCCTTGATATGCGTTGTTTGCTGCAATGTCTCAAAGTTATACTTTTCGTCTGACGCATGCTGATCGATAATGTATAGATCTTGGTCGTCGAGAGCCGTGATCATGAAGCCGAGATTGAATTGGCCCAACACGTCCATGCGAGCAAAATCAGGTTTGCTAATCACACGACTCAATGCCCTTGCTGCCTTTTCATTGTCGTCTGTGTTTTTGACACTTGCATTCTGTAATACTTGGGTGGGTGCCTGAACGGATGCTTCGTCGTGTGTGATGATGGCGGGCTGTGATCGACGCAGCGTAGCTAAATCTATGGATTTCACAGTCTTTGTGCGTCCCACCGTCCTCCACAATCCCTTGAAAGAGGACATGTTGCTCACAGTCTGCACGTATTCTCTCGAGTCGCTTCCTGATACTGATTCGTCTGGCGGATCCATGTCTCGGTCAGCGGGCGTCATGCCCTTGGACGAAGGCTCCGTACTAATCTCCTCACTCGAGTCGTCTAATTCATCCACCTCTAGTTCAGTTGACTCGGACGGTGCACTGCTGGAGGCATCCACCAACATGCTTGTGTCTTGACCACTTGTCTCCATGACTATGTCATCATCACCAGCATCTACTCTGGGCTTCTTGGTCATGTAATTCATCAAGGAGTTGGTGGAGGATGACAATGATCTTTTACTACTGCTGCTACTTGACGGTGTTGATTTGGCGGCTCCCCTAGCAAAAGAGCTCAAGCTGACAACGCGAGGCGAAGGCCGTGGTAGCGATATTGTGGATGTGGTTGTAGTTGTATTTGCTGGGACATCTGTGGTTGGCTGTGAGGGCTCTTCTTGCGGTTTCTTAGACGACATGAGCGAGTTGACGTTGAATATAGATCGACTTGGCTCCATTTGCTCTTTCAACTGTTCCTGCAGTACATCTGAAATCTTGTTTTCGTCGTGCAAGAAGATGGTTCGCTTGTCAGGACTCACATTGACATCGTAGGCGTCTGTGGGCAGCTTGAGGTTGGCAATGACGACGGGGTATTGGTTGGTGATGAATATACGATAAACGTCGTTGAAGGCCTTGGCAATCTACTCGCCCTCCATGAGTACACAGTCTCATCCAATCTCGACACGATTCTTTACCTTGGAAAGCACACAAGGTCTGCCATTGACATAGAAATACTGTCGATCCGAGGTGCTTCTGCCCAATCCCCACTCTGGCTTTGATATGAATCCTTCCACAGACCCTCCTCCTTCAATCGCAGATCCCAGATCCACGTTGAAAGGGATGATTTGCGACGTCAGTTTGGATCCAAAAATGTTGGTAATGTTGTCGCTCATTTTCTTGTTTTTGCTGGTTGACATGATTTTGATGCTAGGCTTTGTGCCGGTTTGATTGGAGACGGTGATCTTGACATTGGTGGATATAATGGAGTAGGCTTGCAGGATGATCAAGGCTTTGCCAAACTCCCGCTTGATGTTTCGCTTGTATTCCTGTCGACGTACCGGCAGCGAGTGGAATATATCAGTCAGCTGAACTGTGGTGCCTGCTGTTCTTGATTGCGGTGTCTTGGATTTCAGAGATCCAGCAGAGTCGTACTCTAGTTTGACGCCCATCGGTGCTTGTGTCTTTGTTGCTGTGATGACGACCAAATGAGACAGTGCGCACAGTGAACTCAATGCTTCTCCTCGAAACCCAAATGTCATGACCTTCTCCAGATCCTCGAAATTGGTGATCTTTGATGTATAGTGCTTGAGCGCTAATCACACTCATGTGTCAACTGGAGAGCGCAACGCTTGCTTCGAGTCACTTACCAAGCGATTCGTAATTCAAAGGATCTATGCCACAGCCGTTGTCTACAACCTCGATGCCCCCAATGCCGCTGTCTATAAAGTTGACGTCTGACACATGCTGCGTATTAGACATACTGGGTGCACAAGTCGAGCGACAAGAGCTACCTTACCTACGGAAGTGGCTCCGGCATCAATACTGTTCTCCACCAGCTCCTTTACAGCAGTGGCTATATCAAGCACAACTTGCCCTGAGCAAATCTTGTGCACTGAATGCTTGTCAATAGCACTGATAACACTCATACTATAAAAAAAAAAAAAAGATACAAGGAGGAGAAAGAAAAGAGATTTGAAGCAGGCGCGCCTGCGCATGACATTTAACATTTTTTCATTGCCGCGCGCGCCCCTCTTCCCACCTCCCAAATCAGCTTTCATCCCAGTGCTCATGTTACACGCTGTTGTAGTATTTTTTAATGCGACTTTCTAACAGACCAAAAGCCCAAAATATAATTAAGTCTAATAAGCAGTAAATCAATCGCCATCTTCATGGAATCCATCATCAAGTTCACTTTGGAGCCGTCAATTTCGTGCCACGTAACTTGGACTTCTGAAATGGGCATCTTTTCAAGTTGAGCAATCATGAGGCATTCAATATCGAAAATCCATCTCTCCACATGCATGTTGGGGAATATGACTTGAGCTGATTTGCGGGTGAATAGCTTGAATCCACATTGCGTGTCTTCAATGCCTCGGATACCGAGCACATAGACCAGCGTGTGGAATCCACGCATCAAAAAGTTTCGAATAAAGGATCTCTGTTACCATAGAATCAGCGTCCTCATCGCAACCACACACACACACAGAATCTTACCTTGACAACAGCCTCTGTTGTCACAAGATGCGATCTGGATCCAACAACCACACCTCGACCGTCCTTTTCAATTCGCTTCATGTCCTCCACAAGCTTACCGAGATCTGAGAATTGAGTGGCACCATCGGCATCCACCATCAAGCACAGTTCGCCACGGGCAGACAACATACCCTGGATTATGGTTTAACATACCAGCTTACTTGTTTCCTCTCACAACACAAAACTCACCTGAGTCACAGCACCCCCTTTACCTCTGTTTTTGTCCAATGCAAGAATACGGATATCCACGTCGGGATGTGTCTCTGCGAAATCCATGGCTACTTGCACAGTGTTGTCTCGGCTGCCATCATCGACAATGATCATCTCGTATGTGTAGGCGGCATCCTTCTTTCTCTGCTCTTGTAAATACTCGACCGTTTCCTTGAGCATGGTGGGCAAGCGCTTGGTTTCATCAAATGCAGGTACGATACACGACAGCTTCAGGGTGGGCTCGTCGAATATGCTGGGTAGCAGCTTTCTGTCTTTTGATGTGGCATCTCTATAGTACTTTTCGTTTTCTGTCCTGTCTCTTGGCTTTGGCGAGCAAAATAGCAAGAATCCAATGAGCTATACACAAGTGGGGGGAGTTAATGTCTCGGGTCCTGCTACACAAGTGTCTAAGCGATGTTTACCGATGCAATGGCTGTGGTGGCTATCACGGTCAAGAATTGAATCAATGCCATTTTGCAGAAAGAAAGAGAAAGAGAGAAAGAGAAACCCTCATTCTCGTTTTATTTTTTTATACATGAGCCAAGAATAGACAATTTCCTTGTTTCAGCCAATAGTGTCATGAAAGGTGCAAGACCTCGCTTTGACTGATTTAAGCCAATGAATGGACATGTTGGTGGCTGCTTGCTGCAGTATACAAGTTGTGGTCTTGTCACTGCTTTCTAAATTATTTTTCTCTCTTGTGTACTATTCAATCGAAATGGCATTAGAAGCAAATAACCTGTCTGGAAAGCAGAAGCGAAGAGGTACAGCATTGGATAGCTTGCGAGAGACGTCTGTATTGACACTGGATGACATACAGAGAGAAACAAATCCGTGCGTGAAATTGGCAAGCACAACAAATTAGACAACAAGCTTGGTATGCCTAATGGACACAGGGCATGGCATCAGCAGTGATTAACAGGTCTGTATGTAGCGAATGATATACCAAAAGTGAGCGGGCCCATCGAGGCCAATCGATATGCGCTTGCTCGTATCATGGAGATCAACGACATGCAGCATGCCATCAAAAAAGCAAGGTAAGACCACGCAGGACATTTGACATGTTTGACGTCTGATCCAAGCACGCCTCCAGTTACGCACTGAACGAACTCGCCTTTCAATCGCTGCCCCGAGGCCTGCGTCGCCGTGCAGCGAGTCATAACATAAACCGACTGCCTGCCAGACTGAGAGCAAAGGCAGCAAAAGAAGTATGCAGGAAGGGATGACAAGCACACACAGCGAATTGACATGTCAACTAGGCTTACAGCTCTGCACCCAACGCCAAGTTGATCCGCAAAAAAGTAAAGAAGATCAAGACACCCAGAAACACAGTGCAAGAGTTTCTTCGACGTCAGAGTAAATTGCTTCTCATCCGCCATACGACCTGACAGACATGCTCACCTCCTGTGCTATAGAGTCCAAGAAATGGCTAGAGACACACATGTGGCACGCAAAGCGAATGAAGATGAAGGACATTTGGGGCTACAGAATCGCATCTCGGCCCAACACCAAATCTGTGCGCATCACCTACCGGTCCTTTACGCGTCTGTCCGTGGCTCACGATGCCTCGTACATGGCTTGCATCGAGTTGAAGGGCGAGCAGAGCGACATTGTTGCCGCACTGGATACATTGACTGATAAGGGAGCACCTTCAGTTGGCAGCCAGAGGTAAGCCAAGAACATGTACACACAAGTGCAAGCCATTGATGCCCGACGTCCAGATTCATCAAGGGAAACCGCCTTGGCACCACCAACTTGTACGAACACAAGGGATACCCCACCAAGCTGATTTGTCCCATCTCGTTCTTGTGGAAGCCAAAGACAAACGACACCATCTGGCTGTGGATCCATCCCTCTGCCATCAACGAAGCACTCACATTCATCCGACTCGCCATCAAGGAGACACGCATAGAGCTGAACGATTTGCGAAACGAAATTTTGAAATTCGAGCTGACTGGACCTCGATCCACTGCCCTGCTGCAAGCCATCCTCGATCCTGTGCCAGACACAACCCTCCAAGGAAATGCAGTGTGGAAGGACCTGAGTCAGCTGCGATCTTCCTGCTCCCTGTCGCCTGGCAGTGTGCTCGGCCTGCTTGTCCAGGATCCTCGTCTAAAGTAAGTGCGCGCACGCATTCTAATAGGGCTTGGCAATATCTGATCTGACATATGCTGTAGGTTTCCTCAGAAAGTGCCGCCTCGCACCAATGACATTGCGCCCCAAGAGCAGCGCAAGATGCAAGACATACTCACACACTGGCCAGCAGATGCAGCAGAAACCACCATTTGGGACAAGGACGTTCGCGCATCCCTGTTTGACAAGAGGATATCCGAGTACGGCTTGAATTTGCGCCGTGAGCAAAACATGGTGCCAGGCACCAAATTAGAGCCTACAGCAGAGGACAGCCAGATCCCGCTGCTGCTGATACAGCGTGGCGGACCCTGCTTCAACACATCCGACATTGCACAGAAGCCGCTCTCTTCGCACGAGCTGATTGAAGGATGGACTGTGGTGATCCCCCGTGGATTTGGCCTTGCGTTCTGGAAATCACTGACATTTGCTGGTGGGCGTGTGGCAGGATACGACGATGTGCGTGCCATGCACTTTGAAAGCGGTGTGCCTTGCTTTCCACACGACTACCCGGGCACAAGAGCGTTTGAAGTGCAACGTGAATTGACGAAAAAGGCAGCTGAACAAGTGTGGAGCAAGCGGCCTCCTGGTAAACGCGTTAATTTCAGCAAACGTGGCATTGCGCATCCATTTGAAGCTGCCTTTGAGACGCTGTCTACGGTTGAACACATGCAGGTGGAACCAGAGCACAACTTGGCTGTGCGACCTCATTATTCATTAATTTGCGGACAGAGATTGGTGTCCAGCTTCTTGGCTTCTGACGTATGTTTAGCAGCACTTGGCATGGATGTGCATCATTTGAGCTTGGATGAGATGCTGGTCAAGATTCGACTCAAATACGTGGACAGAGGAAAGCCTGCTGCTCATGCCATGATTTACGCCATGCCCCACGAGCAGGACTACGACAAGTGCACCCTTCACATCAGACACCAGTCGCCCGTTGTCAAGAGCAAACGCAAGCTAAAGGAGCTGGTGGAAGTCAATGCCAATGCTGTGCAACAGGTAAATCAAGTATAAATGCTCATCACGACATGCCAACTCAATATGGAACATGTAGATCACTTGCGACACATTGCAACACATTGGTTACATTACAAATGGCGACTTTTCATTAACTCTTGGCTTTGGATTTGGCATCGGAGCATGCACTGTTGCTGGCCTGAAGAAGCTCAAGGACATTGACGAAGCGTAAGTGGAGACGATGGGCATGAGCGGCTCGTAGACTAAAACGAATTGATAGCCAAAAGCGATCCATCAAGCTGCTTGTGCTTGTGAGAAACCCAACCTCTCTGGAAGTTAGACCTGCTCAATTGGAGGTGTTGTGCTGAGAACAATGGCAGGCCTTATATTTGGTAGCCAATCAACGCTGCGCTCTTTCTTTTTTCTTTCAAATGCTAATAAAAAGGGTTTTTTTTGGGATTTGTTGTAATCTCTTTCTTTCCCCTTCTTCTTGCTTGGCTTTAAAATTTGACGTGGATCAAATGAATGTTAGAATTACTCCATGTACAGGTACACACACATACACATGATTTGGCCTTGCTGGATAGTAATGCCCATCCTATAGAGTGTCGAAAGAATCGTCGAAAATGCGTCCGTCCCAACTTTAGCCCTGAATGCTTGCGGTGCAAAAGGCTAGGCAAGATCTGTAAGCAGCCCACTAAACAACAAGATCAGCCGCAACAAGAGTCGACAGAGATGGACAGAACCCAGGACATTATCAAGCTGGAAAAGCAAGTAGCACAACTCGAGGAAGCCATTCGCTACATGGAACTGCAACTAGGCATGTGCCGCATCAGCAGCAGCAGCAGCAGCAGGAGCAGCAGCCCTGAACCAGCCAACGCCATGATCCAGAATCTGTTTCAGAGTTGGAAGTGCAAAATAGCAGACGGCACATTCCAGATAGAAACAGGCATTCGCAACATTAGCCAACTGCTGCAATTCAACACATCCATCTCCTATCTATCACCGATAAACTATGACAGTAGTGCGTCGTCCGTCAGCAGCGACGACTCGTACTATCGAGGGCGCGATGCCGGCATTGTGCTCAACTTTGAAAAGGAAGTCAACGGCAGCCTTATACCATTCACCATTACACTCATGGCAAACACAATCACATCCGCACCATCCACTATACCCACTGCATTACTAGTGCCAAGCGCATTACTCTTGGATCCGACACCATTGATAGATCAGCTCGTAAAGACCTACTTTTCATGCAACAACATTTACAGCCCACTAGTGCATGAACGATCCTATCGAGACAAAATGGCCAGTATCCAAGATCCATTGACAGATCCTGTGACACTCAGCATATGCTCGTACGTGTGCTCCACTCCCTGTCCGGCACTGTCATTTACCCCGAGAGAAAGACGCAACATGGGCGACTTTTTCTATGCGAAAGCGAGAGACATTATCCTGGATCAGTTCGATATACCCGAAAAGCAATTGGAAACAGCAATGAGCATCAACTTGCTGATGCAGTACATGCACATTACACTCAAGATTGGTGAAGCTCGTCGCCTGGTGTCTTTGGCTTATCAGATCTTGGTGGGCTTGAGAAACAACTATCCTGATCTACAAGTGCCTACAAACGTAGATGATGTGACGACAGATCCCTCCTATTACGAACAAGAAGCCGAGGAAGAGCCGATTGAGAATGTAGATAAAGTGCTGTTGGCTCGCCACTTGACAGTAGCGGCTGTGCTGAGCCGTTTATTGGATTATATTGTCAGCGATTCCAGCGACAAGAGAGGCTTTTATTTCCCCTCCTGGGCCTATGTTGCAGATGAACCCGAGAATACAAAGCGGTTTGTGCGCTCACAGAATTGGCTTATCCGCTTGCACAACCACAAATTTGTGAGTAACTTTTTGGTATGTATCCAAAGTATACTATAGTATAGCTTGTTCACTGACATGGCACTTTAGTTCAACATCCATCGTCTTCAACTGGGTAAATCATGCGCCTTTAGTTTTGAGTCGATACTCGTCATGGAGGAATTAATCAAGGAATACACAACCAAGGTGCCATCCGATATCCGACTGTGCGCTGATATGAACAATAAACGCATGTGCTTTGAGGCGATCGACAAGACCAGAGACCCTGTTCTGCTGGTCAATTTCATGCACTTCCACATTCTACAGATGAGCGTTTATTCTTGCTTGCTGCGTCCAAGAGCATTATCCGATCAAGGCCAGCAAATTCTCTCCTTGGTCCAAGAGCATTCGTTGAGCAAAGCGTTAGCGAGCTGCCAGTTGTTGTTGCGTGCTATTCATCGCCTTGCTGTCACGGACCAGTCGTCATGTGAGTATGAACGTTGCAGCATCAGCCCAAATGTTGACTGACTCTTGTATGTGTAGGCAATTACCTGATATCAGCAAGCGAGTACTTGTTTCATGCCATGGACGTACTCATCATATTGGCAATGTCGCCCAACAAACAGACGGCACTGGAAGCGGGAGCCATGATGAAGTCTTGCCTCAGCGAACTGCAGATGATTGGTGCTGCTCAGGGCAATCATATACCAGAAGGGGATACAGCGCCTCTCGATAAAAAGAGATTTCTGATGAAGGACGGTAAATTCGACATTGAATACTATGACAAATTCCCCCACCCTTGGTTCGCAATCATGTACGATGCTAGTCATTTCATTTCGTCTCAATAAATTCCTCTGCAGCCATCCACATAGTCGCTCACAACTGCTCTTGAATGTAGAACGGTAAATCATGTGTAAAGGTTTCGAAACACAAAAAACATGGCCAATCATGATGCCTTTTTTCTGTCTCTATACACATAAAGAACCCTTTCTTGAAATTTTTTGTTTCTTTTTCTTTACATTTTGACATTATACAAATGAGCACAAAAACTACTCCCTGTGCAGGTACTTGTTTCATGTTACTATGCTCTAGGCACGTTGTGCTAACCAAATGGTTTAGAATGTCGATTACAACGTCGAAAATGCTCCCGCCCTGCCTCTGATCAAGAATGCTTTCGATGCAAAAGACTAGGCATCATATGCAAACAGCCTATGAAACTGACAGAACTAAATGAAATTGATACAAGCCAAGAAATGGACGACTTGCAAGATCAGATGCTCCAACTCGAGGAAGCTTGTCATTTCATGGAGAACCAACTGGATCTGTACCGAAAAGAGAAGAACTCCAGCAACAAGCAGATGACTGCCATATCAAACAACACAATGCTCCAAAGCCTCTTTCAAAACTGGAAAGTCAAGATAGTCAATGGTGGATTTCAGATAGAAACAGGCATTCGAGACTTGACTGATCTATTGATGCTCAATACATCCATCTCCTATCTATCACCGCTGAGCTATGACAGTGCATCCTCCATTCACAGCGATGATTCCTATTATCGAGGACGAGACGCTAGCATTGTGCTCAACTTTGGAAAAGACTCGGCTGGCAGTCTGATACCATTTACAATTAGAACGATGGCCAGATCTTTAACGTCAAAGACATCCCATATACCCGTAGCGCTCTTGCTACCCAGCATACTGTTACTGAATCCCAAATCACTCGTCGATCAGCTACTCAAAATCTATTTCCAGTGCCACAACATTTACAATCCTCTTGTGCATGAAAATACGTATCGCGACAAGATGACGACCATCCAAGACCCACTGACAGATCTCCTTACGCTCAGCATATGCTCCTACGTTTGCTCGACACCATGCCAGCATCTCACATTCACACCACGAGAACGGCGCAACATGGGCGACTACTTTTATGCAAAGGCCAGAGATATCCTTATGGATCAGTTTGATTTCCCAGAGAAGCGGTTAGAAAATGCCATGAGCATCAACTTGCTGATTCAATACATGAATGTGACACTCAAATATGTGGAAGGCCGCCAGCTGATGTCCATGGCTTTTCAGATTTTGCTTGATTTGCGGAACGAGTATCCCGAATTCCGAGTGCCGGTGGATCTGGACGTGGTTGATGTAGAAGACACGCCTTACTCGAAACATTACAACTACGATGTCAACCAAGAGCCAATTACTGATGTGGAAAAGGCGCTATTCACTCGACACATCAAGCTAGCAGCCATTACAAGCAGCCAACTGGACTACGTTGTAAGCAATTCAACCGACATGAGCAGATTCCACTTTCCCACTTGGAAGTACCTTGCAGACGAGCCTGAAAACACAAAGAAGTTTGTGCGATCACACAACTGGATCATCAATCTCTACAACCACAAGTTTGTAAAGAATTTCATGGTACGTTTCAAAGGGATGCGCGCGTGAGGCAAATATATAGTAGTCTAAAATTACCTGACAATAGCAAAGCATTCACCGTGTGCAACTAGGAAAAACCTGTGCCCTCAGTTTTGAATCTATTCTCGTCATGGAGGAAGTCATCAAGGAGTATACCAAAGCAGTTCCAGCCGAATTTCGACTTTGCGATGACCTGAACAGTGCAAAAATGTGCTATTACGCTATAGAAAACACAACAGATTCAGTGCTATTGGTGAACTTTGTGCAATTCCACATTCTTCAGATGAGCGTATACTCTTCTTTACTACAACCAAAAGCATTATCCAACCAGGGCCAGCAGCTGCTATCGTCCATACAGGAGCATTCCTTGGAAAAGGCATTGAAAAGCGCGCAGTTCATCCTGTGTGGCATACGAAGACTTGCAAATGCCGAGACAACTTTATGTAAGTACTGGTGTACATGGTAGCATTCAATGATGTGGGAGGGCTTGAATTAAACGTCTTTATAGGTATATATCTCATCTCAGCAACTGAATACCTGTTTCATGTACTGGATGTACTTGTCATGCTGTCCCTCTCACCAAACAAGCAGATTGCAAAGGAAGCAGAAGTGTTAATGAAGTGCTGTCTTGACGAGCTGGATTTGGTTGGACGTGTGCAAGGTTATCAACCGTTGCAATCCGACATTTCAACCAAGAAAACGCGCAAAGTGAAAATGAAGGATTGTAGATTGGATGTGGAGTACTATGATCAATTCCCACATCCTTGGTTTGCAATGGTCTCAGACGCTAGTCATTACTTTACATCTCGATAAACAAACTTGACGTTGATATTACGCAGCTCTTTTTTCGGCCTGGAGACTTTTAAATTAAACTAAACTGCGGTTTAGATACTACTTTAATATCTTCTATATGATAATGCGAAGCGAAAAGCAATCAAGGCGATGCAGATCATTGACATGGGACGAAATAAGTTGTTGAGGCAAAATAGTATCGGATTTCAATAGTGTTCTTTTATTTCATTACTGGTAGTTTATCGAATGGAACACTCTGCTGTTCCTCACCATGGGTTTAAACTCTCGTCCAATAAAATTGCTTAAAAGCTAGTTTTAAACGCCGCGGAGTTTGAAAATTTTTGCGAGGGTTTCCCTCTGTTTTGACGTTAGGCGGACTTTTAAACATTGCCAAATACAGTAATTTAGCAATTCTATCATCAAAATCCCCTAAAAACACCAGAATATGCCTTACTACACACCCCAGCTTATAATGCAAACGCTTGAGACTCTCAATTAGCACCAAGTAAGTGATACCAATCAAGTGAGGGCAGCCTATCTACCCCCAGCCTCTGAATCAAATCTAGTTGTGCTTCAACGATAGGCTTATCCACACAACGAAAAAAGAGGACTATGGCTCAAAGAACCATAGAAAGGAAAGGAAAGTAACAAGAGGGCATCACTAGAATGTGATGAAGAACAGAAACATCGCAATACAGTTACGTACAAAAAAGTAACATGCAATGTGTATCATCAAAATGACGAGTACAAGAAAACAAAAGTAGTAGAAAAAAGTATCGTGGTGGTTGCCTCATACGAAGCAAGAACACCAAAACTACCAGTATCACAGAAGAAGTAATACTTGAAGAACAAGAAAAGAAATGCAAGGTCACTCCACAATAGAGCAGCACTGCCAGCGATACGATGCATCAAAAGATACAACATAGCACTGTGGTACAGCAACAGAAAAATAGTTGCGTGCAGAAAAGGGGGAAAGAATAAATCGCAATAGAGCAAACTAATAAAGAATGCACAGTATTACGAGAAAGAAAGCAGTAAAAGGTTGAATGAATGTAATCCATGGCAACTAAAGAAGGGGAATATACAAACCAAATACAAACCAAACACAATCAATATTATATTGCAATGAACTGGCCTGAAATAAACTGTGTAATTAGTATTACTGTATATTGTACCGCGAAAGGTGCTCATATCTGCTGATACTTACTGTAACAAACTTCAGAGGTGTTGTCTTGGGTACTGGTGGTTGCAAAGGCATGCTTCTTTTGGCAAAAGTTGTGTTGTATTTAATCAAAAGTAATAAAAAGTATATGGTTTAATAAAAAAAATGCAGTGCAAAAACAGTGCGAGAAAAATAAAATAAAAAATAAAAACGCGTTGCTAAGGGTGACTGCGGCTAATAGGCTGTGGCAGCGCAGAGCACACAGAATCTGAATGACGTGTACAATGAGCATTTTGCACTGTGGTGACTGTACCCAAATGATTTTTTTGCGATGTTTTTTTTGAATCAAAATCGATATAATTTGACATTTGTAAACATTTTTGTTAAAATTAGCTATGTAAAGTGCGCCCAGGGCATACTACTGTCTAATAAACTTAAGTGAACAATTTGAATGCGCATTCAATGGTGTCAATTTTAAAGCACTTTTAGAATGAAAAGATAAACAATTTTGAGAAAATATAAAAAGCAGTTTTTCCCAGAAAAGTCGAGATTTAGCATATACAACGTTCAAAATAGCAGTTGCACAGGGTACCCTACATCTGTGCGGTCATTTTGATTTAATATATATCATAGCAAAAAGTGTCGTTTTCGCCTCCAAAATTGCGATCGTTTGATTTTTAACAAAAACCATGAGGGGTACCTCATGGAAAAACGTGAATTTTCGACGATTTGGATTGATCCGGAAAAATTAAAAATGAAGGTTCAGGACGTAAATAGTGATCGAAAGCAATTATTTGGCACTATTCTGAGCATCTAAAACGGCTTAGAAGACAAGATATTGAGGGTGGAATTTTAGCATTTTGGCTGGGAAATGTACCTTTTGTGGCCTGTAGATCCATGGCAACTAATGCTACAAATATTATCAAGGCACCAAACAATTGATAATTCTTGCGGTTACACCCTGAATACTAACAGACATAACGCGACGTGGGTTTTGTGTGTACCTTTAGAAACTCCCAGAAAATATAGAAGATATTAATAAAAAAACTTCACTTGTCATGCCTAAAAAATACAGCGTCTAATATCCTACTACCTCTTGATATTTGTGTTATCTGCTGTGCATTTTAGTTATATTTATACTGAATATAAAGTTAAAACAATAGTTACGTACAATAGAGTTGTCATTTATGCAACAGATAAATCTTGGGATAATTGAAATTAGTGAAATCTATCATCACCTGCCTGCAGCAGCCAAACTACTGCAAGAATCATTTAAATACAGTTGTGAACAACTAAGGTAGCCGCTGCAAGTTTGTTAATATGATTATGACCCCTTCCAAAAGGGTATACAACAGTACTACAGTAACATGAGCTCTCTATCATTCAAATACAGTATAGAAACACCATGCTTTGTCGTATTTTGTTCTCCAGCGCCCAAAACAATAATTAGCCTGTGTCATTGTAAAACAAAGCATGCTATAGACAGACGGTTGTAAATACGGTGTTACATAACACCCCCTTTATCTATCTGTTACTACTGTAGTAGTAGGCATTGTTGAGTCTGTAGTGATAGATGAGCTCTATGCACCTCAGCTATTATCAAATCAAGAGATTCAATATTACTCATTCTTAATGACAAGGGAAACATTTAAGGAATAAGTTGAGCTTGCTTGGGAACATTCACACTCTATGGATATATAAGGCAACTGAATGGTTCCTGACAAATACTAGGTGTTACAAATGTCATTAGAACTCATCAAGTTACTGGTCTGCGATTACTAAAGAAAGATTCTCATTTTGAACATTGTCGATGAGTATATAAATAATCTCGTTATGATTTTCAATAAAGGCTCTTTAGTTTTCGTATCTGGTTAATTCAACAGATACTATTGTTATTATCTTCTTTTGTTATTATTCAGACACAACATTTTTTTAACCCCGTAAATCGAATCTATTTTACCTATTATGTCTACCGCAATGAACGACGCTATCGCTCTGGTCCGTACTGAGCTTCTGGAGGTTCAAGACTCCATTTTCAACGCTGCTGGAAAAACTGCCGAGCAACTAGGCGAGTTGCGCACGAGAAGGGACGATCTTACTAGGGAATTACAAGCTATGCTCGAGGTGGAGCGTTTGACTGCTGTCGTGCCTGGTGTGCCCTTGCCCGTGGAGACTTCTTCCGGCTCCAACAAAGTGCCTAATAACTTGCCTTATTTCCAATGCGAGAATTGCGTTCGCGATACCAATAAACATGTGTTTGTCGATGTCGCCGAGGCTTTATCGCAATTCGAAGTGGTTCTCAAGTCTTGCAAGCTGGATCTTAATACGGAGTGGGAACGTTTGCTACCTTTGTGTCTGGGCAAGGATCTGAGGGACTGGTTGGTCGAGTTCATGGAAGCTAGCAATGGACATGTGTGTGGTTCTGCTGCTGTTACCCCTAAGGTATTACGGATGATGATACTCTTGCGCCCTAAGGTTCAAGACTTGTTGGACTCGGCTTTGGCTAGTGCAGATGGTCGTGCTGCCATCGAGGCTCGCCGAAAGGCTAAGGCTAAGGCTGGTGTTGTGAAGGCTCCTCTTTCTGAGGTGTTTTCTTTCGTGGTGCCTCCTGTTAAGGCTATGTCTATTGCTCTGATCTTGCGTCGTAGTATGGCTGCGATGACCCTGGTACCTCTGAGGAGGGTTGCGAAGTTCTTGTCGCTGATGACACTTCTTCTTTGGCTGGTTTATCTGTCTCGGATAATCAGAACGCTGCTGCTGACTCTGACGTTGAGATGACGGAGTCATACGCGCATACTGGCGACGAGGATGTCAAGGACCTTGTAGGTCGTGCATCCTTCTTGGTCAACGGTATGTACAGTGTAACTGTCGATGCTGACTTGTCGCAGGACTTGGCGGGACAAGAATGTAAGTTAGGTGCAGTATTTTGTGCGCCTCCTAGTACTATGCGTACGAATTCTATTTGTGTTCCACTAGTGGTTCAAAATGTAGTTTGTTTCAGTATTGTAGATACTGGTGGTGCGACCTTTAGTTGCATTACTAACAAATTTTTCGACTTTCTAGGAGGTCGTTGTCTTACTCGTTTTACTGCTGCTGAGGATCAAAGTGTTGTGCAACTGGCACATGGGGCCTATGCGTTTCCTCGTGTTGGTGCTGTAGCATTAGAAGTTGAATACAATAAAATATCTAGCTGTCATACATTTGAGATATTTTCATTTTATTCTGAGGAAAATGTTCATGTCCTGTTAAGAATGGATATTTTGTCTAAGATTAATATTGGTCTTGGTGGTTTAGTTAGTCAGCATGGTTTTCAGACTGGTCCTCGTATGACAACAGATCCCATCAATGACTCTATTAAACCTAATAACCATCCATTTGGTAATGATGAGGAACGTGCTCTTTTTGCAAAGCTATTGAATGACTCGTTGTTGAAGAACTCGCGAATTCATACTGTATACACAGTATCATCGTCTTTCTCGCAAATTTCGGCATAAATGCGTGCTAATTTTAATACTCTGGGATCAACAAGATTCTTGAACCAAACCTTGGATGGCTTGATCCTGCTGGACACCCAGCAGATACCTGCATACAAGCAGAATTTAATGTCAAGCACAAAGCTACTACTACTACAGTACATTATGCAGCTCTCATTACAGTGTTATCAAACATTCTCTTCTCTATCAATCTGTTACTACTACTGGACACTACTATGCGTATTCAGCGGCTTTTATTATGGATTTTGTCGAGGTCAATCTCAAAGTTTCCTTATTCTGAGAATAATACATCCATCCATCAGTAACGAATCATCCGATCTCAAATCTAATCACCTCACCATCGTGTTCCTCGCAAAATTTGGCATAGGTACATGCTCATTTCATAAAATCAATTATTGCTTAGAATCAATCTCGCATGATGACCTGATGATACTACATAATACTACTTCTGAAAATACCAGCATACAAGCAGGATTTAGTGTCACGCCCAAAGCTACGCTATGTAATTCTGACTACAATGTCGCACAAAAATACTTCCTCCATCAATATGTTACTATTGGAAACTCGTAATTATCGATTTTGTCAAGGTCAGTGCTCAAAATTATCGACTTATTGCGAAAATCATCATTCATCCATCAGCAAATGCTCATCCAATTTAAAATTCAACGGCTGCATCATGTTTCCCACAAAAATTAGGGTAGGTAGATGCCAATTTCAAAACTCTAACAGCAATTTCTTGTAAATGGGTCTCGCGTGATGACCTGATCCTGTACACTGAAAATACTTGCATACAAACAGGACTTGGTAGCAACCACAAGAATACAGTATATAGCTTTGAATAAAATGTTTCCCAAAACCCCACCTGACAATCGGTCAACACTAGACATTTGTGATTATCCGCCCTCTTCATAATTTCTGTTGAAACTAGTGCTCAAAATTGGCATATTATTTGTAAAATCGTTTATCTATCAACGGCAACGTATCAAAATATCTAAAGTCTGACCACGCAATTGTGTTCCTCGCAAAATTTGAAATAAGTACATGTTTATCTCATATGCCAAGTAATTGACATTTGAAGATTTTGATTGATTTGATACCATTATAATGGAAAATTGTACTTTCGGATGTTATGAACAGGCTTAGAGTTATTCATTTTTTTTTTAGGATAATGAATGTATTTTATCATATAGTAGCCTCAACATCTACTGTCAAGATGATACTCCCCTTTAAGACTAACATAGGCTACTTGGTACATTTGCAATCAACACGGCCAAGGAAGCCTCTACAGAAGTCTTCCGGTTTGAAGCAATAATGTATGATTACATACCAAACTTAACATCTCTACATAATAATCTACTATCTACCTCCTTCAAGTCTTATTCAGACCAAGCGTAATCCAGCTATGTGACTCAATATACAACAGTATCATAACATCAATTGTTATAAACGTAGTACTACCGGACAAAAACGTTATTTCTCTCAGCCAAATTTCCTAAATTCAACCCTTAATATCTTGTTTTCTAAGCCGTTTTAGATGCTCGGAATAGTGCCAGATGATTGCTATCAATCACCATTTACATCCTGAACCTTCATTTTTATTTTTTTTGGATCGATTCAAATCGTCGAAAATTCACGTTTTTTCATGAGGTACCCCTCATGGTTTTTGTTAAAAATCAAACGATCGCAATTTTGGAGGCGAAAACGACACTTTTTACTATGATATATATAGGATCAAAATGACCGTACCGAGGTAGGGTAATCTGTGCAACTGCTGTTTTTAAGGTTGTATATGCTAAATATCGACTTTTCCTGGAAAAACTGCTTTTTATATTTTCGCAAAATTCTTTATCTTTTCATTCTAAAAGTACTTTAAAATTGACACCATTGAATGCGCCTTTAAATTCTCCCCTTAAGTTTATTAGAAAGTAGTATACGCTGAGCACACTTTATATAGCTAATTTTAACAAAAATGTTTACAAATGTCAAATTATATCGTTTTTGATTCAAAAAAATCATCGTAAAAAAATCGTTTGGGTACAGTCACCACAGTGCAAAATTTTTATTGTACACGTCATTCAAATTCCGCGTGCTCTGTGCTGCGGCAGCCTATTGACTGCAGTCACCCTCAGTAGCGCGTTTTTATTTTTTTTCGTGCTATTTTTTCACTGCACTGTTTCTATTAAACCATATACTTTTTTATTACTATTATTTGAATACAACACCACTTTTCCCAAAAGAAGCATGCCTTTGCAACCACCAGTACCCAAGACGATACCTTTCAAGTCTGTTACAGTAGGTATCAGCCGATAAGAACCACCTTTCGCGTTACAATATACGGTAATACTAATTACACTGTTTATTTTAGGCCAGTCTGCTACAATATTTTGCTGTTTGTGTATGGTTTGTATTTGGTTTGTATATTCCCCTTCTTTGGTTACGGTGAATCACATTCATTCAACCTTTTACTACTTTCTTTCTCGTGATACTGTGCATTCGTTAGTTTGCTCTATTGTGATTAATTCTTTTTACTCTTTCCACTTTTTTCTGCACGCAACTATTTTTCTGTTGCTGTACCGTAGTGCTATGGTGCATCTTTTGATGTATTGTATCGCTGGCAGTGCTGCTCTATCTTGGAGTAGCCTTGCATTCTTTTTGTTCTTCATGTATTACTTCTTCTGTAATACTGGTGGTATTGGTGTTGTTCTTGCTTCGTATGAGGCAACAACGATACTGTTTTCTACTACTTTTTTCCACGACTTTTTTCTTTCTTGTACTCATCATTTTGATGATACACATTGCATGTTACTTTTTTGTATGTAACTGTGCTGCGATGTTTCTGTTGGTCTTCATCACATTCTAGTGATGCCCTCTTGTTACTTTCCCTTCCTTTTTATGGTTCTTTGAGCCATAACCCTCTTTTTTGGTTGTGTGGATAGGCCTATCGTTGAAGCACAACTACACTTTTTGATTCAGAGGCTGGGGGTAGATAGGCTGCCCTCACTTGATTAGTATCACTTACTTGGTGCTAACTGAGAGTCTCAAGCGTTTGCACAATAAGCTGGCGTGTGTAGTAAGGCATATTCTGGCATTTTAGGGGATTTTGATGATAAAATTGCTAAATTACTGTATTTGGCAATGTTTAAAAGTCCGCATAACCAAAAAACATAGGGAAACCCTCGCAAAAATTTTCTAGGGTCAGCGGCGTTTAAACTAGCTTTTTAAGCGATTTTATTGGCTCGAATTTTGGTTCCGCCAAGCAATAAATTACTGTCATCCTATATTAAAAGATTGTCTTAAATGCACAAAATAATGATATGATTGTATTTCTAATGTATACTAGTAACACTTACGTCTTATCTGAGAGGCTCTGACCAATCGAAACATCGACGAGAGCTTCTATTTGCGAATTACAGACAATCGCCTTAGTATATTGGTTACCACGCCCGCAGTTGTGCAGTCTATTATTAAAACATCAAATTTGTAGAAGCAGGTGTTGATGTAGTCCTAGAAAGTCAGCTGAAAAGATAATTGCTGCCTGAACTGCAGAAGATGAGTGAAACGACGAGAGCTAAGAGAAAGCCGTGGCCCCTGTTAGATATTGAAGGGCATCATCAATCATTGTTGAAAAGTTGCTGTTTGTGATGATGATCTGGGCGTTTTCGTTAAGTTTGCGGTTAAAAATAAAGCAGTTGATGAATAACGCCGAGTAATAATCAACTTTATAACAAAAGCAAAAAATTATGTGTACAAACTTTTTTCAGGTACATATCTTGGGTACAGGAGCGCTATCAATTCTTTTCCAAATAATTTTTGAAATGCTACGTTGTTCTGTCAGTGAAATCCATGGCAAGAATAGTTTGATGTGAAAACCTTGCTGCTTATTTGAGCTGGTAGAGTCTCTAATGTTTGTGTCGTTTACTTTACTACTTTGATTTTCAAGGCGAATGTTTACAAGTTGACTATTTGTGCAAACTATATTCATCGTTGTTATATCAGAGTATGTCAAAATAAAGAAAGAAAATCAGTTATTGACAGAGGATTGCACTGACTATAGCCAGTTTTGACCTTTCACTGCATCAATCCGTTTGGAACTAGCCACAGAAAGTGCAAAGTTTTTACATGATGGGCGCAAAATGAGCATTCAACAACAGTGCTTTCACCATATTTCTAAAGCGAATACTATTAACCACATGCTTTTGATTGTGGCAAACATATTTACGTTTCTTATTACGAGGAAAATGCAAAGCAACTCTTAATAAGCCCTGAGGCCAAGCGACTTGCTGCAAGCTATGTATTCTACACGAGGTGAAACTAACTTTGTCAGGATAGATAAATATATACAGGCATTTGGTTTGTTTGAATCATGAAGGATGTCGGTATTTGGCTCTCTTGTCATCAACTAGTACGGTTACAAGAAGGCGCCAAAAGGAGTATGCGATGAAGGGCATGCACAGAATTCTGTACACATCTGAGATGACAAGACAAAAAGTGCCCATTTTAGAACAAAGCTGTACATGTAGTGAAACAAACGATACCAGTCTAGAAGATGCATGCTGGCTAATGGTTCTTTTAGGAGCTTTGCAAATTTATTGACTAAACAATGTTGTAATACGGTTTAGATGATCCAGACTTGTTTTTGCCCAAGTAAAAGAAGATTGACGAAACAGCCATTGCGCCCACTGACGAAGCGATAACGATCAGATTCACGCCAGTGATATATATTTGTGATCCAATGACTCTTTTCACAGATTCAACAATCTTTTCATCAACCACTTGGCTTGAATCCTGACTCTTTGACATGGAGTGGAGCAGCAGAATGCCTATACATATTGCCATTGCACTTGAATTAGCTGCTGTTGCTAGCATTTGACAAAAACAAACATACCTGCAGCCACCCAAATTACATCAATGACAACATAACTGATAGAGTAAATATTGACAACGCGATGTTTGTGCTTTGCAAGCACACTAGGCTTGGTGTTGGAATTTTTACTGTTGTTGTTGTTAGCACCGCTGTTTGTTGTGCTACCATACGTTGACTCTTGTCGTTCCGTTTTGCCTTTGCTCTTATGTGTCATGACCATGAACAAACCCAGACTCACCAGGGCAACGAGAATTGTGCCTGACAAGAATACAGCAGGCGCTACATCCTGATCAGAGATGGCAATTGCATGTTTCAAGACCAAACAGGATCGAATTGCATTGTAAATGTTGACAGGTAAGAGAGCGATCAAGGACACCAAGAATACAGCCAATCCTGAAAACGCTAATAGAACGCCCAATACTGAACAGATGCCAATGGTCATTTTATCTGTATGAATATGTAACAGAACAAGGGAAAAGAAGGAGCGGAAATACGGTTGTCAATTGAAGGCTTTATACATGGCACGGATTAAAGTTGGTGCTGCGACTCAACATGTCTCTTTAAGGTTCAGGAACACAAAATCAAATCAAGTAGAAACTTGGTAACGGTTGCATCTCTTCAAAGGTGGGTGAACAGGTGTGATTCACTGGCAAGCTGTGTGCCATGTGTCATCATTGGTAATGCTTGTTTAGCAGCAATCTGTGTTAGTGCATCGTATGAGAAAGTAGTAAATGCCGTCTCGTAGTATACTAGTAGTACCACATTTAATAACATATGATCTTTGTCGAATGCAATCATAATATTGAGCATACCTCATCCCTAAACCACAAATTCTCATTGCTTGAAACGTACGATACTGCGCGCTGATAATACCAATTTTATTTACATGCTGTCAAGTATGATACTCTAAAATCCACCATTCCGCTTTCGTTCCTCTGCCATCTGTCTAAACATTGCCATGGTAGCATCTTCTTTTGCTTTATAGTCATCCATTTTGCTCATAATAGGCGCTAATCGTTGTTGTTGTCTTTCGGCTCGTCTTGATTCTCTCAACTCGTTTGCCTTTCGTTCAGCTGCCAATCTACAAGGAGACCATCAACGCCATGTCCTCGGCTAAATCACGTTCTCTCTGTTTACCTTGCTTTAAAGTCATCGCCACCCATTAAATCTTGTTCAGATAATTCGACATCTGGGCTGCGTTCTCTTTTGTGAAAGGCATTGAGAGCTCTCTTCTTTGCTAATGCTGCTTCACGTCCAGTTTCCTTTGGTGCCACTTCATCCAGCATGGCCTCTCGTCTTTCATTTCTTCTTTTGGATTCATGTTTGCGACTCAGTCTTTCTCTTTCATATCGGTCTTCCTTATCTAATAACATTAAGCAAAGCATCAGTAAAAAAGCACACTCGTTTCACTTTGAAAAGAAGCATACCAACAGTATCTGGCATTGTGGGGCCTACAGCTTGCGCTCTTCTTTTACCGGCCACTCTATCATCTCCACGACTCTGACTTGTCATGCTGTCGACATTATCGCGAATGGTATCCATTTCCATCTTGTTGAGGTTTTTGGCAAACGACCATTTATAACGGGTGGTATCTGATGATTCCAGTTGAGCAGAATTCAAGCCTTTGTATAGTTTCTCTACAACCAACAATGTCAAATGCTGTCATTTCGCCATCGCAGTGCATTGCTGCTATAGTACTACCCTACCATCCAGCTCATAATCATTCCATCTTTTGACAAATTTCTTGAAATATCTTCTTGCTTCTTTCGAGCTGATTTCATCCAAGTATTTGCCTTTGGATTCCTTTAACCATACTCTAAACTCGTTTGCTTTTTCGAAATAGTCATCCTCACCAATAGCTAAGAAATGATGAGTACATGCAAAAAAACCTAGGCTGCCCAGGAGAATCTTACTCACGTTGAATGCTCCTTCTCAACGAATCTGATATTCTACTATGCTTGCTAGATCTTCTGTCGTCTTCTTGGTCAGATTCACGTCGTCTCTTGTGGCTGCTGCTGCTACTGCTGCCACCGTGTCTTTTAGATGAGCTCATGATGTGTGATGTAACAGAGTAAGGGTCAAACTTTTTTCATACATGACATTGCATTGATTTTGTTGAAACACATCTAGTCACATTAGAGAAAGAGCTATTTACAAATTGTCACAGGAAAGCATGTGTATTTTAGTCCTTGGCACCAAGACATTGGCATTGCAGAAGCGTGCTTGTATGTCACTTTTTCAAGAATTTGATCTTTATATTCTATACATTTCCATACGGATCGCAACCATCTCATCATAAGCACATCCAAATATCACGTTCAAATGATGATTGACGTCATTTCAGCTAAATACACTAAGCAAATCTCTGATGAAATCCCATAAATCGAGAAATCAAGGCGATTATGACGTTATTTACGTAGTATTCGCGGATCAAGAAAGCAGACAGACAAGCGTTGATTTATAACAAAAACTTGTTAGTTTATTATGTATTATAGGTAAATGGTATGAAAGAGTGTTATCTCGATGCTGCTTTATTGTGGAACAGCACCGTAGGTTTGGCCTTGAGGAGTAGTCGTAGCGTACACAGGCTGGTTTCTTAACTGGTGCTCTTCTCTTTGCTTGACCAAGACGTAGAAAGCGTGGATATGTCCAGGAAGATAACCTATACACAGTGCCATTCACCATGGTCAGATAACCATCCCACTCCCTACACACTCCTCTTTTTTACTTACCGAGAATTGTAAGACACAAGTTGATCCAGAAATCAGCACCACATCCCTTCATGAGGAAGACACCCAAAGGAGGCAACAAGATGATGATAAAGATAAGACAGCAGGTACCGATCATTTTTATATAAAGCGAATAAGTTTAGTATAAGAGAGAAAAGGAAATGCAAAGGAGATAAAACATTTCCCTTTTTATATAGACGAAAGTTTCAACCTGGGGAGGGCTTGGTTAGCTTAAACGGGTGTCCGATTAGGGATACCAGTTGTTTATTATGTAATACAATCGACGTATATCTATGATGTGCAAGCATTTTTATGAGATAGCTTGTCAAACAGCTCACGTCAGAATCAAATCAACTATATTTCTGGAAAGAATACTTCTTTGAGATTGCCAATAATGCCTTTATCATAGATGTTGACAACCTCATCAAAGCTCTCGACCCTCTTTTCCTCTTTTACTACAGCAGTGTCCTTGTTTTTGCTGTATTTTTTAGCATAGCCTTCAACTGCGGTGGATGTGCCTGAGGATGCCTCCTCCTTCTCCTTCTTGTTGTTCACTGGCACCATTTTGAACAATTCACCTCTGTCAATGGATTCCTCTACCATTTCCCATTTGAATGCTTCATTTGTCGTGATACCTCGACTAGCTAAATAAAGCCTATGAACGGTTTAGATACACAGACACTAATTTATGCTAAATGACACTTACTGGTAGATCAAAAATATCAGCACTACAGCCGAAACAACGGCAGCTAGGATACCAATGGCCCCTATAATTCTGTCATGATGAAGCACGTACTATATAGTATATGCATGAGTTTACTAGTGACGGAAACGACGTGATACTGGGCACATACCAAAAATGCTCGGCGAAACGTAATAACAGACTGCTCTCCTGTGACAGAATCCTTGACGAGTGCCTTGTCTAACCCCCACTCAATGATCATACCACGGTACACTTGAAAGCAGAGATACGCACCATAAGCACAGAATTCAACCAGCATGTACAAGAACAAGAAAAAGTAGCGCTGGTTGTTCTCTCCTACACACTGATTGATCCAAGCGCAATGATGGTCTGATCTTCCTACGCACGCTTTACACATGGAGCAGTGCTTTGAGCGAGCTGGCCTAGGTGATTGCTATTAGTCCATGTTGCATGGCAACCGTTCATTTGCTCTGCTATAAACACCTACTTTTGCATCTTACAGGTAATGCAAGTCTTTGGCTTGTATATCAGTCCATCGTACTTGTAATAGTCCAAATGCTGCTGCAAGTTTTCGGGTGTGATGATGCCTGGATTCGATGTGCAGGCGACATAGTAGGATGCATAAATGGATATAATTTGAGCGGGAATAATCAAGCTATCGTCCACATGTCGAGGTTAATTTGCAGTCAGTTGCACATTTCAGAGGCAACTCACAAATGAATCTTGTGCAAATAGGGTCCTGGCATATGAGGCAAGGCATTGTACAAGAAGCCTGCAATTGAAACAGACGACAGCGACACAAAGAAGATCTAGACGACAAACACCATCAATACCTGCTGCTGCTACTCTTCCATTGGGATGCAATTTTTTTTTACCTGCAAAAACGGATTTCGACTTTCACAGCAATATGCCCAACATGTGCCAAATCGATTCAAGTTGCTTTTGCCCACAGTCTTGACAAGCAGCCATCTGCATATATCCTGTCAGTATCATCTCGAATCCTGTCTATGCATTGCGCTACGTACGATAGAGCTCTTGGTAATGTCGCTGTCAAGAATCGATTCAGCTTTCCTATCATGCCATTTCTGCAGGACGATTTCTCGGTTAAACGGTGTTGGTGATGGATCCAAATGTGCATCAAGGTACCTCAAAGAAGGCGATTCGCCAAAGAGCAAAGTGAAGACGATGAACCCAAACGCTGTTAGAAATAGAACAAGATACACTACTAGTTCCTATGACAAAGTCTTGATTTAGCCTTCATTTGGCACTGCTGTAGTGTGGCATTGATTTGCTCACCATGCTATAGCCGAGGTAATGAATGATCCAAACTTATTGTAGGTTGAGAAAGAAAAAAAAAGGTACACCATTGCGATATTGGATGTGCCACCGTAATTTCCATGTGAGCAGCAGCTTTTCCACTTTTAAAAGCAGTCAGTTCAATGTTGCATGTGGTATCACATTGTTGAGTAGTGCCAGTGCAATTGAGCATGAACGATACTAGTATAGCCAAGTCAGTGAGTAGTATGTCACTGTAGCTTTAGTTGGAGTGAATAGTATCTAGAAAAGAGAGGAGAGCTACGATGTTTATATCATTGGCAATGCCCATTTCCAGAAATCAGATGCCGCCTGGAAGATGGCATACTACTACTACCATTAGATGTTGTTGAGCCGCATAAAAGGAAGATGTCTATGCTGTTTCAGTTTTGTCATAGATCTATGCCTCATGTATACACAAGCAGAGAGAAGAGACATCCTCAACAGCAGATCAGTGCAAGCTGAGCAATGTGGTGGTGGCATCAAAGGAACCAAATCAGTGGAATTGGACCATGTGGCTCCTTGTAAACATCATCTCTATGCCACAATACGCAATGCATTATATCAATGTGCCCCATGCATGCCTTTGTTTATATGCTCTGATTCGTTCCGAGACCTTGGTGGAGCAAGAGCAGCAGCAAGATCACTGTTGAAACAAATAAGCCCTGACTTCTGCCTGTTAGCATCGAGCTGCTACAGCGCAAAGCCTACAATGCTCTTTGCAACAGGACCAAGCCGAAAAAGATGGTTCAATTTACCACGTGTATGATCTCATACACAACCCAGGAAGAGGGAAACTTTTACTACTCTACTTAATCAAAGAGAGAGAGAGACTCCTTGTTGAGAATCCGACATTTGTGGACCAAACAGCCATCTCCCGCGGTGGCTATAACTTTTGCTTTTCTTTCTTCCTTTTTTCACATTTTCCACATTTACATACATACAGACGATAGGAATAGAAAACGATGGCAGAATCCGACACACTGTCTGATAGCAAGGACATTGCGAGGAAACCTCCACCAGCACCACAGCAGCAAGAAATCACTATTCCGCAAATCATACTGACTGAGCCGCCCACACAGCAGCAGTCTGATGCCAATACGACGATTCATACCAGCACATCTCCACATGCCCTCTCTCCCAAATCAGTGCCGCACAAACCATCGCCTCCAGCCTCGTCTACTGTGGTATCGTCGTCTCCACTGCCCTCGCCCTTGCCATTGACAAAGGACCTGCTGCAGCGAAAGAACAAGCTGGACAAACTACTGTCTCAAAAGGAGAAGCATCGGTATTACCGTCAGCAGCAACAGCGTACAGCAGCAGATTTCAACAGTAGCAGCCTGGTGGATGAGCGAGTGACAGCAGGGTTGGGTATATCGACGCCGCACACTGATCATGGTGCTTCGTCCTCCATGGCAACAAACACCTCTGGCCTTCGATCCCGTTTATCTTCCTCCAACCGAAGTGAACCCGAAAAGCCCATGTTTAGCCCATCTTCGCTTGGCCACCACAGCGAATGGAGCTACGAGCTGGATGCATTCAAGTCGAGTACGTCTGGATCCTCCAAGGGCCATCATCACCGCCATCAGCACTCTAGCAGCTACCACCACCATGCGACGTCGGGCACGTCTGTCAGTGGATCCTCCAATCGCAACAGCGTCTCCATGAGAGCCTACAGTGCCAACCATCGCTACATGGATCGACAGCATGGACAGCACGGCCACACGCCCTACTTTGAGAGACCAGATCAGCATCTGAATCGCCATGATGAATACAAGAGCAAGTACTTTTTACTGGATCTACTGATCCATGCTGTCAATCGAGTGGTGAATTCAAGGGCACCTGAATCCAAGCAAGTGTCGGACAGAGAGATATTTGATTTCAACACTAGCCCATTCAAAACAGCAGCAGCAGCAGCTATACATGATACCCCGAGCCCACCTCTGTTGAACGAAAAGTCCATGGAGCCAGCATCACCGCAAATAATGACACCTGCTACAACAACAACAAATAGAAACAATAGATATTCTTGGCTCTCCTTTGCCACTAGTTTAGACGAAAAGTCATTCGATGTCGACAACGACTCTCTATTCCCCAGCGAAAAGAAACGAGCATCTTTGCACGATGCCCACCAGCTACAATCACTACCACCGCTGCCGCCACCGCCGCCACCGCCTATCCAAATGACAGCGAAAAAGCCATTATCACTGTCAGATGAACTGCTACCCAACCCATTGCAAGGTCATTCATTGTGTCTATTTGGTCCCACCAACAAATTCCGCATCCATGTTTGGAGGTTTATACGTAAAAGGTTTGTTTGTACATGCACACAATCCCCCCCTTGGAAAGGAGGCTAAATCATGGTGTTTCAAGATATGTAGAGACATTCATCTTCTTTTTGATGATACTTCATTGGTTTCTACTAGCATGCGTGCCAATCACAACCAATGAGGAGAAATCACAGCTCGGTGGACAGTGGACACATTATCCCATCTTGTGCATACAAGCCCTATATAGGTAAATTATACCATTTTTGTAACAGTCGAGTAGCTAATGTATGTTTTTTTTGAAGCATTGAAGCCATTTGCAAAATCATTGCCTATGGACTTATTATACCACCCAAACCCCCCACACTAGCATCCGTGAATCAGCAGCAACAAGAAGATCAGGAAGACTTGATCAAGAGCTGGAAGCGAAATCACTACGCCTACCTCAACAGCTTTGGAAACTGTTTTGACACTGTGTCCATTATCAGCTATTGGGCTGATCTGATCATCATGGTCTACAAATACCCTTATCTATCACTGTTCAAATCATTGGGAGCCATACGTCCGATTCGGCTCTTGTCCATGCTACGCGGTACAGCTGTAAGTGTGTCCCATCACCTTGGTATTAGAGACAGGATTCGCTCAGACTTGTTGTGTAGGTCATTTTGAAATCACTGGAAACAAGTTGGGATATTCTGCTCGCTGTGTCCGGCCTCATCTTTTTCTTTTTACTGCTGTT
The DNA here is from genome assembly GCA_010203745.1 of Mucor lusitanicus. Classification (NCBI taxonomy): domain Eukaryota; kingdom Fungi; phylum Mucoromycota; class Mucoromycetes; order Mucorales; family Mucoraceae; genus Mucor; species Mucor lusitanicus. Next base: position 2,671,570 of record JAAECE010000005.1, on the reverse strand, counting down.
TGCTCTTGTGGGGCTCATCTCCTTTCAGGGCGTCTTCTCAAGACGATGTTACTATACAGCCGACGATAGCTCATTGCAATTGGTCCAACCTGCACTGTACTGTTCGGGCTACATGAACGACACGACAGTGGTGGGTGCGTACAATGTGGAAACAGGCGAATCCAGCTATCCTGGATATCACGGGTATCTATGTGCTGCTGGTCAGATTTGCATAGAGGATCCCGTCAACAACCCCAACTACGGATTCGTCAATTTCGACACCATCTTCTTTTCGTTCTTGAACGTGTATACCTTTGTGTCGCTGGAATTATGGACGGATCTCATGTACCAAACACAGGAGGCAGACTCCACGGTCGCTGCCCTGTATTACTGCCTGGGTGTCTATATCATTGCTTTTGTGCTAACATTTCTACTGTTTGGTAAGCTGATTTTTCTTTGCTTGTTGATGTACACACACAAGGACTTACCTCTATTATTGTAGCTGTCATTACGTCTGCATTTGCACGTGTGCGTGCTGAAAGTGCAGTGAGTGCCTTTACAGCAAAGAAAAAGGGATACCCGGTTTTAAGGGATGCAGAAGGACTGGATGACGAAGCTATGTGGATGTTTGATAACCCACCTGACGACCTGGGAAAAGGTGTTACGCGACTCAAGCTGCGATGGTGGATTGTCAGGATGGTCAAGAGCCGAGCCTTCTTTTATTTTGGCGGGTTTTTGGTCCTGTTTGATCTCATCTTTATGTGCTTGCGATCGTTCTATGCCAGCAAAGCGACATTGGAGCTAGTCGACAATGCGGAAACTGCATTCACGTTTGTATTTGCCCTGGAGATTCTACTGCGAATGGTGGGAGCTACCAGCTGGATGAGCTTCTGGTCCGCCAAAACCAATCTGTTTGATCTGTTTTTGGTGATCAGCACTTGTGTGATTCAGCTACCCATGATCCAGGACTCTTGGGCGTACAAGTACCTGACCATCTTTCAGATATTGCGATTGTATCGGCTGTTTATATGTATCCCACGCGTGCGACGGTTACTGGTAAGTAGTACAATAGCAGCATTCCATGTCAGCCCTTTGGTATTGATATGTGCGCGTCTACTAGTCTGCTGCTCTCGGTACAGGTGAAAGTGTCATTTATGTCATGGTGTTCCTCATTTTAGCCACCGCATTGTGTTCCACTGTGTTTATGCAAATGTTTGGCGGCGATTACACGGATGTAACAACACCAGAAGACCCTGAAAACCGATTTGATACCTTTTGGGAGTCGTTTGTGTCTCTGATTGTCGTGTATACCAGTGAGCGATGGACGGTAAGTTTTGATAGTAGGGTGTATGTGTGTATGTTTTATACAGCAACTCAACATGGGACCCTATAGGATGTGCTCTACGACGCCATGGCCAGTCAGCATGGACAAGGCTCCATCTACGCAGCAGCAGCATTGTCCCTGTACTTTGCATTTGGTCGATACATCATGTCCGGCCTGTACATTGCTGTTGTATTGGAGAACTTTGAACTGAGCGACGACTACATTCGACACTATCAAATCAAGGACTTTATCCACCGCCATCGTTTCAAAGACAAGGACAGAACAGAAACCATCCTGCTGAAGCTGTTTCGCCCCTTTTACTATTTCAACGAGAACAAGAATGTTCAGATCTCTGAGCTGCCAGCCAATTTGACAGCACCGTTGACAAAATCAGACTTGACCGAGTTGCTGACGGATCTCCCCAAGAAGCGAAACCAAGAAGAGCTGAAGCAGCCCTCTTGGATTGAAAGAAAGCTAACCGTGTTCTTTTCCAGTATTCGGCAACGCATCCCATTCTTGCGCAAAAAGACCAGCATCAAATCTGCTCCCATGTAAGCCGCCGCTTCGTTTTTTTACATTCAAATGAGACGGTATAAACTAACAATATGCTATTAGAAATCCTTTTATGCAAGATACTGAAGACGCGCCTGAAGATTACGACATGATTACTGCTGAAGAGAACCGAGAAGCGCAAAAGGAAAACACGCCTGTGGTGAACTCGCTGTTTCTGTTCTCCAACAGAAGCCGGTTTCGCTACTATTGCAAAAAGCTGGTTGGATCCAGCAACGATGGACAAGCAGAAAAGCACAACCTGTTCAATTGGATGGTCATGGCATGCGTGCTGGTCAGTATTCTGATGGTGATTCTGGACGAGCCTTCCACACGTTTGATTCGAAAGGACACCTCGCGACAGGACATTTACGACACGATTGAAATTGTGCTCAGTATCGTCTTTATCGTCGAAGTCAGTATTCGTATTGTAGCGGATGGGTTTCTTTTGACACCCAATGCCTATCTTCGCAACCACTGGAACCAGCTGGATCTGTGCGTCATTCTGCTCAACATTGTTACCATCTTTATGAGCTCAGAAGAAGCACCTCGAGGCCTCAGTACGTTTCGAAGCTTGCGTATTCTTCGGTTGATTCGCTACTTTAATGGTGTGCGCGACATCTTTGTAGCGCTGTTCTACGCCTTCCCTCTCATGTTTGATGCGCTGATATTCACCTTTCTGGTGCTGGTTCCCTTTGCAGTGTACGGCGTCAACATCTTTGGCGGCCTCATGTGGATGTGCAATGACGAATCTGTTGGCTCAAGAGGCGACTGTATTGGTGAATTCGAGCTGAACGTTAGCAGCGACGATGGCATTGATGTCAACATCTGGATTCCGCGTGTGTGGCAGAACCCTCAAAACGGCTTCATCTCGTACGACAACTTTCCCTTGGCGCTGCAGCATCTGTTCTCCCTGACATCGACAGAAGGCTGGGTCGACTCGATGTTTAGTGCCATGAGCATACCGCATGAGCCTGATGTGCAGCCCTCGTTCAACTGGTATTCCAGTACAGTGTATCATGGCATCTTTTATATTGTCTTTATGATCTTTTCGCAAGGCACGATGCAGCTGTTTGTGGGTGTCATTATCGAAAAGTTCAAGGAGAGAAACGGCATTACGACATTGACTACGGCTCAGCGAAAATACATGGATCTGCAACGTCTGCTTTCCAGCGTCAAGCCCACGATCAAGGTGTTTCGCCCCGAGTCCAAACTGCGGCAAATCTGCTACGATATGGTGATCAAAAAGCATGGCAAATTCAATCGACTCATGATGTGTGTCATTTGCTTGAACATTGTTGCTATAGCGAGCGAGTTTCAGAACGAGCCTCACTGGCTGGAAGAGTTGCAAGACTACTCGTATCTAGGGTTTACCATCATCTACGTGGTGGAATGTATTATCAAGTTGCTTGGTCTTGGTTGGAAAAAGGTAAGTTTGGCTCGTGTGGGTCTGTGAGACATGCCGCTAATACATGGCAACAGTGGATTCGTAGCAAATGGAACTGGTTTGATTGCATCATTGCCAGTTGCGCACTACTGCTGCTCATTCTTCGCTTTGCTCTGCCGGATTTGTGGACTCTACGTGTGGAGCGTTATTGCTTGGTCTTGGCTGCTTTCCGTCTGGGCGAGGGCATCGATTCGCTTCAAACATTGTACCACACCATTGCCAAATCCATGCCGTCTATTATCCAAGTGTCTGCTGTCTTTATGGTGGCCATGTGTCTGTTCGCCATGCTTTTCATGGAGTTCTTTGGCCTGACCAAATATGGTGTTTACGGTACCTCGCACGTCAATTTCCGGGACTACGGCAATGCTTTGCTGTTACTCGTGCGCGCTACAACGGGTGAGGCATGGAATGCGATTCTTGTGGATTATACCGTCCAATACCCCAACTGTAACAGATCAAGCAACTATCTGGAAGACGATTGCGGCTCTCCTTTTTGGGCCTATTTTTTGTTTGACATCTTTTACATTGTCTGCACGCATATCTTTATGAATCTCTTTACTGCTGTAAGTATCCAGGAGAGGGGGGGGGGGTGAGGGAGTTGCTGATATTTACTGAACGACTGTTGTATAGGTTATCATTAGCAACTTTGAGTATGCTTATGAGACAAGAACCCGTTTTACCAACATTACCAAAGCTGATCTTCGCATGTAAGTATGCCGCCGCAATGTTTACTGGACACCCGATGCTTATTCTTGTCATTGCTAGGTTCAAACATGCTTGGGCTGATATTGATACCAAAGGCACAGGCTACATTCAGAAGGAGGATGTCGCCAAGCTGCTGAGAAAGTTCACGGGTCGCTTCAGCTTTAGAATCTATGATGATCAGCACCGAGTGGATAATATAATACGACATGGCTTTCAGAGCTTTGATAAGCAACGTTCCAGTTATACAAAATCGCCTAGTGCCAAGTCGCCTGCCATGAAATCGCCTGGCAAATCATCACCTGCAGTCAAAAGTGGCCACAGCAGTCTAACTCCTGGAGAGTACGATATCAATGTACAGGAGATCAATAGATTGCTTGGTAAAATGGATGTAGATCAAGTCAGAAAACGAAGACTCGAGTACAATTTATACTACAAGGTACGTTTTAATGCGCATTGTGTATGTACATGCTGTTATTGACATGTTGCCCAAATTTCAGGAAATCCTGAGATCAGAAACTTCCAAGGGCATCCCATTTGCAAGCGTATTAACCATCATGTCTTATCGATTCATTGATATCTCTACCTCTTTAACGTAACTATCTCCACCCTGGGTCAAAACACGCAAGATGCTAACTTGTTTTTGTTTTTTTCAGTTTGGATCCTTTGATTGCTCGTCTGGAGAAAATCGAACAGCTCACACAAGAATATCATTTGGAAAAGGCAGCAGGCTTCTTTCTTGCTCAAATCCAAAAGCGAAGATTTGTGCGTCAGTTATGGATGAAGCGCGATGAAGACGAAGTCAAGAAATTGGGCGTTACTAACCCGAGTCAGTTTGATTTTGGTGCAATGCCCCCCAATAACGGGAATAGTCCCTTGGACAGCCCCATCAATTACTTTAACCTTTCCCCTGACAAAAAGAAGAGATCTCCTCCAGGTAAGCGCTATAAAAGTTGATTTGCAACCAGGAAAACTCATTGTGATGATTCTCGTCTCATAGTGCCTCGCATCGTCATTGATAATGCCTCTGCAAACACCGAGCTTTCATCTCCTGTGTCTGCTGGATCAGTCAGTATCCCAGTGTCTCCCATGTCCACGTTTTCCATGGATAATCAATACGACCCAAGCTATTCTGGTGGAGGATACTCGCTCATGGTCGCTCCTGGTACCAACAGTATGCCATCATCTCCCAACACCATGACAGAAATGGAGAGCACAGGTCGCAGTGCATTCAGTGGCGCATTGTCTCCCATATCTCCCTTTCCCGCTCTGAGCCCTGCCTCTAGGCAGAATTGGTTACTGATTGACGGTAATGTGGAGATGCCAAACGAGGTCTCTGAAGGATTGATGGATTCAATGAATCACAGTATTTGGTCAGGTAGGTTGACGTCAAAGGCGTTTTTTTGGTAGGCCAATGTCTAATATCTTTCTTTTCACATAGATATGTTACGAGATGAGGATTTGTAAAATAAAACTATCAGCATCATATAGTATACCCACCTCTCTCTCTCTCTCTCTGTCGTTCTAGTTTGCTTTGTTTATGTATTACATTTTATTTCATTTTACTATAGTATTCTTATTTTAATCTTAATCTGCTGCACATGTCAAAATATTTTAACAACCCTTTTGTAAATAAATTCAAAATATTTGATATAAAATATAACGTCTATGAAGTTTATAATAACCATCAGCTAGTCTGTCTTTTTGATGGATGCGTTAGAACGCTCTTGAACTTTGCTATTTGAATATTTGTAGTAGTTGTAGCCTGCAATGCCCAAAATTGAAATGAACAGCCTTTTTATGCAGCCCCATTAGTTGGTGTAACTGGAAAATGAATTCTCGCTTACCCTAGATACGTCTTGGTTGTCAAGATGTCTCCATAAATGAACACAGACAGTGTAATCACTAGAATCTCCTTGCTGATACCTGCCACACTCAGTGTCACTGTGCTTGTTCCTTTGATCAGGTACAGTTCGGACAAGGTCATCATGAAAGCTGCAACATGTTCACATGAGCAAGTTATTAAAAATTGATGAATGATCTAATGTGTGGTCCTCCCTTACCCAAGATGCCTCCAACAGCCATGATGGAGAGAGAAATCAACGCCTTGAATACAAAATCCAAGTAGCTCGATGCATTTTGGTGGTGCTGAAAAGGCTTTTCAATGTACAAACTGAGTGACAGCATGGTGATAAACATGATGGGACTCAGATGATACATGGTGGCCAGTGGACTCTGTTGTTGTTGTTTGTCGTTGCTCTTCATCAAGAACTGGGTCAGGTTCCACCGTAATCCCGATGCAATAGCGGCTACAAGCACTAGGATGAAGCCGTGTGTGTTGTAATGAGACTCTCCATCCACTGTCAATGACACGCCCACTACAATGAGAGAGATCACCGCAATCAGATTCAACGTAGGCTTCTCGAACCCAAACATGAATGAAAAGAGCAGCACCCAAACAGGCGTGCTTGACTTTATCACAGTGTAAAACGATAATGTGATGAGAACGAGTGAGGCATTGGCACAGGATATATCCATAGCAGCAGCGATACCACATGGGATCTGATAACACACATTGTAAGGACTACATAGAATAGAGGTTCTTGAGAGAGAGAGTTCAGAGAAACACTTACTACTTTAGTGATATAATCAAACATAGAATACTGCTTGATAGTATGGTTGTAGTGCTTTATCAAGATTCTTGAAATGATGGAATGTATGCCAGAATGAACTGCGCTCATCAGCAAGGGAAGGTTCAGGTTGTAGTGTTCTTTTCCCATCAATGTCTTGTTGTAGATGGACAAGATTGTCGACAAGAGATACCAAGAAAGTATGTACAGAGTGTTATATCTCCATGCTGTCTGTTTTTGCATGTAATGAAATGTTATCTAATATGATAAAAAGGATGAAATAAGAAAGATCCAGGGGCAAGCGCAGATTTAATGGTTTGACTTTTTTTGCTTGAGCCATATGCTAATATGGAAGTCTACGTGGTTGCTAATGAGAAGATGACCTGATCAGCCCAGTGCCTTCGTCTATAAACAGGAATGCTTAAGCTCAAGACGCTCCAATGAATGTGCTACAAAGAAGAGCTTGCAATGTCGGTGATGAGCAATAATATATAAGAACATCAGTGATGATGGTGAATGCGATGAACAATGCTTACATCTACAGTACACTCGAGCATTTTATCAAGTCATTCACCATCATAAGCGGTCAAGCCTACCTAGAACCAGATCATTTACTCTGGTACCAGAGAGGGAGACGCTAGCAACAAAGCGGTAGTAATGCCCTTCCAGGCACATTTGAAGAGCTGAGCTTTTACAGTGTCAATGCCAATGCCATTTAAGCTTTCAAAAATCGTTATGATTGGGCCAAAGCCGGGTATAAATAAACCATGATTCGTTTGTTAGCCCCTTATTTTTCTCTCCTTCTTTCTTTCTCTTATTGTTTAAACCACTAGTAAAAAAAAATGGGGTCATTCTGGTGGGGATCAAATGGGCTTGATGAGCTTATTGGTAAGTATTCACTGGCACAGTTACCAGCAGCAGAAGAGTAACCACCATGGCATCAGAAAAAGCAACTTCGGAATTGCTGCCAGCTGGTCAAGTTGACTTTGCACTTCACTTGGAGATTAGCGATCAGATTCGAAGCAAGAAGGTGACCGCCAAGGATGCCATGCGATCATTGAAGCAACGCTTGCACCATAGGAATCCAAATGTCATCATGTCTACATTGGAGGTAAGCAAAACGTTTGGGTGAGCTGCATCACCACACTCATCGCCAAGACTTTTGTTGATATATACTATAACAGCTGGTCGATACCTGTGTGAAAAACAGCGGTAGTACGTTTGTCAAGGAAGTTGCAACCAGAGAGTTCATGGAGGAATTGACGCAGCTCATCAAAATGCCTGTAAGTTTGATTGCATTCAAGGAAATGTTCTGCTCTAATGACTGTGATGGGACGTGTGTGCAGTATGGAAGTAACCATGTCAAGAGCAAAGTGCTGTCTCTGATTCAAGTATGGGGCATCGCTTCTAAAGGCAATTCCGCGCTTAGCTACATCTCTGATACGTATACGCTCTTGCGCGCAGAAGGATACACGTTTCCTCAGGTCACTGATAAGATTGATTCAACCTTGTTTGAAACTGCAGTGGTAAGAAGGCTCCATTATGCACACTCCTTGCTTGGTCTCATCCTAGCCAATAGGCACCCGAATGGACAGATTCAGCCTGCTGTGAGAGATGCAGAACCTCATTCACCTTGACCAACAGAAAGGCAAGTCTAGAGCGTACGCCATCAATACACACATGGTCATTGACTCCTTGGCTTTCTTTAAAATAGCATCATTGCCGACAGTGCGGCGCCACGTTTTGCCAACAGTGCTCCTCAAAGAGCATGCCTTTGCCCCATCTCGGTATCAACGACAGTGTTCGTGTTTGTGATGGTTGCTACATCAAGGTAAAACTCGCCAAAGTTGCTGATAAAGAGGCTGTACCCCATTTACTCGGCACGCCTGCATCCATCTCCTCATCGTTGACGCCAAACTATACGCCATCGATCAAGAACAAGGCACAAACGACCACAACTACCGCCACGTCGTCCAATACTAACAACAACAACAGCAGTGGCGCTGCCAATGATGATCAGTTTGAGAACGACATCAAAAAGGCCATTGAACTGTCATTAAAGGAGTCTCAGCAGCAACAGCAGTTGGCTAGCTTCTATAATAGTGAGCAAAAGGAAGAGCCGGCTGCAGACAATGCCAGAAGAAAGACGGTTGGAGAGCAGGAAGAAGAGGCCAACCTTGCCGCAGCAATCGCAGCATCGTTGCAAGACATGAAATTGTCAGCAGCCAGCCCTGCAAAGAAAGAGCAAAAGTATCGCAAGCTGACTAGAAGTGAATTGCAAGCTATTCGCATACACAATGCCGGCGAGTTGTATATTCCCAAGCCGAATAGAAGCGAATTGCAGCAGTCTATTCCCAAGCACAATAGCAATGAATTATCGCCTAGTGATATGGAGAACATTCAGTTGTTTTCAACCTTGATGCAACGTGTTCAATCAGCAGCGAATGATGTATCTGGTGATCCGCAAATCAACCAGCTCTACACTCAAATTGGCACACTCCAGCCTAAGCTTGTAAGATCGTTGAATGAAACGCGTCAAAAGCATGGTGGGTGGTGATTCTTCAATAGAGTACACGCGTACTAGTAGTAATGTTTTTGTGTATAGAAATGTTTGTCAACTTGCATACCAAATTGAGCCAAGCAGTCAAGGCATACGACAAGTTGATTGAAGACAAATTGGCTAGTGCTACTCAACGTACCAGAACACCTTCATACCCCACTTACTCTAACCATGCTCAAACCGCAGCAGCAGCTACTACTGCTCAAGTTCAGCATCCATACCTTCCTCCTCCTACTTGGCAGCAGCCCATGGCTGCATACCCGCAGTATGGCGCTCAAACTCCCATCTCGCTTCCTCTTGCTCAACCAGCTCAACAAGCGCACTCTCAATCGCTGACATACCCACAACCTCAGCCTCAACCTCAACCATCTGCTGGTCGCTCGCCCTATGAATACCAACCTCAAGCTACCATGACTCCTGTCTCGGCGCAAACACCCGCCATGCAACCTACAAGACCTTTGCAACAGGCTGCACCTTACCCAGCTGTCAATCATGGTTCCAGTTATATGCAACCTCCACAACAGCAGCAACAGCAACAACAAGTCTACAACCAACAGCCTGTTGAAGAAGCCCCTTTGATTGAATTGTAAACCGATGCAATAAAACCGACTTTTTTATTCTGATTTTCTTCTTTTCCCCTTTGCTTCAGTCTTTCTTCGTTTTTTGATGGATAGAACCACCGAGTAGATGATCCAACATGTGCAAAGGACGACAGCGCCAAATGTGCCGTAGGTCACTATCGATGCATCTTGCACCTTGCCAATGGGCACTGTGAGTTGTAATGTTGCTGGCTCGTTTGATAATTTGATGAATGATGCACTGTCAGAGGAAGGATGAGGGGGCAATAGGCTGTATTGGTGTGCGAGTGGAGGCCATGGCTGAGGGCTGTCATTGATGTCGCCGCCACAGGTCCAACCAGCGTAGGGTGATTCAATGGTAATAGGCTGATGATCCGTGTGAATGGAGGGTTGTTGGTATCGAAGGTGAAGGGGTAATTCAATCTGCCATGTAGGTCGAATGTGAGATTGTCTCAAAAAGACGATACTTCCTCGCGTCTCTTTGATCTTTTCCAACGGTAATTCCAAATCATGCTCGCCAAAGACGGTTGCTATGCCGAGATTTTCTTGTAAATCGTTCAGTTGGTAAGGGTCAACAAAGACACTTGGAGGCAGAACGTAGACAATGTCGAGCTGGCATGATTCAGTATTGTTGATGGTCTCTTTCAAGTCAATAAATGTCGCTATTTTAGGATGCAAGCTGCTTGCTTGAACCAGCTCTGATTGAACGTGAGCCATTTTTGATGAAATGCAATTCAACATCCATCATCTAAACTCAAACAATCTTCCCTCGACCACAGCGTTGCGATGGTCACATAACTAGCTTTGATTGGTCATGATGGATGGGAAGGGGGTGGCGATTTTATAGTGGAAAACTCGGAGCTGCCCATGCCCGAGTGCGTTATAGCACAGCAACACCCCCCTCTCAAGAGTCGTTTTTCCTTTTTATTTCTCTTTCAATCACACACACTATATAATAATAAACTATGGCTCAATTACTCGGAACACTTGCTAAATGGGCAATCCCTGTTGGTCTCGCTGTTGGTGGTGCTCAATCCGCCATGTATGATGGTGAGTAGAAACATTTCGCCGAGAGATGCTAGGGAAAAAGTTTTTTTTAACGACAACATGTACATAGTCCAGGGTGGTTACAGAGCTGTCATTTTCGATCGTATTCAAGGTGTCAAGCCTATTTCCATCGGTGAAGGTACTCACTTCTTGGTCCCTTGGCTCCAACGTGCTGTCTTGTTTGATGTGCGTACAAAGCCTCGTAACATTTCCACTACCACCGGTTCCAAGGATATGCAAATGGTTTCCTTGAGTTTGCGTGTCTTGCACCGTCCTGAAATCAAGAACTTGCCTTCCATCTATCAAAACTTGGGTCTGGATTACGATGAGAGAGTCTTGCCTTCTATCGGTAACGAAGTCTTGAAGGCCGTTGTTGCTCAATTTGATGCCTCTGAATTGATTACCCAACGTGAGGTTGTCTCTGCCAAGATTCGTGAGGAATTATACAAGCGTGCTAGAGATTTCAACTTGGCCTTGGAGGATGTTTCTATTGTAAGTACCTGTGGGAGCGTGCTGTATTTGCTCTGAACGGCTTTTTGATTGACATCAACATTGTAGACACACATGACCTTTGGTAAGGAATTCACCAACGCTGTTGAGCAAAAGCAAATCGCACAACAAGAAGCTGAGCGTGCCAAGTTCGTCGTTGAGCGTGCTGAACAAGAGAAGCAAGCTGCTATCATCCGTGCTGAAGGTGATTCCGAGGCTGCTGAAATGATCTCTTCTGCTTTGGCCAAGGCTGGTGAAGGGTAAGTCGTTGAAGGATCCCAATGATATGGAGTGGTATACTAAAACACAATCTTTGCAGTTTCATTGCTTTCCGTAGAATCGAGGCCAGTAAAGACATTGCACAAACTCTTTCTCAAGCTCGCAATGTTACCTATTTACCCAGCAGTGCTCAAGGTGGTAGCAACATGTTGCTTGGCCTTAATGCCAACTAAAAACTAGATCTCTCATTTGTTGAATCAAATTAAAAAAACCTTGTAATTACATCTATCAAAAAAAATCAATCCCTTCTCCTCATCAACCTTTTTTATACTATGAAATAAACCTTTTTTTATATAAATCGAATATCTCATGTTGATATACGAGTTGACAGGGGCGTGGTATAAGAGCATCAAGGATTTGATATGACATCTATTATATGTTTTGCATGTCAAATGTCAATGTATCATAGTGTGGGTTGGAGGAGAGTGGTTAAATACATCCATTTACCATGGACTTTCTCATGAGGCAAGTCAAACAAACAAAATGTAATGTATAGAGTTAAGAGTTGATAGTATGTTTTATTTATAATAATTTGAACGCTTTGGGCTTGACACTTATTTCTTTTCTTCGGTCTTCTTTTCCTTGCATTTACAGATCTCGTCTTCCTTCAAACCAGCCAAAGCTTGGCTGATATGTTGACCACAGCCTAAATGACACAATGAGTGCTTTATTCAACATGTAACCAGGTAGAATTACTTACCGGCCCAAGTATATTTCTTGCAATCAGGACAAGTTACACGCATACACATTTTGAATTATTTTTAGAAGTTGAAAAAAGAGATGAAGAGAAGAGAAAAAACAGGACGCACCCCCTCCACTTGTCCTTCCCTTTTTGACCCCACAGCTTCCCACTGCTTGTGGAGCAATGAGAAACCTAGCATGAGTTTCAAATGCTGACGCGTTCTTACGACAGAATCCTTAGGGCTGTGTTACATGGATAGAATCATCCATTTATGCAAATCCCATGTCCATGATTGGCACAATCACAACTATACCATCATATTCTAGAATATCTTGCTTGCTGGCATGGATATTCAGGGAACATCATTGAGCAGCCATGATTACTTGGTGAAGAAGCTAGTGTTACATTTATAATGGCAACGTATTCAATCATCATCATTTCGTTGCTTCCTCATCAGTCATATCATCCAGTAAAGTTTGAGACATTGCGCATGCCAAGATAGAACATCAAACGATAGAATATTCAATCTAGTATGGTAAATAACTCAATTGACATGAAGACCCTTGACATGGCAAAAAGCTACGAAACTAACATTGTTTTTGACATTGACATGCATGATTGGCGTAGCCTTCAGCCATCGTAAATGCGCAATGAGATCCTTGCTCCAAGTATGCTGCTTTACCATTGCTGTATTGCATGCGGCATCGCTTTTTTTTTTATATCAACATGAAGCAGCAGATACACTTGATTAATATCATTTAATTTCTGCCCTACCTTGATACATTACTTTGCCAAAGTTCATAAATCTACAATGTGTGAATGATGGGGTTCTGGAATCTTCATCATTTTTATTGGACATTAGACTAGTGTTTTGCAACGACTGGATCTTTCATGCACCAAAATTTTGCAACAAAAGCAAATAGAATCATCTATACTAGTTCACTACACTCCTCTGTTTACAACAACCTTCGTTTTAGCTCCAAGAAGCATCGATTCCTTCCATCCAACAAGCATTTTGTCAGCCAAAATTGATTGAATCTCCGGTCATGTCCTTTTTCTCGAAATGGTGAAATTTTGTTCCAGAATGGATTTCGATCATCTATTTTGCCTTGTCCTACTATGTAAAAAGTTCTAATCATACCATGCTTCCTAACACTTTCTAAGAGTGCTTTTTGAGACGCATCCGGTGGTGTTAATTTTGGCAAGAGTTATGAATAAGTCTTTTGAGTAAATTGCGAAAATTTAAAATACGGTTTTACTTGAAATTGTTGAGATTTTGCATATAAAGGTCTCTCAAAAATGGTTTTGGGGGTTACTTTAGACCCAAAAGGAACATTTTGATCTGATATCATTTCGGACCTTTGTAAAATGATACAGCCTTTATGATTTAGCGATTCTAATTTCGTGTATGTAGTCCACGCAGTCACGAATGATCGCGCCATAATAAAGGACCTGCCCTTAATCTCTCATCTAATATACATCCAATATTTATATTATCTACTATGGAAGAGAGTGCGTACCACGGATCCAATCAACATTGCATTTGGAATTGAAACTGACACAAAGCTCATAGTTAATACTTGCCCAGCTTGCGGTTCTGAAACCCACCTTAGACGAACGCACCGTGATTGCCCTATGAACCCGGCTAATACCAACAGCAACAGCAATGAGAATGCGAACGTTGTCGAAGAGAGTACGTTTTGCATAACGGAATGTTTAACTTTGAAAGTTTTAAACGAAAAGAAAATAAAAAAAAACTTACACAATTACATTATCGAAATTAGTTGTAGTAAGATGCGCATCCTGTGGAAGAGAGGGGCATTTAAGAAGTAGCCACAGAGATTGCCCACTCAATATGCGCAACATTGCTGCAGCCACGCCTACCGCAGAGCCTGCTCAGCCTGTCGCAGAGCCTGTTCAGCCTGTCGCAGAGCTTATTCAGCCTGCTGTCGTATGCCGTCATTGTGGAAGAGAAGGCCATTCCCGTAGAAATCATCGAGATTGTTTGAGAAACCCTGCCAATTTGGACGACCCCCGGATTGCCCGTAATCCTAATTTGGCTGAGGTACCAAGACAGTCCATTGGTGCCATGGATGCATTGTGCCGGTCGTGTGGAGCATCCATGTGGATTGGCGAGAGAAAGAGCAGCTCAAGGATAACGAATCCAGAGTTTCAAATGTGTTGTGCAGCAGGTGCAGCTCTGCTTGCTCCTATGAGACCTCTCTCACCTGTTATTACTGACCTCTTGACAAGAAACGATGCAATCGCCAAAGAGTTCAAGGCCAATATCAGGTCGTATAATTCAGCATTGAGCTTCACCTCTATGAATGCTGATCTGGACAGACGATATGCCAATGAGGAGCATGGTGCCTATGCATTCCGCATTCACGGTAGTGTACACCACTTTATAAGCCCTGAGCTGATTCCGGATCCAAACAATGTCATTCAACAACCACGATTCGCTCAAATTTATATTTTTGACTCTGCAAACGAGCTTCAGAACAGAATGGATGTGGCAGGCAATCCAAATGTGCGCCCAGAAACCATGCGTTTGCTTCAAGAAATGATGCATGAGGACAACCCCTTTGTACTTCGCTTCAAGATGATGGAAGAGCTCAGTTCCGAGCAACCAAATGGCATCCCAGACATCAGAATGATCTTTCGTGCAGATGGTCAAGATTCCCGTCGTTATAATGCTCCTACTGTCGACGAAATTGGTGTGCTTATTGTAGGTGGCGAAGATGAAAGTAGCATTGTTCCGTGCAACAGGGATATTGTTCTTCGTTTGAGAGCAGCTGGACCAGGCGATGGACTGCAACAAATTAACGAGCTTAACCAGCACTACGATCCCCTTCAATACGTGCTGATGTTTCCTCTTGGTGGCTCCGAATGGAATATTGCAACTGTCAGCTCTGGTGGTTTTGCACAAGGAAGCAAGGTGACAATCATGCAATACTACAGCTCTCGCTTGATGATCAGAGCGAATGACAGAGTTAACGCAGGTGGTGATATTGAAAGAAACATGCAGGTGTCAATCCATTCCTTTAAAAAGCTGTTTCATCAGTATATTGTCGACCAGTACGCCAAGATGGAGCAACAAAGGCTAAACTTTATTCGATTTAACCAGGAGACCTTGCGTGCTGAGCTCTACAGTGGGCTCACTGATGTACTTCGTCTCGATGACACTGATATGAGTGAGATTGGTCAAAAGGTCATTCTTCCTTCGACATTTGTCGGTGGCCCTAGATTTATGGCGCAACTCTATCAGGATGCAATGAATTTGGTTCGTCGGTTTGGCAAGCCTGACCTATTCATCACGTTTACCTGCAATCCTGCTTGGCCCGAAATCGCTGCTGAACTGTTGGTTCACCAAAAACCTGCCGATAGGCCTGATCTCTGTGCACGTGTATTCCACCAAAAGCTACAAGCCCTGTTGGATGACATTGCCAAGAATTCTGTTTTGGGTAAAGTAGTGGCCTACTGCTATACCATTGAATTCCAGAAACGTGGTTTGCCCCACTGTCATATGCTATTTATTCTGGACGAAGACGATAAGCCAACCACTGTCGCTGCTGTCAACAACATTGTCTCCGCTGAAATTCCGGATCCGGCTACTCATCCACTAGCCCATGCAACCGTGACCACAAGCATGATCCATGGTCCATGTGGCCCTATGAATTCCGAGGCAAGGTGTATGAGGAATAATGTCTGCACCAAAAAATACCCTTTTGCGCTCAGTGAGGAAACCACTCTTGGTGATGCTGATGGTGACAGCATCACGTATCGTAGACGTGTCATTACCAACAGAACTGTCTTGCGTGATAGTGGCAGGATGACAGTCGACAATCGCTGGGTTGTTCCTCACAACCTATTTCTTGCTGCCAAGTATAATGCTCACATCAAC
Source organism: Mucor lusitanicus (assembly GCA_010203745.1). Classification (NCBI taxonomy): domain Eukaryota; kingdom Fungi; phylum Mucoromycota; class Mucoromycetes; order Mucorales; family Mucoraceae; genus Mucor; species Mucor lusitanicus. The sequence continues at coordinate 2,655,400 of JAAECE010000005.1, read as the reverse complement.
GTTGAAATCTGTACGCAATTCAATTATGTCAAGTATGTCTACAAGTACATTTATAAGGGCCATGATCGCGCTCAAATGCATGTGGGTGATGGCAATGGGCAACAACAGCAAGATGAAATCAAGAATTTTTTGGATGCGCGCTACGTCTCTGCTGCCGAAGCATGCTGGCGTTTGTTTGCTTTTCCCATGCACAAGGAGTTCCCTGCCTGCCGACGTCTGGATGTTCATTTGCCTGGTGATCGCATGGTTTACTTTAGCGAAGATGACAACCCCCAAGATGTCCTTTCCCGCAATGTACCCGAGAGTACTCTCACTGCCTGGCTCAACTACAACCTCAATCATCCTAATGATGAAGAAGCCCGCGAGATGTTGTATGTTAATTTTGTTGAAAGATTTACATATCATATTAAAGCGCGCCCCAGGTACTGGGCTGCAAGACGGTCAGGCTTCGGCAAGATCATCGGCCGTATGTACACAGTGTCGCCAAAAGACATTGAGAAGTTTCACTTGAGGATACTTTTGATGCATGTGCCTGGTGCCACCTCTTTCGAGGACATCAGAACTTTTGAGGGCGAGGTCTTTCCGACCTTCCAAGCCGCTGCCCGTGCAAGAGGCCTTTTGCAGGATGATACCGAATGGTCTGCTGCTATGACCGAAGCTGCCGTATTTCAACCAGCAAGTTCTCTTAGGAAGCTTTTCTGTATCCTGATTGCGTTCAGTAACGTATCTGATCCGTTTCAGTTGTGGCTGGATCATAGAGACAACATGGCTGAAGATTATCTGTACAGATATCAACACTCGCCAAGACAAGCAGCAGCACCTTTGACCACGATTTCTGAAGAAATGTACGGACATTGTCTTCTTGACTTGAACGATACTTTAGTTGATCATCGATACGATCTTCGTACCATGGAGGGATTCGTTACAGTTTTCCCAACAAGTGACACGCGTGCCGGTAATGTCAATGCCAGGGATTCCAACACCTTCCAGCGCATGCACGATCAGCTGTATGCTGATGCTGTAGATGCCGAAGATCCTGACCTCTTGCCGTTTAATGAGAGTCAAGCAGTTGTGTACAGCACCATCCGTGATGCTGCCCTGGATGAAAATCCTATTCTTGGCCCAAGGATCTACTTCGTGGATGGCCCTGGTGGTACTGGCAAGACGTTTGTCTTCAACGCTCTGTTGGATCGTGTTCGTGTAGATGGTGAAGTGGCCATTGCTGTTGCGTCAAGTGGTACAGCTGCTTTGCTGCTGAAAGGTGGCCGAACTGCCCACTTTATGTTCAAGATTCCTCTGGAAGTCCACACCAGCACAATGTGCAAAATGACCCCAAGATCCGAAGTTGCTGCCTTCATTAAAAGAGCAAAGCTCATTGTCTGGGACGAATGTTCTATGGTGAGCAAAAACTTAATCGAGGCTGTCAACAGATCTTTCCAAGACATCATGGGTAATGTGGCTCCCTTTGGTGGTTGTCTCATGGTCTTTGGTGGCGATTTCCGTCAAGTACTGCCCATCATTCGTGGTGCAAGCAGGCAAATGATTGTAAGTCAATGCTTAAACAGGGCCAGCTTTTGGCATCAAGTCGTCCAATTGAGACTGACTGTCAACATGCGTGTCCACCAAGCCCTTGAATCTAATGACGCAAATCTTGCTTCGTCACTGCAACGATTTGCTAACTATCTTCTCCAAGTTGGTCAAGGTGCTATTCCCACTGCCGTGCTGCCTCCCCACAACATGCCTTCAAGCCTGATCCAAATACCTCCAGAAATGCTTCTTCCAGGTGACAACCTGTTGAATTTGCTGCGAAGCGTGTACTTCGATATTCTGAGCAGGGCTACTGAGCCGGATTACTTCGTGGATAGGTGTATCCTGACGCCTAAAAACAAAGATGTCAACATCATCAATGAAAAAATGCTGGACGCTGTTTCTGGAGCAAAAGTCACCTACACTAGCCATAACCGTACCTGTGATGATGAAAGTGCCGTTGTCATGCCTGTTGAAATTCTCAACTTGATTGAGGGTGGTTCGTTGCCTCCACATCAGCTTGATTTGAAGGTCGGGTCTCCCATCATGGTGCTTCGCAACATTGATCCTGCTGCTGGCCTTTGCAATGGCACTAGATTAGTTGTAACCTCTCTTGGCACCAGCATCATTGAAGCTGTCATTTCTACTGGGCCAAAAAAAGGCGACATTGTTTTGATTCCTAGAATCAAATTCATCATTCTTGCCACCGAAGGCATGTGTCCTGTTGACTTCCAGCGAACACAGTTCCCTGTTCGCCTATCATTTGCAATGACCATCAACAAGGCTCAAGGCCAAACTCTGGGCTCCGTCGGTCTGTACCTGCCATGCCATGCATTTGGTCATGGTCAGTTGTATGTAGCTTTGTCTCGAGTAAGAACGCCTGCCTCATTGAAGCTGATGATCTCATCTGACATCTCCAAAGTCGAAGATCGTGATGGGAAATACACCAACAACATTGTCTTTAGAGAAGTTTTCCTTCAAAACCAATAAAAAATTCATTTTTGTAACAAACGTGGATCCAGCACCTTGATCTGAAACGATTGATTAGCACTGTATCATTTGGAGGATAAGCAAGGGGGGTCTGGGGTCTCCCCCAGTGAGAGGGGGGGGGGGGTGCAGGGGGGGATACCTCCCCCCTTGACTCTGATATAACCATTCCTTACTATAAGACTCTACATATCGTCAAACAAATGAGTAGAATCTGATTTTATTTCGTCTGATCCAGCATTATTTATGTGGGAAAGCCCGCTGCAGGCGCGAGCTGCGCACCCCCATTAGATCGAAGGTAGAAAAAAATCACCGTAGCGAAGCGAAGGTAGACTTTTTTTCACCGTAGATCGGGGGTGTGGATAGCAGCTCGTACCATAATAAAAGTCCTGAACTATTGCTTTTAGCGACCTCTGATCAGCTATGAGCAACCCCCATCCGAACCGAACATTTTTGAGCAGCGACGGAGATGGATGCGCTCCATATGCGCCATAGTGATTGTAAGGTGTAGGCATCATAATCATGATTTGCAAGACCACAACACAGCAATTGTTGATAAACCCCCCACCCCACGTAGGTTGGTTTCTACCGAAGCGCAGCGTAGGTCAAGAAACCATCCGAAGTGGGGTAAAGCTCACGCCAGAGTGATTGTAAGGTGTGGGCATCCGACTTTCTAATCATGATTTGCAACATCTCTACACAGCATCTTTTGATAAACCCCCCAAAAGGCCCGCGGCAGCGCGAGCCGCCTGCACGTAGGTTGGTTTCTACCGAAGCGCAGCGTAGGTCAAGAAACCACCCGAAGTGGGGAAGGCTCGTGCGCCATAGTGATTGTAAGGTGTAGGCATCCCAATCATGATTTGCAACACCACAACACAGCAACTGTTGATTAGCCCCCCCCCCCACCCCACGTAGGTTGGTTTCTACCGAAGCGCAGCGTAGGTCAAGAAACCACCCGAAGTGGGGTAAAGCTCACGCCAGAGTGATTGTAAGGTGTGGGCATCCAATTTTCTAATCATGATTTGCAACATCTCAACACAGCATCTTTTGATAAACCCCCCAAAAGGCCCGCGGCAGCGCGAGCCGCCTGCACGTAGGTTGGTTTCTACCGAAGCGCAGCGTAGGTCAAGAAACCACCCGAAGTGGGGAAGGCTCGTGTGCCTTAGTAAAAGTATTCGTTTTTGCGTTCAAAAACGCGATCGTTTGATTTTCGACAAAAAGCATGAGGGGTACCTCATGCTTTTTTCGCAATTTTTGATGATCCCACAAAAGTCGGGCAAAGGTGTCAGAAAGTTACTGCTGGATGAGAGCAATAGTTTGGTGCCACTCTGGCAATCTAAAACGGCTTTTAACGCGAGAAATTGCTGCTCAAATGCACCCAAATTATGCTGTGTTTTGCGCGTTTTGGAGCAATGGGAGCTAATGCTAGTATACTATCAGCCTGTATAAGAGCTGCTCCAGTTAATACAGACGCAAAGCATCGTACAAGAATCAAATACACAGTTACAGGTCGTATTTAGGAACCTCGCCTCTCGATATAAGTGCAAAAGTGAAGCTTTAATAGGTGTATTAGTAGGACAACAATTCTAAGTAGCCAAAACAAGACCTGGCCCGATAAAGACTGCAATGGCAACATAATCTTATTGAAATGGTTCAACTAGCAAACAATAGAATGGTGATGTTTGTATTTTGGTATTTGTTGCTAATGTGAGCAATCTAGAATCCCATGCTCAAAGAATATTTTGACATCTCTCTCGACGAGTGTGATGTTTAGCATTAAAGTGTGCTCAATCAGCGATCCCGTAGATCTTTATCTATGTATATATAAATATAAATCAGCCAAGCCTTTTATCAATCCATACAAAACTTGATAATTTCCTGGCATCAAGCAGTACATTTTGCAATTACGATAGATTTTGTTTGTTTTTCAACCACTTTTACACACAAAAATAGGACTCGGCATGTTATTTTGAAATATGTCATATCTGATATATTTCCTTGCCTCTTTTTTTTTTTTTTACCTTTTACATTTTAATGTATTGAAAATTCAACATGTTCATTTGGCCAGTATTGTTAGTGGTGGTAGTTTTCTGTCATATGAGTCAGGGTCAAAGACCTCAAAACAACAACACAGATCCGACATCAAACCAAAAGACAATCAATCTCAGTGAAGCTGTAGTGTGTGATTGTGGATTCGAGGACGAGAATCACAATCTATGGACAGACGTTTGGTATGCGGACTACGGGTTGTACAAATCAAGCTTGCAGTATGATCCGCACTATCTTGTCATGGACTATACTGTTGGAGCAAAGCATAAAGATACCCTTGCCCGTGTATTTTCACCCAGCAACGTCAAGTTGACACATGAGGGCGGTATCACACTTTCTGTCAAGCAAAACGGAGACGGCAAATATACATCTGCGGCCATTGGAACAAAGAGGTAAGTTTTCCGCATGTACATTTGGATCAAATCAGAGACTGACCTGCAATGCTGCTGGTAGAAACGACTTTTTGTATGGCACCTACCGCGCTCGTATGAAGACTAGCAATGTACCTGGCACAGTAGCTGCCTTCTTCTTTTATCGCAATGACACTAGTGAAATCGATATTGAATCGCTCAGTAGATTCCATGATCCATACAAGACTTATTTTGCTATCCAACCTCAAATTTACGACAAAGGCGCTGCATCTCCATTGACAAACGAAAAGCATGATTTACAGTTCAACCCAACCGAGGTAAATTCCCCAACATCCAGATGTATATTACTGCTTGATTTTGACAATGTAAAATATTTCTGCGTAGGATTACCACGAATACAGATTTGACTGGCTGCCCAATTCAGTGAAATTCTACATTGATGGGACATTTGTGCGTGAAATGACCACCAATATCCCTGATTCTCCTGGAAGAATACTGTTGAATCACTGGACTGATGGAAACCCTTATTTCAGTGGCGGCCCCCCTACGGAAAATGCTGATTTGAAGGTTTCACACCTTAATCTATTTTTCAATTCCTCCGAGAGCAAGTCTCCACCCTCATGTAGTAAATCAAAGACGCCATGTCAGATATCTGGTAAGTGCCAATGAAAAATGAAGTGCAATCATCACAGCTGTGGCTAATACTACATAAATCATACTTACTAGATATTATGAATAGACATCTCTTACCCGGCACAGAAGTGAATCAAATGTCGAACGCCTTAGTCATAGCACCTAGATCATCTTTTGGTTGTCTAATAATGACCATCTTATTGGGTTTCATCTTCTTTTAAGGAAAATTTTTCATTAAAAATTTCTCCCCGAATCTCAATCATTCTGTAAAACCCATTGATCTGGATTTCGCATTTCTTGGCTGTGGGAGATGGGATGTCTGGAACCTTTTCAGTGAGCAATTTATCACTATGCATTCAAATATAGATACGAACAAGGAGTCATCGTGACGTGATCATGTGTATGATGTCCTGAACTCCAGAGATTATCGAATTGAGATTGCATATTGTACAAAACTTGCAGAATTCATGCTGATCTTGAATCGCTTCCTGTTGACCTCGCCTTATCCTGAGGGGCATCCCGAAATATTTTCTTTTTCCCGGATCTTGCAGGCACCTGATAGGCTGAGAAACTTGACAGATCAAAATCTAAAAGGGTATATAATTCCCCTCTTTCGTCGTGATGCACAGCTCTTCCGATCGCAATATAAACACATCTTTCTTAAAGACTAATTATTTCAACTCGAATCAGAAAAAAAAAGAGCAATGCAACATTTGTTCCTTTCCACATAAACATCAAATCATATTTACAATACATTCAAAATGGCAAATCTATCTGTCCCTGACCCTGAAGATGACAAGAAGTTGCAATTGACAGATTTGGGTGACCGTAGTCATGACAATACACTGGAAGACGTTGCGGTGTCTCTGGAATCCACACCAGATCAACAACAGCAGCAGCATGATAGCTCTTGGTCTCCTTTCTCCAAGAAGCATCATCATCATCATGACGAAGACGATCGATTTACATCAGCATCCACTGTATACCATCATCAGATCAAGCGATTTGGTGCTATCAAGAAGTTTTGGTCCCGTGCAATGGGAGACATCTATGCTGATGATAATCCAAGAGAGTACTCCAGATTGAAGAAGAACATCATCATTACAATTGTTGCTTTTAGTGGCATTAGTGGTCCTCTTGGAAGTATGATCTACATGCCTGGCTTGACGCAGATTCAGGCTTCTCTTCACACATCGACTGCCGCTGTCAATGGCTCTGTGTCTGCCTATGTTGTATTTATGGGTATTGCTGTAACGTATACCAACTTTATAATGATACATGATTGCATTGTACTGATATCTTTTGTACTATAGCCTCTGTTCTGGGCTAGCATGAGTGATGCATACGGTAGAAAGCCCATGTATGTGTACAGTCTCATTATTAGTGTTATCGCTTCTATTTTGTGCGCCATCTCAAGAAATGCAGCAATGCTTATCGTATTTCGTGCAATACAAGCTATCGGATCTAGTTCTGGCCAAACATTGGGTGCTGGAGTGATTGCCGATACCATTGATGTTGCAGATCGTGGTAAAGCTTATGGCGTCTTTTACATTGGGTACGTTTAGTGATTCTTTGGGATTTAATTAAGCATTCGACTAACTTGAGAACTATCAGTCCTTTATTAGGCCCAGTCATTGGTAAACTCTCCCACTTGATATATTTGATCTGTAAAAGAGTACTTAATCTTTCATCAACGTAGGTCCTACCGTTGGTGGCGCCCTGTGTCAATACTTGGGATGGCAATCCACCTTCTACTTTTTGGCTATCATAGGCTTTGTGCTACTCTCAATGGTGTTTGTTTTCCTGCCTGAAACTGTGCGCAGAACAAAAGTTGAAATGCTCACGAACGATAATGAAAGTGGCCAGGAGATTGTCCATAAAGCCGAGAAATTCCGAGCTTTGCAGAATTTGAAAACTGCATTTGCACCCATGGTGGCCATGTTGGGCGATCCAACTATTCTTGTTATCACTTTTTACAACACTGTCATTTTTTGCTGCCTCTACTTTCTGGTGAGTATCATTTACTTTTTGATGGCATCCAACACACATTTTACTCATATATACTTCTTGATCATAGACACCTACAATCACAGAGACATTCCAGAGATTATACGGCTACACTTCCACAGTAGTAGGACTCTGCTATCTCGTTTTTGGTTTTGGCCTGATGTGTGGCTCTGTGAGCAGTGGTCGTTACGCAGATTACGTTGTCAGAAAGCTTCGTGAAAAGAATGGCCCTGAAAATGTCTACCCTGAATTGAGATTACGAGCAGCGTTTCCTTCATTTGTTCTTATCCCTACTGGCTACCTGATCTACGCTTGGACAACTGAAAAGGGCGTTGGCGTCTACGCACCATTGATCGGCCTCTTTGTTTGTAGGTCTTCACTAAATGATTCTGAATGTGCTTTACATTAGCTAATCCATTTCATCATTTACAGATGCCCTGGGTCAAATGAATGCATTTACACCTACCTCTGTCTATCTCGTCGACTCAAAGCCTGGACGATCTGCCAGTGCTGTAGGAATCAATAACGCAGTGCGAAGTGTACTCGCAGCTGTGGCAACTATTTTCTCCAGCCAATGTGTAGAAGCTGCTGGTACAGGCATTCTCTTCACAATCTTGGCTGCTATAAATGTAGTAAACTGCCTTACACTTGTCGCAGTGATGATTTGGGGCAAGAAATGGAGAGAAGATTTTGAGGATAGAACTGGTACAAGGCCTGTCGTTGCCAAGGCCAAGGATGCCTCAACTGAAAAGGATACTGGCTCTATTCATTCATCTGCAACAAATGTAGGCAATCCCAAAGATGAATATAACACAGAACTTGCCATTGTTCACTCTAGAGTAAGCCAAGCTTAGAATATTTGCACTTTAATCATAATAAATGTACACTATTATTGCCAGGAAGGTAGCTTTCGTGTAATTACCGCAATTATCATTTTAAAATTAAAATATGTAACATGCAGTTTTACTACCTCTTTCATCTATGAGAAAGCTAATAATGTTATGGTTTCGCAGTGTGCCATATATTATTCATGCTGTGAATCGAATATTGGAATACGTATTGCTTGTATGAATGCCAATGCTTTTATGTAAGAAATCATCAGTCAATAGCGATTAAAGGAGGAAATAATGGTTAGGAAATTGAATGGTAGTAACGATGTTGAAAGGAAAAGAGTATATATAATAAATCAAGAGATTGCAAATGAAGTACAAGGAAACATGAATAGAACGATGGTAGCAAAGGGATTGCAATGAAGTAGTAATAGGTGGTCAAAATTAATACAGTGTGAATATGTGGTTTTTGTTGAAGAAAGGTCTAATTGAATGTCTACAGGATTCGATCAGCAGGCTTATAGACATCAGTCCATCCGAAACTTCTTTGAACAGCTTCCTCCCACTGCTTGTATTTACGTTCACGGCCTGTCAATCATTGTTAAAACTATATTCTCCTGAGCCAACTACTGTCAAGCTATTTACCTTCATCATCCCATTTGGCATTGAACACGTCTTCTCGGTCAACAGAGCCCTTTTTGATATCCTTCATGTCTTTCCAAATACCAGCAGCGTAGCCAGCAGCATAAGCGGCGCCCAGTGCACTTGTATCATTCATACCGGGACGGATAACTGGAATGCCCAAAACATCTGCTTGAATCTGCATACACTGATCTGAATTTGACATGCCACCATCTGCCTTCAGCATTTTCAAAGGTACATCACCATCAGCTTTCATAGCCTCCAAAATAGCGCGAGTTGAGAAACAGACAGCTTCCAATGTTGCTCTTGCCAAATGACATTTGGTCGTGTATTGTGTCAAGCCCACCAGAGTACCACGAGCGTCATCGCGCCAGTAGGGAGAAAAGAGACCGGAGAATGCAGTGACAAAGAATACACCACCTGTGGTTTTCACCTTTGCTGCAAGTGCGTCGATATCGTCTGAAGTCTTGATCAGCTCTAAATTGTCTCGAAGCCATTTGACAGCGGCACCGGCAACACTTATAGAGCCTTCCAGAGCATAGGAAACAGGGCCCTCAGGACCAAATTGGTAGCCAACGGTCGATAGCAGGCCGCTCTTGGAAAGCACAGGCGCTTCGCCAACATTCATCAACAAGAAGGCACCGGTACCATATGTATTCTTGGCATCACCCACCTCGAAGCATTTCTGACCAACCAAAGCAGCTTGCTGATCGCCCAGACAGCCCATGATGGGAACACCTTCCAAAGGCCCCCATGCCATGTTTCCATAGTTCTCGGCGGACGATACAATTTTCGGTAAAATGTGAGAAGGTACGCCAAAGAAATCCAACAAGCGTTGATCCCATTCGCGTGATTTCAAATTCATGAACATTGTACGACTTGCATTTGTTACATCAGTAATGTGTTTTCCAGCTTGAATGCCACCTGTCAAATTCTGCACAATTTTTTTTAAAAACACAGTGGCATACAAGCATGCGTGTCATCAGCAGCTTACCCATATTAACCATGTGTCCACAGTGCCAAACATGGCTCGCTTATTCTCCACTGCAAACTTCACCTTTGGGATTCTGTCCATCAACCATCGCACCTTGACAGCGGAAAAATAATTGTGAATAGGCAAACCGCAGATTTCTTGCACATTGAAGTCTGTTTGCTTCTCTGCGAGCTCTTTGACGAGGTTGTTGGTGCGAGTGTCGCCCCAAACGATCGCATTGTACAGTGGCTCGCCCGTCTTGCGATCCCAAATTAGTGTTGTTTCTCTTTGGTTACAAATACCGACAGCTGTGCTCATGTAGCATGTTAATTTTTGTCGTACTATAATTTTTGCACTGTTTACATTGCTTGCATTTTACCTTTTAAATCAGTGATATCATGGCCCATCATACCGAATTTTCTGACTGCCTCATCAGAGCAGCGGATGACTGAGTCCAGCAAGTCGTAAGGATCGTGCTCAATCCAGCTAGCGTATTCATGTTAATGGCAGGCTCTTTTGCGAGGCAATGTATCATCCTATTTACCCTGGGCGAGGATATATTTGCTCAAATTCGAGTTGATGTGATGTGACATGATTTCCGGCTTGATCAAAGATCAAGAAACGAGTGGAGGTGGTTCCCTGGTCAATAGCTCCAATATACTGTGGCATTTTTTATAACCGCGAGATGGGATGTGGTAGTGTAAGAAATGTAGACGGAAGAAAGGTTGATGAAATGCGAAAAAAAAGTTTCCAAGCAAGTATTACCATCCAAGCACAGACATGTTCTGCCCGGATTTACACGCTAGCTCGCCCAGTCACATTGATGTTCACTTCGATAATGAAAGATTGAAACTGAAACATTTTTTTGACATTAGGTCCAACATCCACATCATGCGGCTTGCGATTTGGCCATATAAGTTGGTGAAGCTGCTAGATTTCATGTTGTGAAATTATACAGAAAAGCTGATAGAGATGTTGCAGACTAGTCTCGCAGTAGAAACGCATACGCAATGGGTAATGAGATGACAAAAAAGCTTAATATGATAACATGGGTCATCCACTTTTTTCACGTGCGGAGGCTCAAGGGAAGCTAAAAAAAAAAATTAGGTCTCCTTCTTCAATCAAGATAAGGTCTTATGAATCCAAGGCAGGTTGCATCAGCAGAAACTATTCCTGACTCTGCATATAAGGCTACTGATCGCCTCGCTCACCAAAAAAAAATGTCTTCTTGCACTTATTGAGCCTCTAATCTTTGCAAATCGTCCAGCCGATGCGTTTTCGTGGGCAAATCGGCGGATCTCTAACCAAATGGAATACATGTCGCACCAAAACCATCAAGCTTGGTACAAAAATTACATAAGCCTACAAGGAGTTCCCTCTACTACGACGGTAAACACTTGATTGTTCATATACCACGGCATTTCCAGTTTCAAATTTTACCAAATCTTGTTTGTTGTTTCACTGACAACCAAGATATCCTTGCTAGTTTTACGATCCGATGATAAAGCATTGATTGCTGTTGAACGGTTATCTCTTAATCACCTGTGTACTTAGATTTAATCTTTCATTTTAAAAGTCAAAGATACTTGACATTTAGAAGCTGATTTCTGATCCCTTATCCATTAAATCGCCCTCTTGTTGCTAATTTACTAAACATGTCAGCTTGATTTTAGCACCTCAATGCCACTGCATGACTTGAATTGTTCTTCATAATGAATATTCCTCCAGGTCAAATCAATTCAACTAGTAAGCTGTAGTATGTAGATGTCTTGCGTATGCTTTGATCCAAATAAGCAAATTATTCCATTCTTTACCGCAAATCAGAGTTATTTACATCCGCTATTGCCAACTACACCCGAGCTGAATACAAGCTGTGTAACAGTTACACCCCATGCGAGTCCAAGATTCAACAAGCATAAACTTCAAGAAAGCCCAGAGCATGTTGTAGTCTGAATATCTGCTGCTTCCAACATTGCAGTCTCTTCCCAATGGTATTTCTGCGAATACTCAAAAATCATTGATAGTACATATTTATGGATTGGTCTATTCCTGCCAAGGTATGTCTGTGGAGTAGGGTCTTTTGTTGACCAACCTCTGTTGGTTTCTTGCACACGTTTTTGGTTGCGCAATTCAGTGCTACATCACTGCTGATCAGGCAAAGCAAACATGCATCGAGAGAGGCTACAGACTGTGATTTTTTTGTTCTACATGTGCATTTGAGATAAAGGGAACTTTATATACAAATCAAAGTATGTATAGAACCCAAAGAAATACTCGATTGTAATATAAGCCATGTTCCAAAATAGTTTATATACAATATAAGGATGAGTACAATCTGATTGACAATGTTTCTACTGTAAGCTCAAATGTAAAGAACAACAGGAAAGACACCTCCACCGCTTATTTATAGCGTGGCGTCTTAATTTTATCGTGCAAATGTTTCTAACTATACGATCTTCCCGAAATAGCAGCATTTACGTCCCTGTCATGTTTTCTCCAGCTTTTCGATTGATTCCATGTAATCTTAAGCTTCCATTTTGCAGGCACCTTTGTATAAAAATATGCAGGCTAGGTAGTTGAGCTATCCTTTGTTCTTCTTGCTCTCTTCTCTTGACAAATGGTTGTGAAAAAGCTGCTGATTTCTTGTCTTTTGATCTATGAATCGCTGCTATTGACATCAGTCTCCGCGCAGAATACCGTCAACCCTCACTATGCACAACTTTTAAACTATTCCATGCTTTTTTATGAAGCACAAAGAAGCGGAAAGCTACCTGATAATAATCGCATCCCATGGTAAGTCTCCTGCCACTTGAAAGATAGGCTATTTAGGCATTAAAATATATGCATACGACACAGGCGTAAAGACTCGGCCCTGACGGACGGTTTCGACAACAATGTGTCATTGACGGAAGGATACTTTGATGCAGGGTAAATTCAGCTGCATATGATGTTTTTCACTCTGAATTCACAATTGAAGCGTGTAGAAACTACCTCAAGTTTACGGTGCCATTGTCGCATGCAATTTCATTGCTTAGCTGGGGAGCCGCAGAATGGTTTGATTCATACCAAAGAACAAATCTTGTGGAGGACCTTCGTGGAACTATAAAGTGGGGTACTGATTGGCTAATTAAAGCTCATCCTGAGCCAAATGTCCTGTTTGTTCAGGTAAGATCATGTACAACACTGCAACAATGACACGAATACTGACGGGCTTGTTTGCGTAAAAGGTGGGTGGAGGCGAAATCGATAACGCATATTGGGGTGAGTTGATCTTCAAGAGTGATCGTGATACAAACATGGGCTGATTATGCTATGCAGGACCGGATACAGGCATCCCATTACCAAGACCATCGTACATGGTAAACAGTAGCGCACCAGGCACAGATGCAGCTGCGCTGACCTCAGCTGCACTATCATCAGCATCTTATTTATTCAAAAACTATCTCAATGACACCATTTACGCTGACAAATTGCTGGCACATGCTGTTAGTTTGATGGATTTTGCAGAGACAGCAAAGCCATGGAAGCCATATTCTCAATCTGTTCCTGCAGCCGTTGATTATTACAACACCAACAGATATGAAAGCCAGTTACTGTTTGGTAGTCTCTGGTTGAACAAAGCAACCGGAAACAGCACTTACTTGGATAAGGCAAATGCTTATTATGACATGTTTCGCGGTGGATTGTACTATGGCATAACAGATTGGAGTGATCAAACTGGAGCAGCACTCGTTTTGGGAGCGTCCTTGAACGCAACAAAGTACAAGCAGCTTGCAACTGATTATCTGGACCGTGTATTGGATACAACTTCGCAGGACAGCATTTGCAACTACACTTACGGAGGGTTATACTACTGCCAAGGCTACAGTTACTCTAACTCTGTGATGCCACCACTCAATACTGCGTTGCTGATTGGGTTCATGAAGAAAACATTCCCTGAAACTGGGTCAAACTATACGGATTTCATCAAAAATCAAATGAACTACATCCTAGGCAACAATCACATGTAAGTTATTGACAGGCGTGGGCTTTGTCTTTCTGAAATTAACTTGAATTTGATAGGAATACGCCATACGTTGTAGGCGTACACAAGAATTCACCTCGCAATCCGCACCATGCAGCAGCTTCTGGAGGAACTGATTTGAAGAAGATCAATGAATCGCCAAAAGAAATGGCGCATACCCTCTACGGTAAGTTAAATATGTGCTCGTTTGCATTAAGGCGCTCTAACGTGGTTAATTCTTGTATCCAGGAGCCATCGTGGGAGGACCAGATTATTACGACAATTTCTATGATATTCGCAACGACTATAGACAGACAGAAGTAGCATTAGATTACAATGCACCCTATCAGAGTCTACTCGCATATCAAATATCGATTGACGCTTCTGATCCGCCGTATGTCAACATCACTGAGGACCGACCCAACATTCTCTCTACAGACGACTCATTCGCCGGATGGAAAATTGCTGTTATCGTTGTGTCGATTTTGCTGTTTTTGGCGTTGGTTGCATTGGCCTTTTGGTGGCGAAAGCGGAAACAAAGAGCAAACAATGCAAATAAGAATGTCTTTGTGGACAATCAAAAGGAGGATGATGAAGCCTTCGTGGGTAGTCAAGCTGTGAGAGTGTAAACAACCATCGACTAGCTCTTGTAAATTATAATTTCAAATCAATAAATTGGCCATGTATGTAACTTTCCATCGATATATTCCCTGCTGATGATTATCAGTACTACTGTACTGAGAATAATTGTTCGCGTGTTTGAGAAAAACCGATATTAAGCGGCATAGGTATTGATTCAATTATCCAAACTGTTAGTGCTATATATCATTGAAAAGCGTAGGTTTCACCCTTTTGAATGACGTATTCAAAAGCCAAAACGAATAATGTTTGAGCTGATAGTAGATCAATGAACATAGACATACCAAATTTTCTGATTTCTGAGAAATGTATATCGTAAATTCAACTTGTAATATCTTCCGCAATTTAAGTCGGAAAATTCTAAAATTTGCCGAGGTATTTGCTAGGTATGTAAATATTTGGAAAATTAATTGAAAGATATAAAAAGCCGCCTTATTTTTTTTTTTTTGCCCCTTATCTTTACTTCTTTACTTCTGTTATCTTCTTACACTATGACCAAGGTTCTCTCTAAGGATACTCAAGATTCATTAAAGATTTTGCTGCAAAAAAGAACACCATACAGTGAGATTATGAAACAACTCCCAAATGTTGGAAAGACCTCTATCAGCAAATATAACAAGAAGTTTTTTGGTGGTGCTAAACCTACTTGCCTCGGGAGAAAGCCAAAAGTATCAGTACAAACTCAGCAATACATAGCCAATAGGATACAAAACGGCAAAATAGATGGTCCTAAAGGTGCTGTCCAATTTTTGGCCTCTCAAGGTATCTCCATGACAATTGATGGTGTTAAAAAGATGCTGCGAAAGAAAGGGTTCAAGGCTAGAAGAAGAGTCAAGACCAATATGATCAGCGCTGACAACAGAAAACTCCGCTTGGCTTGGGCTAAGGCTGATAGACATTATCAGGTAGCTGATTGGAGAAAGTGGGTATTCTCTGACGAGACTAGAGTGAATATGTGGGGCTCAGATGGCATCTCTTACTACTGGTCTGACAAGTCTGGCACTATGCGACCTCACGAAGTCAAGACCCAAGTTCAAAATAATGGTGGCGGGGTTATGTTTTGGGGTTGCATAACAGCCGATGGACCTGGTTATGGTACTACAGTAGTTGAAGGAACTATAAAGTCCGAGGAATACATCGAAATTCTGCAAACGTCTCTCCTCGATACACTAGAATACTATGGGAAGGAAGTATCTGACATCAGATTTCAACAAGACAAGGCCACTCCTCACAAATCAGCGGTCACACAGAGGTGGTTCAACGAGAATGGCTTCTCTACTGATGAGATACTCTACTGGCCAGCTCAGAGCCCGGACTTAAACCCCATTGAGCACGTCTGGGCCGAACTCAAGCGTCGTTTAGATGCTTATAGTACCCACCCCACTTTAAAGGAAGAGTTGGCTGATAGAATCTCCACGGAGTGGGACAAATTTACGAAGGAAGACTGCCTAAAGTACATAGATAGTATGCCTAATAGAATAGAAGCTGTAATTAAAAGTAAAGGTGGACCTACACCCTATTAATAATAAACAATCACTTTAACCAAATTCCCAAATTATTGAAATACTTTTACAGACGTCTATTACTCAATGAAAAATAAAGTCACGTGACATTTGAATACATCATTAAATAGCGTGAAAGTAGCTCTTTCAAATGATGTAACCATCAATTCGATATCTCTATCTTGAAACTATACACAAGCGTATAATAGCAATATTGCAAAACACGCGAACAATTATTCTCAGTACAGTAGTTTTGCAATTACACGTGAGGACCCTGATCAGCATCTGATAACAGAAATCAGTGCGTCACCAGAGCATGTTGCTGTTTTGGGCGGTCGTTCCTACTATGGAAATCCGCTGTAATTTCACTTTTTTATCTTTCCACTTTCAGATGCGAGCCCTTGTAAACGGAAAACCTGACTTCATTACAACGCTAAACACTTCTACTAGCGTATCTCAACTAAATTATATCTATTGAAATGTCGTCTTTTTTTTTTTCGGGATCGCATAATTCGGCTGCAATTACTAGGTGAAGTATAAAGGATTGGTAGAAAGCGATTAGAGATGGTAACTATGATGCTGCTGAACAAATTGAGATGCTTTCTGGCATACTTTTCAAGAGAAGCGCGTTCAAGATTTGCACACGCTTCCATAAATCAAACAACAGCCAGAATTTATGATGACGAGTGGTGTTCTCATAATTTTTGAGGGTTTTTCTAATAAAGCACACACCAAGTCTACATTACATTCTGTCTGATGGCTTTCAGTGTGTAACCCACGAAATACCAGTTGTTTGAGACCGTTATCAGATCTATAGCATCAGATGCCATAGCTCTAAAGGCCACAAAAGGTACATTTCCCAGCCAAAATGCCAAGAATCAATATTCAATATCTTGTCTTCTAAGCCGTTTTAGATGCTCGAAATAGTGCCAAATGATTGCTATCGATCATCATTTACATCCTGGACCTTCATTTTTATTTTTTTTTGGATCGATCCAAATCGTCGAAAATTCTCGTTTTTTCATGAGGTATCCCTCATGGTTTTTGTTAAAAATCAAACGATCGCGATTTTGAAGGCGAAAACGACACTTTTTACTATGATGCATATTAAATCAAAATGACCGCACAGATGTAGGGTAACCTGTGCAACTGCTTTTTTGAGCGTTGTATATGCTAAATCTTGACTTTTCCTCGAAAAACTGCTTTTTATATTTTCTCAAAATTGTTTGTCTTTTCATTCTAAAAGTACTTTAAAATTGACACCATTGAATGCGCCTTCAAATTTTCCCCTTAAGTTTATTAGAAAGTAGTATACGCTGAGCACACTTTCTATAGCTAATTTCAACAAAAATGTTTTCAAATGTCAAATTATATCGATTTTGATTCAAAAAAATCATCGCAAAAAAATCATTTGGGTACAGTCACCACAGTGCAAAATGTTTATTGTGCACGTCATTCAAATTCTGTGTGCTCTGTGCTGCGGCAGCCTATTGATTGCAGTCACCCTCAGCAACGCGTTTTTTTTTTTTTCACGCTCCCTTTCCACACTGTTTTTGCACTGCACTTTTTTTTATTAAACCATATACTTTTTATTACTTTTGATTCAATACAACACCACTTTTGCCAACAGAAGCATGCCTTTGCAACCACCAGTACCCAAGACAACACCTTTGAAGTTTGTTACAGTAAGTATCAGCCGATAGGAGTCACCTTTTGAGGTACAATATACAGTAATACTAATTACTACTCAGTTTATTTTAGTCCAGTTCGTTGCAATATATTGATTGTGTTTGGTTTGTATTTGGTTTGTATATTCCCCTTCCTTGGTTGCCATGAATTACATTCATTCAACCCTTTCACTACTTTCTTTCTCGTAATACTGTGCAATCTTCTTTAGTTTGCTCTATTGCGATTTATTCTTTCCCCCTTTTCTGCACGCAACTATTTTTCTGTTGCTGCACCATAGTGCTATGGTGTATCTCTTGATGCATTGTATCGCTGGCAGTGCTGCTCTATTGTTGTGGAGTAGCCTTGCGTTCTTTTTGTTCTTCAAGTATTACTTCTTTTGTAATACTGGTTGTATTGGTGTTCTTGCTTCGTAGGAGGTAACCACGATATTTTTTTCTACTACTTTTATTTTCTTGTACTCGTCATTTTTATGATACACATTGCTTGTTACTTTTTTGTATGTAACTATATTGCGATGTTTCTGTTCTTCATCATCACATTCTAGTGATGCCTGTTTATTATGTACTTTCCCTTTCTTTTTATGGTTCTTTGAGCCATACCCCTCTTTCTTCGTTGTGTGGATATGCCTATCGTTGAAGCACAATGGGATTTTATCCAAGGCCGGGGTAGATAGGCTGCCCCAACTTGATTAGCATCACTTACTTGGTGTTAGTGAAGGGTCTCGTCTGCTGAACCCAACGCTGGCGTGTGTAGTAAGGCACATTTTAGCACACTAGGGGATTTGATAGACTGTGAAACAAACCGGGGGGCGTACCTGCCTTTTTAGTAGCAATTCAAAGTCCGCCTACAGTCAAAACAAGGGGAAACCCTCGCAATTTTTTTCCAGGATTTGTGGTGTATGTAGTCCTTTCAGGGCAATTTGATTGGCTGAGAACTTAAGATGGTACAAGTAAACAGCAGTGCTGGTCCATTTAATAAAAGCTTCATTCGTTGCATGAGCATATGATGGCGGTACAGGTTGAATATGGACCACCTAAATATTTCCTTAGGAACCATGTAATGATCTAATACTATCATTACATAATCGACTGGCATTGCGAATTCCGTTCCTGAATTCTTCCATATAAATACGCATCATGACAGATCAATGAACGTGAGTGAATTTATCTGTTCTTCTTCCTTCCCTTCATTTATTATTCCGTTAATAAACTCTCTTCCATTACCATCGTTATTCCTATACTTGACCAATCGCTTATTCCGCTAATCGATCATAGGTATTGAATATACAATAGTAATCCATCATTACAATTAGTAACACCAACGCCTGCCCATAGAATCAAGCCATCTTATATCAACCTCCGGTATCTCTCTTGGACATCCTTGATCTATCACAAACCACCAATTCCGGGTCAAATTTTCACGTGCGGACCGCCGCCTGAATAACGAGCTACCTGCTTAGAGTCTATTATTTAATCAGATGAAATCGCTGATTTTTGATATAGACGCCCTTCTTTCTTTATCTTTCTTGAACAAAGATACACAGATAATAGGTATAGTACTGTATAATAACACTTCAATTCAATGACTTTTTGAGTATTCAATATGACAAGTGGCTCTAACGTCTGTGTAGCTTACATTAATAAGTGGTCCCTAAGGTGATGGTTATTTTGCCCCGGACTTGGTGGTCCCTAAGGAAATATTTACGTGGTCCGTATTAAACCTGAACATCATGCGACATCCATTTGCAAAAAATTGCTGTTAAGATATTTTATTGCTACGTACATACTTCATTGACATCCTTTCAAATGAGCTGATCAATCTTTTGAGATATCCAGCCAATTTTTCTTCCTGTTCCCTCCATAGTTTACCGACTCAAATGATCTGGTTAATTGAGATGTATTGCGTGTCATTCTAAATGTTTGTGCTTATAATTGTTGATCTGTCTCTTTCCTATTTTCCCTTTTTTTCATCATCTATAGTTTATCGCTATATTTTATCATACAGTATATCTTTCGTATTTATTACATCTCAAGGCCAATTGTTGATAAGGTTGTTTGTCATATTTTTAGTCACAATTATCACTCCCAATGATTCAGTCGGTTTTTATACTTTTGAATCTACACGCAACAAATTTCGTGTTGTAGGTCGCCAATGTGCTTTTCGATGATGGGTGGGCGTTGGCGTAAGAAAAGAGTGGGGTGGAGCTGGTATCATCTTTTGAAAAGCTGCGTGCGTATTTGTGGTACCGTTTGAGTTGCCGGGAGCGCAAGGCGCTTTGTTGATGATCAATGCGCCGGGCGGCAATAAGTTTCAACTATTGATTTGAGATCATCTCATTTTGTTTGAGATGAGTTACGCGGTATCAGAAAGAACTGATCTAACGCTTGATGGATGGTGGTAACAAAGCACTCGTTCTTGGTTAGCTGAGAATTTCATGTCCACTATGTAATTGCTTCAAAGCCAACAATGCGATCCAAATTCAAACTCTATTACATTCGATGCAGCCGAAGTCGTCGAAAATTGAAATAAATATCAATTAACCAAAATACAGTGCTTTATTTGGTTAAAGGGAGGTATAAAAACATCAGTATACAAAAGATGGTATGCTGATAACGGAAAAAAAACGAGTTATCAATTTAGGTGATCAAGGTGGTGCTGCTTGATTTCTTGGCTTTTATCTATCCTTGGGTGTTGTCTTTTCATCGGCTGACTTCTTGTGTTTCGCCTTCTTGTGTCTTTTCAAAGAATCACCTCTCCCTGTTGTAAAAATACAACCAGGAAAGTCAAAGTCGAATTTCTATTAAGAGTGCCGCGTGTCAATGCCATTGCAATTCTGCATAATAAGAGTGTATTTCTGTACCTTATTCGCGTTTGGGTCATGCGTTATCTTGTGTCGTTTTAAAGGGGCGAGTTCCATTGATATATAACTACAACCCGGAGAGTCGTAAGCATATGTCTAACAAAAGTGTCAATGCCATTACAATGCTGTATGACAAGAGTGTATTTCCGTACCTTGAAATCAGGGGCATGTATCTTTTTATGATCTTTGAATTTGTCATATGATAATGCGGTGTATTTGCATCCTGGAAAATTGCATGCAAGTGTCTACCAAGAGTGTCAATGCCATTACAATGCTGCATAAGAGTGTATTTCTGTACCTTGCGATTAGGATCATGTATTCTCTTGTGTTTTTTGAGAATGGCGATTGCTGTCGCAGTGTATTCACATCCCTCATAATCGCATGCAAATTTCTAAAATGCAAAGCGTTAAACTATTATTTTTCAAAATAGGTTGATACTTACAAATTGATTGGGTTTCACATCTAATGAATAGCCACTTTGCATTATTTTTTTTTTACATGCACTAATGTAGTCTGCAAAAATGCTTGCTGAGGGGTGCTGGGATTCAGCTGCAACGCCTTTTGCTTAAACTTCTTGAACTTGAAGTCTTGTATCTTGGCTATTGTCGAAAATCCAGCAAACGACAATAAAGAGTTGATGGAATGTACGTTTAGTACATGCATGCCTCTGGAAGTATGAAGTGTTATTAGGTAACTACTGGAAAGAGCTTAAACAGAAACTTACTGGCCAATTACCCATAAGAGTCTGTCGGTCATGTCGTTTTCCAGATATGCATGAAAGAATGTTCTGCTGGAATATTGGTCTAGGGGTAAACACATATCATCGCTTTGTAGATGAGAACGAAAAAGCCTTATCTTGGGGTGTACAATGTCTTCTGGGACTGATGACAGAGCTTCTAGCACTCCCCGGGTCATTCGGCTGTCCTCCTTCGTAAAGAGAATAAATATACCATATGCCACATCCATTTGGCCATAGTGTTCTCGATTCTCCAGATGACATGGCCGCAGTTTGCAGCGTTGTATTCTTTGTTATTAATTGATTCTGAGTTGGCTTCTTCCAATCTAAGCAAGGTACAGTATGTTAGGTAATCAATTATGTCTTTCGTCTGTTGTTGATCAGTTTACCTGATGACGCCTTATCTCTTCACTTTACATACTTTCAGCAAAGAAAAGGGGGAAAGGTCATCAGTAGATTTCAGTCTAATGCTAGTAACTCAGTTGTCCCTTGAATTAATTCCATTGGTGGTGTAGAGCCTAATGAAGCATTGGCTTATTGGTTTGGAAGGAATATCGTCGTAAGTTGACAAAGGTGAATGATTGTCAGGATTAGGAGACTTCGAAGTAATGTTCTTCTCGTCATCGCTGTTTTAATCAGTGAAATCTATCACAAAAGCTTCTTGATCATCTTCAGCATCATCAACATCTGACAAAAACGCTTCATGACTACCTTCATTTTCACTGTAATCAGCAACGTCCAGTCCGTTTTTTTTCTGTCATCATCAGCATCCAGCCCGTCTTTTTTACTGTTATTATCAACACCTTGTGCTTTGTCAGTGGGTTGAGCGCCCAGACGATCATCAACTTCTGGCTGCTTTTTGTCGTCGCTGTCTAGATCACTGAAACTGATGGAGATGCCTAGATCCACTACGAAGCTATACGACTATCTTATAGAATGTTAGAAATTTATGCCATTACAGCACCACTTGATTTGCCTCAGTGGCAAACAAGCTCATACCTAAAAGAGCCAGCGCCATGTTTTGTAAACCTTTGGTATTATTCTGTACAGTTTAATAGAAGGTCTTTGTAAAGAACATAGTACTACTTGTTGAATTATGACAATAATTTATTGACAAGAATGCCTACCTTCTTGATAGTACTAAGAGAAGATATACAAGAGTCATTCACAACACTGAGAAAGCCTGACAGACAAAAGGGCGGCATGGTATTCATACTTGAAGAAGAGGTGCACATACAGGAGCGGCTCCGAGACATGAACTTAGGAAAGAAGTGTAAACATAAGGGTTCATAATCTGAAACATGAGTCATGATTGCGGGATTGTGACAATGTCAGATACTTGACATCGATGGATGGTTGACATGACATATGGATAAGGTTACAGGAAAGCTTGGCATGACATAATAATTGCTTGATAATGATGATGATAATTAGTAGTCATATTGACTCATGATTAATTACTAATTAGCATTCCTAGATCTTGAGCCTCGATATAGTAGCCTTAACTCCTGAATGACGAGATGGGGTTATTAATTCCTGATTACGAAAATAAGTATTACTTGGAATGACATTTCGATTGCATCAATCTTGATCTAGAAACAGATACAGTGGCTTGGTTCACAAAATTTTTCTTTTGTTAGACATTCTGAAACAGTATGAAGAGAAAATACGGAAGGCAGCGAGCGAGCTAATATATTGACAACTCAAAATCATGGTACACATTTTGCGTTTCGCGCATGTGAAACTAGCGGAATTGCGACACGCGAAATGAAAAAAAAAAACACTGCAAAAATATCCTAAAGATACGTGCTCAGACTTCGATGTCTACAGTGTCTTCTTTTACTACACCAAGCGTTGCTTGCTAGGGCAAATCACAGCCTGGATTGGGATTGAACTCCAGAGCCTCCATCAATATTCGGAATGATACTTGTTTTAGACATCCCAACACCATTATAGGCAATTATACAAAATAATGTTACATAAGCAACAGACGTTTCTTAACACTTATACAGTTGTTGCAAAAAAAAAAAAGACCAAGAAATCCGATGGTACTACTACTTTTAAAGCGATTCTTTTAGTCTGCGTAAAACAAATCTTAAAAAACGCAAAACACGTTTTTCGAAGAAATGCTTACAGAACGCATAGTAAACTGGCCAAAAAACAATCTCAAAGGATGCTTTGCACTTATATAGTCGTTTTGAGCTTAGGAACAACATAGTAGAAAACCTCGTGTATATAGTACATACTAAACTGTCGTCTTTTTTTTTCGGGATCGCATGATTTAGCCGCAATTATTACCTGACGTATGCGGGATTGGCACATTAGAAAGCAATCAGGGATGGCAATTTTGATGCAGATGAACAACAAACTCAACTGCTTTCTGGCACACTTTTCAAGAGAAACGCATACAATATTTGCACAAGCTGTGGCATCATAAATTAAAAAACAACAACCAGAATTTTTGACGAATGGTGTTTTCATGATTTCTGAGGGTTTTTTTAATGAAGCACACACCAAGTCTACATTACATTCTGTCTGATGGCTCTTAGTGTGTTACCCCAAAAAACAACAGTTGTTTAAGACCGTCATCAGATCTATAGTATCAAATGCCATAGCTCTAGAGGCCACAAAAGGTACATTTCCCAGCCAAAATGCCCAAATCCAACCCTTAATAACTCATCTTCCAGGCCTTTCCAGATGCTCGGAATAGTGCCAAATAATTGCTATCAATCACCACTTACATCCTAAACCTTCATTTTTATTTTTTTGGCTCGATCCAAATCGTCGAAAATCCACGATTTTTTATGAGGTCCCCTCATGGTTTTTGTTAAAAACCAAACGATCGCAATTTTGAAGGCGAAAATGACACTTTTTGCTATGATATATATTAGATCAAAATGACCGCACAGATGTAGGGTAACCTGTACAATGGCTATTTTGAACGTTGTATATGCTAAATCTCGACTTTTCTTGGAAAAACCGCTTTTTATATTTTTTCAAAATTGTTTATCTTTTCATTCTAAAAGTACTTTAAAATTGACACCATTGAATGCGCCTTCAAATTTTCCCCTTAAGTTTATTAGAAAGTAGTATACACTGAGCACACTTTCTATAGCTAATTTCAACAAAAATGTTTACAAATGTCAAATTATATCGATTTTGATTCAAAAAAATCATCGCAAAAAAATCATTTGGGTACAGTCACCACAGTGCAAAATGTTTATTGTGCACGTCATTCAGACTCCGCGTGCTCTGTGCTGCGGCAGCCTATTGACTGCAGTCACCCTCAGTAGCGCGTTTTTATTTTATTTTATTTTTTCTCGCACTATTTTTGCACTGCACTGTTTCTATTAAACCATATACTTTTTATTACTATTGATTGAATACAACACCACTTTTGCCAAAAGAAGCATGCCTTTGCAACCACCAGTAACCAAGACGACACCTTTCAAGTCTGTTACAGTAGGTATCAGCCGGTAAGAACCACCTTTCGCGTTACAATATACGGTAATACTAATTACACAGTTTATTTTAGGCCAGTTTGCTACAATATATTGCTGTTTGTGTATGGTTTGTATTTGGTTTGTATATTCTCCTTCTTTGGTTGCCATGGATTACATTCATTCAACCCTTTCACTACTTTCTTTCTCGTAATACTGTGCATTCTTCTTTAGTTTGCTCTATTGCGATTTATTCTTGCACCCTTTTTTTCTGCTGCACGCAACTATTTTTCTGTTGCTGTACCATAGTGCTATGGTGTATCTTTTGATGCATTGTATCGCTGGCAGTGCTGCTGCTCTATTGTAGAGTAGCTTTGCATTCTTTTTGTTCTTCAAGTATTACTTGTTCTGTAATACTGGTGGTATTGTTGGCGTTCTTGCTTCGTATGAGACAGCCACGATACTTTTTTCTACTATTCTTTTCTTTCTTGTACTCGTCAGTTTGATGATACACATTGCATGTTACATCTTTGTATGTAACTATATTGCGATGTTTCTGTTCTTCATCACATTCTAGTGATGCCATTTTGTTACTTTCCCTTCCTTTTTATGGTTCCTTGAGCCATCACCCTCGTTTTCGTTGTGTGGATATGCCTATCGTTGAAGCACAACTAGATTTGATTCAGAGGCTGGGGGGTAGATAGGCTGCCCTCACTTAATTGGTATCACTTACTTGGTGCTAATTAAGAGTCTCAGGCGTTTGCACTATAAACTGGGGTGTGTAGGAAGGCATATTCTGGCATTTTAGGGGTTTTTGATGATAACGTAGCTTAATACTAGTGTATTCGGCTGTGTTTAAAATTCTGCCTAACAAAAAAACAAGGGAGAACTATGGCAAAAATTTTCAAAGTCCGTGGCGCTTAAAATAGCTTTTTAAGCGATTTTATTGGCTCAAATTTGGAGACAGCTCAGAGAAATAAAGCATTGATATTGAAACTAAAAATGTAATGAAAAATAAGAAAAGTAACATTAAACATTCAAGATGTGTGGTACAAATAGCTTTAGAAAGCTACGCATGATACCATCACAGGTTCCACACATGTTTGAATAGATTTGCCATCCTAAAAAAGAGTTCAAAAATAAATCCAGGATCAATAATATAAAAAAGTGTGCATTGAGAAATTCTATAATAGGACGCATTTCAAAGATATGATAATGCACTACTTTGAGCCACGTTAGTTCCAGCTAAGCACATAGAGTATAATGCACACGTTATGGCCTATTTAAACAGGAGTTCTTTAAAACTAGCACCACAAAGCTTATAAAACAGAGTTGTATACGGCTGCCATTTAATCTTAGTAGCAACATGAGATATTATCTCTTGACGTACATAGACAGTATATGGTTGATGTATCGCAACATCTCATTCACATAAAGCTTCAAATCACAAAAAAAAAAATATATACTGACTGGTGAGAATAACGAAACTGATCACCTCGCCTTGCCTTGCTATTTGTCAATGGATATCCAGTAACAATTGTTGACAGGCTGACGAGAGCTGGGCTCGGTCTTATTGAGGATAGTGGAGCCAGTACAGATGAAACGCTTTTGCATATCAATTGATGTGGATACTGATAGTATCTGACGTGTTGAGACAAGCTTCTTTTCTCCTAGTAAACTAAAGCTAGCTTTACTTTTGTTGGGATAAAATGCCATTCATGATTGCGTAAATTTGGCAGCAGCAGCTTCCTCAAAGCATCCAGACCATCGTTTGATCGCTGTTAGACAATGAGTTCATTGGAACGCAACTAATCTATATTTGTGAAGCAAATCAAAAGGAGAAATGATACTATAGCTATATGAATTTATAGTCTTTTTCTGTGTACATCTCCAAGAAGTATAATACCTGACAAGTCTCCTCCTGATACTACGCCTCCAATTGCAATACAAGCGAGCACCGAAGGTTTACTACTTGGTTATGCGGTACATCTTGTAAGCAGGACAAGTTTTCTCAAATGAATGCCGTTGTGCACTTTATTTCTAGTTATAAAGTAGTCTACTCATATATATTCGATATATAAAAGTATGACCACCAGGTGTCAAAATGTGCTGATTTACTCTCGAAATGACAGATCCACACTCTGTTCGAGGAGATAGCAGCAGAACCACAAAGCAAATGACTCACTCCATCTATTGACTACTCGAAATCATGGATGGAACTACCTCATCCAAGTACTAAATCAAGAAAGATGCCGAGTTTTCAAGCTGAATATCAAATGCTTGCATGCACTCGAATGAAAAACCAGCATGATCAAGCAGCATGTATCATATAAACATATGTTTGAATACCTGTTTAAGAGTTGCCGCCCCCCTTTTTTTTAATATGAATACAATTGCATCCGATGTTCCGAAGATTATACAATTGACAGCAAGTATTCAAGATTCTCTATCCCCATGTGTTTGCCTCCAAAGTGACCCAGATCTGGTTTTTCTGAAAAAAAGATCTGATCGTTTAACTTTGGTATTAGTGCTTGTTACACCTTAATTGCTTGTCCAACATGTCTGGGTGGTATAACAGGATCCGATACGAATCTGTCCTCCCCCCCCCCCTTTCCCCTTCTTTTCCTTACGAGGGGGGTATTGGAAAAGTCGAAATGAAACTAAATTTCGGAACAGACATGTTGAACAAATGATTGAATTGCATTACATGGATCAGCATCACACATGTACATGTAGGCATCATCTGCTGGCAATTTAGCAAATTCATATTTTCATCATCAGCCATCATTGTTGTATCAAACTAGCTTTAAAACACATTGTGCACCACATGGAATGAATAGAATAGAAAAAATAGTTTTACACAAGTTTATTGAGCTAAACAAGATTTAGACAAAAATTATGCCCAACTCCAAGAAATCTTGACTCGGCCAGCATCAAAATCAGCAATCTTACCGAATGCAGCAGGACTTAAATCAACATCGCCTTTAACACAAGGAGGACAGGTATCTACAATTTTGACCTTGACAGAACCTTTGGGACCTATGTACGGAAATGAATGAATAAACACGCGCGCTTTACAGGCAACAGATCAAAGAACAACTTACCCTTGACATTAATGTACTTTCCGCAGATGGGGTTGTGATTTGGGTTGGCTCCATTCTGCATCTGTGGAGCATTCTATAGCAATAAATGTTAATTAATTAGTTATATTATGACGAGACACATGTATAGTAGAAAGTATTACCAAAGCAGCAATCAAATCATCGCTGCTATTATCCTGGCCACAAGATCCTAAACCAGGATTGTAAAAGGTGCCATCTCCGGTGAAGGTACCACTGTTGCTAGAAGAGCTGGAAGCCTTCTTGGTAGTAGTCTTTTTAGTAGTCTTCTTTTTGGTAGTAGTCTTCTTTTTAGTAGTGGTCTTCTTCTTGGTGGTGGTCTTCTTTTTGGTGGTAGTCTTCTTCTTGGGAGTGGTCTTCTTCTTCTTGTGAGTTGTCAATTTCTTGTGAGAGGAAGACTTCTTCTTGGTAGTAGTCGATTTCTTTTTGGTGACAGACTTCTTCTTGGAAGAGCTCTTCTTCTTCTTGGACAATGCTGAGACCTTCTTTGTTGTAGTGTGTCTCTTTTTGCCATGCTTCTTTTGAGCAGCAGCCTTGACATGTTTGTCCTTGTGGCCGCATCTCTTTTCAAACTTGTGATGATCCAGGGCCAAGTGATCGAATGCGACAATGGGGTTTTCTTCAGAGACGGGTGAAGAGGCTACAACATCGTTTGGAGAAATTGGAGCGGTGGAAGCACCGTTAAACAATAACGATGACGAGATGACAGTAGTCAATGTTAAAAGAGAGGAATGAGTGAAACGCATTGTGAGATGGTTGTTTCAATTGTTGTCAATTCTATGTCAAATAGAAAAGGATTGGAAGGGGGTTGTTTTGATAACAGAGGGAGGAAAGGGTGAATGGAGAAGAAAAGAGAGCAAGACAGGGTGGCAATTTACTGATTTCTTTATATATGATCATAAGCCCTCTTCCCCTTGATTTTTGAGGTGGTAATAAATGAAGTTGTAACACAAGTTTAACCTTAAAACGAAGAAATGTATTAATTATGTGAGACACGGGCAATCTACAGTTATTGGAAATAATCAATCAATTACGATGCTGGAGCAAAGGGGGAGGGTGTGTGTATTATTGATCCCTATAATTAGTATCATGATAGGCTCATTTAGACGGGCTGCACATACAAGCCCAATCGTGATGCTATATGAAAGAGTCCCATCATATGGATGCGCTCCTTTCTCCTTTTTCAAAGCATCATTGTAGTTGCTGCTGCTGCAACTTGAATGACAACACAAGGCGCTGGATAGCATATTATGTAATAGCAAAAGATGCTCTGATGCAATCTCAATCAAGGTCAAGCTATATTTAGGCTCCAACATCTCCAAAACAAGATTGCGAGCGCCGGAGAGAAGAACAGTGTGGCTCATTCAAATGTTTATGCAGCATGTAAACTTGTAAATGTACTATATGAATGATATCATGTTGTGCCCTTTGACAAGTCCAAATGACACCCTCTGCCACTCGCTTCAGGCCATTGCTACTATGCCTCATCTCTGCATAGTGCACACACACACACACCCCCCTCTCTCCTTGGCTCGTTCTCCATTACAATGGTCAACATGTGTGTAACACTGCTTACAGACGGTTATATATTTTACAATGTTCATGTATGCAAATGATTTATTTCATAAAGTTGGCAAAGGTGTCGCTCTTGTAACCAATGTTCTGAGGAGGAACATCAGTAAAGATAAAGTAACCACGACCATCTTCAGCACCCAATTCCTTCACGAGTTCAGCTGTAACAGCCTTGGTCAACTTGGAGTTGCGATCGTTATCTGATACATGTTGGTTAGACATGGACGCGTCATTCTTCTACCTAAGCAACCTACCGATATGACCAATAGAGCCAACCTTGACAAGGAATCCAGGCTTATCAGAGCCAGCGAAATAGAAGCTGTCTACCTTGGTGAAAGTGACCAAGCAGTACTAAACATGCCATGGATTAGTCAAATCTATTAATACCACTAATTAATGTTATTATTACACTTTCGGGCTTGCCGATCAATTCAGCAAAGAGAGCATTCATCTTTTTAGTAAAGGCACTGATATCCTTGGGAGCTTGAGCTGAGGAGATTTCGAGAATAGGCATTTTTGGTGTGTGTAATGAGAAACAAGAAGAAGAAGAAAAAAGCAAAACTCACACACTCACACATTCTCTCTCGCTTTTATAGTAGCAGACGAGCGAGACTGACAGGCAATGGAGACTGATGAGATAGGTGAAACACGGCACACAAAACTATTTTCCCGTCCGAGATGATTTATTTCTTTAGCCGAGTCTTGTAAAATGGAGACATGGATGGGGTCATAGATCAGCACCATCGCAGATAGATGTATGTTGTTTCTGCCACATGTTTGAGTAGTAGCAGCCATCTCCATTTTATAATGACTAAGCAGAGGTCTCCTCCAAGTTGTGCAGCTGCCTTCCAATCAGATAGGTATCATCACGAACACTGTTTAGCCAGTACTGAATCAATCTGACAATCACTACCATCAAAGCCATCAAACATGCTCCACAAAATAGAATGGGGTATGTACATCGGAATATCAACATCTTTATCGATGTGTCTTGCACCGCTGCGGATTAATAATCAAGAGTGAGTTGGGATATATGGCATGACAAATCAAGACACTCACCTAGTAACCAAGTGACGATCACGGTAACAAGGCTAGGCAGACAGATGATGACACACAGGTATTTGATGCTGGGTAAAATCACTTCTCGTGTGATGATGGCAACATCGAGGTGGTCGAAATTGGCCCAGTTGAATTGCACTACTTGGCGTCGGTAGGGTGTGTTTTGGGGCAAGACGTGGATGATGCCATACGCCATGCTCAAGCCTGCGACACCAATCGTCCAGTCAACAGTGGGGTAAATGTCAAGTGAGGCTTCATGAACGCTGGTGTGCCTGAGCGGCATGATAATGTACAGATCCAGCATGATGCCAAACAAGAAGGGCACGGCAAATCCCAAAAAGAACAAGATGTATGCAAACTTGGCTACCTAAATGTATAGTAGTATATCAATAAGCAGGCTGCAGTACACTAGACTAGGGAAAAGGCCGTACCTTGATGCTCTTTGCAGTGATATAGTCCTTGACCAGATGCCATTGGACGCGACCGTGGTTTCCTTGCATAATCTGGTACTTTTGCACCGCAGTGTTTAGCATGGAACTCATCAGAATCATAACATAAGCACCGAGCGCAAACGAGTAGAGGTCATGAATAGGTCGATCAGGTCCTAATTGCAGTTTGGCAAACAGATTTCGGCCCAATTTCACTGCATTTAAAGTATGATGTTTCTTCATCAGCCTGCATGTACAGAGAGCCCAGCATAATAATCAACTTACATGGTACTACCGACATGGAACACACCAGAATCGAGCCAGTTGTCCAAATCAGAAACAAGAATGTCGCGATACGCAGCTTAAAGTAAGGCGGAATGTACACAATGGTCGTGTTCTTTGTCTTGTCGTCATCCGATCCTGCTGCTGGATGTCCCAGCAGTCGTTCTGCTTCATTCAAAGGCTGCAATGTCACTGAATCAACAGGCACAATCATGCGTCGTTTGGGTATCACTATGGGCACGTTGTCCTGTGTAGGTACCCGCGCAAGGCCTCCGTCTTTGTGGAAATTGTCGTACAATGGCGGCGGCGGTGGTGGTGGCGATGATGTTTCGTCATTTGCTGCTGTTGATGATGGTCGCAGGCTCAGTAGCCAGGCGTACCATGAAGTGTAGACATAGACGCCTTCTTCTTCAGGATAGCGACCGCCAAACATGAAGGATGACAGCCTCAGTTGCCGAGACACAATGTGCCACCATGTTACCACATTCTTTTTGGAGAATTCGCGAGGCACAATGTATCCCATAATAGGGGGCAACAGAAACTGCACCGCCAACAGATCGATAGGCAGCGAAGAGATGGGTGTACTATATTTTGTGCGCGTCAGTTTGTTTGTTTGTTTGCTTGCTTGCTTGTACACTTACTCAAATTTCCAGATAATGGGATAAATACCGCAATAGCGACTCACCAGGATAGTGACAAACCCCATGCCTACCATGATGAGCATAAAGTAGATGGCTGCGCGAGTAATCAACTGGCGGAGCAGGACGAGAATGGGCTGGTCCACCATGTCTTGCACGGGCTGAAACTGCGGGTCCTTGGGGTCTGGCATGAAATACAGCACGCCAGGACGCACCACCTCGCGGACCAGCGCTATAAACACCGAGAACTGCAGTATAAAGCCTGTGCCTACAAACCAATGCAGAAAGATGCCCGAATACGGGTTCAGCAGCACGAAATGGAAGCGGCTCTTGACGGACCATTCAGTGAACAGGGGCAGCGTGGAGATGTCCAGCAAGACGCCGCACACGGTAGGGAACACGACCAGTTCCAGAAAGATGAAGAAAAGAACCTTGAGAAATACAGCCTGTTGGCGCAGAATTTCGTTTGTGGAGCCTGCCCGCGTATCCTTGTTTCGAGACAGATACAAGGAGCCAATGGATATGAGGACAGCATAGCCAGCACATGTGCACACAGTGCGATCAAGGCTAGTTTGTCCTGTCGCACATTGCTGCCATCGGTTAAATATCACAGCCGATATGGAGTATATATTGTCTCGCAAGGGCTCCCAGTTATTGATGCTGATGATGCTGCGTGTGGTTGTGGTTGTGTCTGACAGGAACTGCGACAGACTAGCTGCTTCGGACGTGTCGTGCAGTGTAATGTAGATGGACCGGAAGATGAAATACAGGCCAGACAGCACACTGTCCATGGCCGATTTGATGGTGATCAGCGTTGTCTGTGGGAGCACGCTTTTGCATAGCACAAGCAGGTTGGTGTACGTCGGCCAGAAAACAGCATCCAGCCCAAAATCGATCAGCGGATCAGAGATCCAGCGCAGCACATAGATCGGGCTTCCCGCCATTTTAAGAGGATGGATCTATATATACAACCCGGTTAATAATTGCCAATTCAAAACACACACCACCACCCCTTTTCTCATGTTGTTTATACCAGTATCACAGAGCGGCCAATGACGTATGGAATCCATACAGTAACACATAGACACAAATTAATCATCAAAGACATTAAAATGGAGTTTTGAAGTAACATGAGCACATTGCCACGCATTCCAATTGCTTCTAAAATGCCATCGAAATCCTCGCCAAAATCAAAGGGAGCCTCGTTGTTGTTGGCTGCAGGCGGGGGTGGTGGAGGTGGAGGCGGTGGCGGAGGCGGCGGCAGCGGTGTAGCAGGGCGAGGACTATCCTCGTCTAATACAGCTTCGTCCAGATACTGCTCTGCAAAGTAATCGCTTCTTTCCACCATGGCTGAGGCTGAGAAATCTCTGGCTCTCCAAGTATTACCACCACCGCTGCTGCTGTTGCTGTAGGGCTGGTTTCTATGATTCAAACTGCTGTTTGCATTGTCCTGCTGATAGTCTCTCCAGCTCAAAAATGGAGACTGTGTGCCACTGGGAGGATTCAGGTACATGTGGCTGTCATCATCCTCGTCGTTTTGATGGCTGTATGTGTTTGTGCTATGTGCAGTTGGATTAATAGTGTTGGTATTATCTACAAGTGGATTGGTATCATTATCTGTTACTGCTGCTGCTGCCAAACGTCGTCTTTGCTCTATTTCTCTTCTCAACTCCTCTAGTCGACTACTGATCTGCTCTCTCTCGTTCAAAACTGCTTGGTCTGTCGTGTCGACTGATCGAACAGCATGTATAATGTCATCCACAGTGGCTTGCTGTTGAGCCAAATGCTGGTTGTTATCGTCCTCTGGTACATCTGCCACGGCTGCTGCTCCTCCTGCTGCTGCTGCTGCTGTATTTTGGATCACCCATTCTCTAAACAAATAGGCAGCCACAAACACCACGACTACAACCGCTGTAATGATTTGTCCCTGGAAGCAATCTGCTAAAAATCCCCTTTTGAAATGTGTGTGTGAGTTGACAACAGATCTTTGTATGAACGCAGCATATGTCATCTTACTTCCAATCATAGTTCAACAAGTAGCCATACTGTGGATCGTCGTCTTTGGAGGCTGTCTGATTTGCAGTGCTGTTCTGAGTCAATGCAGCCGTGGAAAAGCCAATGTTCTCTCCACTCCAAAAGTAGAATCGCCATGTCCATAATGTCAGTGTTGGTAGCAGAACCAACCACACAGTGACGACGAGCACAGATCGAATCAGTGTGATGGATGTCTTTGCCAAGCGAGAGAGTGATTGTTGTAAAAGCACATGCAACGGCAGTCTTGCTGGCATGTCATCGCGGTAAATGGGTGTAAAGACGAATGGGTGCTCGCATACTTCGCAATATCTGCGTAAGGCATACTTAGCATCTTTGTATCATAGCGTAGAAGCCAGCTTGCAACTTACTTTTTCTTGCTATGCGACAGCCACTGGAGCAGACTGTTTGCGCCACATGTTAGCAAAATGAAACCATCTCGTCATGCAAAAATGATCACCCTACCATTCTTGATGAATGAAACGTATGCTGCCAGAACACTTGCAAGGGTGAAAAAGAGGTTGATTTACTGAAGATCCACTTCTACATACTCTACAGATGGCTGCACATTGACATTGAGTGCTGGATCCCTTCAATGCCTCTGATCAGAGCACAAACCTTGATCTTCTTCCATAGAGTGATATAAGAGAAAAATTGAAGAAAAAGGCTATTTTGGAAAGGGAGGAGTAAATTAGCCCCCTCCCATACAGAGAGAGATTCACGCGAGTCGGAATTGCGTTTAAATTCGGCCATTGTGGATCCAGGCTTTTCTTGGGTAACTTGCTTCGGTTCACCAACCTTAATGTAAGCAAATTCGTGGTTGTGAACACAGGGCAGCATGGATAGTAGCAGAAAGCGGACATGAACATCTTGTGCTCGTTCACGTCAAGTTGTACAACTGCCAAAAGGCAGCTAATACCTTTGTGACGACGATCAACTATATATCAGACACATTGCTGCTGCCTTGTTCTTTAGCCTTCTCCTCTTTCTTCTTGTTTTTTCTTTTCACATCCCCCCTTTCAAACAGCCAAACACTACTACAAAGAAACGCATGCAGAGATCAGCCATCGAAGAGGAGCAGTTAATCAACATTCCTTACTATGCGACACTGAAAACGACAGATCCAAGCATCCTGAGCTCCACCAGCACTTCGAGCCAGCGCCTGAGCGAATTGACGTCTACCACCAACTCGTCCATTTCGATTGATCCTAGTAGTACAACCCCCATGAATCCGTCTGATTTCGATCAGTTTGACATTATTGACAGCCTTGATTTCGATGATGTGGACGATACATTGCTGGGTAAGATGAGAGCCACATACACACATTGCAAGTGCTCATACATTTGCTCGCTCGGCTAGATCAAGAAATGACGCATCAGCAGAGAGAATCCATCATTCAGGAGCTCTTGAGCACCGAGACTCTGTACCTGGAGACACTGAACATTGTGCTGAATTCCTATATTCTGCCCCTTCGAAAGAACAGCAGCAAGAGCTCGTTCAATTTCTTGGGCATGAAGAAGCTGCCTTGCACCGAGCGGGAAATGCGCTGGTTGTTTGGCAATTTCGAGGATGTGCAGGCGGTGCATACTGACATTCTGTCAAGCCTTCAAGAACGGTATAGTAGTAGTGTCTGGATGCGGCCAGCCATCGTTTGATTACTTATTGTTACCTTGCGATAGACTAAGCATTTGGGGACCGACTCAAATCATATCGGATGTCATTCAGACCTGGGTAAATTTCTTAAATGTGCACACATAATACACATTATTGTATAGCGAGATACAAACCTTAAATTAGACCTGCATATCATTGTTAATACTCACTATATTTATCATCTCCAGTTTCCTCGAGTCCAGCAGCAATACCACATCTACTTTGACAACTACGATGTTCTCGTCACTACCTACGAGCGATTAACACGATATCAGCCCTTCAAGAAGTTTACAGAGGTAAAGGCAACCCCACTTGCAAAGCGAGAGAGAGCATGCAGAACTCAGCTTAATTTATTTTGTACTCTATGTTTCCATATTCTAGACAGTTGACAAGAATGCCAATTTGAAAGGTACCACACTGCTGTCTTTCTTGCAAGCCCCTGTTTCGTGTATCAGCAGATATCACAAGCTTGTATCAAAGCTGGCAGACAACACCTCCTCAATGCATCCTGATTACGTCGGCTTGATGCAATGTAAGAATCGCATTCAACAGATGGCGGAAGAATTCAAAATCAAGTAAGCAGAGGCGCTTGTTACACTAAACAGGGTAGAAAAAATTCATACTTGCACATAGATTTGACGATGCCCGAAATGTGAATCGAGTCTATGACATCCTTACAGCAATGACAGGCCAGCCGTTCAGCGTCAAGGCAGAACGCAGGCTGTATCTCCAAAACAACTTTACGCGGGCCACGCGTCTCAGCAGTGGCGAAGATTTGACCTACTTTTTGTTTTCAGACATGCTGGTGTATGCTAAGCAGAAGCAATCCGCCTTGCAATACAAGGGCCACATTGTGCTGAATAGAGCAAAGATCAGGGCGCTTTCGCCTGAGGAATCGATCGAAGACGGTTGGTCCATCGAAATCACATCGCCCTTCCAAGGCGTGGATTCGCTCAACACAACATTTATGGGTTCGCCTACAGCTCAAGTCATTCACACCTACAGCAAGCAGGATCAGTCGAAATGGGTCTCTTGTCTCGAAACCATCGTAACTCGACTCGACCAAACGCAACAAAGCAAAAGTATTAAATAATATGAAAAAGCAAACTCATGATGATACCTTATGCTCAAAAATACCTCTCTCTTTTTACCCAACAAAAAAACCTATGTAGTTATGATCAACAACAACAAACTGACTCCTCCAGGTTCATTGAGAAGACATGCTACCACTGCTTCATCCAATGGCTCTTCTTCAAACCACTCATATACACAAGAAAGCTTTTAACAGAATCATCTCTACTACTTGGTATATTCCCCCCCCCATCACCATCCTTGTTCCATTCCTCTCTTCTTCTTCTTCTTCTTCTTTCACAGCAACAGAAACTCATTTTACCCTCCTTTCTCATCACTACTATATATATATGTATCATTTCTCGTCGTCCCTCCTCGCCTCACTATTTAATCCCCATGCAACCCTATTCCAATAAAACATTGCAAATCAGTTTTTTTTTATATCATGCAGGCATGCGCAGGATAGCAATCAGTTTTGTGCTCTATCCTTGGTTTGTTAAAGCTCCATTTTGCCTGAAAATTTTGCTCGAAATAAAAAAGGATCATGGTTGTACCCGAGCATTGTGAAACAGCAATCATGTTAACTGTCTTTCAAAGAACGAAATGAGGAGAGCAGTAAAGTTTATATTATTATTTGAAGCATTTTAACAGGTTATGTATCATTTTGATCAGATTGATTAGGCTTGCCCTAATGTATGTTTTACCATTTATGCAGGGCGCGCGCTCGCGCACAACACCATGTTGATTTGGAGATCTAAACTAAAAATACATCTCGCTAATCGGAATTTGTCCGTCCGTACTAGCATTTTGGTTTAAAGTTCTATAATAACCTGTTGCAGCTGTAACATGGCTCGAGTGTCTTGCTGCTATGAGCTACTATACCATAGAAAAAACCTCCTTTCTAAATTTATAAAACCGGATAGAGAGGTTGAGTAAAAAGTCCATATATTGCATGCACCACCGGTGCTTTTAGGTTACATGCTGGACTTTTGTACATCTCTTTTACTAATTCGTACATTGAAAAACCACGTACTTGGCATTTGAGATCGGAGCACGGACGAACTGTACGCCATAAACAAACGAAAAATTCTCAAATGGTTCTTAATACTCAAAGCAAATGTGAATGGGAGAGATAAGATTCTGGTTAACATTACACAGTTTTTCATATAGAGAAACATTAAGATAGCAATGAAAGTTGGTTTCTTGTAATCACTACAATAACATAAAATAGTGAATTTGAGTGTAGTAGAAAAAGCAATGTGATATCCTTCCACACTATCAAAGTCTTTGTAATTTTGCCGTTAGTACGCAAAGACCGTTCGCGAGTGCAAATCTTTTCCTTCTTACAATGCTCCACGCCTATAACTATGGGAACAAACCGTTTATGGGCACGTACGACCAAATACCATCTCTTACTGCTCAAAAGAATACAAATCACAGCATAAATTAGATGCATTTGAGGCGCGATTTCTCGTGTTAGAAGCGGTTATAAGCTGCCAAAGTAGCACCACATGGTTGCTTTTGTTCAGCACTTACTTTCTGACACCTTTGCTCCACTTTTTTGGATCATGAAAAATCGTCGATTTTTCATGAGGTACCCCTCATGGTTTTGATTGAAAATCAAACGATCGCGTTTTTGAAGGCAAAAACGAAGACTTTTACTAAGGCAAACTTAAGATCAAACTGTTCCTCTCGACTCAGAGCTACCTCTGAATAATATTTTCATGAGACCTTTATATGCAAAATCTTGACTTTTCCGCCGAAAACGTCATTTCATATTTTCAAAGATTGCACACGGAATTTATTCAAAACACTTGCTTTTATTAGCGCCATTAGATCTGTCTCAAAAATCACTCTTAGGATGTATTAGGAAGCATGAGCTTATCAGCACATTTTACATAGTCAATCTGTGGAAAATAGATCGAAGAGGTACAAAAAGTGCTCCATTTGAAGATGGATTTCATGTCGGGCATTAAATCAATTTTAGCAGCTGCAGCCGCCAACCAAAAAGCAACAAAACTGCCTTCAAATACACATTGCCACTTGTCCAACTAGTCTTGACATTTACCATTCAAATCAACAAAGCATAATGTATGAAAGCATGTGTTTATTACCACAAGGTAGAAATATGTGCAATGAAAAGAAAAGCAATATAGTCTCTAAATAGGATTCGAAATTATGACAACCATCTAAATAATAAGCTATTTCATGTGCAAAGAATCATTGTATGTCCAAGCACCTTCATCCACAAGAGGTTTACCGACCATATTCGATAGTAATGACACTGTGCGCTTTGAGTATTCATCAGATGCCTCTGTGTCCTTGTGGAATGTGAACAAAACAGGCTTGAAAGGCTCTGCAATGTTATTTTCACGATCTTTTCTGATTTTACGCTGCCAATCCTCGATTTTCGATTTCTCTGCATTTGCAACTGCATAGTTCTTGGTCTTGAGTGCTTCAGTCACTGGACCCCACAGACGATGGGATTCGATTTCTTGTTGCTCTTCAATGGGTGCGGTTTTGCGTTCTGCCATGGCTTCAGCTTCTGCATCGAATAGTAATTCTTTGGTGCTTTGTCCAGATTTGGTATAGAAAGATTGGTTGCTCCATCTGCCGGATAAAGTGCAATAATCTCGCCCCTTGTATGTGATACTTCCCTTGATGCGATGGTACTCGCCGCCAAACCATGGCTTGGGGATAAACTCAATGACGGCCTTGGCGCCGCTGTTACTTGTGATGGTGCAAACACCACTTAGTTCGAGATAACAAGATCCAGTGAGTACCCCGCGAATCAGTAAATCAGGATAGTCAATCACATATTGCTCGTCAAATGTCTTGAGATTCAATACTGCACGACCCACTTGCTCTACTTTGATGGTGGTACCCTTGAATTTGGATTTCTGACCGCAATGGCCGTTGAGTGATACACCTTCTGCAGCGCTTTCGAGATAGAATGCCGAAATGGGAGGATGATGGCACACTACGCACCACAGCTTAGATCCTGCATCCACACACAAAGCACCTCTATCTTACCTTGCTCACAGATGCATTTAACATTGCCCATGTGACAGTAGAATTGCTCGCCCAAGATTGGATTGTAGGGCTTCTTTTCGGTCAATCCATTAGTACAACGTGATGCGTAGCTACCCCATAAAGTGGACATGAACCACCGAGTGACGGCCAGCATGCGTTCTGCGCATATCCTTTGAGTAATCTCTCCTTCTTTTTTTACCTGCCCACACTCACATACCTTCAGGGTCATTTGATTGAGTCACTGCTGTGAAGCTATAGTTGTGATGGCATAGAATTAGAGTTAATATATTCACCGTAGTCTCGGGACTTGAAGTCATTGTAATGTTAAAACTTTACCATGTTGGATGATCGCCCCAATACGTGCTACAATAGAAAAAGAAGGTTAAAAATGCTGCAAACAGCCGGAAACAGCAAATCCCCCACTCACCCATATTCTAGCAAGGATAAGCCATTCAAAAAGAAGGCAGGGCAGGTCAATGAAGAAAGATCTCCAGTGAAGCTGATTACTGTCTTGAGGAATTCCTTGAATTGCCCGCCTAATCCAGGCTCGGGGCCCTTAATTGACAGCTTATCTACATCGCTTGCCGTTGGTTCAACTTCCTCGTGTGTCTTGTTTTTGCTACCAAAAATTGCCATTGTATCAGATAATATTAAAAAAGTGCAAAGAAGAAAGAAGGAAAACGGTAAAATCATGAAAAAAAAAGCCTTTTATATGTCATGAGAGCAGAAGAAGCTATCCCGCGCTCTTTCAATTAAGGCTGATTGTGCTTGATGCAGCAACAACACCATGTCAAATTCTAGCTAGATATTCCTCATCGTCTGCAATTGCAACAACGAGATACGCTGGTGGAGCTTATCGGCATTAGGATTGATTACCTTTGCCAAATGTAGCTTGTTATGTTGATTGCATTGATAGAGCTGATGAATGAAATCCCACTGCTGGGGCAATGATGCAATTCGTATTATAGTCTGAGCGATGAGGACAATTGAATCAAATGTCTTACATTTCTCAAATCAGTGAGACCCCACCTTTATGCACTGCAAGCTCATTCATTGATCGTATTATTTAGTACTGCCCATCGTTGCCATGGATTCGCATTGAGTTGATGCACTTTTCAGTGACTAATGGCACTTGACAGGCCAGAAAGAAGGTTCAACTTTCAAGTTCATTCGGAGTGCACCATGAAATTACGTACATTTGATGCGAGATGGCAGGCTTGATTGGATTTCTCGAGATCCCCTAGATGTTTTCTTTGGAGAAGGTTGCACATGACACCCCTCATCTAAAGAATCAGATCCAATGATGTTTATCGCACAACGATGAGTGCCATGTTAGATACTCACTTGATCAACAGGGCAGACACCTCGAAATGAATTAGATGAAATAGCAGTTTATTTTGGTGATAGAAAATACAATAAAAAAAAGAAAACATTCAAACGATCAATGACTAACGAAGATTCCAGACTATAGAAATGACACCATGAAACGTATATGATAAGATGGAAATATAAAGAGAGAGAGAAAAATGTACATTGTAAATAATCATTGATTTGTTTGTTTGTGTGTGTGTGCGTGTGGGTGTAGATGGTGTGGGTGTGGGTGTTTTTGCTTGCAAGTGCGAGATGGTGCATTTTGTTTAGTAAGGTGTGAAAGTGTGTATATTGCAAAATATTAAGAAAAAAAATCTAGTGTTTAGAGATGGGTCAACAAGGTCTTTGAGCCAATGTTACCCTCGGCAGCAGCAGCCTCGATATCCTTCTTGAAGGGCTTGAGTGCCTTCTTGACCTCCTTCTTGGTGGCAGGCTCTTCAGCAAGAGCAAGCACAATAAAGCTACCGTGGTTGGTAGCAAAATGACCGAGATGAGGCTTGATCACTTCAAGAAGCTTGGGTGCGAATTCAAGAGGCTCAACAGCCTTGTCATTCTCACTCTCTGCGGTATCAGCCTTGATCATGGCCTTGACAATACGATTTGCAAAGCGGTCTTCGATAATGTGATTCTCCTTTTCGATATCTTCACCAGCCAAAGCCAAGATGGCATCCATAGCAGCCGATTTGTCGCCCACAGCATGAAGCATGATTTCTTGCACAACTTGAGAGGAGAGCTTCTCTCTCATGAGGATAGCAGCGTTTTCTGTCACCAATTTGATCAATTGAGGAGAAGTGGCCTTCAGGATTTCTTGAGCTCTGATCTCGGGTTCCTTCTTACTCACACGGATCTTGTCACCTTCCTTCAAGAGTTGGACAGTTTCAGGGGATAAGTATCTGGTGTTTCTGCCTGCCAAAATGTACATGAAGAAACGACGGCCAAACTTGTCAGCAAACAGCTCAGTAGCATGCTTACTCAATTCACCGAGAACAGCCTTGGAAACCAGCACAGTATCATCAGTGACATCCAACAAACGAAGCAAGACCAAATAGCCGTATTCATCAGAAGCAATCTTGACCAAGAAGGGCTTGAATGCCTTGATGATGTTCTTACGATCCTTGGGAGCGGCAATGGAGAGACAGATCATGGCAACCCAGGCACCCTCACGTGTGTGTACAATCTCTTGGAGAGACTCCTTGAGATGACCCATCATCTCCTCACGCCCCTTGTCATCAGCCAATGTCATATAT
Organism: Mucor lusitanicus; assembly: GCA_010203745.1. Taxonomy (NCBI): domain Eukaryota; kingdom Fungi; phylum Mucoromycota; class Mucoromycetes; order Mucorales; family Mucoraceae; genus Mucor; species Mucor lusitanicus. Next base: position 2,613,007 of record JAAECE010000005.1, on the reverse strand, counting down.
TGATATAAAGCCTTGTGAACAATGCTGTTAGTGATGGTGCCCTTGTCCAAACAGCCTCGCAGCATCTCGGCCATGTGTTTCAATACAGGTTCCTTCTTCTCGGGGAAGGCTGCCAACAAATCCTCGAGTGTCTTTGCTCCACCACCGTTGCTGAATAAAGTCATCTCAGGACCGTAGAATTCGGCAAGCAGCTCATGTCTTTGAGCAGCATTGGCATACTGAGAGTAGAAAGTTTCAATGACGGTGGAAGCTTCCTTGTGGCGGATCAATTTGCGAACATGGTTTCTGAATTCACGCAAAATGTTGTCTCTTTGCTTATGACTATAGATGTTATATGAATACCAATGCATCTCCCTCTCTCTCTCATATCTGTCTCTTGACTTACCAGTATTCAATTGCCTTCATGACGATGAATTTACCGTACATGGACTTGGACAGCTCGACATATTTTCCCTTGAGTTCCTCTGCAATTTGGTTTCTTTGCTCGGCATTGCCCTTCTTGAGACAAGTTTGGATCATACGAGAAGCATCATGCTTGAAAATAACCTGGATAATGAACAGTATGAGCATATGATACATCAACAAACAAATCAATCGACTTTACATCTTGGACTTTGCCACCAATGATATTCATCATCTTGGCCATCAAAGCCTTTTGTTCATCACGGCTGATATCTCCACGACGAAGCTGTTCCCAGACCTTCTTTGCTTGAACAATCATTTCAAAGTTCTTGTCATGGGATTTACGTTCCCAACGAGTGGATTTTTGCTCGTTACGGGATTCTATGCCAAATGTCAGCTACGGCAATGACAAACAGACGGCTACTGTCACTTACCAATCTTTGATTTCTTGTTGAAAGTGGGCTCATGCTCAGCGTTTCTCTTTTCTCCAATAGCAGACATGTTGATTTGAGATGTGTATATGTGTAATAAAGTTTTTTTTTTTTGCCTTGGTCTTCAATGGAAACTTTTATTCAAAAAGGGATAGGGAAAAAGAGCGAGGCTAAACTGTCACCACATCAAGCCACTATGGATTGGCATTACGATGGTCCTGAATTTGGGTAAAATGGACACTTCACGAAACGTCGCGAGTAATGTCGACCGGACCTGGTGAATTTGGATAAAGGAAAAAGTTTTGGATTTCAACGCGTTTACTTCTCCTGTATCTTACAATATCAACATCATCATGGCCACTAAACCCGAGTTTGGTGTTTCCTCCTCTTCTTCCAAATTCAACAATAAAAGAGGCAGAGGTGGTGGTGGGCATTCATTGGGGTCAACAAGAGCAACCACCTCATTCAAACAATTCGGCTTGCCCAAAGGTGGAGGATCCAACGAACAGTCGAATGTCGATCAACGCTTTGAGGATGTCGCTGTATTAGACGCTCTGGAGACCAGATTTGGATTTGAACGCTACCAAGAGGGCCCTCAAAGATTGGGTTGGTTACTCAACATGCATGAGGTATGTTTGTGAATAAGAGTCCAATGCTCATCGCTAATGACAATTCGTATAGACACTGATTAAAGATGAGGATTGGCCAACAGGTAGATCAGGCGTAGACTATTACTTTATTAACGACAGTGGAGAGACATTCAAAACCACATTACTATTCAGTCCTTATTTCTTTATCGGTTGCAAGGTACAGTTCAAAATGTCATTCAGTGTGCATACCAGTTTGCTAAACTCTGCGTCAACAGCCAGGAACTGAGGGAGAAGTAGAGGATTATTTGCATAGACGATTCGAAGACCTGATTGAAAAGATGAAGCGAGTCAAAAAGGAAGATTTGAAACAAGTAAATTACCTTGATCTGTCACATTCACGGTTGCCATGACAACTAACAAGACACTCTTCATGACTAGCCCAACCATTTAATTGGTAATACCCGTACATACATTCAATTGAGCTTCAGAAATCAATCCGACATGTATTCTGTCAGAAAGATCTTGCTGCCCATTGCTAAAAAGAATCAAGAAAAAATCAACACATTAGACACATATGCAGAAGTCATCAAGTAAGTGCAGAAAGAGCTTGTACAAAAGGATCCAGGCTGAACTTCATAATCTACCAGTACTGCCAACAATATTGGATACGAAAATCAACCACATTCTGCAGCCATGTCAACACGTAAAACAGCAGACGAATCATTAGACATGGTCATGGATATCAGAGAATACGATGTGCCTTATTATGTGCGAGTAGCTATGGATTTGGGTAAGAACAATTCTTTTCGAGGGCTTTACACATTGGACATCTAACGCAATCATGAACGCTTCGCATCAGATATCCGAGTGGGTCTCTGGTATACAACCAAGGCATTGATGGATGGTACAGTAGAACTGAATAGAGTACCTGAACTTGTGCATCGTCCAGAACCTGTCATTCTTGCGTTCGATATCGAAACAACAAAGCTTCCCCTGAAATTTCCCGATGTCGCCATTGATAGCATCATGATGATTTCTTACATGATTGATGGCAGAGTAAGTAGCAGTAGGAGGTTTATGGTTTTGAGCAGTGTCTCTGAACAGTTGGATAGGGTTATTTAATCACAAATCGAGAAATTGTCAGCCAGGATATTGAGGATTTCGATTACACCCCAAAACCCGAGTTTGAAGGACCATTCACCATTTTCAACGAAGAGGACGAAGAGGCACTACTCAGAAGATTTTTTGAACACATCCAAGACGCAAAACCCACCATCTTTGTTACCTATAACGGTGACTTTTTCGATTGGCCATTTGTGGAAGGCAGAGCGAAAGCCAATGGGATTGACATGTATCAAGAGATTGGTGTGTACAAGGACGACGAAGATGAATACAAGTGCAAACACGCCACCCACATGGATGCGTTTCGCTGGGTCAAGCGTGATTCCTACTTACCACAGGGCAGTCAGGGTCTCAAGGCTGTCACCACAGCAAAGTTGGGCTACAACCCCATGGAACTGGATCCTGAAGACATGACTCGATTTGCATCTGAACAACCGCAAGTGTTGGCTCAGTATTCCGTATCAGATGCTGTGGCTACATACTACCTCTACATGAAGTACGTGCACCCGTTCATCTTTTCGCTGTGTAATATTATCCCCCTGGTGCCTGATGAGGTGCTGAGAAAGGGTACTGGTACGCTGTGTGAATTGCTGCTGATGGTGGAAGCGTATCGCGTCAATGTCATTATGCCAAACAAGCATGTGGACGAAGCAACCCAGTTTTACGAAGGACATTTACTCGAGAGTGAGACCTATGTCGGCGGCCACGTAGAAGCACTAGAAGCAGGTGTCTTTAGAAGTGATATCAATAGTGATTTCAAGATTGATCCGTCGGCAGCACAGGAGGTACCACGTTGGAAGCATCTAACCAAGACACACCAGAAAACTAACCTATGCATAAACACACCTGTAGTTGATTGATCAATTAGACGACGCTCTCAAGTTTACTATCCAAGTAGAGGAAAAGAAGAATCTAGACGACATTGTCAACTATGATCAAGTGAAAGCCGAGATCCAGAAGCAGCTAGAAGAACTACGCGACAGGCCGATGCGACAGGAGCCGCCTCTCATTTACCATTTGGACGTGGCTGCCATGTACCCCAACATCATTCTGACCAACCGACTGCAACCCGATGCCATGGTGGATGAGTCCCAGTGCGCTACGTGCGAGTTCAACACTAGCAACAAAACCTGCGATCGTCGCATGAAGTGGATGTGGCGTGGAGAGTACTTTCCAGCCAAGCGAAACGAGTACAGAATGATTGAAAACCAACTGATGATTGAGACCTTTCCGCCACGCTATCCTAACGGCCCTAGTCGCAACTGGAACGCCTTAACAGAAGCTGAGCGATCCACCTTGATGCGCTCGCGTTTGACGGATTACTGTAGAAGGGTTTACAAAAAGGTCAAGGAAACCAAACAAGTGGAGCGTGAGTCCATCATCTGCCAACGCGAGAATCCATTCTACATTGAAACGGTGCGTGCTTTCCGTGATCGTCGCTACGAGTACAAGGGGCTGCACAAGACGTGGAAGGGGAAGTTAGACGAGGCTGTCAAGGACGGCTCTGCTACCAAGGTCGCTGAAGCCAAAAACATGATTGTGCTGTACGATTCGCTTCAACTGGCTCACAAGGTCATTCTCAACTCGTTTTACGGCTATGTCATGCGAAAAGGCGCGCGTTGGCATTCACTGGAAATGGCTGGTATTGTGTGTCTCACGGGTTCCAAGATTATCCAGATGGCCCGCCAGTTGGTGGAGCGCATTGGCCGTCCTCTCGAGTTGGATACAGACGGTATCTGGTGTATTCTGCCCAAGAGCTTCCCAGAGACATTTACCTTTTCGCTGGCCAACGGTAAAAAGTTTCGCATTGACTACCCCTGTACCATGTTGAACCATCTGGTACACGCTCAATTCACCAACGATCAATACCAACGACTCAGCAATCCAGAGACATTCGAGTACACGGTCAGCAAAGAGAACAGTATCTTCTTTGAGATTGACGGCCCCTATCGAGCCATGATCTTGCCATCCTCGACTGCCGAGGACAAGCTTCTCAAGAAGCGTTATGCTGTCTACAACAAGGACGGTAGTCTTGCTGAGCTAAAGGGTTTCGAGGTCAAGCGTCGTGGTGAACTCAAGCTGATCAAGATTTTCCAGTCTGAAATCTTTGAGGTGTTTCTAAAGGGCGATACGTTGGAAGAGTGCTACTCTGCTGTGGCACAAGTCGCTGACCGCTGGCTGGATGTCCTCTTTAGCAAAGCCATCAACTTGTCAGACGATGAACTGTTTGAGCTGATTTCGGAAAACCGCAGCATGTCGCGTACGTTGGAAGAATACGGTGCGCAGAAATCAACTGCCATCACCACAGCCAAGCGTCTATCCGAGTTTCTGGGTGCTCAAATGATCAAGGACAAGGGCCTGGCCTGTAAATTCATCATCTCTGCTCGTCCGTACGATATCCCCGTCTCTGAACGCGCGGTTCCTGTTGCCATCTTCCAGGCAGAGCACAGTGTCAAGAAGCATTTCCTCAGAAAGTGGCTGCGTGATAACTCGCTCGAGACATTTGACATTCGCGACATTTTGGACTGGGATTACTACGTGGAGCGCTTTGGCTCTGTCATTCAAAAGATCATTACAATTCCTGCCGCCATGCAAAAGGTGCGTAACCCGGTGCCTCGTGTGCGACATCCCGACTGGCTGTTCAAGCGTGTCGCTGCCAAGGACGACAAATTTAAGCAACACCGCATCACAGACATGTTTGGCAAATCTGACAGGCCATTGATGGAGGACATGATGGAGATTGATGACATTGAAGAACTGAATGTGGCGGGTACGGCGACTCTTGGCTTACCCAAGCTGGCCAAGGTTGTCAAGCGTAAACATGGCGCATCTGCTCTTGTGTTTGATCCCGACGCACCGCTGCCTGAGCAAGACCTCAAGGAGAACATGCCTGATTGGAGCGTGGACTATCCAGCGTGGCTCGAGTTCCAGAAGCGCAAGTGGAAGCGCCAAAGACTCATCCGCGAGCACAATCGAAAGTTGGGTCACGATGCACAGTTCCTTAGCAACAATGGTAGCAGCACACAGACATTGTCTGGAGCAGCCAGTTTCTTTAGACGACAGACTGGATCGCTGGTGACCAGTGTCTGGGAAGTGCTTCAGATTGTGGAAACAGACATTCCGGGTGAATATCGCATGTGGGTCATTGTGCAGGATCAAATGTTCAATATTCGGTTGACGGTGCCTCGTACCTTTTACATCAACAGCAAGGAGTCCAATCCCCAAGCCGTCCAACTCGAGAGCCCCAGTTGCCACATGGCCAAATGCACCAGAACATTGCCTCGCTCTCACCAAGTCTACCACCTCTACCAAATGTTCATGCCGGAAACAACCTATCAGAACGAGATTAAAAAGTTTGCCAACATCTTTAACCATCCCACCACAGAAGGCGTTTATGAGACCCAGGTGCCGTTGCTGACGCGTGCCATCTTGCAACTGGGCGCTACATGTCAATACAGCAAGCCAAAGGGTGGACCTACGCGAAAGATGGACGACCAGTTCACGCTGCAAGACCTGATGCAGCGATCCGAGATAGCCAGCCACTACGTGAGCGACCCCAAGCAATTCAACTACATCTTCTTGTTCCATGCCCATTCTGACAGTCGCCATTTCTTTACGCTGGTCGGTGCCACGATTCCTGTTGCTCAAGTGTTTGTCGTGGGTCTCTCCAAAAAGAACCAGCAAATGCCCAATATCAGCAGACTGTACCGAGACCAGTACCAAGCCATCTTTGGCCAGGGCAGAGCCACTAGCGATACTGTCGAGGTGCTGGAGTCTACCGAGTTTGAGACCAACTACTACTCTAATGAACGCGACGCCCTCAAAGCCGTCAACAAGTCCCTGAGCAAGTATCTGGACAACAAGCGCGGCAAGAGCATCCTGGCCATCAATTCGCCACGATCCTCCACCTACCTGACCTCGAACGCGCGTATGCTTCACTCAATTCCCTTTGTGCGCATCCCCTCGTTGCAACAAGACAACCGCTTTGACGCGCTCAACTGGGTGACGCCCATCGTCACTCGCATGATCAGACACTACATGGAACTGGGCTCTTGGGTGGACCAAAAGATCTCGCAAGCGCGCTACGCCAACATTCCCTTTTGTAATATTCCTGATGACCCTTATCTGTTTATTTCAGACGTCTTGTTTGCCAGAAAGCTGATTCAGAACGACATGGTGATCTGGTGGTCTGCAAGCCCTATGCCTGACCTGGGCGGACGTGAAGAGGATGAGAGCCTGGCCATGACGAGTGAGATTGTCAATACCGAGTTGAGTTTCCCCGGTGCCTATGAATCTGTGTGCGTGGAGATTGATGTGGTGCGCCTGTGTCTCAATACCATCATTGAAGCCAATGTGATCAATGACCTGGAAGGCGCCACGGGTGGTCTGGGCGGATTCGACACGTCCAATTACACGCTGGATGATTTCGCCCATGGCAACGTCAACAATGCGGCCGCCTTTGGAGAAAACATGATTTCGGGCAAGACGTTTGGCATGCTGCGTTCTGTAGTGCAGCTGTGGTTCCACCAAGCCATCACAGACAAGACGAGTCGCTTTGGCGAGCACATGATTGATACGTTGCACCGCTGGCTCCTCAGTACCAATTCCTTCATGTACGACCCATCCTTGCATGGCTTGATCCACAGCATGATGAAGAAGGTGTTTATGCAACTGGTGGCTGAATTCAAGCGACTGGGCGCCACCATTGTGTTTGCCAATTTCCACAAAATTGTGCTGACGACCGGCAAGGAGACCATGGAGAGCGCTTTGCCTTACTTTCAGTATTTGTACAGATCCATTCAGCGCAAGCAGGTGTTTGAGGTCTTGGAGTTGCAGCCGAGCAACTACTGGGACGTCTTGATGTGGATGGATGAAAAGAACTATGCGGGTGTCATGATTAAAGCTGACGATCCCGTCGTTCATGGCCAGCCTACCATCACCAAAAAGTGGAATATTGAAGATTACCTGCCTGAAGTGGCCCGTGCCTTGTTCAGTCGACAAACCTCCTCTTACGTGTACAAGATGTACAGCTTCAAGCGCCAATTTCCTCGCGATATCGGTAGTCAGCTGCGGGAAAAGGACGACTCGGTGCCAGATCCTCGTGTGCAGAATTTGCAGCTGTTTATCAAGCAAGACGCTGCCCGCAAACTATTGCGCAAGGTGCCGCTGCTCTTGCGCCGTCAAGAAGAGCAGCTTGCGAATCCGGATCCTGACATGGTGTTCCCTCAATTGGCTGGCTCGCATCTGGTCATGGACAACCCAGCCTTGGAATACGTCAAGTCTGTGTGTGCGGTTCTCAACTTGGACAACCGTATTGAAGACCAGGTTCGTGTGCTGAAGCGCAGCGCCCTTGAGCTCGTGGGCAACATCAGTGATTTCAGTGACATGGCGCAATTCCGCAATCCCTGCGAATACTTCAAGCTGACAGAGATTATCTGTGCTTACTGTAACTACACCACTGATCTGGACTTCTGTCGTGACAAGGAGCTTATGCCAAAGCAGGGCCATGTTCAAGCCTGGCGTTGCAAGGGATGTCACTGTGAATACGACAAGCGATTGATTGAGGACCGCATGATTATTCAGATTCAAACATGGTTTACGGCAAGCGATATCCAGGATCTACGATGCAGCAGATGCCACACCATCAAGACGGAGAACTTGATGCGACAATGCGACAAGTGCGGTAGTGAATACATCAAGACGCTCAGCAAGGTAGAGCTGGAGCGCAAGCTCAAGGTGTTTAGAAATGTAGCAAAAGAGCAGCAATTGACCCGTTTGTCTGAATCCATTGATGTTTATATGAACTATCTCTAACATCATCTCGCTGTATAAAAAAAGTCTCTCATTTCAAACTGTATATATGATAATAATAAATAAACTACTAGCAATGTCTCATACAATCAAAAGTGGTCCTTTTTACATTTACATCCAATTGTGCATGCTATCTATAGCAGTATACGCTTTTGTTATCTATGTATTAACAAAGCCGAAATACTGCTATTGCAAGATGACAACAACTGAGGAATACTGCTCAGAAGCATCATCATTATCATCATGCAAATGCATCGTAAACCTCTGGTTCCTGATGTCCATTGCTTGCACACCTTGTCTGGGACTGTCTGAACGAAGCCGCTCAGTCACAATTTTTTTTTCTTCTTGATGAATATCACGAATTCCTTGCCATTTCATCCTCGAAGACTTCACCTTTCTGATTGCTTCTTGTTGGAGATAAAGTCTGATTTCAACAACTAGAGACTTTTTGACCTTTTTTTCTTTCATTTCCTTTTTGTGTGTGCAAAGATTGATTTAGAGAAAACTCTCCTTTAGTCAAACTTCTTGTGTGATTCAACATTTACCAGTGGAGCTGTCATTTATCATCGCAACATGAAGGAGCAAGTGATTGATAACACACCAAAGAAGATGTAAGCATGGGGGGATCTGTGGCAGGCAGGGTAGTTGCTAACCAAGCTGACCATTTAGTCGCTACATCCAATTTGGTGTTCTGTCACCACAGAACATGGTGAAAATCGCAGAATTCGAAATTACGCAGAGAGATCTGTACATGCCAGAGAGTCGTACGCCCATCAGAGGCGGTGTGTTGGATTTGAGATTGGTAACTAGCATACAGTACCGCAGCACGATCACACTGCTAATCCATTGATATCAACAGGGTACAACCATGAAAGATGCAACATGTGAGACCTGTGGACAAAAGATGCAAGAGTGTGCTGGTCATTGGGGCTACATCAAACTGGTCCTGCCCATCTTTCACATTGGTTACTTTAGACCTGTCATTAACATTTTGCAAGAGATTTGTAAGGTAAGTTTTGTGTGTGTGTTGAGTGTAATGGGGGCGCACATTACAATCAGGGCAATGATTGATCCTCTTTGCTAGACCTGCAGTCGTGTCATGTTGGATGAATCAGATCGCCGCATGTACCTAAGACGATTGAGAGCACCTGGTTTGGACAACTTGCAGCGAAACCGAATCATCAAGCAAGTCAACGAAAAGTGTAAAAAAGTGACCTACTGTCCTCACTGTAATGCTGTCAACGGTGTCGTCAAGAAGGTTGGACCCATGAAGATCACCCATGATAAATACCGTTTGAAGCGAGTCGATGCCGAAGCCGAGCAATTTAGAAAGACGTTCGAAGCAGCAGCAGCCTCCATGCCAGAAATCAAGCCTCACATCAGCAAGGCTCAGGACGACTTGAACCCGCTGCGAGTGTTGCGACTCTTTCAGCGCATCTCACCCGAAGACTGTGAATTGCTGGGCCTGAGCGAAGAGCACGGCAGACCAGAGTGGTACATCTGGCAGTACCTTCCCATTCCTCCCTCCTGTGTGCGTCCCTCCGTGCTGCAAGACGACAACAGCAGTAACGAAGACGATTTGACAGCCAAACTCACCGAAATCATCTTCACCAATGCCATTATTCGTGCTGGTCTGGAGAGAGGTGTTACAGTCATGAATTTGATGGAACAATGGGAGTTTTTGCAACTAGCAGCAGCCCTGTACATCAACAGCGAACTGCCTGGTGTGCCCAATGCCAACTCCGGCAAGCCCAGTCGTGGTCTCTGCCAGCGTCTGAAGGGTAAGCAGGGCCGTTTCAGAGGTAACTTGTCTGGTAAACGTGTGGATTTCTCGGGCCGTACTGTTATTTCGCCTGATCCCAACATGCGTATCGATCAAGTCGCTGTGCCTGAGCGTGTCGCTAAAGTGCTCACTTTCCCTGAACGGGTCAACAGACACAATATCCACAAACTGCGCCAAAATGTCATCAACGGTCCGTTTGTGCATCCAGGTGCTAATTTCGTGCAAGGCTCCAATGGCTTTAAGAGGTTCCTCAAGTTTGGCAATCGACAAGAGATTGCTGCTGATCTGCAAATTGGTGACCTGGTTGAGCGTCATTTATCAGACAACGATGTCGTCCTGTTCAACCGTCAGCCCTCGCTCCACAGACTGTCCATCATGGCCCATTTTGCCAAAGTCATGCCCTGGAGAACCTTCCGTTTCAACGAATGTGTTTGCTCGCCTTACAATGCTGATTTTGATGGTGATGAAATGAACATGCATTTGCCCCAGACGCAAGAAGCCAAAGCAGAGGCCATTGAATTGATGGGTGTCAAGAACAATTTGGTCACGCCTCGTAACGGTGAACCATTGATTGCAGCCACTCAAGATTTCATTACAGCATCCTACTTGTTATCTCACAAGGATACCTTCTATACCCGCGGTGAATTCACTCAAGCTTGTACCATGATGGGCGACGGTGAAATGAAGATTGACCTGCCACCTCCCGTCATTTGGAAGCCTCAGCGCCTGTGGACCGGTAAACAGGTCTTCAACGTCCTCTTTAGACCCAACAAGGAAAGCAAGGTCTTGCTGAACGTGGAAGCCAAGAACAAGTCTTTTATCAAGGAAGAGGGCCGTCTGCCTGACATGTGTCCCAATGATGGCTGGCTTGTGGTGCAAAACAGTGAAATCATGTGTGGTCTTGTGGACAAGGCTGTGGTGGGTGATGGTAACAAGAATTCCGTCTTTTACGTCATTCTGCGTGATTACGGACCCATCGAAGCTGCCAAATGTATGAATCGTTTGGCCAAGCTCTGTGCCAGATGGCTGGCAAACCGTGGTTTCTCTATTGGTATCAGCGATGTCACGCCTGGTGAACGTCTGAGCAAGATCAAGTTTGACCAAGTAACAACGGCCTACGCCAAGTGTGATGACATTATCAGGGACTACAACAATGGCCAATTGGAGAACATGGCTGGTTGTAACGAAGAGGAGACCATGGAGTCGATGGTGTCTGGTATTTTGTCCAATGTGCGTGGTGACCTGGGTAAGGTCTGTATGGACGAATTGAACATGTACAATTCTCCCAGTATCATGGCCCGTTGTGGTTCCAAGGGTTCTCAAATCAATGTGTCTCAAATGGTTGCTTGTGTCGGTCAACAGATTATCAGTGGTAGTCGTATTCCCAACGGTTTCCAGGATCGTTCCTTGCCTCACTTCTTAAAGCATTCCAAGAGTCCTCCGGCCAAGGGTTTCGTCAGAAACAGTTTCTACACAGGTCTTAGCCCTACTGAATTCTTGTTCCACGCTATTTCCGGTCGTGAAGGTCTAGTCGATACAGCTGTCAAGACTGCTGAAACCGGCTACATGGCCAGACGTTTGATGAAGGCGTTTGAAGATTTAGTCACTCACTACGATCTGTCTGTGCGCAACTCTGAAGGTGCTATGCTGCAGTTCTGCTATGGTGCTGATGGTTTGGATCCTATGACCATTGAAGGTGATGGTATTCCTGTCGAATTTGCTCGTAATTTGCGCCACGTCAAGGAAATCACGCCCCCCAAGCATGACAGAGGCCTCCTGCCCTGGGAAATCAACTTTTTGGCCGAGAAGGAAACCCAAAAGGACATTTGGCAAAAGAATTGCATGCCTACCTTTATCGAAATGGTGCTCAACTTTGTCAATGAAAAGATGGCTGGTAAGCTGGCCAAGATTCGAAAGGCTCATGGTCTGCAATCAGGCTTGGCCATGCCAGATGAAGACTACATGGACATGGACATTGATGAAGACGAAGACGAGGTTGTCAAGAATGTGGTGCGCAACTTGTTTGTCGTTACCGAACGTCAATTGCGTGATTACCTCGGCGTCTGTCTCTCTAAATACCTCAAAGCAAAGATCGAGCCTGGTACTGCTGTGGGTGCTATTGGTGCTCAATCCATTGGTGAACCTGGTACTCAGATGACTCTCAAAACTTTCCATTTTGCTGGTGTTGCTAGTATGAATATTACCCTTGGTGTGCCTCGTATCAAAGAAATTATCAACGCTGCCAAGGTGATTTCTACGCCTATTATCAAGTGTGAGCTTTACTCCAACAGAGATGTCAGAGCTGCTCGTGTGGTGAAGGGTCGTGTGGAAAAGACGACGCTTGGCGATGTGGCCATGTATATGGACGAAGTCTACGAACCCAATGAAGCGTATATCTTGCTGCGTATCGATTTGGATGCCATCAACAGATTACAACTGGAGACCAATCTTCATCAAATCGCTCATGCCATCAAGACTGCGCCCAAGCTCAAGATGGGTCAATTGGTAAGTACATGTTGATAGAGAAAAAAAGGTGCCTCGACTAATGCTTGATTTACTTAGGATGTTCAAACAAGCAGGCCTGACATTATCCGTGTGTACGTCCATGCTAAACAGGATGAATCCATGTACTATAGTTTGAAGGCTCTGAAGCGTGTGCTGTCCAACGTCGTTATCACTGGTCTGCCCTCTGTTGTGCGTGCCGTTATCAGTGAAAAGGAAGGTGGCAAGGGTGCCAAGCAATTGTTGGTAGAAGGCTACGGTTTGCTTGAAGTCATGACCACGGACGGTATCATTGGTAAAGACACTACATCCAATCACATTATGGAAGTTGCTCAAGTATTGGGTATTGAAGCTGCAAGGTAAGCCATCACTATCGCTTCTTTGTCAAATGCATTGCACTCACTCTTTATTCTGCTTAGAAATACAATTATCAATGAAATTCAAATGACCATGTCCTCTCACGGTATGACCATCGATCATCGCCACGTTTTCTTGTTGGGTGATATCATGACGAGTAAGGGTGAAGTGCTTGGTATCACTCGTTTCGGTATCTCCAAGATGAAGGATAGTGTTCTCAGTATTGCATCCTTTGAAAAGACAACAGATCACTTGTTTGAAGCTGCTTTATATTCCAAGAAGGACGGTATTGTGGGTGTCTCTGAACAAATCATTATGGGTATTCCCATGTCCATTGGTACCGGTTTATTCAAGCTGATCCACAAGTCAATGAAAAACAACATTCCTTCTCCTAGACCACTTTTATTCGATCTTTAAACGAAAACTTTCATTCAAAATTAAATAACATGTATAAAAATTCTTTCTCAATAAATATTTCATTCAAACCAACAAAGTAAATCAAACAGGTCTCTATAAAACCACATTGCAGGAGCAGCCATATTCGAGCACCTGATGGCTATTCATGTCAGCCATGGCTATAAACTACAATTTTTCAAAAGGCAAAAAGGGTAACTACAGTCTATCCAAATTCATGCGGAAGCATCGAGAAGCATCAGAGCTAGACGCACTGCATTTACAGCTTTCGCTAAAAAGATATCGTCGCCTGCAGGATTTGAACCTGCGCACGCAGAGCGTATATGATTTCTAGTCATACTCCTTAACCACTCGGACAAAGCGACTTGCTACGGTGTTTGCCATGTTGAAAATAAAATGTGCCAAGTTTGTAGTGTATCTAGTAGTAGTAGTTGCTATATAGCTATTGTTGGTGACCAGTAGTAGTCATAGCAATGTATTGGCTAGTAGTTTGTAGTTATAGTATTTGATTGATTAGGTCACATGTTAGATTGGTGACTGAGTAGTGGTAAGATATATTGTCCACCTCTTGAATTCTTTTAATAAATAACTTTCCTTTCAACTCATATATATTTGGCACCTTAATATATACAGGGAAAGTTCGCTTAGACAGAACCTCATTATTTCTAGGTTGTTGGTATACTTGGAAATGACATGTTGTCAAGGCTTATTTTTACCAATTAGTAGTGGCTTCTACAGTACTTTGGTCATGACACGTGTAGATTTTAGCGAATGAGAGGACTGTTCCTGAACTGGAATTCAATTAGGATGGTCTTTGCATTAGACATTGACATTTATAACTGGATCTCTCTGAACTGCCGCAGCCTTATCAAACCATCCACACCCGACATCAGCTCTGATTTCATCCGCTACCTCCGTTCCTTACATCTTGACATCTTATGTGTCCAAGAATCGCATGCCGCTGAGGCAGTTCAGGACCAACTCAATATGCAATTCCAAGCTTCATCAACCTTATGGACCCAACATTGTGGTATAATTTCATTCAATCCTTCCATTACACTACATTCTTTAGCTCTAGATCTGGATCAACGCATCATCGCTTGTCAAGTTGTTCATGCCAACGCATTGTTTCCACCCTTTACTCTCATTAATGTCTATGCTCCCGCTCAATACCAATCTAGGGTTCAATTCTTTCGTACACTCCTCACTATGCCTCTTTTTCACTTCACCTCGTCTGATACTCGGGAATCTCTATCGTCACTTACAACGCCTCTCGATTCTGACTCTACATCTCTTCATCCTATGCTCATGATGATGGGTGATTTCAATTACAATGCTACTTCATACATCACTGACCAACATTCGAACATGGATACTGAAACTAACATTACTAACAATGGTGCTGCATTACTACACAGATGTCTCCATAGCCTTCTCCACAATCATTTCTTTGAATGTACCCATTCCCGAGACGAAGGTCCTCTCTTGCCAACCTTTCGACGTGGGTCAAATCACTCTACCATTGATTATCTATATGCCTCTTCCTTCCTTTTTCAACATTTGCACTCCTCTGAGATTGCATTCCTTGCCTCCACATGGACAGATCATGCGTTACTTCGTGCTCGATTTATCTTCTCTTCTGATCGTCAAGGATCAGACCTCTGGCGTGCTAACCCTCACCTCTCCACTAACCCTTACTTCCAGGCTCAATTATACCCAGCTCTCGACGTTTTCTTTGACAATTTGGAGCTGACTACCTCTATTGACATTGCTGCTTCTATATCACCATCTACCCCACAAGAGAACTGGGATGCTCTCAAAGAGTTGGTCCAGTCAGTTGCTCGTAGTGTCAGCCGTTCCCACAGCAGTGCATTGCAGCGTCAACTTAAACGCCTTCAAGGCAAACGTAATCGCATCTGTCGCAAGTACCGAGACCCTCGCATCCGCGCTCCTTTCCTTTCTATCGTTGAAAAGCAAATTAGTATTGTACAACGGGACATTGCTGCCAATCTACGCTTGCGTGCTGGTCAACATTGGCGTGAGCAGGGCGAAATCTCCGCTGGCTACCTCAAACGTACCATTGCCACTCGGGCTGTCAAGAAGGCCATTAAGAGTCTCATTGATCCTACTACTAACGTCGTATGCACAGATCCTCTAACTATGCAAACAGCAGCATCCAACTTTTACGGTGCCCTCTATTCTTGTGATGAAGTGGACCCTGAAAGTATCGCCTCATTATGCAATACTATTCCAGAAGCTGACATGATTGCGGATACCGATCACCCGACACTAACACAACCTTTCACCATTGCCGACCTCCTTAGCGGAACCCATCGTACCAAATTTCAATCAAGCCCTGGTGTAGATGGCCTACCCTATCCTATACTCAATGTAGTGTTCAACCATCCCAAGGCTGCTACACTGGCTATCCAAGTCTTCAATGATGCTCTCAAAGAGGGTATTTTTCCTGCTAGCTGGTTACAAACATGCATCTGTTTACTGCCCAAATCTGGTGATCTATCCAATTTGAAGAATTGGCGACCACTGTCTCTTATCTGCTGTGATGCGAAGATCTTCACACGACTTCTTAATCAACGTCTGATGCCATTTATGAACAAGATCATCAGCCCGCAACAGTCTGGCTTTATGCCTGGTAGGTTCATTGCTGACAATGGCATGATCCTACATAACGTCCGCCTCCTTGCCGCTGAACAGTCCTCTGACAGTATTGCTCTTCTCTTGGGCCAAGAGAAAGCTTACAATCGTATTCATCCAGAGTACTTTCGTGCTGTCATGCAACGTTTTAATCTCCCCGCTAATCTCATACACTCATTAGTAACACTCCTTTTGTCTAGCCAAATACATGTCAACATAAATGGACACATTTCGTCATTTATAACTGGATCTATCATATACATTTGAAATAAATTGAACCTTTCTTACGTTTAAATCTTTTGGTACATAACTTTATACACATTTTATCTCGGAGATAACATTCCTATCAAGCTTATATCTACACATTTGGACTTTAAACAACATTAATTGTCTAATTTTGTCTCGGGATCAACAGTTACTGCAAGAAATTACACCACAACTGCTATTACATTTCACAATCTCGCACCGCAGTGTATCAATTGAAGGTCGCGCCGAGACATATTTTTGTTTGTAATCGATAACTGATAGAGGTTACTGACAAAACAATACCCTGCCCTGCCAACCCTTCGAAATAGAGCAGCTTACTTTTGTTTACTTGGAGTATCTAACGTACTTGATACGTTTTTGGTTTATTGGATTATTTTTATTGTGCATTATTGGGGATTGCTCTTTTGGGATCAAGTCTCTGCACATCGTTTGGAATTTATAGAAGACACTTGTCTTGAGTATCTAAAGTAGTTGATACATTCTTTTTATTTATTTGTATTTGGTAGCATTGGATATCGTTGACGTCTTCGAAAACACATCCTTTCTACCTAATCTTTTGACATTATCACTAGCAGTAGCTGATACTCTTGCTGATATTATCATATTCTTGTGTTAATTGCGTTATTGGTGCAAGCTTACACTATCTTATTTGATTATCTTGTCGCATACACGAGGCAACACATTTCTTTTTAGCTATCTCTGTGGCATACACGAGGGTACACATTTTATATTTCATTTGAATAGTGCTACTTGTTGAGATTAATATCGAAAGTGCCTATATTTTTTTTTTATTTAAAAAGCAACTCGATTCTTAAAGAGAAGCTCATTATATTACTCATCTGGTACAAGCAATCATGGGTGAATCAAGCAACAGTAGTGGTAGCAAGTCTTCTGGAACAAGCAACTTTCTCATCCCAAGCAACGGCATTCGGTTTGCCTCCAGTCCTAGCGATTTTGATGGGCGAGATGCTAGAGAGGCTGAACGTTGGCTTATCCGAGTGAGTCAGATTCTAAAGGTCAAAAAGGTCGAGAACATTGAGACCAGCATGGCTATCGCTGGCAGTTATCTGAAGAAGGGAAGAGCGCTGGACTGGTGGTATTCTATTCAAGATGAGGTGCAGACTTTCCAGGAGTTGGAAGACTTGTTCAAGAAGAAGTTTATGAAGGTGGTATACAAGAAGGCTTGGAGGGAGTTGAAGGCAGTGCAACAGCAGCCAGATGAGGACGTTGAGGAGATTAGCAACCGACTCAGACAGTTGTTCTTCAGAACTGCAGGTATCACCGATGATGGTACCAAGAAGGCTATCTTTGTGGC
This sequence comes from Mucor lusitanicus, assembly GCA_010203745.1. Lineage (NCBI taxonomy): Eukaryota > Fungi > Mucoromycota > Mucoromycetes > Mucorales > Mucoraceae > Mucor > Mucor lusitanicus. The sequence continues at coordinate 2,595,358 of JAAECE010000005.1, read as the reverse complement.
ATCTGTGCTCCCAAGTATTGGTTACGAGATGGAGAAGGTGTTGACCATGAGGAAGAAGCTTACATTTGAGGATCTGGTGGATGAAGCTACGGAGTATGAGGCGTTGGTGTTGAAGTATGACAAGAAGAAGGAAGCAGCAAGTAACAGTGGTGGTGCTCAGAAGAAGGCGGTGTCTTTCGATCTGAATAGCAGCAGTAGCACGGTGAACAGCCACAAGGATTACTTCAGCGAAGGCTCCTCTATCAACTCGGTGTTATCTGACTTGGTGAACGAGATGAGGGCACTCAAGATCAGCAGCGTGGAGCAGAGGGAGTTGATTCAGCAATAGCTGGTATTAACATTGAGATCAACAATAACAATGTTACGATTCAACAATTGGTTGATGAAGGAGTGCTTGCTCGTGGTTGTGTAATGTCTGACTCAAGTGCAGATGCTTTCCATCTCAATCAATGTGCAGCTGCTCTTCCTTTTTCAGCTTTCCAAATGCTGAACACTTTCAAAGATCAGCCTGGTTATGAAGACTTTGACCGTAGTATCATCATAACTAGTCTTCCAATCTTTCTAAAATACCTTTATGCTGGAGTTTTGCCTTTGGGTATCAAGACAAGAAGAGCTCATATCAAGTGGACTAAAAGCTTTTCCAGATTAATTAGATCTCAAATATCCGGACCAGTCTATGCTGCTCAAATGAAATAAGCTGAATCATATTTCAGTAACACAACTTAATTAATTGTTAGTACATTATTATGTTGTCAGTGCAAATTCTTTGCGCCCGCCGCCGCCGCCGCTGCAACAGCTTTTAGTAACAACTTTTAGTAGTATTATCTCCTTTTACCCTAGGGGTAAAATACGAAGCCATTTCACCCGATATATACGGTATAATCTGAGGGATTTGAAGAGGAAGAAGCTCGCAATTTTGCAAAATTTATGCTTGGAATATGATCTAAATGCAATATTGTTAAGCTTTTTTACATTTGAAACTGTATGTTGTTAGCAACCAATCGCCTAATACAAATTATGCTTTGAAGTAATATGTGGGCAAAATGTATACTTTGCACTTGGCGTAATATAAGGGTAGAATGTATACTTTATCCGGCATTTTGCCCTTATTTTACCTTCTAAAAAGTTGCAGCGCGTCACCGCCGCCCTGCTTCAACATTTATTGATGTTACCTCGTATTATCCTAGTGTAATATGCGCATATTACCAAGTGTAAAATATAGAAAAGAGACAAAGCTTGATAGCCGGTATCACTAAAAATTGTAGGGAGGAGGAGGTTAATATAATATACACCAAATAGAATCCAGCTAAAGGTAAAATACAATAGCTGTTGTGGTTGTATAGTGCATAATAAAAGAAGGTGGAAGCTGCAAGTATACGATAAAATGTATACTAGTTTTCTATAGTAACTTATTACAGTAGAAGCTATATTAAGATACTGTCTGACAAGTGGGACTTTTTTCTTATTTTTGAGGATTTTTAACGTAAAGCACACACGAAGTCTATATCGCTTTCTGTCTAATGATATGCAGTGTATAGTTCAAATAAATAGCAATCGTTCAAGGCCTTGATCAAATCTGTGACATCAGTTGCCATGGATCTATAGACCACAAACGGTACATTTCCCTGCCTAAATGCCAAAATTTAATCTTCAATATCTTGTCTCCTAAGCCGTTTTAGATGCTCGGAATAGTGCCAGATGATTGCTATCAATCACCATTTACATCCTGAACCTTCATTTTTATTTTTTTGGGATCGATCCAAATCGTCGAAAATGCACGTTTTTTCATGAGGTACCCCTCATGGTTTTTGTTAAAAATCAAACGATCGCAATTTTGAAGGCGAAAGCGACACTTTTTACTATGATATATATTAAATCAAAATGACCGCACAGATGTAGGGTAACTTGTGCAACTGCTATTTTGAACGTTGTATATGCTAAATCTCGACTTTTCTTGGAAAAACCGCTTTTTATATTTTCGCAAAATTCTTTATTTTTTCATTCTAAAAGTACTTTAAAATTGACACCATTGAATGCGCCTTCAAATTCTCCCCTTAAGTTTATTAGAAAGTAGTATACGCTGAGCACACTTTCTATAGCTAATTTTAACAAAAATGTTTACAAATGTCAAATTATATCAATTTTGATTCAAAAAAATCATCACAAAAAAATCATTTGGGTACAGTCACGACAGTGCAAAATGTTCAGTGTACACGTCACTCAAATTCTGTGTGCTCAGCTTATTGGCTGCAGTCACCCTCAGCAACGCGTCTTTTTTTTTTTTTTTTTTTTTTTTTTTTTTTTTTACGCTCCCTTTCCACCCTGTTTTTGCACTGCACTTTTTCTATTAAACCATATACTTTTTATTACTTTTGATTTAATACAATACCACTTTCGACAAAAGAAGCATACCTTTGCAACCACCAGTACTCAAGACGACATCTTTCAAGTTTGTTACAGTAGGTATCAGTCGATAGGAGCCACTTTTCGCGGTACAATATACAGTAATACTAATTATACAGTTTATTTCAGACCAGTTCGTTGCAATATATTCATTGTGTTTGGTCAAAAGAAGCATACCTTTGCAACCACCAGTACTCAAGACGACATCTTTCAAGTTTGTTACAGTAGGTATCAGCCGATAGGGGCCACTTTTCGCGGTACAATATACAGTAATACTAATTATACAGTTTATTTTAGACCAATTCGTTGCAATATATCTATTCATTGTGTTTGGTTTGTATTTGGTTTGTATATTCCCCTTTTTTGGTTGCCATGGATTGGGTTGCCATGGCTTTGGGTGTCGTGGATTTGGTTGTCATGAATTACATTCATTCAACCTTTTACTATTTTCTTTCTCGTGATACTTCTTTGCATTCGTTTGTTTGCTCTATTGCGATTTATTCTTTCTCCCTTTTCTGCACGCAACTATTTTTCTGTTGCTGTACCATAGTGCTATGGTGTATCTTTTGATGCATTGTATCGCTGGCAGTGCTGCCGCTCTATTGTAGAGTAGCTTTGCATTCTTTTTGTTCTTCAAGTATTACTTGTTCTGTAATACTGGTGGTATTGTTGGCGTTCTTGCTTCGTATGAGACAGCCACGATACTTTTTTCTACTACTTTTTTCTTTCTTGTACTCGTCAGTTTGATGATACACATTGCATGTTACCTCTTTGTATGTAACTATATTGCGATGTTTCTGTTCTTCATCACATTCTAGTGATGCCATCTTGTTACTTTCCCTTCCTTTTTATGGTTCCTTGAGCCATAACCCTCGTTTTCGTTGTGTGGATAAGCCTATCGTTGAAGCACAACTAGATTTGATTCAGAGGCTGGGGGGTAGATAAGCTACCCTCACTTGATTGGTATCACTTACATGGTGCTAATTAAGAGTCTCAAGCGTTTGCACTATAAGCTGGGGTGTGTAGTAAGGCATATTCTGGCATTTTAGGTGATTTTGATGATGGAATTGCTAAATTACTGTATTTAGTAATACTTAAAACTCCGCCTAACGTCAAAACAAGGGGAAACCCTCGCAATTTTTTTCCAGGATTTGTGGTGTATGTAGTTCTTTTAGAGCAATTTGATTGGCTGAAATTTGGAGACAGCTCACAGAAATAAAAAGCATTCGTATTTAAACTAAAAATGTAATTGAAATGAGAAAAGCAAGACTAAACATTCAAAATGCATGGTACAAATGGCTTGAGGTAACTACACACGATACTACCATAAGTATCAGACGTAATCAACTAGATTCACTATTCTGGAAATAAGAATTTTGAATAAATCTAAGCCTGTTCATAACATCCAAGATTACAATTTTGCATTATATTGGTATCCAATCAATCAAAGTCTTCAAATGTCAATCATCTGGCTTATGAGATAAACCTGTATGTGGCTATGCCAAATTTTGCGAGGAACACAATTGTATGGTCAGACTTTAGTCATCTGAACGCGTTACCGTTGATGGATGGACTATTTTCAAAATAACCCAATTTTGAGCATTACTGGTCTAGACAAGATTCATGAGGAAGACGGTTAATTACGAGTGTTTAGTGCTAACAGATTGACAGATTATTGAAGTTTTGATTGTGAAATGATTATTAGTTTGAGGATTTATGTGTATCAAAATCAATAAAACTAGGCAAAATGAGAATAGTATATTATAGAGGGTGGTTATGCTTTATTGTGAAAGGGTACTTGCTCTAATGAATTGGTTGGGAGATGGTGGGAAGAATCTTCCAGCAGCAGGTAGCACTGTATGTTCAAGTAGAGGCAAGAATTGATATTCCAATGCAGCATGCTTTAATTGATTCCAATAGTTGGTTTGGGATGCGCTATTAAGTTATTCCTTAAATTCAAATTGGCTGTGTGGTATGATGGCCAATGCTTCTGTTGATAGACTGATATTTATCCCTGAACTAGCTAGGATTCATACACATAATAATGAAAACATACTAACGGAAATGAAGCCGATAGATTTTCTAGCATTTTTTTTAGCTATAGCAGGCTAAGGTTGATTACGTTCGATTAATTCTCATTTCTTCATACTTTTGACTATCTTGATTCAATGTTCTTTTGCCAAAACTAAAGGTAGATTTTACTAATTGTGAGAGTTTATTACCTTTCAGCGTTTAAAAAAATACACTATAAAAATGGATAGAGGTGCAGTATGCATCTTACACGAATGTATATCATTTTTTTTTAAGCATAACTATGTAATGAGCTGTATAATTTATGCATCAAGGAGGCATCCAAACAAACCCACGTTGTTTGGAGTGATTTTCATGCTGCATAATAATAATGTACGTATTATGTGTGATGGTAGTAGTTCATTTGCTTACAAAATTTTATTGGAATACAATGTAGTATATGATTGATTGTGTGATAACGTATGTATGAGGTAAGAATATTTATATGTTATATATGCAGTGTGAGATGGAACGATATACAGAAAATTTACTTCAACGGCCAATTTTACCATCCAAAGCCATCACACCAGCAACCCAACCACCAGCCATTTTGAATACGGTACTAGAGCCTTGCTGCTTGGAGAATCTCAGGCTGATTTTGTCTGTTCTTCGCTTGTGTCCTTCAATCTCGATAGTAAACATGGCAATGCCTTCCTTTTGCTTTCTCTTGTTCATCTGCTGCTGTGGCTGTGTGTGTGTGATGGTGGTGCTTTCGTCCATGGAATGTCGAGGCTTACTGCGGCCAAAGAAGGACGTTGTCATGGAGGACGTTAAATGTGAAATCAAAGGTAGAGACATGCGCTTGTATTGTCGTGAGCCGCCGCCATTGTGAGAGTCGTCTGTCATGCCGCCAAGACTAGTGCCCACGCTGCTTGTCTGGCTCTGTTTGCGGGTGTGCCTTGGTGGTGGTGTCGATACATTGTTGGTAGATGTTGATGTGGTCTTGAGTGTTCCAGCGGTAGATGTGGAGGACGTACTATTGAGTGCCTTTTTGGGTCCACTTCTCAGTGTCAGCACACAGTGCAACGATGTAGGCGAGTCTTGTACGTAGGTGATACCCATCAGTTGGCATGTTTGTTTCAGCAGGGTCATGACATCTCGGCTTGATTTCCTCTCATGGTCGTCATCATCCATAGCTGCTAATGCACTGTCATCGGCCATGCTGCTCAAAATAGAAGAGCCAGTCGTTGACGAGGAAGAAAGTGAAGGCGGACGAGAGCTTTGGGATACGTTCTGTACATGCTGATTGGTCAACTGAAAGTGGTAAACTTGGTCTTTTGCTATGCGTTGCACTATTTCTGCAATGGATCTATTGGGTGGTGCTGTTGCAGGAGGTGCCATGTCCTTCTTTTTATGCGGTGGATTCAAGGTTGAAAATAGTAACTTGACAGGTGATCTCAACTCCCAACGCTCTGCTGATTTGATGCCTAAACGGCGAGCACGCGACCTGATGGACTGCAGCAGTTCAGATCGCAATAGCTCCACGTTTTGTATCTGGTTTGACGAGGCAACTGACTGAGATGAGCCAGCTTTGGTAGTGTAGTAGGTGGATGGATTGATTGGATGGTAGATGACGGTCCTCTTTGCCTTGTTGGGGTTCTGTGCGTCTCGTTCGAGGTCCTTCATAAACTGCTTGCGGGTCTTTTCGTCTCTGTTCTCCTTTTCGTCGTCCACTACCATTGTCTCTTCGAATACAGTCTTTGGCGAGCTGGAAACAGGGCAAGGCAACTTGCCAAAATTGGTGAGCCATGGGTCGTCTTTCAAGACTTGTCTTATTGTCATTCTCTTTCTGCGGTCCACTTGCAGGCACTTTCTAATTGTGGCCTGCAATTCCGGGCTAAGTGTGCTCGGCATTGGAAAGTTGCATTTGCATACATCTCGCTTAAGCTCTCCTACAGCTATACGAATCGATTTTTTTTAGCATGTGCATACACTCTAATAATGCATATCCACTTACTGTGAGCATGGGAGAACGGCTCGAATCCTGCTGTCATTCGAAACAAGGTGATGCCGAGACACCAGCAATCCACTTCAGGGCCATAGTATTTCTGGCCAGTAATAATCTCTGGACTGTAGTACAGCATGGAGCCACAAATTGTTCGCAGTCGCTGCAAACCATATCGATTTCCTAGACCAAAATCAGCTAATTTGACGTCTCCATCTGGTGTGATTAGAATGTTTGGAGTCTGCAGCATTGGCATGTGAGTATCTATAATACAAGTGCGTGCATATCGACATACCTTGAGATCACGATGCACCACCCATTTGTGGTGGCAATAATCCACAGCAGCCACTAGCTGCCTGAAGAGATGACGAGCCTCATGCTCGTCCAATGCTCCCTCAGACTTCTTTTGCAGGTACTCGTCCAGGTTCCATCCAGGCACATACTCCATCACCAAAAACAGCGAATCACAGCTCTCAAACGTTTCATACAGTTTCACGATGCTATCATGCTGTAGCAGCTCCATGATGGATATCTCTCTTACCAGTCTTGACATGACTCTGTAATCGTGCGCCTGCTTATCTATGATCTGTTGCATTTGGTTAGTGCTTGTTGGCAGAGACGGACAGCAGCCTTACTTTGATGGCCACTTGCTGATGTGTTTCCAGGTGATATGCAAGCATAACTCGACTAAATTTACCGCTTCCAAGAGATTTGATGAATTCGTAGGATCCAATGCCATTCAGATAGGTGTCTTGGTTGTTTCCAGCGGCAGTGGCTGTGGTGTTGCTGGATGACTGTCGCTCTACGCTTCTCTTTTTCTTCTTTTCGTCTTGATTTACAGCGGGGGTTTTTTTGAATGAAAGTGTCATTTGTAGGTATATTGACAGTAAAAAAGGGGGGATGTATGGTACAGCTGTTCTATAATAGGGGGAGGCGGAAAAATGGGAAAGAGAGAGAGGAAGAAAGAGAGAGACAAAACAAAGAGAGGCAGACTTTTATACTAAACAAAATGCAGGTGAGGATAGCTTTCTGTTTATGTCCATATCAAGGAGTCGATTATAAATAAAGCGAAATAGCCCATGCTACACTCAAGTGGGATAAACACACAAGATGATCTGCTTGTGTCTCTGTCTCTCTGCTCTGAATGAGAAGCATCCATCGTATGATATTTTAGCAGCTAAACAGGCAGATCTTCAACCTTTCAAACGATAAGATCTGCTCTGTTTTCGCAGCGACTAAAAGGAGACCCAAATCAGAGCAAAAGAGGAGGGCAAAATAACAACTATAGGAAAATCAGGTATTCTTGGAAACTATCACACACAAAAAAAGAGGGGAATCCCTAACACCTTTTGTTTGTGTATGTTTGTGTTGCTTGCTGCATCCACAACAAACGTAACAGAAAACCGCTAACCAAGACAGGATATCCTTTTTTTTTTTGTTTGAATGGCCCTTTCAAGCGTCCCCTTTTTGATGCCTTGCAAATCCCCTGAACGGATTTGTTGTTTGTTGCTCCAGATCAATGGATGTGATACAAGACAGCAAATCATCGTCGTCATCTCTTGTAGGGAGAAAGACTAGTAGTAGGCACCTTTGAAACATCAAATCAGACAATCAAAAACGTGTCATGGATCAAACGCACTCTTCATGTACATGCCATTGGATTCAATGAAACAGACATATGTAGCATGATTTGGTCAGTGGTGCGTGCTCTACATACTGTCTGACCCTGCCCCTTTATTTCGATTCCCCCCTATCCCAGCAGGCCTTCTCTCAGTGGCAAACAGAGTTGGCCAAGACAGCAATAGCTTAAAACGAGAGACAACACTGTGTGTGATTTGCCACCCCTATTCACCTTCCCTAATGTACCACATGGTGACTGAGAGAGACCCCCCCCCACACGGTGCCACCGCCGTTATTAAATTTGTGATCTGTAAAGCTGATCATCCACGGCTATCATTTGTACAAATTTGATTTGTTTTTCTACCTTGTGTAATATCTTCATAGGACAATTACAATCATGCATGAATTGTAATTTTTGGATTTCTTTTTATATAAATTATAAAGCATTAAAAAAGTGAATAATCGTACAATTTCTCTAAAGAAAGGTGGTAGTGGAGGGGATATCGGTAAGTGTATGAGGGATCGTCAAGTGCGAAATTAAAGAGTCAAGGCGACAGCGGCAATGGCACCCAAGGCAACGGCAGCAGCGTTAATGGACATGGCGGCAGAAGCGCCGGAAGAGGCAGGGCTGGCAGAGGCAGAGGCAGAGGCGGAGGCAGACTTGCTGGCAGAAGAAGCGCCAGTGGTGGCAGCCTTGGTGGCAGAGGCAGCAGAGGCAGCGGCAGCGGCAGTACCGGTGACAGAGGTGCTGTTGGTAGGGACGGCAGCAGCAGAGGCACCGCTGACAATGGCTAAGGGCAGCATGTTAGTCGCTGGAAACTAGTATCAAAAGCGCAATGTCTACTTACAAACAGGCTTAGCGGCACCAGTACCGTTGAACTTGAAGGGAGAAGAGTAGGCCCAGTTACCGGTGGAGGCTTGGCCGATACGGATCCAGTAAGAACCTGAAGCAAAGTCGTTCAAAGGATACATCTATGGGCACAGTCAGCATCTCACAACTCTCTGCAAACACACAATTAATTTTGTCCTACATCGTAACTACCAACGCTACAGTCAACAGGAGTAGCAGGATCAGTGATTTGGGCAACAATACTAGTAGGAAGAATGGGTCAATTCGACTGCATCTGCTTGCGATTTGATTATACTTTACTTGGAGTTGGTGAATTCACCGTTCAACATGTAGATATCACACTTGAGGTTAGCGTCAGCAGCAGTGGTGTTCCAAGTGATCAAACCATGTCCACCAGCAGACTAGTGGTAGAAATCAAGCAATGTTAGCATCTGATATACAGCAGCAATACAATGAACAGAGAGGCGACTTACCCAGACGGTGCTAGCCCAGGGAGTGACAATCTAAGACGGGAAATGTTATTAGGTATATACACCTCAGGCACAGATCAGGAAACTGATCCGACTTACAGTGACAGCAGAAGCTTGGTTAATGGCGGCAAGAACACCAGCAGCGGTAAGGAGAGAGAACTTCATTGGAATGGTATTAAGGAAAGTGAGTGAGAGTGATTGAGGGAAAGGGAATCGTGTATACTGGAAAAAAGCAAAAAGAGAGAAAAGAAGACGAAATGCAGAGTTGAATTTATACTGTAAAACAAGCGTATTAATCCTTGTACATTTTGTGATACATTGAGAACACGTTTAAAGTAACTGAAAAAGAAGAGCAGTTCTCAGTCTTCTATTTTATTCACTTTTTAGACAATGCTTCTAAAAGGAACCTGCACTCCTGTTCAGTTGGTTCGAATAGGGTCATTTGCTCCAATCTGTAGGCAGATGTACCATTTCCCTATAATTTATAAATATCAGTTTTTTCCTGTGTGGTGTAATACAAGAGTCAGGCTTCTTACACTCAGTGAGCAGAGGATTTGAGAGCCTACCACACTGTTCAACAGCTGGATTTGGGATTGGTGCGACATGCTCTTGAAATGAGAGGCTGTAACATTCAATATCGTCTGTAATAAGAGACACTGTCAGACAACTCCTATTGAATGGGTCTAATAATACAAATGTGTCGTCTATTACCTCCTCTCCTCCATACATGCTACACACACTAGTGCCATCATCAAGCGTCCATTGGAGCCAGCCTTCCCAGCCACGCTGATGTGCATTACTGTTGCCTGCGCTGCTGCTGGTGTTGTTTGGTGCTGCATCTGCCACAGCTGGTTTAGGTCTAAATATGTGTGTAACTTCATTTCCAATTTGACAACCGCAAAATTCACAATCATCTCCATTTCGTGGTAGCAAGCATCTGGCGTCTTTATAAAGAAGGCGTGAGTAACAGGGCCGCATCTCGTTATTGGTTTATCTTACGGGCAGATGTGGTGATACGATCACTTAATGAGTAGTCTAAAAAGTCAATGTTGCTGGACTGAGAGCATGTATTGCTGAGTACAGACTGCCCTTTCTGCCCTGAAATCAGAAATAGCTCCCAACCCACTATCATGCCTTCTGCCTGAAAGTGGTCCATCTTGTTCTCTTTGGCATGCCACAACGGAGTAATGCAACGAAAGCTTTTGCTGGTGATCAAGCAGCTCAGGGTCGATACTGTCATGCCGTTAGTGCTGGTCTACCTGTTGTCGTTGCATGGATACCTACTGTTGTAGATTCTGGTGCCGCACACTGCGCTGCCATTGACATACCACACCATCTTGTTGCCGGTCTTGGACTGATGTCTGTCAGAAGTAACGAGGTGATCCAGTAGCACATACTGTCCCACACGCAATCGACGAGAATCGTGGCCCGCTTCCTCCCACAGGGTGATATCCATCGTATCTAAGCATACAGACGGTGGTTTGTAAAAATAGATGCACGTGTAGCAATATAAAAAAGCTGTTTACCTGTCGAGTCTGTTAGGCGAACAGCATATCTGTCCATTTTCTGGCTTGTCCCACCATCTTTTTGTCTAATAAAGGGATTCTGAAATCAGTTAATACACTTGCAATTCCAGCTTCATGCTGCTCTGCACATACGTACATTATTTGCTAAACCAACAACCTTCCCCAGCAGGGTCACATTAAGCATACGATGGACCAGATCTTGGAGGTAGATGCGCTGCGTGTAGCTGGAGCAATCCAAAAAGCCCTTGGAGATGGTATTAGTGATTTACAGAAATCGTGGAAGATGCTGCTTGTTGTTACCTCTTCATCACGTTCCGCAATGTCTTTTTTAGGATCTGTATACGAAAAGGCATCATCCTGACTAGCCAAAGTTGTAAGATTGACCTTTGCTAAAGATGCCTCCTGCGCTTCTTTTTCAGGCATGAGGAAAATAGCTGTATTGCTGGCATACTCAAACACGAATTCCTGTGATCCTGTGCTTTGCTTGAGAGCAGGCTGATGTAATCCAATGTAGTCGTTTCTTCGAAAGATCGAGGCCAGCTTCGTTTGCTTATCATACAACGACAGCACGACAGGGACGCAATCGCTGCTCATGTCGACCAAAAAGATGTCGGTTCGCTGCGACTTGGCTTCCTCTGTAGGGTTCAGATTGGGTGTCGGGGTGATGTGGACAAACACCTCGACATGGATGATCTTGAGCCAGAACCGATAGCTGGATCTTGCGCCAATGTCTCGAATGCGGTCAGGAAACTCTCGCAGGACAAATGCCTTGTCGGCTCGGTTGAGCATAATCAATAGCAGCTCGGTTGGGGGTATAAGTGCCACTCGATATCTCCTTGCCATCTGAGTGTCCTTGTGCTTGGTGAGGATGGGCGCATTGGCTTTTGGCGGACAGATGATTCTGATCTTTCGATTTGCAAAGAACTGGCCGGTTTCGTCGTCCCTATAAGCAATCCAATCGTTGAATTTGGGATGCATATAAATATCTAATTCACGATTGTTTGCCTCGTCTGTCACTGTAATTTGATGTGTTGGAAGAGTGGTTAAGGAGTAATAGCATATAAGGAGTAGTAGGAAATCATACAAATGTAAGGGAAAAAAAAAGGATATAATTTTTGGCGCCTTTGATCATCTCCCAAGATGTTGTCTTTACTTCCAGAATAAGTGTTTCCGCTGATGTAGTATCATACACTGCCTGTATTGTGCTGAAACCTGTCGCCAGCAAAAGATTAGCTTATGCCCAATGTTTGATGATGGCGGATCGAGCTTACTCTTATCGAAGCCTTTGAAACGTTGAATAAATGTCTTTTCCCACTATAAAAACAGGGCATGAATGATGATGGATGCCTTGTGTGTACATTGACATTGAGCTCTATTTACCATCAATTCCAATATTGACAAGAGCACTGTATCAGTCAATCCAGTTGGATACTCGGAAAGCACCTTGGCAATGTTGACAGCGACCCACGACCTATTTCATGTTAATTAGGATTGAAGGGGGGGATTGCTGGGGACCAGTGTACCATGGAATTTTGGCAGCTTCAGCCATCGCTGTTCTGCCCGGGTTGTTGTCTGATTTTTTGAGAAAGAGAAGATGTAATTTGCTTTGGACGTCTCGCACAAGATTCTCAAAGGGTATGTTCATTATGCAGTTATTGTTTGGTGATCACTCGAAACGCGCAAAAACAATTGGATTTGTGCCTTGGTTACCTCGCGAATGTTGTATACTCGTGACCATTTTTCATTGCTTTGTTCTACTATTTGACATCTCTACAGATCAATGAATTTGCAAGACAAATGTCAAATTTCATTGAGGAGCAATGCTTTTTCAGTGTCTGCAGTCGTTCAAGCCAGAAATAATGGGTTTTGTCGAGTATATGATTGAACAAATGGCAGTTCAATCTCTCTTAAAGGGCGTCTTCATCTTGCTAATCGTATTCGCTGCAATGCTTGAGCTACAGTGCGATTGTCGTTCTTTTTGTAGTAGTGTTTCTGGTTTAAATGCAACGCAAACTCGATCCGATGAATCAGCATATTGAATAAAGACGCGCTTGATGACTCTAGGTAACCATATTGTCAATTAATGTAGAATGTCAGAACGGCATCAAGGATTATGCATGATTTATAGTTTGGTACCTGAATTTCTACTACTTCTCTTGGATCACAAAACTATTATCAGCTGTAAAAAAAGAGTGTAGAAAGGATTACATGATGGACTGCCAAGAGAAAGCCTTATAATATCAGCTTATCGCATGCTTCTATTCACAAAATCAACATTTATAGCTGTAGTCTTGGAAGCTCACCGTCCTTCCTTTCAGCAAAAACACCAGAATTGTGTATTATCTGCTTGCACTAACTGCAACATTTATTCCGTAATAAAAAATCAGCTGATATCCGCTGTCTGAGCAACCGCCTTACTACTAAATCAAGATATCAATGCATTCTGAGCCATTCCTTCCAACTAATTGTCGTTGCTTGACAATTGCAAGATTTGCAAAATACGGAGGAAAAGGTTGATAAAGTCCAAATAAAGGCTGACAGATGCAATAATGTAATCCTCAGCTGAATATCTGTTGAAGATGAGATAGGTATCAAACAAGATGTAGCCACTGAATATGATGACACCTCCAACCGCAAATGCCATTTGGATACCCTCTGAGAAGGGGAAGAACATTTGAACAAATCCAGCAATGACCAAAATCCAAATACCAGCAAACAAGCTATACACCAATGTCAGTAAGAGTCAATCCTGTTGAAAAATCAAGCAAATCAGTCCACTTACAAAGGTGCTAATCCTGAAAAGTCCCATTTCGACTGCAAGGTGAAGATGGTCAGAGCGATAAATACACCCAATGTGATAACCAAGGCTTGTAACACGAGTTTCTGATTGTAAAAGGTGACTATAGAAGATATATCCATAAGCACCCTTGTCAATGATATATCCTGGGCTTATACAATACCTATTGTTCCTACTGCGTGTGCCTCGAGCAATGTAAACAATGCCAACAAACCGTAGTTCAAGGGGTAAGATCTCGACTTCCAGAATAGGGCAAACATGACACCGAGTGTACCAATCATGGATACAATGAGCATCCACTGACTAAATAGAGAATCGTCAGTATGTGATCACTGCGCAGCTACTTCAAAGTATACGATGCTCACTTACTTTGATTGAACCCAGTTTTTAGCAGAATCATTCAAGAGATAGAAGGCAGATAATACGGTAGTTGCGAGCAGTTGCGTTGCCAAGATGGAGTATACCTTTCTTACAAATTCTATATTGAAACAGCAGTGAGAATAGCTTTCATTTTTACTAGAAACAGCATAAACTTACGAAGTCGAACTTCTTTTGAGCTGTTTGCAACCATCTCTTTAAACATGTCATCATCTTCATGCTGTCCCATTAAAGGTTGAGCAGATTCCTCATCATAGCGAGGTGGTGGGGCTGTGTATGGTGCGCTACCGTAAGACATTTTGTGAATTGTTTGGGTAAAAAGAACAAAAAAAAAGTGGTAGGCGGAAGAATTCTCGAGAATAAATTTGCAAACGTAGGGTTCATGCAAATTTGGCCTCATCCAATCAACAGTGTTTATAGCTGCCACACTCATCAGGCTGGCATTTACAGCATCGCTTCGTCACGATGCCCTAATGCATATCAAAGCCAAGTGTGATTAAAAGGCATTAGCATTGTTAGCTTCAAAAAAGAAAGCACCAGCGTGTTATATGATTTATTGTGTAATTAACACTTTGTAGCACGGCGTTTTTGGAAGGCACTAGTGTCAGATAATATTGATACGCACAAGCAATTCATGTAACAAAGTTGGGTAATGTCCTTGCGTTATTTTTCTTTGGTGCTGATATAGCAAGTGCGTAGGTTCATGTTGCAACAGAGGCCAGCCAAATGTGTGTATGCACGTCAACGATTGACAACAATAGCTTTACAATGTAGTAAGTAGCAGACATGGGCAGCAGTTAACTGCCAAACGTTTTATTACGAGATAACAAAGTTGATATCAAAAAGGTGTAAAAGCTTGCATATTCTAGATCATCCAAGATATGACGACGAAAAGAGATTATAGTACTTGCATGCAAACCTCTTAAATTGTAGTGTCCATCCCTTATTTGTCTATTTTCAAGCAAGAGATTACACTTTTATTGGTAAAAATAATTAACAGTTCGATTTGGCTCATAACCCAAATGGTTATTTGACAGGATCACTACGGGAAAGTACGAACTACAGATCCCAAAACGTGGGCTGACAAGATGCTGAGGCCCCGAAAGGCCTACATCAACAGCCAATAAATATATATACAGATGTAAAAAAAAAAGGTTGGCAGGTAACTTTCCAACAAACGAGAGGCATTACTCGAGATGAAAATGTATAAGACTGATAAACAAAATAAGTGCGCTTGAAAAAGATGCGTTGATAAAGAAAAAGGAAAACGTTCCGTAGCAATAAATACAACCCCATTAAACTTTGCATCTTCATGCTACCTACATACCTTACTAGCACCGCCCCAGGACCACTTTTTGTACAGGTATCCCGCGCTTAACGTATGTTATAAGGTCGCCAATAGTGTTATAACTGCCAGTATTCAGTGATACAGTAAACTATATCCCGCTCTTAGCGTATGTTATAAGGTACTGAACGAGTGTTATAACTGCCAGTATTCAGTGATACTTAGTGTGTCCAAAAAGTTCCTGGCAGCACTAGGAGACAGATAATTGAGCTTCGTGAAGGTACAAGGAAAGGCCATACAGGTATCCCGCGCTTAACGTATGTTATAAGGTCGCCAATAGTGTTATAACTGCCAGTATTCAGTGATACAGTAAACTATATCCCGCTCTTAGCGTATGTTATAAGGTACTGAACGAGTGTTATAACTGCCAGAATTCAGTGATACCCAGTATGTCCAAAAAGTAAGGAAAAGAGAAAGAGATGGGAAACAAAGAGCCCCAGAAATGTATCTTCTCATAACCCCCGCGTGACACTGTAACAGGTTTAATACGGACCACCTAAATATATCCTTAGGGACCGCCAAGTCCGGGGCAAAATAGTCACCATCTTAGGGACCACTTAATGTAAGCTACCCAGACGTTAGAACCACTTGTCATATTGAATACTCAAAAGATCATTGAATTGAGGTGTTTCAATATACCTATAGCTTCTTTATTTAAGAAAGATAGAGAAAGAAAGACGTCTGCAACATAGATCAGTAATTTCATCTGATAAATGGTGTTCTCTGAGCATGTAGCTCATTCTTCAGGCGGTCCGCACATGAAAAATTGCCTCGGACTTGGTGGTCCCTAAGGATATATAGTATTTAGGTAGCCTGATTTCTTTTCTCCGTTGCGAAGCTTCTACTACACTTACTTGCACTACTTTAAAATGAATAACACTGATATTGAAGCATTGAAAAAGATAATGCGCGACATCCACAATAAAGACAGCAACGAAGTATCTTGGGCATATTTTGTCATTTTAGCCCAAGCCCATATTGTCAGTTCCTTTAGACCTGATAGTACCTCTGATCGTTTACGTCGTTATTGGTTTAAACTTTACAAAAGCTTACTTGCTGAGTTGGGCTACTCTGAGGAACCTGGAGCCGATAATTGGTACATCATCGAGAATGCATTGACTCAAGTAAATGCGACCACAACATCATCAGCAACGGTGCCATTGCCTGTGGAATCACCTAGTACATCGGAATCACCTAGTACATTGGAATCGCCAAAAACTCTGATCAATGCTGATAGTTCAACAACAAGCAGATCAAGGTCAAAATCTTCTCTGGGTACTCCAATTACGCAAATACAACACGCTGCCGCACTTTGTTTATACTCAAAAATGGAAGACAGCAAAAAATGGAAGCTCAAATCTGGTCGATTTGTTGAAGACGTAATGTTGAGTCTTGTAAAGACCCTAACTTATCAGCAGTATGTAATAACTGATTTGATGTAAGTGTAACCATACTCATTCGAAGTAGTCCTGCAATGCATGGTATTCTGGATTTAGCAGATGCGAATTGGTGCTCCTGGTTCTTACCTGATGAACTACTGGAATTGAAAGAATTGGTTGATGTTGAAATAGAGTATCCACCATTGCCACAAGATATGGGGGAATTTCTCAGAAATATCCCAAATTCAAGTGATCTGCATAGAATCTATAGTCATTTGGAGGCTCAACAAGTCAGCTTGGCTACACAACCGTCTCTAGCTTGGTTAAAGATATCGTTGCAATCAGCTATCTATCTGTTTCAAGGCGACTATTTTCCGTTGAGCGATCAGAATGAAAGGGACATCTTTGGAAATGTTTGGACATTTATTGGTCGTGCGTTTGTTCCCAGCTTGCTGAAATGCAGAAGCGAGAAAGCTTCAATTGCTTCAAAAGAGTCCAACAACAAGAAAAGGAAGATAGCAGCCGATGATTGTATGGAAAGACAGCAGAATGCAGTGATTCCAGATATGGTTGTTGGTTTCGACAGTCAAGAGTATGCCATTGTAGAAGCAGCCAAAGAAAGCAATAATACCAAACAGATTGTCGAAGGCGGAAAGAAGTGCCCAGAGATGATGAATCTTATGTATGACAGGCTAGTGTCAATGTGTCCTGCTGAGCATCGCTCAATTAAGGTATACGGCTGCCTTTTGTCTCGAATGACATGTACGCCTTTGGAACTCTCAAACCCACATGGATACGTCAAGCTTTTCAGAAGAGGCACAGCAATCAATCATCCTGAAGAACAACTGACATTCAAGCCAAAAATGGTGATTTTGCTTGCTCACATTTGGAGGTTTAAACTTGCAATCGAATCCGTCTTACAAGTGGTGATTGAGGGCCAATACAAGCACACTGACTTCTGTGGCAACATGAAAAAATAAAATAAATAAAGAATCATCATCCTTAGGATATGTACTCAAATCTCAACGTCGTCAGTGTCTTTTATACACAAAAGATAGCTGCTAGTGTAGCTAGGGCAAAACACAGCCTATGCTGGGATTCAATTTCAGTGCTTCCATTGGTCCTCTGACTGGTGGATTTGGACATTTCAAACCCTTTCAGGGACAATTACTCAAAATGTTACTATATAACCAACAGGCATTTCTTAATGTTTATACGTGCAGAATTAAACGAGGAATCCAATGGTGCTACTTTCAAAGCGATTTGTTTAGTCTGTTTGGACTAATTCCCAAAAAACGTAAAACACGTTTTTCGAGAAAATGTTTACAAAACGCATAGTCAACTGACAAAAAGACAGTTTCACACAATGCTTTGCACTTATACGGTTGTTTTGAGCTTAAGAACACCATAGTAGAAAACCTCATTTTTAAGGTGAAAACTTCCATTCCTTGAAATCATCAAATTTTCCCTTACCCTAGTAAGGCTAAAATGCTCGAAAATCGATGATCAACTCGTTCCCCAAAATATCGCTGGAAAGTGATCCATGCCCTAATATGAAGTCGTAGAACACGATTGCACCTATTCCGAGACCGAGATTGTGCTTTTTTGACGAGATGCAAGCTATCTGAAGTCTCCATTTTACAGTGGCAAATACATTTGAAGGCTGCTCACGCAGTAATGCACTTATTGATGTCTGATCTGATGGTCTGTAGTTGTTTATTTAGCAGAACAGTGTAGCTTCAAACTCTTAGCTCACCGAAAAGAGCGAAACTTTAAGAGGGTTTTAGCATAGACTTTTTAGCAAGTTTATGAATCTATTCTCGCTTCATAAAGCAAATAAAGATTTACAATACAACCCCAGGAGGGTGAGGCTTGATGCAAGCATAAGTGAACATTGTTTTAGTATTTGTAAGATATACAGCAAAAAAGTATCAGCTTGATATATGATTTATTGAATAAATAACGATAAATAAATAGTAATTTAAAGTCTGGCACCATCAGGGAACTTCTTCATGGCTTGTCTTACACCGAGATCAGCCATGATCTCTTCAGAACCACCCAAAATAGCAGAGAACTTGTATGTTCTTTGCAAAGTTTCAACAGTTCTACCCATACCAGTCTTGGTAATAGCACGACCACCAAAGATTTGACAGGCATCGTCCGCAACATCATGCATGACACGAGTAACATGGTACTTGCACAAGGCGATAGGGCCAGCTAGTTTGTCAGATTGCTCGTTATAGCTCATGTTGTTCATTTGGAATGTCAAATTCTCGATCCAGGCATGGACACTCTCGAGGCTAGAGACCATCTTGGCCAATTTGTTGCGGATCACAGGCTGGTCAATTAAGCGCTTACCAAATACTTGTCTCTGATTGGCCCACTTAAAGCATTCTTCAATAACGAGACGGCAAGCAATGGAACTGCCTGTAAGCATCACCCATCTATAGTAAAGAGGTTAGGCAAGGATTATATATATACAAAAGCTCCCCCAACTCAACTTTCGTGGTTAAAATTAGATAGAACGACCAAGAAGCCCTTGTTCTCTTTGCCGAGCAAGTTTTCGACAGGGACTAAAACATTCTCAAAAGTAACATAGGCAGTGCCAGCACTGGGAGAATAAGAGGTTTTGATGAGTTTGGTCTCTACGCCCTCGCTGCGTTCGATGAGAAGCATGGAGATTCCCTTGTCGGTTTGGACAGCAACGGAAAAGTAATCGGCCCAACAACCACCAGTGATCCACTTCTTGACACCATTGACAATAAAGTGCTTACCATCAGCAGTGCGCTTAGCAGTAGTTCTGATACGAGCAACATCGGAGCCAGCATAAGGCTCACTGATGGCGAGACAGATACGCTTTCTACCAGCAAAGACTTCAGGAACAATCTACAACATTGATCATTATGTCAGCATCCATTGCCATGATCCAACCTTGATGAGCTTACCTTTTTCTTGAGAGCAGGAGAGCCAAAGTTGAGTACAGTGGGAGCAGAGATGACCATACCACCAATGACACCATCATCAAAACCACGGACCTTCCAGCGACCGAGTTCTTCATGAACAATCATCTATACAAATGTCATGTGTCAATTCAAAAGGCTACTGAAATTTGTAATTATGCTTACCTCATGGAAATAATCAAACTCTTCGCCCTTGACACCACCTGGAAGGACCATACCATGCAAATGAGGACCAGGACCAATGTTCATGGCCAAAAGGTGGTTGTCGCCCATCTTCTTCATGAATTCATCGGAAGGCTTGGTACCAGCATCTTCAAATTCACGAGCTTCAACAGCCAAGGAATCACAAATCTTGCGGACAGCGGCACGGAGCTTGAAGTGAGATTCACTATACAAACAGTTAAATTCATGAATTACCAAGCAAACAAACAAAATAGCTCGAAAACGTACGTAAAGTAGGGTGACTTGAAGCCCATCCAGGCACTGGATTCAGCATAAGGTACCTTGGAGAAGGAGCCTTCCTCATAAAAGTCGATTTGAGGCTTCTCATCAGCAATTGTACCAATCTTGTAACGAGCGTACTTGACAAGCACTTCTTGACGATGGAGGCCATAGAAAGCATCAGTGGCATCCTTACCAGCGAGCTCCAAAATAGGGAAGGCACCACCTGGATGCAAATCAATGAAACGGCTCATGTCGTATACACTGGAATCAATAATGATCCACAAATCTTCTTCGGTGGCATGACGCTTGACTTCTTCACGAGTAAATGTCTTGAGACCCATTTTGTTCTAATATAGATATCTGTGAGAGAGTAGGGGGATGTTTATGAAAAGAAAAGAAATAGATTAACTAAAAGAGAAGAAGGAGGAACAAATAAGGATTGCAATTTAATAAAAAGCCTTTCAATGATGTGGGGAAAATCCGCATTTGAGCTTAATAACAGCTTTTCCACCGGGCATTCAAACCCATTGTGGTTCATGGTTGGTTTTTTACACACACACACACACACACACACACATCTGTTGCCATGTTAACTCGGTATCCATTTTTCATTTACCACCTGATGAAAATCTTTGTATTTAAAGGAGATACAACTAATACTTGACAGACTTTTGTATTCGTTTTCACAGGCATTGGTGAGGTCTATGAAAGACTCACTATTGCTGATCAATGCCGAAAGAGCAGGCATGCTTGGTTACCATAGATCAACATGATGTCTTTTTACATTTAAAATGATCTCGTTATTTCGGCTCTATTCAGCAATCATGCAAATATGTAGCCACTAGACATTGCAATGAACAACGGCTTATTGTTGGGCATTTTGCAGCTACTCTTGTGTTGGAATTTAAGAGGAAAGCCATGAGAACATGGGATCATTTTGTGATGAAAAAGGGGCTAAATAAATCTACCGCCCAACCACAATTTCCATCATGCCATTCATCAAACATGTGAAAAATGAAAGCGGGGACCATTAACCCCGCAGTATGGACTATCAGTGTAACATGATTCCAACTTGTTTGTTTATTTGACTAGTAGATATTAAGTGTACAAAAGAGTAGAGGGTAGATTACAGTATATGGATAGTTTTGGTATTAGATTTGCGGAGAGCGAGTGTCGTATTCATTGGCACGATTCTCAATGTCAGTCTTCTTTTCAGTTTCGTATGTGTGATGGTTGCGTTCTGAAGCAAGAGATTGGATGTCTGCTTTGATGTCGTCCACGGCAAAGAGGATTTCTACTTGCTCGAGTGACAGACCTTTGGTCTCTGGGAACCAAAAGTAGACCATGGGTATAAAGATAACATTCATAAATGCAAACAAAATATAGGTCCAGAAAGTAATGTACTCAAAGAGCACGGGTGCAATCATTGCAACAACAAAGTTACCAAGCCAGTTTGCCGCCGTTGATAGAGAATTGCCCTTTGCACGAAGGCCGGTTGAAAAGATTTCAGCTGGATACAGCCATGACATGCCCAACCAACTGGCTCCAAATACAAAGTTGTACAACATGGTGAATGCTACTGCACCATTTGCGGCTGCAGTTGTTTGCCTGTCCGTATTCGCCTTTTGGCATCCACCGATACAGCAAAGAGTAACTGCCTGTGCAATCAGACCCCACAGCATGATTTTTCTTCTGCCCACTCTTTCCACCAGGAAAACAGGTAACATTGCGCCAATGAAATAGACAATCGAGTCGACGGCAGCCATCAGCATGGCCATATCAGTGTCCATGCCAGCTTGAAGCATGACATCAGTCAGATAGTACGTAGTAATCTGAGATACAGCCATGGTTAAAGCACACTATCAACCCTTACTCGATGCAATAACTTACGTTGATGCCGCCCAACTGCTGCATAATTTGACTGAGCATACCGATAAGCACTCTTTTGCGATTGTTGAACTTGCCCTTGGTAAACAGATCCTTGTAAGAAGAGACGTTCTCGCGACGCTCAAGCTCAATACCATCCCTAATTTCTTCGTATTCAGAGATACAGCGAGGATGATTGACGTCGCCATCTGTCCAAAGTCTTGAGAGCACTTGTTTTGCCTCGTCGTCTTTGCCATGAGCCACTAGCCAGCGAGGCGTTTCTGGGATAATGAATGTACCAGCAACAAGAATGAGGCCGAACAGAATTTGGAAAGCCAAAGGGAACCTCCAAGCAAATTCACCACCCACAAAATGAAGGCCATATTCAAGCCAGTAAGAAATGCCAATACCCACAACAATAAGAGCACATTCAAAGCAGACATGGGCACCTCTGCTCTTGGGAGGCGAGATCTCTGATTGATACACGGGCACAGTTGCTGTATTCATGCCATTACCTATGCCTGTGATGACACGAGAGGCGATTGTCATACCAAGGTTGACAGTGCTTGTCTGAAGAACTGCACCGACAATCAGAATAGTGGATCCAAGTCTTATAGCGTTTCTTCTTCCGAGTATATCACTGAGTCTTCCGGTAGCCAAGGCCCCTATTAGACAGCCCAGCTCGTAAATGGCCACACTAAGACCGATCAGAACTGAATTAGGATGTCCCATGAGATCAAGGAAATGCTCATTCGGCAGAATGCCTGACATGACACCCTACAGTAAATGCGTTGGAATGGGCATTGGACAAGCAATTGTACGCATGTATATGTATATACCTGATCATAACCGAAAAGTAAGAAACCAGCAGCAGCCAACAGCGTTGATGCCCTGAACAAAGCCTTTCCTTGTAACTTGAACATTGTGATGAGCTGACAGAAGAAAGTGTAAATCCAACGTATGTGGAAATTATACCAGAGCTTATATATACTTTTTTTTCCTCTCCCTCTGCGCTGCACAAGCATCAAGTACTAGTAGCCATGATCTGATCTGGAGTCCATTACCCCGCCTTTTTTCTTATTGTAAAAGAGATAAAGTTTTATCAGGGGACGTAAAGGACAAGGTATCATTGGTAAAAGACTATTGAATTAGTTCGAATTGATATTGAACCTTGAGGTATTTCGAGTAACAATGAACAACCAAGGCCTCTCGTTATAACCAAGCTGTTGTGTATTGATTAAGACTCCTTTTCATGCCTTTTAGCTTTGTATCACTTTGAAAACAACACCACATTTGAACGGAGATATGCTATCTCTTCTCCATTGCATTACATGAACCAGCAAGTCATCAGGACAAACCAGAAGGATGTAACAGAATCTCACTCTCTCTGATGTCATGAAATAGCCCGCATATTTCCGATTCGCTGCTATCACCTTCCTTCTTCTACAAAATGATACTATCAGTTTGAAGTTGCCTGACACACACACACACACTAGCATCATTATTTGGTGAATGGCGATGCTATTGTAAAAAAAGGGCATATTTTAGCCTGTGTTTGTTGCATCTCGATTTAGACGCCTTATCTATGCACCTATCTTTGTATGATCACAATGGATGAGTGAGCTTATTGTTATAAAAGTTGATTGTACATTTGTTCCTGATTTCTCGCCCAAGAGCGAGTTTCTCAAAATTCTGGATCTTCAGAGCACTTTCTGCATGTTTCATTGTGCAACTATAATGATTTATATATGATGTAGACGGTGAAAGTTGTACCTGAAACCTCGAACAAGGTCAATCTTGTTGAGTCGTCTCATGCAGCAATGCTATAGTTCATTCTCGCCAGAAAGCTCCCCATAGAGGACTTGGCGCGACAAATCTGGTAATTTCAAGGTGTCTACGATCATAGTAATAAGAGCAATCTATATAAGAGCAGACAGCATAGGTGCTTTGCCTTCTATTACTCAAAATTATACAAAATACAGCTGAAATTGGGTGTAATTTCTCGTGTTACAAGTCGTTTTAGACGATTAGAGTGGTACCTGGCAATTGCTCTCATCCAGGGCTAACTTTCTGACACCTTTGCTCTACTTTTTCTGGATCATCAAAATTCGACAAAAAAGCATGAGGGGTACCTCATGGTTTTTCTCGAAAATCAAACTATCGCACTTTTGAGCTCGAAAACGACGACTTTTACTATGGTACATATCAGATCAAATCATTTCTCTTGACCCAAAGCAACCTCTGAAACTTTGTTTGTGAGACGTTTATATGTAAAATGTCAACAAATTTGCCAAAAACGTCATTTCCTATTTTGCAAATTTTCTCGGAAAATTCGTTCAAAAGAGTTGTTGCAACTGCTACCATCAGATGCAGCTTTAAAAACACTCTTATAATGTACTAGAAACTATGGGTCGATTATTACAATTCTTATAATCGAACAAAGCAAAAGAGTTCAATAGAGTTCAAATTTGATCAGTTCAGGCCGATTTTTCCAAAAAAAAATCGGTAACGGAGATTCAAGGATTTTTGGCTGGCAAAAGGTGAGGATGCTTTTCCATGATTTCAAAGCATTCAAGAAGGCTAATACGGATCAATATGTACTGTATTATAGCCTGACTATCTCATTTCACTATTGTTGTTTAATTATATGCCATCAACACCGGCTCAAGTGAAGAATTACAGAAACTAAGCTCCTTTCTATCGTGAGCATTTGAAATCATCACACAGTTGTCTGTAGTTGTTCCTGGAAAACATGAAACTCATGGTAGAACGAATCAAGTTTTACCAACAAATGCCATCTAATAGAGCTTGAAAAAGTATACATTATGCAACTACCATCACTACCGTTGTCATGTGCATTTTATATTTAGCAAATTCAAAGTAAATGTTACCTTCATACAGCATTATTTAGCGTGGTGCTTTCAACCAGCGGATGGCATAAAGGACACAGCACTTGCTCGCTGTATTACTGCACAAATGTAAATGTGCACACAAACAACGTAATCTGTTTACTGTATCAACCAATACACACAGGCCATTGGATTTCGAAACGACATGGCACTGAGCTTTTATGCTGGATACTGATAACATGGAGGATGCTGATGAACGATCAAATATCATCGGCATCTCATTTTTTGCCATCCGCTTCACCTGTTCTCCACAAAAGCATAGAGCCATTTTACCCAATACAGGATGAAGACACATTTTTGCTTTTTTATTTATAAAAAGCCCCTCGTTTTTTCTTTTCTCTTTTTCTTTTTCTTTTTGATTGAAACAAAAAACACAGATGGCTTCAGCAAAGGCGATTCAGATATCCAAAGACATTGATGCTGCTCGTTGCAACGGAAATTGGGCTGTGATACCCGAGTTGGCAAGACGATACAAGAAATATTATTCAGAAGGAACAGGTGAGAGAGAGTCTGTGGGGGGCACACATTCATTATTCAAGCGTGTATGATTTGATACCAACGCCTTTGACCGATACAGTCTTGGAGCAGACCGTCTTGGCAGAGATCAATCTGATTCAGGCCATCAACAATACACGTTCCAGCAGCACGCCCAACTACCGCATGGACGATCCATATCATATCAGCATGGAGGATCGCTTGGATCCAAACCTCATCAAGCCAATTCAAAGTCAACTTTTGGCAGCCATTCAACTTGCTGATCCAACCGATGTGAATGCAACTCAAAAAGAGGTAAAAAAAAAAAAAAAGATAAGAGCAAACAACAAGATCAAGTAGACTGAATCTCGAGCCTAGTTTGCCAAGATTGTGTTGGCAAGGTCTCATTTTGAATGCGGAGAATACGACAAGGCCATCGCCATCATTGCACAACTTCAGTTTGAAAAGGAGCATGTCAGTCAAGGATATGGGTTCGTTTTATTTTTGCAGGCAAGAGCCATCAAAGGTTTGTGAGTAGATGTGTTGCGAGGGATACGGCGCGTACTCAATGCATGGCATTCTATGTAGCCATTTCCTATGAATTGACAGGCAATGAGGAGGTCGCTGTGCAGACATACCAAGGCGTCGAGGCATTGATATCCGAAAGCGCTTCCGCCAAGAACAAATCGCTCGTTGAATGGTCCGAAGAATCACTGTACAGAGCCACGCTACTAGGATTGAAGAAAGAGTAAGTTGCATGATCCTCGCTAAATGTGAACCAGAAAAAACTAAAGCAGCATCTACTACAAAAAAGGTCGTTTGTGAGCACACCATCACTCTTGGAATTCATGCGCCAATATCAAAAAGTGACAACGGCCCAGCCCACCGTTTGGCGTATACAGAAACGCATGACCATCACACGCCACTCATTGCAATACGTATCGCTTATATACCGCCAAGGCAACTACTGCTTGCCTGTGATGCATGCCACCACCGCTACAACAGACGACGGCCAAGTGGACCCTCAATTGCACCGACAAATGTTTATTATTGAGCAATCCCAACTGCACACCATTTACGAAAAGATGCTGTACCTGGATGTGCCGCTACCCAAGGCAGGACAAGTGAACCAGCGCGTATTGGATTTCGTGGACCAGTTTGCCAGCGATTTTGAACTGATGGGGACCACTGCGCATGATTTGAGGGGGTTCGTAGAGGCATTGGACCGAGCATCACAACGCACGTTCAACTCGCCCCTGATTACACGACACTTGTTTCATGCATTGGTGCGTTTAGGCGAGTTTGAGGAAGCCGAGCATGCGTTGCAAGCCTATCTCTACCTGGTGGGCCTTGTATCTCATGGCTGGAAGGAGACACACCGCGACGGACAGGCACTGGCCACAGACAAGACGGGCCTCAACATGCCCGTGCCTGTCGCTCGACCCGATATCAGCACCGACGAACTGGACCAAACACTGCCAGAGCGTCGTGAGTCGATTGTGGGCGATATATCCACCATCAAAAGCAACGAAAAGGAAGCCATTGCGGATACACTGCATGTGCTGGTGGACGCCATCCGAATGTACTGCAACGATTTGTGTCGTGGCGTGGATGCTGTTGAAATGGCAGAAATAGCAAAGGAGCTTCTTCAGAAACAGACCAAAAGAGAGCGCATGTCGACGCTACTGGAGATTGGCGCTGAAGTCTACCGTGCGGTCGGCGTCGCCTATGGGCTGCTCGGCTACCAAACATTCGACCCTGAATTGCGACCCTCTTACCACGAAAAAGCGCTCCACTACCTCAAACAAGCGGCTGAGCTCAACAGCAGCTCATGGGAGATCTACTATCAACTGGCCTTGCAACAGGCAGACATGCACGATATAGGACAGGCTGTTCAGTCCATCAGCATTGCCATTCAGCGAAACCCCACGCACATTACGCTGTGGCACTTGCTGACACTGCTCATCTCTTGCCCCGCCCAAGGCGACTATCGACAGGCACTCAAGACGTGCGAGATGGGACTGCAACAAGCACCCGAGTCCATGGACGACGATTACGTGGATGCAGAGCAGCACATG
The DNA here is from genome assembly GCA_010203745.1 of Mucor lusitanicus. Lineage (NCBI taxonomy): Eukaryota > Fungi > Mucoromycota > Mucoromycetes > Mucorales > Mucoraceae > Mucor > Mucor lusitanicus. The sequence goes on along the minus strand of JAAECE010000005.1, from coordinate 2,567,844 downwards.
ATGTATCAAATGACTCGCACTATGCTATTGCACGCATTACACGGACCAGAAGCCGCATTGGAGTCGTCCGAAACCCTGTTTGCATCTTACCGTAAGGTGGCCATGCCCGATATTTCAGTCAGCACACAGTCGGATGCTACGTACGGCGGTGCGCACCATGGCATGATCATCTCGGGGTCCCTTGGTAATCTCAGTGAGCTACAGACAGCCAGACGAGGACGCAGCGCGAGCAGCAGTATGGTGCATCATCCCTCCAGCGCTGATATTACCACATCCACATCCACCGGCCATCTGGGCTCGCGGTCGCACGATAACGTGCATGCAACTGGTAGCGACACACGATCATTGACAGCTGGGAGAGCCCGATCTGCTTCTAATTTGGCTGCTAATCCATCGCCCCTGGGGCCAGGCGCTACCGGCAATCAACTCTTGACTGTGCCTGACGAAGACGGTAGACCACAGCCTCACCACCACCATCACCACCATCCTCATATACATGGGCTGCACATTTTTGGATCCAGAGGTTCCAGCAGTCGATCCAAGCTCCCTCACGACAATAGCATCTACAGCACAGCCAGTGCCCCAATGGCATCGCGAGGCAATATCAGCAATCAATCACTCCCTACCTCACCTTATGGTAAGTTTACTTTTTGAATATATCGAGAGAGTGTGGGGGGCGGCAATACTCAAAGGCTGTCCTTTTCTAGATGTCAAGAGTATCGCTGGCAATTCTGTCGCCTCGTTGCAGAGCCTTTCACCCTCTGTGTTAAGCATCCAGTCCATCTTGCAGCCCAGTAATGTTCCCAGCAAGCCTAGCACACGCACTGTGCTGAGAAAGGAGAGATCAGATCGCATCTTGTCCGACTTGTGGCTACTGACAGCGCATGTGTTTATCAAATTGGGCAAACTAGACGAAGCGCGCAAGGCAGTAGAAGAGGCAGAGAATGTGGACTGGATCACTAACCCTCAGGTGTGGTGTGTGTTGGGACAATTACTGCAGGCAGAAGGTGATCCGGAGCAGGCACAAGCAGCATTTCAAAAGGCATTGGCCATTGATCCGCATGATATCAATTGCCGCTTATGGCTTGCCAAGTCGCATTTAGCACAACAGAGCCAGGAGATGGCAGAAGGCATACTGGACATGATGACCAAGTCCAATGGCTGGGATTGTGCAGAAGCATGGTAGGTCTTCCGTCGTGTTGGGCAACGTTTAGAGAGAATAATGGCTAATATTTGCATCCATCGTATTAGGTTCCACTTGGGCGAAATTTACAAGAATACAGATAGACTAGATCGTACAAAAGCCTGTTTATTTTATGCTTTGGAACTGGAATCGACGACGCCTATTCAACCATTTTCAGTGCTGACACGCTTCATATAAAATCCATTGTACTTGTATATCTAGTAGTGTGTTTTAAATAATTTCTAAATGTTGCAAAATGGGGTATTATTTACAATGCTGTCGAATGATGCTGCTGTTTGTTTGCTTTAGAATGGTTGGCTACTGCTACTGCCATCTTGAGGGTTGCCTCTGTCTGCGAAATTCAGCTTGCCCATCTCATTAAAGGCGCGAGTAAAGAAGGGTCGAATCTCATTGATCTCCATCAGCGACAGGTTGTTCATACCGAGCCACTTGTCATCCAGCACAGCTAGACCCGTTCTGGACTTTGCTTGTCTGGTTTCTCGAAGATCCTTGAGCAGTTTTCTGATCTGCTCTGCATTGGGAATGTCGTCGGAAGCACTACCATGAAGCATGAGATGTACTGTTGCTGGGCAATTACACACACATATATATACATACGATTCCAAAAGCATCTGTGAAATCTCCATGTAGTGGAAAGGCAATTTACTGAACTCCTCGTCCTTTTCTTCCTCTTCTTGTCGCATCTTCAAGTAGTCTATATGACGGCAGTGTGATGAGAACAGGGTGACAATAGCAAAGCGTATATACGTTATACCTATATTGAGCCAGTCAGGACACACGATGGAGCACTTGTCGTTCTTTTTCATCAGCAAGGCGAGCCATGTAGGCACCTCAATCGACAATGGAGGCTGGAAAGGACCTATTTTGCCCTATTGGATTACTGTCAGCATTGACATCGCGTTTTGTGTATAACAACCGACCTGGATAAAGTTCATCTTTGCAAACTTGGCTTTGGGAATGATGTGGATCTTTTCATTGCCGGCGATGAACTCAATCTCACTAGGCGTGAATGAAGCTTGATGTGCGCGGGGTAAGGCCATAGTGTAAGATTGAGGAATTGGCACAGGTGAAGAAAGAGGGTAATCAATCAAGTCAAGCCCCCATTGAACTAGGTCACATGCTGTAGTTCAAAATCAACGCACACACACCACATCACCATCATGGCATTGTCCATCACAGCTGTTATCCGTGTGCCTGCATTTTCTGATCTGATATGATTTGATATGCTGATATCAAGGAGTGCTTCTCTTGTTGTATATCCTGTTTGATCTGATACCCAGTGCTTTGACAGATATCGAGTGCCAGATGCCATTGTCGAGTGGGATCCTTGAAAAGAGAAGAATCTCACCATTTAGTCTGATCTACCGCTATCACTCTCCAGCAAGAGATGGCTTGTGTTGCACTACACCCCTTCTGCGACACAGTTATCTTGTGCCCTGATGATAGTATCTCTCCCAAACAGGATGAGCAATGGCATCATGATGATCATGGCCACCACCACCACTATAAAAAGACTGCTCTCTTTTGTATAGTTTCGGTCGGCTCGACAAATTAGTCGTTATCCAAGAATCAGCATCTTGAAACCACATCTCTCTTTCCCTCTTTCTTCCTCCCTTTCTTCTTGTCAGGTTCAGTTGCATGGTACCTTTACACTCGACTACAATACGGCAAAGAGGACTACTAGACTCCAGTCCTACAACAGGACAGTCGAGCCATCTGCCGTTTCAATTCACCACTCGGAAATGGCGATGGTGGAACTATGTGTCTGCCCTTGTTTCAATCATTGTATGCGTTGAACTGATACTGCTGGTCGTCAGCATGATCTTGCTAGCGTTGGCGCCAGATCCAATTACATTTCGTAAGTGACACTTCCATTCCACTTGCAGCAACGAGACACTCAATGTGTGTGCGGTCTACTAGGCATACAACAAAACTACCCCAAAATCCCGTACCAGCCACTCGACACAACAATACCCATTACACTGGCACCGGGCAGCAACGTGTATCATGTCACCAAGGAATTTGGACCCGCCACCATGGGAGGCATGGGCACCGTGCTCACTGCCATGACTCAAGCACAATTACGCACTGGCAAGATTCAACCCAACGTTGTGCTACCGTTCTACTCATTCCTCAAAAAGCAAGAGCAATATCCAATCAAAAAGACGGTGGATCTGGTCATTACCTTTCGAGACGATCGCGAGCAGCCTGTCAATGTCGAGTTCAAAGTGTCGGAAATGCAGTACGACTTTGAGCCTATACCCAACTTTAACGCCTTGCCTGAAGAGGACAAGTTGGCCATCATGGCGGCCAGACAGACAAAGCCCAAGATCAAGGTCTTTCTGATCGGACCTGGCAAAGTGGAGCCGTTGCGCAAAGCATTCAGAGCTGGATCCATCACGCAAATCTACTCGTCGCCCAAGGGACTGCCGCAAGAGTGGAAGGATCAGTATTTCACCAAGGCAGCAGCTTCTTTCCTGGTGTGGCGCGCTGCCGGAAAGCACGAGCAATCCCTGTTTGCGCCGCTCACTTCACAGCAGCCCAAGGTAGATGTTGTCCATTTGCACGGCGCGACCAATGCCTATGTCGCCAAATTCCTGTCTGAATACGAGAGCCAGCTGGGTGCGACGCCTCCCGCCATCATCTACACCATGCACGACTATTTAGACGAACTGCAGTACACCAACACGCTGCCCAACGTGGAGAAGTTCCTGAATGCACCCAGACACGGCAAGGACCTGAAGCAGGAGGTTCAGTCTGTGCTCGTGCCCTACACATTTGGCAGCAGCAAAATGTTCATGTCGCCCATGGCTGTGGATATAGCGGATACCGTGACATTTGTCAGTCAAACCATGGCCAAGGACATGGTGGAAGGCAAGCTGGACTTTTACCTCAAGGAAGTGGTGATGGAGAACATTTTGCGAAAAGCAGAGCGCGGGCAGTTTTACGGTGTCAGTAACGGCGTGGATTTTGGCGGCAGCGTCAACCCTTTTACCGAGCGCAAGCTGGTGGAGGCAGGCTTGCAATACCCTGACTTTGCTCGCAACTTGATCAATGCCAAACTGGACTATGCCGACCAGATGGCAGACGCCACAGCAGCCACAGCAGCCAAACATTGGAGCCTGTCCGCCTTTCATGCGGATTATGTGACCAACGCCAAGCAGAGGGCCAAGCAGTTTTTGGTAGATCAAGGGGTATTGAATGCAGCAGACGCAGATCGACCACTGGTACTGTACGTTGGACGCTTTCAATACAACAAGGGGCTGGAGACATTTGAAAACGCTGCTCGCCTGTTTAGACTGCACGGCATGAAATTTGCCATCATTGGACAACCCAACAATTACCCCTTGAGCTGGGTGAAACAACTGGCCGCTGATGATCCCGACAACATTGTGCTCATGACACACACCAGCGAGCAACGCAAATGGCTCATCTACTTTAGAGCAGCAGCAGATTTTGTCTATGTGCCCAGTGTCACAGAGAGCTTTGGCTTGGTCGCAGCAGAGGGTCTCTTGTTTGGCGCCTCGGTGATATCGACAGGCACAGGCGGATTGGCCGAATTCTTGGTGGATCGACAACTGGACAATGAAGCACCTGCTGAAATTGTGTCTGAACAGCTCGTAGAGAGCCATTATCGGTTCAATGCCTACTTGTTTGACGCACTGGCCACAACTGGAGACAAGCGACTCTCACAAGCCGTGATGAGAGCAGCGGCGGATTACAAACACATGCGAGGCGTACCAGCGCTCCATGAGACCTATGTGCTCAGGATGATGCTGAGTGCGTACAGCTTGGGCTGGGAAAGAGCTGGATCAGAGCAAGGACCGGTGTACGACTATCTACGCATCTATCAACAAGCGATATACGATAAACGGTCTAAAAGCTCGTTTGCGCTGGCTGGCGATGATTTAGACGAGAGAAGATAGCTAGTAGACACGTGTATTTTAATTCGAATAATCAAAAATGTACATAATAATTTAATCAAAGTAAAGTATAATCAACCTCTGCCAGTATCATTGGTTTTATCGATATTGTCATCATTTCCAACTGAACGCTGATTTGCGTTTCCATCTGTCTCTTTTTCGTCCATACAGTGTTTATTATCAGAAGACAACTCAACGTAACTGCTGGTGAACTTGTTGGAGTGTTTCTCCTCATAAAGGGATACATTTTGACTATGTTGTTTAAGATTACGGCAGAATGATCGTGTTGTCGTGATACTTTTATGACATAAACAAGCGGGTTTGTATGCCTGTCAAGAATAGGATGCAACTGAAAGAGAAAAATGCATCTTGCTGAACGTATCTGGATCTTTTTATTTAACACCTATTGCCATCATTGATGCTGGACATGAAGAGAATGTACTTGCTCATAACAATGTTGTGTCAAGACTCTGTAACAACGAGAAGAAAAGCCTGGCTCTCAAGAGAACTAATAACCCTAAACGGTGCTATGACGGGACCCTTAAGTATGGTTTTTGCTGCCCTCTATCCATATCTAAACAAATGAGTCAACTCAGAGTGTCATCCGTATTGTCTTTTTGCCCCTTCAAGGTTTTGTAAGTTCAAATCCGGTTTCGAAAAAGCGTTTATTGAATAAAAACTGCAATATGTAGAATGGGCACAAGTAAAGAGGTCCAATAGACAAGGAGTAAACATAGGGCTGGTATAAGAGAGATGAGAATGTAAGAAAGGATCAATTCATTGTAGCTGTGGATTTGTCTGCTTTTAAGGTGGGTCGTCATTGTCCATATCGCATAGCGCAGGTTCTTGTACAATCTTGACTTGCAACACTGTAGTCAGAATTGCATAGCGTAGTAGCGCCAATCAATTCTTCCAAGTCCAACGTTTCCCTGTACCTGTTAGTAATGGTCAGATTTTTTGCACAGGCGCCAAAAGACATCGTTCACAGCTAGAAGCAGTGTAATGTTCTTTAAGCTAATAAAGGAAGGAAGGTCTTCCAATGATTCAGGGAAATGGAGGTTGGCTACTTCGTAAAAGGCGCCTTCCAATTTGTTCACATCGATAGCATTTTTGCTGAAAATTGCCAATCGAAGGGTGTCCATGCATAGAGAGTATCTGCTTGAGCTGCCTTGACTCACTTTGGCTTCTCCGTACCCGATACTGCCTTCATATTCTAGTTGTTGTCTTTTGGAGATAACTGCATCTGGTCGTAATTTTCCACCTTCACTTGGGGTTGCATTTGTCCAACAGGTTTAATACGCCTAAACATTTTCTGAGGGACCACCTAATCTAAGCTACCCAGACGTTAGAGCCACTTGTCATATTGAATACTCAAAAGATCATTGAATTGAGGTGTTATACTATACCTATCTGTGTTTCTTGTTCAAGAAAGATAGAGAAAGAAAGGCATCTATATCATAAATCAGTGATTTTATCTGATTAAATAGTAGTAGACTCTAAGCAGGTAGCTCATTCTTCAGGCGGTCCGCACGTAAAGATTTGCGCCGAACTTGGTGGTCCCTAAGGATATTTTAGGTGGTCCGTATTAAACCTGGAGCAATTTTTGTCCTCGGTGAAAGACGCACTCGAAAGGGAAGCATTGCCCATACAACAATGCAGCTTCCCATTCATATTCTTGTCATGATCCGTTCTATGTCAAGGAACCCTGTGATATTTGAAAATGTAATAGACTTAGAATTAACGAAATCGAACTTAGGCTAGAAAATGAAAAATAAAGTTCAAACAAGTTGTTCTAGTACTACAGCGACTTTCAACACGGTCGTTTTCATGGCTATTATTATTATTACTATTACTCAACTATACCAACAAATGTTGAGAGTAAAACTATACAATGTGCCTTGTTCATAATTGATTATTAAGCGATGCAGTAGAAGATGAAGCGGATGAAGTGGATGTAGAAGAAGCGATACGAAAGTTGGAAAACATGGTCTCTATAAAAGGCGTCAATTTCGGTCGTCTCCGAGTCATCATGACCAGTTCTTGCTCGTAGGGCATGAAGCACACGTGGCTGTTGGGATTGCGAGAGAGCACCTTGAGTAGCTGAGCAGCCACCAAGGCCACGCCCTGAATGTCAGAATTATCAGTGAATCCCGGTAGATGCGAGTCCTTGACATGACAAGACAGTTCGTTGGGGTCTCTAAATGATCCATTGTCGCAATCAGTCCACATGCAGTTACTGGACGATTTCGCCGCCGCCACGGATGGTATATGGTCGTGCAAAACGTGGCTTTGTAGCAGTTGCTCATCATCAAAGCTTTGAGAACAGTTGGTCCATTGACACATCAGTTCGTTGCCTGGTAAGAATAAAGATGAGTTTTCAAATAGTCCTCAACAGCAACCCCACAAGCAACTTACCATCTTGTAAAATACACATCTTGACCTGCAGCCCACGTATGGTAGTTCCTTCCAAAATAGCGCCCTGTCTACCAGGAGAGCCGTCGATTGAACCTGTAGCGATGGGAAAAGCAATCTTGAGCACAGTGTAGAATTCCTTCATCCGCAGGGCCTTTTCATGGCCAAACCGCATTTCGTACAGCAGATACATGTCATCCAGCGACAGCACACTGCTTGCATTGGATAGCTCAAATTTGTCCTTGAGCCAGCCTAGGCAGCGGTACGGCTCGTCCAGTTGCTGATACGAACTGAGGTTGGGCACGCAAGGTACACTGCCATGCTGGTGTGTAAAAAAGAGCGAGTCGCCCGAGCTGGACCGCTGAGGCGAGTCTTGCTGGTGCACAATGAGCGGGCGAAAGAACTTGCAGGGCGTCATGAGCAGCGAGACCATGATGCCTATATCTGCGCCGTCGTGCAATGCCAGTAAATGCTGGCCAAATGAAATGGACTGTCGACTGTATTGAAACAGGTATTCCAGACTGACGCCAATGAGCTCTTCGTCGTTGGCGATCAGAAACTGCGTGATTCGGTTGGCCACTTGGCTCGACGTGGGCAGCAAATAGTGCAGGTTGGAGACCGAGTTGGACGCCAGCATGGTGAGGATGCGGATCGAGCCCAGAATGACTGATCTCTCGGTGGCGTTCATCAGCAGGCTGTTGAGGCAGCCAATGATGGCATCAAAGGGCCCCAATTCCACAAAGGGCGTCATGTTTTCCAGAATGTCGATGCAATGGCTGTAGTGCGACGAGTTGGTCATGACCAGGCACTTGATCAGCATCTGCTTGAATCCAGCGTGCGCCGCAAACACGCGTGTGTTGGACTCGATGAAGGAAAAGTTGCGGATGATGTGCAGGATTTTAAGGATGGTTGTATGAGAAATCGCACCTGTGTCTGGCTTGGAGAATAGGGTGTCTTGCAGACACAGCTCGGCTTTTTGCAACAGTGCTTCCAGCAGGGCTGGGTTCTCCACCAGCAGCAGCTTCTGGGGACATTCGTACGAGATGGTGACAATGTTGTTGAGTGCCCATTCGACGTCTGACTGGCTGCTGGACTGCAGCGCAGGTATCACTCGTCGCTTTGCGCTTTCGTCAAATTCGTTGCCTGGCGAGTGCGTCAGTTGATTCCACAATGTAGCCCCCCAGATCTCGTTGGCTTACCTGTTACACAGTCTGTGTCGGCTTCAGATTCTGTAGAATGAACGTGCTCAAAGGGCTGTGTTTGGTGGTGTCGTTCCGAGATCTCGCATCGATGCACTTCGTCAGTCGTGATCAGGTTGAAGGGCAAGGTTGCGCTCTTGTTGTTGGGCAGAATCAGCGTCTCATGAGCGGCCGACACTATTTAAACATGCTTGTTACACGACAGTCGAGGAAAAAAAACTTTAAACTGTACATCATCCAGGGAAAATGCGCATACCATGATCATAATGCTGGTGGTTCTTGTGCTTGCACTTTCTGTACGTCTTTCCAGCGAGTGTCGATGCCTTGTGCGCTTCAGGGCCCTTCAATTCCTCTGGCGGGACCCATTCCTTGCACCAAATCTGCTCCTCCTCCCATCCCAACTGTGTGTGTGTGCAACATGCCGTTAATAGGTATCATCTTTAAGGTACTCTTTGATTGCATACCAGATTTCGGATGTAAAGGCCTTTCAAAATGTAGGCAGAATTTGTACATGTTGCGGGAAACTCAAACACTGCGCCTATTTGCTTCCAACTGCGTTTCTTGGTTACCTAGATCCAATGTCAACAACACACCTTGTAGGCAAGTTTTTTTTTTTTACCTGGTCGAAACCGCCAGCAGTAACAACCTCTTGGTACAGTTTATACAAGTCAATCTTTTTGCCTCCCAGCACTGGTTCAGAAAGCAGCGTTGTGCTGTTATATATTAAAAAAAAGGCAGTGAGTACACAACACATGTGGGCAGGTACAGCAGCCAGCTTTTACCCTTTGCGATTATGAAAGGCCTTCAATTCTTCAATGAAGCAAACATAATCGTCTGTTCTCTCAATAGTGTCGATGACTAGCTTGGACATGGCAGAGAATCAACAGAGGCCCCTATTGACAAGCTGATTTAGCAATATAAGAAATATGTAAATAAATAAAAAAAGAAAGAGAAAAAAATCTAGGTGCAATATCCTCTGTGTGTGCTTTGATATCATGGCCGATGAGGTCCTTCTTTTCCCTTTAAATTCCGCGGATCCCGTGATTCACCTGTTAAACGGGACAAGATGATGTGATTTTACTAGATCCACATTGTGATTACATGACTCTGTGCAGGCATTAGTAGGACGGAGCGAGATTTGACCTTGAATGGGTGCCGTTATTTGGATGAGCATTCTCAGGGGATGTGTTCCTTTTGTTGTATATACGCCAACTGCTGTAGTATATCTCTGGACATTGGACAGGCGGTTACTAGATTATTCTTTACTACAGTAGTATCCCTCTTAAATGGTTGTCATTACAGCTACACTACAGCATTTCCTTACAAAAAAGCCATTAAAATGCCAAACAGTGCTCCAGCAATCATGATTGGTATTGGCTGAGAAATGTTTACTCTTTCATATCTATCCCTTAAAAAGTTGAATGTATGCATATATGAAAAAAAAAAGACTATAGATGACAATCTTGACAAACTGACATTCAAGATGTGAAACAAGACAGCATCGATCCGTAGACCACCAATCATTATGAACAAAGCAGTGGTGGTATATATACAGCAGCAGTTGATTAAATTGGATGATTTTGCATAGGAAAGCTATCCAAGGAAACTACTAGTACCAAGGTCAAAGCGACAACATACAATCTACTGGATCAAGCCTGCTGAAGCGACATTGAGGTATTCTTCGTACTGGATCCCTTCCTGGCAGCATGTGGCCCATATACGTTTTGCTTCGACCGCAATACATCTAGCCCACCAATTCAACCAGAGTTGCATGAGTATCATGTTACATGATCGCCCTGTGTATCACTCTTGTCCATGAGCCAGAGTGCGGTTGTAATTGCAGGACTGCTCGCTTTTGGTCTCCCCCTCAAAATGCAAGCAATTCAACACACTACTGTCGTGTGTATTTCTATAGTATAGTATCAGATTCTTCCTTCTTTCTCTTTCTTTACAGTGAATTCGATTCATTTCTTTGTTGTCTACTCCCTGTTTTTTCTTCTTTATTAATAGACACAATACGCACCAATGGAGCCCTTTCACAAGCAAGAATCCACAGCCAAGACAACTTCACCTCTATTACTACATGCGGAAAAGCAACAACATTCGCCCAGAGTGGCCTCCATCCAAGACACAAACTACATTGGCATCACAATCAACGACGAGGGGCCACGACAGACATACCCAAACGGGCTCCTCACACGACATCAGTCCTTGAACGACTACTCGACCATCCATAAACAGCACTTTAATCACTCTCGAAATTCGTCTATTCCCTTTGATACCACTGCGAATACACCCACAGCAGCAGCTACAAGCAACACATCCACCAGCACCATTGATTCCCCTCCTATTTACCACCAACATCACTCGCCTCGTTTTAATCAGATTGTGGAAGAAGAAGCGGCAGCAGCAGACTACATGATACAGCCAGAGTTATCGGGCGCTTTTTTCAAAATCAAGAGCCAGGCTGATTTGCCAATGTCGCATCACCGCAGGGCGAGAGAGGGAAAACGCTATGGGGTAACATTCATGCAGACACACACTATGGATTCGTTATTCATCTCGCTTTTCTAGCCACTGTATATGCTCACCACAGAGCTGAAAGCAACCTATCAAGCATGCAATGATGGGTTTAAATACAATGCAACCAACAATCCCCGTCGAGTCCTGACCAAACCAAGCAAAGCATGTCGAAACGATGGCTACGACAACGACGATTTTGATTACATTCTTTATGTCAATGATATCCTTGGCAGTGCGGAGGGTCACAAGTAAAGTGAGGCAGCGGGATACACACGCCAGCAGCATACTGATCAAAGCAGTGGCAATAGGTACTTGATATTGGATGTGCTGGGCTCAGGCACGTTTGGACAGGTGGTCAAGTGCAGAAACACCAAGACACAGGAGATTGTCGCTGTCAAGGTGGTCAAGAACAAGCTGGCCTACTTTAAGCAGAGCATGATGGAGGTGGCTATATTGGAGATGGTGCGTAGTAGTATTCAGGCTAGCCTGCTGTGTTTGCTCACTCTGCTTTTTGTATATAGCTGAATCAACGCTACGACGAACATGACCGACACCACCTGCTGCGACTGAGAGACACATTTATCCACAAAAAGCACCTGTGTCTCGTTTTTGAATTGCTCTCGGTCAACCTGTACGAACTGATCAAGCAGAATCACTTTCGCGGTTTATCGACCAACCTCGTTCGAGTCTTTACCGCACAGATTTTGGACGCATTGACAGTGCTGAACGAAGCACGCATCATCCACTGTGATTTGAAGCCTGAAAACATACTGCTGAAAAAGTGAGATACAGCACCCCAACCACCAAAAGGAAAAATGTATTCACATCTCTGTATTGTAGTTTGGAATCACCCACCATCAAAGTCATTGATTTTGGATCTGCTTGTCATGAGGTGCAGACCATGTACACTTACATTCAGTCCAGATTCTACCGATCGCCCGAGGTGCTAGTAGGATTGCCTTACACCAGTGCCATCGACATGTGGTCGCTAGGATGTATCGCTGCGGAACTGTTCCTGGGGCTGCCCTTGTTTCCCGGAAGCTCAGAGTACAACCAACTGTCGAGAATCGTGGAGATGCTGGGGATTCCGCCAAATTACATGATTGAAGTCGGCAAAAATGCGCATCGTTATTTTGACAGAGCACCTACAGCCATGGACAAGCGATACGAACTGAAGCCGTTGGAAAAGTACGCTCGCGAGCAGGGCAAGTCAGAGCAGCCATCCAAGCGCTACTTCTCGGCCAAAACACTGCCAGAGCTGATCAACACGTATCCCATCATGCGAAAGACGCAAATGACACCAAAAGAGATTGAAAAGGAAAAGCAGAATCGACTTGCATTCATTGATTTCCTGCAAGGATTGCTAAACTTGAACCCAATCGAACGATGGTCTCCGCAGCAGGCCAAGAAGCATCCGTTCATCACAGGCGAAAAGTTTACATTTCCCTTTCAACCACCTTTTATTCCTCGTAAACAGCATCACAATTTGCCTTCGCCCTCGTCCACTCATTTGCAGCAGCAGCAGCAACAACAACAGCAACCGCAGCAGCCATCGCCGACCTTATTGACCAGTGGATATCGAAACAACAATGTTCCGCAACCCACCTATTCTGACAGTTACTTGAATCCTGCTTATTCCAGCCTACCGAGCCATTACGAAAACAATCATATGCACATGGGTACCAACAACAACAATACTAGCAAAAGATCATCTTATATACCTCCACTACCAAGCGTTCTTGAGCCTCCTCACCACACCATCTACCAGCATGATATGCTCAATTCCAACAACGGATACATGCACTCACAGCCACAGCTTCATCCTCATCACCAGCAGCAGCAACAACAGCAAACACCACATCATTTGCTGGCGCAACAACAGTCAGTGTCTCTACACCCTTCCATGAGTATTCCATCCACAGCAAGCAATTACAATGGTATCGTCAATGGAGGAAATGCTGTTGGAGGTGGTGGGAGACCAAGGGCCAGCACATTGGGCACAATGCAGGTGCCACCGCAGATTCAATGGGCAGCTGTGGACCATGTGGATGGCACCGTAGCTACAGAAGGGTCACTGTATAGCCCTTACTCTCCATACGGACAACAGCCTCAGCAACAGCAGCAACCACCACAGCAGCAACATCACCATCATCCACAACAACAACAGCAACTACCAATGCGCTATCTTAAAGAGAAGGACGAAGATCACAGCAACGGTATTCTGCCACGATGGGGCAGCAACAATCGTCAAACCATTGATTTGGAAAGAGATGGAGATTGGCTAGAAGACGCACCTATATTACCATTGACCAACGCCAAATCTGCTCCTCATCACACTCGTCAGGCGCATAGACGCAGCAACAGCAGTGTTCATTTCTCTGATATACCTTCATCGCTATCCACCAATCCCTCTGCGCATCATTCAGGCACGCGATCCAGTGTCTCTAGCTTACATCGCCTTATGCGAGGTAACTCGATACCCTACAGCAGACAGGATTTGGAGTGGGACGGCGTGGTTCAGCAGCCCACTTTGCCTATGGTGGCTCCTTCTCTCCCTCCACCTGCGACGCAATCTCAAATGGAGAGTGATTTAGACGAAATGGATCAGTGGAAAAAGGATCAGAAAGGCTGGATGATTGCATAAAGCCCTTTTTTTTTTCATAGTCATTTTTATTTTGCTTTTCAATACATGGTTATTATACTAGAGATGATGTACAATGCATTAGAAAATAAAGCTTTAAATCGACTACTATGAAGATGCGTAACTGTAATCAGCGTATATCATTCAATATGTTGCGCTTCTGATCTTTTCAGTCAGTGACATCTTTCAATATAAACCATATGAGGCTATTATGTACTATCCATTGCTGTTTAGAAGAAACATTCCGTTCCGCTTTTTTTACACGATAAATTAAAGCAAATCGTCAAGATCCACGAAATGGGGAATAGGCGTGATATTCCAAGCATCATCATCCGAAACTGTGTATTCATAAATACATCAAATTAACACTGAATGCTCTTAGATCTTGATTGATTGTAGAACGAGACGCCATTTTCAGAATTTTCAAAAGTTGCCATGCGAATAAGACCGTCTCAAATTATTTACAAAAAAACAAGTATAAAAGGGCTCCCTCTTTTTCATCCTTTTCTCTCCCGGTTCTAACTTCTCTTTTCTTCTCTTTTGAATTCTCTTTGAAATTTGATAGATGAAATTGACATGAGAGTGAGCCAGGATAATACAAGAAAGGAAGAAGCGAATGATGAAATTTAGATTCGATGAGAAAAGATGGATGATTGTGACAAGGATGATGAGGAAAGCTGTTAATTACGAGTGCCTAGTAGTGATAAATTCATAAAGAGGGTGTTGCGCAACACTGCATTCAAAAACACTTTACTCTAGCTAGCATGCTTTGTTCAAAAAGGGGGGCACTGATTAAACACTGTTCCAGGCCTTGCACAAAATAAGACAAAGCCTGTTTTCATGCCCTATCTGATTATTAGATAGCTCATTTTACTATGGTTGCATATGGTTCTAAAAATCGTCCATCCATCAACGGCAACGCGTCCAGATGACTAAAGTCTGGCCACACAATCGTGTTCCTCGCAAAATTTGGCATAGGTACATACAGGTTTATCTCATAAGCCAGATGATTGACATTTGAAGACTTTGCTTGATTTGATACCAATATTATAATGCGAAATTGTACTTTTGGATGTTATGAACAGGCCTAGATTTACTGAAAACTCTTTTTTTCTAGGATAGTAAATGTATTTGATCATATCTAATACTTATGGTAGTATCGTGTCTAGTTACCTTAAGCCATTTGTACCATGCATTTTGAATGTTTAGTCTTGCTTTTCTCATTTCAATTACATTTTTAGTTTAAATACGAATGCTTTATTTCTCTGAGCTGTCTCCAAACTTGAGCCAATCACAACGCTTTATTTGCCCTACAGACACCCCAGGCCAGAAAAAAAAATTGCGAGGGTTTCCCTCTGTTTTGACGTTAGGCGGAGTTTTAAGTATTACTAAATACAGTAATTTAGTAATTCCATCATCAAAATCCCCTAAAATGCCAGAATATGCCTTACTACACACCCCAGCTTATAGTGCAAACGCTTGAGACTCTCAATTGGCACCAAGTAAGTGATACAAATCAAGTGAGGGCAGCCTATCTACCCCCAGCCTCTGAATCAAATCTAGCTGTGCTTCAACGATAGGCTTATCCACACAACGAAAAAAGAGGGTTATGGCTCAAAGAACCATGGAAAGTGCGAAAAGTAACAAAAGGGCATCACCACTAGAATGTGATGAAAAACAGAAACATCGCAATATAGTTACATACAAAGAGATAACATGCAATGTGTATCATCAAACTGACGAGTACAAGAAAGAAAAGAGTAGTAGAAAAAAGTATCGTGGCTGTCTCACACGAAGCAAGAACGCCAACAATACCACCAGTATTACAGAACAAGTAATACTTGAAGAACAAAAAGAATGCAAAGCTACTCTACAATAGAGCAGCAGCACTGCCAGCGGTACAATGCATCAAAAGATACACCATAGCACTATGGTACAGCAACAGAAAAATGGCTGCGTGCAGAAGAAGGGGAAAGAATAAATCGCAATAGAGCAAACAAACGAATGCAAAGTATCACGAGAAAGAAAATAGTAAAAGGTTGAATGAATGTAATTCATGACAACCAAATCCACGACACCCAAAGCCATGGCAACCCAATCCATGGCAACCAAAAAAGGGGAATATACAAACCAAATACAAACCAAACACAATGAATAGATATATTGCAACGAATGAATTGGTCTAAAATAAACTGTATAATTAGTATTACTGTATATTGTACCGCGAAAAGTGGCTCCTATCGACTGATACCTACTGTAACAAACTTGAAAGATGTCGTCTTGAGCACTGGTGGTTGCAAAGGTATGCTTCTTTTGTCGAAAGTGGTGTTGTATTCAATCAAAAGTAATAAAAAGTATATGGTTTAATAGAAAAAGTGCAGTGCAAAAACAGGGTGGAAAGGGAGCCTGAAAAAAAAAAAAAAAAGACGCGCTGCTGAGGGTGACTGCAGCCAATAAGCTGAGCACACAGAATTTGAATGACGTGTACACTGAACATTTTGCACCGTGGTGACTGTACCCAAATGATTTTTTTGTGATGATTTTTTTGAATCAAAATCGATATAATTTGACATTTGTAAACATTTTTGTTAAAATTAGCTATAGAAAGTGTGCTCAGCGTATACTACTTTCTAATAAACTTAAGGGGAGAATTTGAAGGCGCATTCAATGGTGTCAATTTTAAAGTAATTTTAGAATGAAAAGATAAACAATTTTGAGAAAATATAAAAAGCAGTTTTTCCAAGAAAAGTCGAGATTTAGCATATACAACGTTCAAAATAGCAGTTGCACAGGTTACCCTACATCTGTGCGGTCATTTTGATTTAATGTATATCATAGTAAAAAGTGTCGTTTTCGCCCCCAAAATTGCGATCGTTTGATTTTCAACAAAAACCATGAGGGTACCTCATGAAAAAACGTGGATTTTCGACGATTTGGATCAAACGAAAAAAAATAAAAATAAAGGTTCAGGATGTAAATGGTGATCGATAGCAATCATTTGGCACTATTCCGAGCATCTAAAACGGCTTAGAAGACAAGATATTGAATATTGATTTTTGGCATTTTGGCTGGGAAATGTACCTTTTGTGGCATCTAGATCCATAGCAACTGATGCTACAGATACGATCAAGGCATTAAACAATTGCTATTTCTTTTGACTACCCACGGACTACCATAGAAGTAAAGGTAACGTTGACGTAGCGCATAGTTTACTCTAAAATCCTCTCTGAAATACCAATCTAGAGCAGCAGCCAGTGGTAGCGATTTTATGCATAATATTCAAGGTGGTTTGAAGGAAGAAAGCAGACGTCAACACTGTGCCTATTAAACTCTCTTGCTACCCATTGTGTAGCGCCAAAGGATAGCTATTATTGCTTGAAATCTTACTCAAGTTTGTAGCGTTAATTTTCATTGAGCCTTGAGATCCTACAGCGAAATGGCAGTTGAAGAGTTTTAATAATCTCCAATTCAGGTTTGTTTTTAGAGTACACTATTTTCACTTTCTTCGCGTAATTAGAAGACAATCAAGGTAGCTACAAGAAATAAATTTATATGGTTGTGAACTTCCTCAATGTAGGTATACAATGGTGCATGGTGTATTGAGCCTCTAACGTTTATATCGAAATGAAAAACACTTCGCCCCCGTCTTTTTGTCAAGTGCCCAAAGCAGTGTTCAGCCTGTGCCACCATACGAAAGAGCATGCGAAAGCCAAGCGATTTTGAAAGCAGTGTTGCGCAACATCCCATCTATCAATCTTTTACTACTAGACACTTGTAATTAACAGCTTTTCTTATGGTTTTAATCCGGATTAGTGCTCAAAATTGGCCATTTTCGAAAAGCATCCATCTATATCAACAGCAACTCATGCAATCGTAAATCCAGTTACACTTTCGTTTTCCTCGCAAAATCTACTATAGGTATGTGCCTGGTGCAATACTCTAGCATTAACCTAGTTGGAGAATGAGTTTTGGGATGTCTCAACCTAGATACGTATCAGATCATTGCTGTAACAACAAAGCAACCTAGAGCCGAGCTAGGATCATGCAGTTTTGAGTAAGATTTTGCCCGACATTTCCTCTTTTGAGAACCATTACCACTTGCTGACGAACAAAGTACCTATACATCGATGAAACAAAAGTCTAGTGTGCAAAATGCGAACTCTTCTCTGTGTTGGGATGACAATTCATATTTGAGCTAAATCTTCGGCAATGTTGCTATCCAATGCAAACGGACAATATGAAATACTCACCAACTATATACGGATTGATTGACTAAGTTACAAGCTTTAAAAGAATAATCTGGGCAGTAACGCTCCTGACAGCGAATAGCGTCCCTGTAAAAGGATTAGGGACGCAGTTATCTTTACCAAAGCAATAGATTTAGCGAGGCGTAAGATTTGGCATTGCTGGGCATTGGCTTTACTTCGATGCGGATGTGGTTGCAACATACAAGTTGGAGGTTTGCTCGGATACCTATACATTGCATGATATTAGGAAGTCTTAGCACTGAGAATACACCGCAAGGCATTGAGTAAGCGGTATGTAGTGCTTTCCATGTCGTATAAAGGAGTTAATAATGTGATTCAAGCATGTTTCCAGGGTAAACTGACAAAATTTTGACTTGAAAAGAGAAGCGAAGGGGAGAATCTCAACATTATTGCAGCAAAGAAGAGCTGATTAAGAGATTGCCAGTGTAATGTGGGAGACTAAGTGACCAGATACCTTGGCTCAAGATACCATGCCCATAACGATTTGAGTAAAGGCAAATCAAGGCAAGCAAATGTTTGATACCTGGTAAATTGACCCTTGGATCTTCAATTAGGCCGTTTATCAACGCGGTTAAATGGGGTTTCAGGCACTCTTCAATTTGTAGCGTATTGCATCTGTCAATGTGTATTTTTCAACGTGTGATTAAATCATTTAACACTGCTATTTCGTTATGATAGGTATATTTTCTACATCATGTTGTTAAAATGAAGATCTTGCACATTCATATGAGATGATCTGGACGCCAGTCCGAGATTAAATGTTTCAAATGCAGGGAGATGATACACAAAATCACTTATCAGATGTAATGATCAATCAAGACCAATAGTTTCTAATTCTGATGACAATTGTATATAAAAGTATCTTTTTCGTATTTCATGTTCAGGTTACACGTACGGATTGTTCATCAATCTTTCATTACGGCACACATAGAACCAAATGGAACTTGCCCTTTGATGAGCCTGCTACCCATGCACATTTTACAGTCAACAGAGTTGTCAAAAAGAAAAGCTGATAGTAGGCAACATGCTCAAGTATGTTTCAATAAAGTAATTACTTTTTTTTTTTCCATCTCTGAACCTTTTTTTTTGCTTCCGTAAAAATACGGAACCTTCTTTTTTCATTTAGGTTACTTTTCATCTGTACAATGTTCATCTGTATGACATCGGAGCACATCAAGTATTATCTCTATTGAAACAAAAATCCATCAACATCTATACATGAAAGTGCAAGTAGAGCTCTTGTATACTTTAGCTCAAAAACTTTCGACTTGTTTTCTATAGTAAATGAAAGAGCTCATCTTGGCATCAAGGTGGTCTTCTTTGCTTTGTATAAAAGACATCTGTCAGGTATTTTGATGCGGCACCATAAATGTAAGTAAATCTGATAAATTTTTTTATGAAATCAGATACCGCGAAAAGCATCTTTGAAATCGTGAAAAGTTGGGGTACCCGTGTCAGCGGGTCCGTTAATTTGTACCAAACAGATCTCCAGAGGGAGATGTGTAACAATTTGTTATCTAAGGGTATAAAATGAGCTGGTAACAATGCCCTTGTTTCTCATTATCTGATCTTTTTCCTTTTTCTTGATAAAACACTACAACATGCGTTTCACTACCTCTGCTACATTTTTGGTCCTCTTCTTTGCCATCATCAGCGTTGCATTTGCCACAAGAATCGTAAGTTCTACTATATTGTAACTCTTGTAATCTGTACCTAACGGCATTGTCTCTTTCTCTCTAGACGGATAGCGATAGCATCCATGATGGATTAACTCAAAATTACTTGGTACGTCGTGCAGATGATGACTCTACTGCAGCCAGTGGTCATGGCCAGGCTTCAGCAAGCTCCACTGCACAAACTTCTGCTGCCACAGACGCATCGGCTACTGCCTCTACCTCTTCAGAGAAAGGAAAGAAATCTAGCTCAACTGCTGAAACTGCTGCCACTTCTACTGCTGCCACTACTACCAAGAAGAAGAACAACTCTAGTTTTGCTTCCCCTGAAATCTTGCAAACTGGTACTCTTTTCTATATTGGTGTTTCTGTCACTACCCTTCTTTGGATCACTGGTAAAGCCATTGATGTCCAAACTAACCGCCAAGAGAGATACGCTGAAAGCTTAGTACACAGCATCTAAATGACTACTATCACTACTACTTACTTTACATATTTTATACCAGAGTTGGTTGATTTATCAATTTGCACTCTATACTATTTACTACAACAAACTACATTATTATTTTACAAACGAATCCCCTCCCTCCATACATCCCACCTTGTTTAAATAACACATCCCCAACTCTCTTTACACATTTATACATATTAAACTCTATTAATGAAGCGTGCTGCTATCGCCATCGCATAGCAACCACAGCCCTGTATCATACAAAATAAAAAAGGCACAAAATCTGTTACACATTATACACTCATGATAGACTCTGTCTTGCTTAATGATCGGACCATGTGGTGTGGGTATATACTGGTATGATGGTACCATAGTAAAAAGTGGCATTCATATGATCTCGATCTCGCATTGATAGACGCATGGATGTCTCACCAACACATCTAGACTCGTGTATTTCAAACACAAGGGTGCTTTATTTACAATTGAGACGGCACAACCATCTAATCCTCAGTCTTGCACAGTGCGATGGCACTAAAGTTTGTTTCATTAGGGTCTCTTGCCATGTATTGCTTCATGACCTTGGTAGCACTCTTTTAAAGAAAGTTGGGATTAGTGCCATCCCAGAACTATATCATCACACTCTACTACAAGCCAATTTTACCTCGACAAGATTTGTGCATTTTCCATGGTTGATGGGGAACAACTTTCTTCCATCCAATTCATACAAATGTTGATCTACCTCGATAAAGCAGATAAAGTGAAGATCAATGGAATCATCGCTACAAGGAGCCTATTATCAAAGAGTGAGTCATCATTTACACAACGGCAAGACGGAAACCATACCGCTGTTTGACCTTCAGTAGCAGCAGAAGCGTGCAACTGAGCCAACTCTTTTGAGTGTTCTAACAGCTCCACACGTTCATCGACAGACATGTTTTTAGCTTGTTCGATAATGTCGTTGAACAAACCGGGACCTTTTTACGTTGCCATCAGTACACTCTAGCTTCCAACTATCCCTACCACTATACATACCGACAATTTCATCGTCATTGCTTGCCACCGAGTGTAACAAGGCAATCATGCCGCACGCGTTGGCGATTGTCTGCTTGAAAAAGACAACATCAGGGCTGATGCTCTGCTCCAGTTTGATCAAATGAGCTTCTTCCTCATCCTTAAACTTTTCATACGCTTCCGTAATGGGAAACAAAAAGACGACAGCCTCTACTTGTGAGGGCAACATGGCCAACAATTCAGGGTCAAAGCCTATGTGCGTGCATTAATCAGTTACAATAATGATCATTGTGCGCATATGTGTATATCGAGTGCTTATTACCCAGGACATCGACATAGTTGTATTTGGGATCAACGCCAGCCTTATGGATAATCTAGATGATAGTACATGTTTAGAGACAGATGAAGTTGCAACTCGGTGGGAGCTGCGTATTACCTCATTCCAGACCTACAAGCGCAGACAACAATAGATAAGCACCATAATGTCAATACAATAGCATCGCGTCAAATGCTGCTTATACCTACCTCTGGATTGGCTTCAAGAGGAACCCATCTTTGAATAGATTTGCTTTCAGTATTTTCTTCTGCCATTGTTTTTACGCAAGTGAATATAAGGAACAACAGAGAAGAAAGCGGATTGTTGTCATGCTACTGTGTGGTCATATCTGCCTGTTTCAATGAGAGTCCGCGCGCCTGCTGGGCGAGAGGGAAGCGTGGGCATTACATATCCAGTATGCCTCTGCATGCATTTCACCTGTAAATAGTGGCTTGGATTGTTTTTTTTCTAGCTTGCAATCATTCAAATTAGGGTCCCCCCCTTTTTGTATATTCTTTTCTAGCCTTGAAATAACTATTCAAGAAATACAACACACACATCATATTGAATGAACATTTAGTATATTAAAGGTAAGTTGTATAGAAGGGCGAGCCTCAATGTAAGGTATATATATAAAAAAACACGTTATTTAAATTGGATTACATGATAGTCCAAATGTCGAATAACCAACAAGACCAACAACAGCAGCAGCAGCAGCAACAGCAGCAGCGGCAGCAACATTCGCTGCTAGCTAGACAGCAGCAGCAGCAGCAGCAGCAGCAACCTCCATATAGATTTTACACTGAACAGCATCAACAACCATCTTATCAAACATCCCATTATCAAAACGCATATTACCCCAACAATGTCAATAACTATGGCCTTGGACAATCATACACTAATCCAGCATTAATGAACCCCAACAACAACACGAATGATGCCCCCTTAAATTACTATCAACAGCAGCAGCAGCAGCAGCAACTATATCAACCCTATCAACAACAACATCATGCACCTTCTCAAATATATCAACCTCAAGCAACCATGCAACAGTTTAGTGACCCAGTTGTGCCCACTGAGCCTGACGAATTCATTGTCGATCTGCTAAGAAAGCCTCAGGAGAGATTATTTTTGCTAAAACTAGAATTGGAATTGGAGGCATTCATCAAGGATGAGCAGTAAGTGATGAGCAAGGATAAAGAGAGAGAGGTGTCTAATACCACGTAGAAAACTTCGCCTTGATCTGCCTGGCATGAACTCATATCAGAGACTGATGGTGCATCGATTGGCACCTTATTACAAGCTAAACCACTACCATGATGCCATGCGAAAGGCAGTGTATGTTTGCAAGACATTTACTACAGCATTGTAGGTTTTAATTGCCGAATTTGATTGCCCCTCACTGACTCTTGCCCCCCTTTAGACCCTCTGTGCGATTGCCTGACATCCAGCTGGACAAGTCTGAATCCAACGACGACAATGACGACAACTCGAGCAACAGCACCTCCAATGCCGCCGCCAGCAACGATCCCCCACCTCAGTTCAAAATCATGCGTCGCTCAGCTGGATCAAGCAGTCCATCTTCGCGCACATCCACAAACGACGATCAGTCAAAAACGGATAGAAAAAACATGACTTACGAAGAGAGAAAAACGGCCTACGAAGAAGCCAGAGCTCGTATATTTCAAAACATGGAAAAATAAAAAAAGATCCATAAATAACATTCCCAGTGTTCTTTCTTTCCTATATTGTATGATACAGCGGGAATAAACGCTGCTGATAATCTACATCTTTTGCGACGCACCATATAAGTAAAGGTAGGAATACGAAATCCCACACCACCGAAAATTTCTATACTGCTACAGCAAACCTTTCGCACGGGGTGAATAAATCGAGAATCATTGTAAACTTTATTTCCTCTTTCTTTCATCTTGTATTCAACACAAATGCCAAAGAACAACACCAACAGCCCCCAGGATGCGGGCTCGTCAGCTTCCTCGACAAAGGAGCGCATGAGACCACGGAAAACAGACTCCTCCGGCAAAATCGAGCTGGAGCACATGGATCACAAAAATGACATTTCCACCGTACACCAGGAAGAGTTTCGAGAGGACGTTACTCGCCAGTATTCTCGGTCCACACAGCCTGGCTCGCTGCTCAACGAGCAAGAGAAGCCTCACTTGAAAAGAGCCTTGAAGGCCAGACATGTAAGTTTTTTGGGTGTGTGGGTGGAGGAAGCATGGCACTCAGCAGCAATGTCTACTACTATAGTTGACCATGATTTCGCTGGGCGGAACAATCGGTACGGGTCTGTTCTTGGCCTCAGGTGCCTCCATTGCCTCTGCCGGTCCTGGTGGTGCTCTCATTGCGTATGCCTTGATTGGTGTCATGGTCTTTTTCATGATGGAATGTTTGGGTGAAATGGTAAGTACTAAATTAATGCACTGCTGGCATCAGCTAGTACATGGGTCTCACACTCTTTGTCTGCTATAGGCCACTTATTTGCCAATTTCTGGCAGTTTCAACAATTACGCTGGTAGATTCATCGACCCCGCCTTGGGTTTCGCTCTTGGCTGGAACTACTGGTATAATTGGGCTGTTACCGTTGCAGTGGAGTTGGTAAGGCATTCACGGTTGCACAGATCAAAACCTTGTTTACTAATCGAATGTCCCTCCCGGTGTAACCTGATTATAGACTGCTGGGTCCATGGTCATGACATTCTGGTTGCCCAATTTCCCCAGTGCAGTTTGGTCTGTCGTCTTTTTGGTCTTGATCTTGTCTCTCAATCTGTTCTCTGTCAAGGGCTATGGCGAGGCAGAGTACTGGTTCGCCTTGATCAAGGTGCTGGTTGTCATTGTCTTTATTATTCTGGGTATCCTGGTGGACACGGGTGTTTTGGGTGGCCATTACTATGGTGTAGAGACATTCAGATACGGTGGGGTTCAGGGCCTTGGTGTCTTGAGTACCTTCTTAACCGCTGGTTTCTCGTTCCAAGGTACCGAGCTGATTGGTGTTGCTGCTGGCGAAAGTGAGAATCCTCGCAAGAACGTGCCCAAGGCCATCAAGCAGGTCTTTTGGCGTATTCTTCTGTTCTACATCCTGGCCATCTTCATTATCGGCTTGATCATTCCCTATGATGATCCTCTCTTGCTCAAGAGCGACGTGACAGAAATCAGCGTGTCCCCCTTCACCTTGGTATTCCAAAAGGCAGGCATGTCTGCTGCTGCTCATTTCATGAACGCTGTCATCTTGACTACCGTCTTGTCTGCTGGTAACTCTGGTCTCTATGCATCCAGTCGCACGTTATACGATCTTGCGCTCGAGCGTAAGGCCCCTCAGATCTTTACGCGCATTACAAAGAACGGTATTCCCATCTACTGTGTGTTGTTGACTGCTGCCGTGGGTATGCTTGCCTTCTTGACGTCTCTCTTTGGTAACGGTGTTGTGTACACTTGGTTGTTGTCCATCTCTGGTATTGCTGGCTTCATTGCTTGGCTCGGTATTGCTGCCTCTCATTGGCGATTCCGTCGCGCCTATGTTGCTCAAGGCAAGGATTTGTCTGAATTACCTTTCAGAGCGCGTCTTTTCCCTGTGGGCCCCATTTTTGCATTCGGCATCTGTTTGTTTGTCGTTGTAGG
This sequence comes from Mucor lusitanicus, assembly GCA_010203745.1. Taxonomy (NCBI): domain Eukaryota; kingdom Fungi; phylum Mucoromycota; class Mucoromycetes; order Mucorales; family Mucoraceae; genus Mucor; species Mucor lusitanicus. The sequence continues at coordinate 2,542,584 of JAAECE010000005.1, read as the reverse complement.
CCAAGGCTACGACACTTGGATGGCTGACCCTCCTGTGGCTGCCGACATTATCAGTTGTTACATTGGTGTTCCTGTTGTGGTCATTCTCTTCTTTGGATACAAGTTTGTCAAAAAGACAAAGTTGGTTCCCCTGATGGAAGTTGATTTAGATTCTGGACGTGAAGAGATCATTGCGTAAGTTGCATCACGAGTTGGTGTTTTGAACAGGCTGGCTAATTGACGATACTATAGACATACTATTGAAATGGAAGACCGCAAGCAACACGATCCTTTAGAAGGTGTCAGCATCTTGAAGCCAAAGACCTGGAAGCGTATTCCTCACAACCTCAAGTCTTGGAGAGATGCCGTCAACAACTAATTATAACTTTACTCCTGTTTTCTCCTGTATTACACCTTACTTTTACTTCTTTTGTATCTATATTTAACTATCAATAAACCTTCATTTAGAGCGCTATAGTACTATATTTTGGTGAGAATCTTGTGTTTGAAGTGGCTGTTCGTTTTGACATGTTAGGTATTGTACTAGCAAGTGCTAACATTTACGGATGGCTACTTGTAGCAACTGTGTATCGACTTGAGAGAGAGAGAGAGAGAGAGAGAGAGAGAGAGAGAGCATCTTGGTCATTTACAGTTTGTTCAGGTCTATTGCCTGGTCTTCTCTGACTGAGAATGTGGCCACCACCATGATCAACACGACTGTGTGACTCAGAGGGTGGTGTTGGTCAATGCTAGCTAAATATGTATGATACTTTTAGGTTGAGCGATCATAATCACTGCAGTCAATCACAGCAAACATGCCTTATTACTTTATTAAGGTTGAAATGTTTGATTTTCAAAACATTCAGGCATGTAAATAAGCTCATCTTAAGGGCAGTAACAAAAGGAGCCTGCTAAGGATCCACCCTTTTTCTGTAACATTTCAGCCGCTCTCTCCATAAAGTGGTACACAATAACGTGCTTTCCATGCTTACTGGTCGGCATCAAGCATTGAAATCGATGCTGCTGATGGCAAGTGCTAAAGTTAGCTAAATGCCTACTACTATGATGGACACGCTGCAGTAGGAATGACCGACCCCATTGTCTAACAAATAGGAGATTGTTGGTTGATGCTACTACTGAATGCGTGAACAAGCTTTTACATAAGAATGATCCCACCACAACCAAATACTCTATTTTGTGGTTACAATCACTTTCTGTAAATGATCATTGAAGGAAGCCAGGTCAAGGGCCTGGATTGGTGTAAATGTGTTCCATGTCGTACAATGAGAAGATCCTCGTGCCTCTTCATTAAGTTTAATATATATATTAGCGCTTATTGAACAATATCTTTATTGCCTCCTCATCCTCCTTTCTTCTTCTTCCTCTCTTTCTTTTCTTCTTTTTTACTCAATCACAGAAAAATGGGTGCTCAAGTAGTGGATTACAGAGTATCAACCCTCGTCGTACTCTGCAAGGATTGCGGGCATGATGTTGGACTGTATCCCGCTCGCCACAAGTGTCAGCCTGTAGAGAGACCTGCTATGCCTGCTTTACCGGCTCAGTACACCAAGGAGAAGAAGCTCAACATACCAGGCTCATTGGAATTGAGCGCTAGAACCATCTCTTCGGGATCTTCGTCCTCTATGGCATCCTCGCCAAGTCCCAGCTTTTCATCAGCGGAAACACCCACCTCCAAATGGTCTTCCAGACTGCAAAACAACAGCAAGGCGGATGAAGACAATGAAGAGTCTGTCTATTTCAACAACTTTGCTGCCAACCTACCGGAAACAAATGAAGCCTCTGGCAAGAAATTGTGGGGAAAGGTGCGACAGAATGAGAAATGGAAGCAATTGAGCGAAAAGAGTATGTGTGGCATTCTTGATTTACACACACACATACACACACACACACGTGGTGCCCTGAATTAACCAATTTTGATAGATGAGAAGCCTAAACAATCCGGAAAACTGTGGGGGAAATTGATCCAGGCCACTCAGAACATGGCTGACAAAATTCCAGCTCGAGACGATCGTGGAGCAGGTAAAACATTGAATGCCGCTTATCTAAAAAAGATCCACTCACCTTATTCACTACTATGTACTATGGTTATTAGAGTCGGATGAAGATGACTGGGAAGGAGAAACGCATGTGTCCCGAATCCTTCGAGAGCACTATGAAAAGAAGCGTATGCGTCTGCCAGACTGGCTCTTTGACGAAAATGTGCCCGTGTCGAGAAGGTCGTCTTCTTCCAACAGAAGAGACCACGATCAACGATCACCGGTGCACTCACAGCAACAGTTAGCAGCAGACGGTCCTATGAGAACACCTTCCAGACGACGATTGTGGGAGCAAAATCCACAAGATGCAAAGAACATGTCTAGCAGGGAAAGAGAAAGACAGGAATTGCGTCAGGCACAACCTCCTATGCCACCATCACCCTCATCAGGCTCTGAAAATCGCAGTCGTTACAGTAACAGAGATCACTATTACAGCGAGGATCGTGATAACAGCAGCAGCAGCGGTGGTCGTTATAGTAATCACAGAGACACTTACGAAGATGATCGATACAGTAGTAACCACCGCCATTATGAAGATGACTATGATCGTCGCAGTCAACCCACAACACGAGAGGACGATCGCTATTACGATGATAGATACAAGAGCAATCGCAGAGATGACTATGGTCAAGGCAGGGATCGCTATGACACTCCTCCACCTCCTCAAACAAGAGGCAGCCGAGATCAACCACGTTATTATGATGATGACCATCATTATCAGCAACATCCATCATCACAACAACGTCCATTATCTCCTCTACAAAAACAACATTCCAACAGCACAAATCGATCCAGATATCCTGAAGAAGATCGTGGCGGCTATTATGACACTGCAGCACCTGTCAAAAGTGAAAGAAGTACGCGAGGCTATGGCGATAGATCCAACCGCTATGATCAAGGTCCACCCGCACCAGCAGCAACAGCTTACGATGATTACTATGATACGCGAAGAGTGCCTTCACAATCCAGGGATCGTGCTGCTCGTTATCAGGATCATGGCCCCCCAGAAATGAATAGACGCGAGCCATCGATTCGAAGTGGAGGTCGTCGCTATGGCAACGATCCCAGTTACTTTTAGTCAAGGATCGCCTCCCCCTCTCTCCCTCCTCCCTCTCATCCTTCTGCTCCTTCCCCATTTCCATCCCTTATCTTCTCCCCTTATACCGTCTTTTTTTTTTCTACTATTTTAATTATCATTGTAACCTCTCTTATTAGTTTTAATGCAAGCCTCTGTCCTTGCTCTCTCTCTTTCTCTGTCTCTCTCCTATATTGTAATATAAATAAAATTAGCAAAATGTAGTAGCTAAGCAACAACGTCATCTTCATTGCCTCGTCAAATCTTGAAACAGTCTTCATGATGTTTCTGTTATTTACAGAGCTTGTCATGGAGAGTGCCATGTGATTTTGTGCGGTTATTCTAGCCATTTGACCAGTAAAAAGATCATTTTATAGACCAAGTCTGAGCATATAGCTATCTTTTCGCTTAAAAAGGATGATAATACGAATGTGATTTGATCCATGACATTATCAGATACTGGGCAGTAGTACTGAAATTCGAGATACTTGGAAATGCTCACTGCAGTAGCATTGCTGCTCAACATCTCTCGACATTTGAACGCAATTTACCAAATTCCCATTGTAAATGAGGTTAATTTTTATCATAGCAAGGCAATACATGGCCAAATGATACAATAATCACAATTTCTCGTCAATATACCCTGCTGCAATCGCTTTAAGGCAGCCAACAAAGCCTATAGTTTCGCTGGATAAGCATTGCAATGTCCTGTGACGGTGGAGTAGGTCAAATTTCATTTCATTTTGTGTACAAAACGCGCTTTCACAAGTCTTTAATGAAACAATTGAAACTACTTTGACAATGGACGAATTAGAATTATATGATCTTGGGTAGCAATGGACAGATAAAAGCATAGTCTAATGTACTCATTATGTTTCATGTAGTCCTTTAGAAGATCCCTTGTCTCCAACACACCTTGATGGACACTATACAGAAGCTGAAAAGTAAATCACAACGTATTTTCATCAGCCCACCGTCCATCTCTAACGCAATTACCACAGATTCTGTACGCCAGACTCATTAGCAGCCTCATCAAACTATATCAATATATTACTCACAAGCTATGGATACCCAATACCGCTCGATTTTGATTCAACAGAGGCAGACGACAAATGTCGCATTGTCAACTGTCTGTACACATTACTGAACGATCGCAAGGTACTTACCAAACAGGGAATATATGGATCAGCATTACTTACTATCGTATAGAAAGATGAAAAAGATCGTGAAGAGTGCATTCAAGCCATCAATCGAGTCAATAAAGAGAAGAAGGAGCTGGAAGATCAGCTAGTAACTATCACATTATGGCATGAAACCACGCTTTTGCTAATGAGCACTCGATACAGATCAAATCAAAAAGAGAACTGGCCCTCAAAGACAAACACAACAAGGATACAAGAGCCAAATTAGAAGCGAGCGAAGTCAACCTAAAGAACCAGAGCATGCAGACAACCCGAATGAAAGAAGAGATATCCAAGCTAAAGCACAACATGCAGTACATGAAAGCACAATACTCCGTAAAGTAAACAGAGCAAAGTACATTGCACCTGAGCATTGCAAAACTGACACATGTTGTTAGCATGAGACGAAAAAGCACGAAAACGAGCTAGCCAAAGTCCAGGAACGACTAATAAAGAGCATGAATCAACGCAACAAGGTCAACGTATCCTACCTGGACATCAACACACACTTTGAAACAACAACCAACATCGAGGCAGACAACGATCAGGTAGTTCAGATTCGATCCATGTACACAGACCTGCTAGCGAAATCCAACAACAAGGAAAGATCGCTGCGAATTGAGAACGAAGAGTCGAGGAAGGGACTGACGACCCTCTTCACCAGTATACGTCGATTGCTGGAAGATCAAATGCACCGCTTTGACGAAATAAAGCAGCAAAAACGAGATGCCTATGACGAGACAGCTCGGTTCCGATTACCTCGAGATATGGGTGGCAAAGAGGCACTCAAGATGATTGACGATCTGCTGGCCAGACTGAGACAAGAATGGGAGTATCAAATACAGGATCAGCCCAAGCAATTCACAGAAGACGACATGAAGGAGAAGCTGGATCACATTATGAACTTGGAGGAGGAAATAGAGGATCTGCTGGACGTCATTGATAAAAACAAGGAGGAATACGAGGCGAGCACAGCCATGTACAGACGGTTTGAGCAGGGCGGGTTTTTTGATACATTGTACCCAACACCGAATGCTGCTCTTGTGATATCAGAGTAAGTAATGTTGCAAAAGGAGATGATGAAGAAAGCGTTGCTGAATGCATTCATTGGGCTAGTTCTGAGGATTCAGTGGAGGAGTTGCAGAGCACAAGTGCAATTCACAAGAATCGCTTGCTCAAGAAGAAGCAGTTGCGTGAGCAGCGAAATATAACCAATGCAGCAATTGAATTGGGGCAAGAGAGAGCCAAATTGGAGGTAGGCAGCTATAGGCACAACAGGGACCACTTTCCGCAAGAAGATCTAACCCACATTATAGGCTGAACGATGGGCATTTACAGAGATGAAGAGACAGCTCGAGATGCAGGAAATATTAAACGATGAAGACAGGTAAAGCACACACTGACATGTTCTGTCACTCTCCAAAATGCTCACACAGCACTGTACCTATAAACTAGATCCGACAACCATTCACCAAGCCCTATTCCTGTCCCGCCTTTGATACCTCGCAAACAGCCCACCATACAAATAGAGTCTGATAGAGCAAGGAAACGATTGCGATCATTTCTTGGTGCACCCTCAGGCAAATAAAAAAGACTCTAATAAACCACACATCATCATCATCATTGTACAAAATAAAAAGAAACTTGTTTGTTGAGAAAAAAGCATGATAGAAACAAGATATCGTCTTCTTTATTGTATCAAATGCCTTCTACTGTATATAGTGTATGTAATTGTCTGCTTCCATTGTAGAGAAATAAAAATCAACATATCGAAAAAGTGTTGGTTGTTGTTTTGTGGGTGTACTTCTTCTTAACGGAGACGACGAGCTTCACGTTCAGATTCCAAGAGACAGAGGATATCGTTCTCGCGAACGGGACCCTTGACGTTACGGATGATGGAACGGTTGGTATCGTCCATGAATTCAACGCGGACTTGGGTGACACCACCACGAGAACCGGTACGGCCGAGAACCTTAGTAACTCTAGCGAGCTTGACGGGGGTCTTTGAAGAGTCCTGTTGTGCACACATGTTGATTAATATCTCTGTCTATTCATATAGCAATGTCCATGATGTTGAAGGGAGAAGGAGAACAATTGAGGTGTGTGTGTGTGTGTGCGATCTATCCATCCTACATGCCCAATGCCATCCATGTCAAATGTTCAAGCTGATCAATCCATCATCCAGCCATATCAATCCATCGTGTTCCATTCTCTCCCCTAAAACATCATGGTGCCTTGATTTTGTATTGGTGTGATGAGCTTACCATGTCTACAATCGATATGAAAAGGGAGGATTTGCCATAGCTCACACTCTCTGCACCTTTTTGGATAGCATTTTTTTCTCCGTCCGTCGTTTTGATCTGACATTTTTTCCGAACCGCACAAATCGAGGGTTACCGCCGTCCGGATGATTTAGGTGAAAATGACACGCACTCGCTGACAGCAATGTGCCTCTGTAGTGCCTGTCAGTAGTGTCTCTAAAATGTCATTCAAGAAACGCAGGGTTACGACAAGCTAAAGTATATCAAAATGATAACTAGAGAGTGTGCTACTGTATTTGGCTTTGAGAGTTGTGTAAACAAGAATGAAGGGGTCTCGAAAAAGATGATAATATGAAATCTAAAGAGATTCCTGTGTTGATTCCACCCTCAAATCCTCGCATAGAAGCTCACAGCATGTTGTTTTGTATCAAATTGATGGCCAAATGCTCAAGTCTGAATTGCAAATGCCAATGAATATGACACAAAGTTGGTTCAATTGAAACACCTTATTACAATTTGACAGATTGGTATAAATATATGTACCAGCTTTGGTTTCAGGCCACTTGAGTATTCTCTCTTTCGTTCTTACTATCATATTACTACTACTAAAACTCACAATATACAGCAAAGCTACAGCATGCTGACGCAAGAAAGGCCGGAAAACTTGCCCTCGCATGAATCAGATGCATCAACGCTTTTATCAGAGGACTCTACTGAATACGACACCGATGAACTGACTACAGTGGATAGCTGGGGTTCTCAAGACTTTGTAGCCAAAGACGACTATGCCATGATTGGCGTGTTGAATGCTGCGCTGGAACAAGTTACTATACAAATCAAGGATGTCAAGAACGAAATCAAGACATTGTTGTCGACTGAATGGACGTCCATCACCAAGGATCGGCTACGGAAACAGAAGATTTTGCTGGAGGCCCGAAGAGCCATGATTCAAGACCGATTGCTGAATCAATACAGCACCATTAAGCGTCGCATGCATCGTGATGCCAACACTGTGCGACTACATGATAAGGTGTCTTTTGTTGTGGGCGTAGGAAATACTTGCATTACACCTGTCATTGCCGCTCGTTTACCAGTGTGGATCCCCATCTACTATACTGCTCAGCTCTGTTATTTGATCACACTGCGATTTTTCGTGTATAAATCAAAGCAGTGGCATTACTTCTTTTTCGACTTGTGCTACTATGTAAACCTACTGACATTGCTCTCGCTATGGGTCTTTCCGTCATCCACATTGCTCTACACAGCTGCATTCACCTTGACCAATGGGCCTGTGTTATGGGCCATCATCACCTGGCGCAATTCGCTCGTTTTTCACTCTTTGGATAAAGTAACATCGGTTTTCATTCATATATTTCCAGCTCTGGTCACCTATACACTTCGTTGGTTCACAGTGCTTCATGGCGATCCAGAGGAGGCTTTGGTCTATAGAGACGAGCACTTTCCTGCCATCTCACATATGCCAGTGATGGGTTGGTGGTATACGCTGTTTGTGTCTACTAGCTTCTATCTGGCCTGGCAAATCTTTTATGTTTGCTTTGTAATGGTGGCCAAAAAAGACAAGGTGGAGTCAGGATCAAGGACAACATCGTACACCACGTTGCTCAATAGATCACCAGACGACAAGACAAAGAAGAAGAAATCGTTTATATTAGCCTTGACAAGCATGTTTGGCGAAAAATACAAGCTACACATGTTTATATTCTGGCAGTTTTGGTACACTTTGGGCACCAGTGCACTCACCTATTTTTACTACAAGAGTTTCTGGTTTCATTCGTCGTGTTTGGTGGCTATGTTTGCTGTCAGTGTCTGGAATGGAGCGAGCTATTACATTGATGTCTTTTCAAAGCATTACCTGGATGAAGTGGAGCGCAGATTGGCAGAATACAAGGAGAAGAATCAGCACAACTCAAAGATACTGACAAAGCAAAAGAGTCTAAAGCGAAAACAGCAGAAACATGTGGACGATAAACTTGATTAATAACACCTCTATACACACAATCCTTACTAAAATACTACTACTATACTACCATCTTAATGCTAATAAACAGTGAAATTCGTTCCATGAACAAAAGAGCGAACAAGAGCACCAAGCACTTCTCGCTTTCAACGTATCCTTGGCATATATAGCTCTAATTTCAACGTTTCCACTCATCTAAAAGTCGCCCATGAGTCAACTGAAGCAATGAATTTGACCCTTCTGCGGTGATCCACATTTGTATCAATGGGATCCATCCATATTATACATGCATGAGAGCATACCTGAATTGCCCCTTGGAACTCAAATGTAAGCAAAACACACTGGAATTTTAGGTGCATTCGAGCCGTGTTTTCTCGTGTTAAAAGCCGTTTTAGAGCATCAAATTAGCATCAAATAGTTGCTTTATATGAGAGAAAATGCATATAATCAACCAAAGTATACATATCTATGTTATAGACAGGGTGTAAAGCAAACAGTAATGATATAGTTGTCTGATTAACCTAGCAATACATAGCAAAAGAACACATTTCATATAAAAAATTAACACTGTACTTATACAACATTCAAATTGAACATAAAGCTAGTGATTCAAATACCATAATAGACAGACATATTAAAAAGCTCAATGGCATAGTTTATTGTAGTTTGTATTTTTCATTTAGATTATGTGAAAGTTTTTCATTTTATTTTCAATTAAATATGATAATGATCTCACTTGGTTGCTTTCATAGAAAGCAAACAGGTTGAACCACGAGAAGGTGGAGATCAGTTTCAACCCAAAAGGTTAGTATAGACATGGGGGCAAAGGGCACAAAAAGAAGAGCTATAAAGAAAACATACACAGAAGAGCTACAAAAAAGACATACAAAAAAGAAACACGAAAGAAACACGAAAGACACACTCAAAAGACACACTCAGAAGACACACACGAAGACACACTCAGGAGACACACAGAAGACACACACAGAAGACACACAAAGATGACACACAGAGAAGACACACAGAGAAGACACAGAGAAGACACACATAGAAGACCCAAGACTCAAGACATAACAGAGAAATAACCATGACATAGAAAACGTTAGAGCGTGCCCTTAGACCCCCATGTGAAAAGAAAGCAAAATAGAGATATCTAGCTATCTAACACGACCAGAGAGCCAGAGAACCAGAGAGCAGCGAGTCAGAAAGAACCAAACCAAGTCGTCAAGTAGCCTTCAATCACCATGGATCTTGTCTTGTAAACCATCTGTATTTAAAGCGCGTTAGCATTCGTCGTCAACCAACAAGACAAGTATAGTACTTACGTGATAACCATTGATTTTGCTGTGTTTGCTACTTGAAAGAAGAAGATGAGGAAAAAGGATGTAAAATGAAAAAGAGAAATACTCTACCTTTTATACATTGACTATGGTATCAGTATCTTGAGGAGACATGCTATGAAACACTTTCAACTTGTTCTCATGCGATGGGCTGATATAAATTTGGTAATTGGGTTAATTAAGTAGTAGGCTCACTTTGTTTACATCTACATTTTGGATTCGGTTGATAACGGAAAAAGGCCAATTCAACCTGAAAGAGTTGAGCAAAATGTAAACAATAGCGTAATCACTTATCAGTAAAGCTGTATAGTGAATGATGGATACGAATTGAACGCGTCAGCTTCTCTACATGTAAAAAGCAGAGCTGTCAGACTTCTGCTGCTACCGCCACCACCAAGATGTATATTCTTGATACTGTTTAAGAACTGTGAAAACTTTCACATGCAAACAAACAAACAAACAAAATAAGAAAATTGCTCACTTGACGACATCGCCCATTCTTGGCTATGGAGCAATCAAGTTTTCTTATATGTTACGCCGCCTCGAATTACATCATTTGCATGATTTTGAGCATACATGTATGTATAAATCAGCTGTAAAAGCCCTCGCTACCAAGAGGATGCGTTGAATATCACATCTTGATAGTAAGATGCTATTTGACATTGGTGTCTCTATCATATGCAATCCTAAACAATGCAGTAAAGAGAACCACATGGAAGCCAAACAGCAGCGTTCTAGTAGCTAGCCTGTGATACGAAAACTACTCAGCGGGTCTCGAGATTTCGTAAACACTGGATTAAACATTCTTATCATCCAATGAAAGGAATAGATGATGGTGAAAGCCAACAAAAATGGAGGGATCAATCGATAAGTATATGGTTTCTAAGAGGGAGGTAGAGAAAGGTTACCTAAATATGCATATCTTTTGTTTACCTTTTGATTTTAATGAGCTTATGAAATTGGTTTCCGATATCTAAACTGACAAAGGGATAAGAGAACTCGCTACATGTGAATACGGAAAAGGGGGGGATTTTGCAACAGTGAATTGGTATAGCTCGAGGCAGAAACCAGCTGGAAGCGCCGGATAAAGGAAATCAAGTAGAGAAAATGCCAAATGTTAAAATGTTGCTACTCTTACATTTTGAAAGTATAGAAATCGAAATTAAATGCGGCAAGGAAACTCTGCTATAACAGAATCTCGGTAAGAACAACATGGCCGAGTGGGAAGAGGTTAACAGCCCTCCTCAACCTGAGTCCTGCATATTGCGGCATTTGCAAGATTGCTATGTATTGTATTACCCCAACGTGAAATACATCCTTAAGTAACCTGCACCTGTGGATCTAACTCTTCTGCACTGTCCCATGTGTGTATTAATGAGATCCACTCATAAACTGCCAGACAGCATACTTGTATTGCCCCTTACAACTCAAATATAAGCAAAATACACTGAAATTTGGTGTATTCGAGCCTTAATTTCTCGTGTCAGAAGCTGTTCTAGACCGCCAGATCAGTACCATCCAACTGCTCTCGTCCAGCACTAACTTGCTGACACCTTTGTTCAACTTTTTTGGGACCTTCAAAATTGGACGAAAAACCATGAGGTGCCCCTCATGCTTTTCATCGAAAATCAAACGATTGCGTTTTTGAACGCAAAAATGAGCACTTTTACTAAGGTACATATTAATTCAATTTGTTCCTCTTGTTCTAATACATCCTCTAAAACTTTCTTTGTGAGACCTTTATATGTAAAATTTCAATTTTTTTGCCATAAACCTTATTTCATATTTTCCAAAATTGCTCGAAAATTTCGTTCAAAAAGTCTTTTGCAGTTAATTTCAATAGATGCGCCTTAAAAACTACTCTTAGAGAGTATTAGGAAGTACAATATGATTCTCACATTTTACATAGTAGATCTCTTCAAATTGTTTTTTCGAAAATGATTCTAGATCAAAAATTCACCATTTCGAGCGAAGCACCATTGTCGGGGAATTAATAGCTTTTGGCGGCTGCTGGCAAGCCCTATTAGAAGCAATGCCATTCCGACCAACATGGTAATCAACGTTATTTGGAGAACTCCCTGCACCAATTCAATATCAAACAACATTGGCGTTCTATTTCTAACATGACGGAACATTGAAAAGTTGGGAAGACGCGTTGCAACACTGCCGACAACCGTACAAATTTGATTTGATTGACATGGAAGTCGATTTTGAACCACCCGAATCACCCCAGAGACAGGAGAGTCAAAGCTGTGTCTATAAAAATGGTATTAAGCGATTCAAGTCTCTCCAGCTACTCCAGTACACTGTGGAATATGATGTGAAATACGATGGTGTATGTACGTCAACCAGTATCTTGGAGTATCTTTTTTTTTTTTTTACAAATTCCCCAGCCTAAACAGAATCAAGTATGATGAAATTCCTTATGACATTGATGATATCAATGATACAGTGTTTGTACAAAAGATGCTCCAAGAGAGGTGAGCTGCACTCACCATCACATTCTGCATTGTACTATACAGCACTGTACTCGAGAGCCCTGAGAGATATTGTGTTCTGCACGCCATTTTCTTGAACCTAGCTTTGAATATCCTGTCTCTTGTGTGATTCAGATGGCTCAAAAGTGTGATCCGATTGACCAAATATAACATGTAAGCATACCAAATGGCGACAGCGTTGCAACATATGTTTTCAGGTTCTCAATGACTCATCATGTCTTGTTCAATGGATCGCTGCCATCCAATGCATTACAAGTCATCATGCTGTATACAGCATTGCTCCCGTCCAGAGACTTGGATGTTGTAGCAGGCACCACCAGCAGCAAGTTGGCAATCATGTAGTCATCAATGGCAGACAAAGAGGCTTTAGTAAAGGCTAAAAATCAGCAAAAGCTGACGCGCCTGATTCAATTGCGAATGATGAGTACAGTACCTTAAAATGCTTTAATCAGGTACACCTTTCATCCAATGTAGAACCTGTCGTTTAAGCATGCACTGTATTCACCAATAAACTGCCGATCCAGGTTTTGAATGTCCCCCCTAGATTAAACTCTTCTTTTTATAGCAACTTTCATTTGCCCCTTTATTCCCCTCTTTCTCTCTCTTTATTTATTTCTATCACACATATACCCGTTTATCGCCAAAAAGCAACAGCACTAGACCTTTGAAAAAACACGTTATCTATCGCCACAAACACACACCATGTTTTCAACATCCATGCTAGACTTACCAACACACGCAGAATCAGCAGAGTTGGGATACGGCAAATCGCTTGTCTTTGACGCAGCGTCTACATCGCTTGTGGGCTTCCTGAAGCATTCATTGAGTATCATCCTGGGCAACCAAGACTCCAAGCAAATCTTCTACTTTTTACTGCTGAATCTCTCGTACATGTTTGTGCAGTTAGCATATGGTGTATGGACCAATTCATTAGGTCTTATCTCAGATGGTAAGGAAAATCTCACTAGCCAAGAGAGAAACAGGACAGCTCATCGTTATCTGCATTTACAAAGCTATTCACATGTTCTTTGATTGTCTCGCTCTGGGTATTGGTCTATTTGCTTCTGTCATGAGCAAATGGCCCTCAAATCAAAAGTATTCTTATGGGTGAGTTGAGCGAATCTATGCTTGAAAACAGCACGCTAATGTGATATTTATAGCTACAACCGTATTGAAACAGTCGCCGCTTTCTTCAACGGTGTATTCCTCGTATTGATTTCATGCTCTATCGTGATTGAGGCCGTCCAGCGATTAGTGCATCCACCAGAAATGAGCACAGATAGACTTTTGCTCGTCAGTTTTGTGGGGTTGATTGTTAATTTGGTGGGTATCTTTGCCTTCAACCACGGCCACGCACACGGAGGACACGATCATGGACACGGACATAGTCATGGACACAGCCACGGACACAGCCACGGCCATGATCACGGTCATAACGCCAACATGCAAGGCGTCTTTTTGCACATTATGGCTGATACGTTGGGATCTGCAGGTGTCATTGTATCTACACTCTTGATTCAATGGTTTGGCTGGACTGGATTCGACCCTATCGCATCTCTGTTTATCGCCATCTTGATTGTCATGTCAGTCATCCCTTTGATCCGTCAATCAGCCTCTGTCTTGATGTTGGAATTGAGCGACCAGGTTGTCAATCAAGTGGAAGGTACTTTAGAAGAAGTGAAACGTCTGGAGGGTGTTACAAGCGTCGATACATATCGCTTCTGGCCCAATGAGGCTGAGACCGTGGTTGGATCGATCCACGTGTTTGTCCAAGATGGAGTCAAGGCACAAGATATTCGCAGAAGCGTCACTGAGATCTTTATGAGCCATATTGATGGATTGAAGGAGATTTGCGTGCAAGTGGAGTCGGTGAGTTCTGCCCGTTTGTTGAAGAAACAACAGCAACAGCAACAACAGCAATATTCAGGCTATTACGCTCCTCAAATGCAACAACAACACCAGCACCACCAACATCCATCGTTGCATAACACACCCATCGTGGCCAATGCCAATGTCAATTTCAGATCCACAGCTATTCCCCAGCCTACATTTGCGGCAGCAGCCAATGTGGACTATCCTTCATCAAACCACTCTTCACCCGCCTTGCTGTCAAAAGCACTCAAAAAGAAAGATTAATGTATTGGTGTTGAAGATGTTTATTGAAACAAGAGATATAGTATTGAATAAATTGACAAAAATGAATAAGGTCTTTTTTTTTCAAAAATGATTAACAGATGCCTTGAGCAGGCTTCTTGGGATCTTGTTCTGCGTTGGCTTCAGCATCCTTGGAGGCCTTGGAGGCAGGCTTGTTGGGGTTGCTGCTATAGACAGAGCTGTGGGAGTGCTTGGAGTGGTGCTCACTATACAAGACATGTTACTACATGGCCATCATGCAAACGCTGCTAGATACCACTTACCGTTTCTTTTCAATGGCCAATTCGTCAATTTCATCCAAAGAATGAACAGCAGCCAAGATGTCTCTCACCAAAATCTCGCAACGAGAACGAGAAAAGTCTTCACGGACAACGACACGCAACATTTTAATATGCTCGACATTGGGAGCCATGGTATAAGCGGGCACAATCCAGCCACGTTCACGCAACTTGGCAGAGATATCAAACTCGTTGTAATGGTGCTTCTTGTTCAATCTGAAAGCAACCAAGGGCAAGCCACGACCGCTGGACTCACTCATGATGGTGAAACGACCGGTAGCCTTGAGTTTGTCAGCCAAATGATCAGCAGTGGCAGTCAAGTTACCCATGATCTTCTTGAAACCAGCTTGACCCAAGCGAATCATGACATAGTATTGAGCAATAACGTGAGCAGCACCCTTACTGAAATTCAAGGTGAAGGAAGCTTGATCACTACCCAAATAATTGATGTTGAAAATCAAGGACTTGGGCAGGTACTCTGCGCTTCTCCAGACAGCCCAACCGATACCAGCGTAAGTCAAACCGTACTTGTGGCCAGAGACGTTGATGGAAACAACACGGCTTAATCTGAAATCCCATTCCAAGTCAGGTACAACAAAGGGAGCAACAAAACCACCACTAGCGGCGTCAACGTGGATACCGATATCCCATCCGTTTTGTTCATTCTTGGCTTCTAACAGGGTATTCAATGTCTTGACATCTTCATAATGTCCGGTATACTGGTATATATGATATTAGTACGCTGCTCTCAGACACGAAAAAGTGCTTCCACTTACAGTAGAACCAAGAATAGCACACACACCAATAGTGTTTTCATCCACGAGCTCAACAGCCTTGTGAGGGTCCATGTAGAGGAGCTCTTCAGTGCACTCTACTTCGCGAGGCTCAATTTCGAGGTAACGGATAGCCTTGTGCCAGGCCACTTGACAGTTGGCACCCAAGACGAGATTAGGGTTATCATAAGGCAAGCCCTTTTCCTTGCGAGCGTTTTGCCAGCGACGCTTCATTGCCAACGTAGCCAAGATGATGGCCTCGGAAGAACCAACAGTGGAACAACCAAGAGCCTCTTCCTCAGCACTGTGCATAGGAGCGTGGTAGAGACGAGCAATCATGTTGACACAACGGTTCTGTGCACAAAAAAGGCAAAGTCAGCATGACAAAGCACTCACCACATTCAGGTGGCACACGCAAATCACTACACTTACACAGAGCTCAACACTTTGGGGGTACTCTTCGTAATCGATAAAGTTCTTGGACAAGTTTTCAGTCATCAACTTTTCAGCCTCTTCTTCCATATAGGTAGTGACAAAGGTAGCGAGATTGAGGGCTGGGTTACCATCGAGCTATTCCACATGTAAGTGTCTGAATGACGGAGGGAATTCATGCTCTGTACTTACAGCTAAATCGTCCTTGATCAATCTGTAGGCAACATCTAAGAGCACATATAAACATAATGATCTCATGCAAAACAAACCGCCGCAAACTTACTTGATGGCATCTCTTCCTGTCAAACGTAACACAATTTGATAATGTTTAGGGAATCGTGTACCTTTTTTAATGCATCCCAACATCAAACTTACCTGGGGCATCTCGAATCTATTGTGGTGTTGTTTGTGTGAGTAAAGCGAAACGTGCCTGGGTGCATACATTATGCTCTTACCTGGGAATATCTTGACTAGCCCATCTGGTACCGTAAATAGTGGTACCCACAGACTCATGGTGGAGTTCACCTTGGCTGTTGGACGCTTCGATGCGAGCTATACACATGCTTTTAGACATGCGATCTCTAAATAGAAAAAGAGCAAGCTTTCACGTACCGTTTGAGATTGCGTTTGAGAGGAAAACCATGATTGTGTTTTAGTGTCGAGGTGAGGAATATATGACAAAAAGAAGAGAAAAAGGAAGAAATGGGAGATCTTCTTCCCTCTTTTATATACATATACGGGCCAAGACAAATGATGAGGCATTTGGTTCTACTTGTGATACAGGACTCTCATCGAACAATATTTACAAGGCCAACAAAACGGAACACCATATTATAAATATTGTAACATAACCATTACGTCGAAGCGCCCCATTAAACCTGCCTTCCGAACGATCCAGCATCAACATCTTTTCTTTCTAGACTGAAAAGATGTGCACTACTACTACTACTTTACAAGGTACGCTTTTGCAGACCCACCAAGCAGACGGCCATTCTTCTGGCATCACGATACTCATCACACTGAATGAATATAAAGGGAAATGCTTCATTTTTCATTGAAAACCGCGGGCGAACGTTGTTTTTTTTTCCATGACGACATGTACCTGATAGTGCTACACTAAATTGGGCTGATATTCACTAAATTTAGGCAATTTATCAAAAGTAAAGAGGATGTGTAACAAGCAATCAACCTTAATGCTCTTGGCTTTTTGAGGAAAGCATGCTGTTTGCAACGTAGACTGCTGTCGACAGGGCGAGATATTGGTGTAAAATGGTTGCCAAAAGGACATAAATACCATAAACTCACCACATTATCGGCCGGTGAAGTGGGAAATCTGAGCTATAAGATCGGTGTATAGCATACGATCTCGATCGAGGGGGGTATCAAAGCTTGTTTGATGGTTCGTTCTGAATAAACAATATTTAACAATAATTAGTGTGTTTATCAAGTACCTGCTCATATTTTGAGCATGGCTTTAATTAATCTGTTATTACTCGCTCACATTGCTGAGATGGCTTTGGTTTGATGAGCAACATTTGTTTGGGTGCTTGAGTAAGCAGCCTCAAATATATAATTTGCCCTGAGTAACTTGTTTTTGATCTGATGAATAAATACACCCACAACAATGCCTTTGGTGGCTCGACGCTTTCAGAAATTAGCTCACGTATTTGGAATCTCAATTGATGCTGCTGTTGTGTCAAAATGCAATAAAATGAAAGAATTGCCACGCTTTTATTGAGAATAATCTTGTTAGGGTTTGCAGCATGACGATAAAATACGGTACAAAAAGACAGACTAATATCTACACAACTAGTGATTTGTAAATTGTAATAAGCATGATTTACCCAGAGAAGGTAACACGTATTCGCACGGATGTGCTTATCTAACAAACAAAAGCAAAATTTGTGGAGACTCACTTAATCTACGCAATGGAGATACATTACTTGCTAGAGGACGGCATGCTTGGTAAGTGGCCCACCGTAGCACTAGTTTCATGCGATCAAAATAGCTATGCATCCTAGTTTTGCTATTACAGATATACCACGATTAAGGCACTGTTACTACTACGACGATGAGTTAATTCAGTGCTAATAAAGAGGTAGTGTGCTCAATGGTATTAAAAGAAACAGAAGCTGTACGCTAATCTAAGGAATCATGCTTAGCAAAATCAATGCAGCAGCTGGATACTCGCAGAGACTAAAAGTGTACAAAAGAACAGTTTGAAGGCGTTTCTTCTACAGCATTACCTTGAAGACAATTGGAAATCTCTTGAGGATAATCAATTGCCGTTTACTTCAGATAGAGTACTAATGCGGCTGGTTTTACAAGAGCATTACGTATTTCTCACAGCCAAACGGTCCAAACTCAACCCTCAATATCTTGTCTTCTAAGCAGTTTTAGATGCTCGGAATAGTGCCAAATGATTGCTATCGATTACCATTTACATCCTGGACCTTCATTTTTATTTTTTTTGGATCGATCCAAATCGTCGAAAATTCACGTTTTTTCATGAGGTACCCCTCATGGTTTTTGTTGAGAATCAAACAATCGCAATTTTGAAGGCGAAAACGACACTTTTTACTATGATATATATTAATTCAAAATGACCGCACAGATGTAGGGTAACCTGTGCAACTGATATTTTGAACGTTGTATATGCTAAATCTCGACTTTTCTTTGAAAAACTGCTTTTTATATTTTCTCAAAATTGTTTATCTTTTCATTCTAAAATTACTTTAAAATTGACACCATTGAATGCGCCTTCAAATTCTCCCCTTAAGTTTATTAGAAAGTAGTATACGCTGAGCACACTTTCTATAGCTAATTTTAACAAAAATGTTTACAAATGTCAAATTATATCGATTTTGATTAAAAAAAAAAAAAACATCGCAAAAAAATCATTTGGGTACAGTCACCACAGTGTAAAATGTTATTGTACACGTCATTCAAATTCTGTGTGCTCTGTGCTGCGGCAGCCTATTGACTGCCGTCACCCTCAGCAACGCGTTTTTTTTTTTTTTTTTTCAGGCTCCCTCTCCACACTGTTTTTGCACTGCACTTTTTCTATTAAACCATATACTTTTTATTACTATTGATTGAATACAACACCACTTTTGGCGAAAGAAGCATGCCTTTGCATCTACCAGTACACAAGGCGACATCTTTAAAGTTTGTTACAGTAGATATCAGCCGATAAGAACCACCTTTTGCGTTACAATATACGGTAATACTAATTACACAGTTTATTTTAGGCCAGTTTGCTACAATATATTGCTGTTTGGGTATGGTTTGTATTTGGTTTGTATATTACCCTTCTTTGGTTGCCATGGATTACATTCATTCAACCTTTTTTTCACTACTTTCTTTCTCGTAATACTGTGCATTCTTCTTTAGTTTGCTCTATTGCAATTTATTCTTGCACCCTTTTTTTCTGCTGCATGCAACTATTTTTCTGTTGCTGTACCATAGTGCTATGATGTATCATCTTTTGATGCATTGTATCGCTGGCAGTGCTGCTCTATTGTGGAGTAGCCTTGCATTCTTTTCGTTCTTCAAGTATTACTTGTTCTGTAATACTGGTGGTATTGTTGGCGTTCTTGCTTCGTATGAGACAGCCACGATACTTTTTTCTACTACTTTTGTTTTCTTGCACTCGTCATTTTGATGATACACATCGCATGTTACCTTTTTGTATGTAACTGTATTGCCATGTTTCTGTTCTTCATCACATTCTAGTGATGTCATCTTGTTACTTTCCCCTCCTTTTTATGGCTCTTTGAGCCATAACCCTCTTTTTTCGTTGTGTGGATAAGCCTATCGTTGAAGCACAACTAGATTTGATTCAGAGGCTGGGGGTAGATAGGCTGCCCTCACTTGGTTGGTATCACTTACTTGGTGCCAATTGAGAGTCTCAAGCGTTTGCACTATAAGCTGGCGTGTGTAGTAAGGCATATTCTGGCATTTTAGGGGATTTTGATGATAAAATTGCTAAATTACTGTATTTGGCAATGTTTAAAAGTCCGCCTAACCAAAAAACATAGGGAAACCCTCGCAAAAATTTTCTAGGGTCAGCGGCGTTTAAAGTAGCTTTTTAAGCGATTTTATTGGCTCAAATTTGGAGGCAGCTCAGAGAAATAAAGCATTCGTATTGAAACTAAAAATGTAATTGAAATGAGAAAAGCATGATTAAACATTCAAAATGCATGGTACAAATGGACTAAGATAACTACACACGATACCACCACAAGTATCAGACATGATCAAATACATTCACTATCCTGGAAAAAAGAATTTTGAATAAATCTACGCCTGTTCATCATAGTATCCAAAAGTACAATTTTGCATTATATTATTGGTATCAAATCAATCAAAGTCTTCAAATTTCAATCATCTGGCTTATGAGATAAACATGTACCTATGCCAAATTTTGCGAGGAACACGATTGTGTGGTCAGACTTTAGTCATCTGGACGCGTTGCCGTTGATAGATGGACGATTTTCAAAATAATCAAATTTTGAGCACTGGTCTAGATAAGATTCATGAGGAAGGCGGATAATGATGACAAGTGTCTATTGTTAACGGATTGACAGGTGGGGTATTGGAAAACACTTTGTTTAAAGCTGCATACTGTATCTTTGTGCTCGTCACTACTATATCCTGCTTGTATGCGGGTATCTTCATTCAGCATGCAGGATCAGGTCATCATGCGAGATCCATTTACAAAAAACTGCTGTTAGAGTATCGAAATTGACACTTATCTATGCCAGATCTTGCGAGAAACATGATAATGTACTTGGATTTTGAATTGGATGAGTAGAGTTAGTGCGGGTTTATTGATGGATGATTTTGGAAATGAGATTTTTCTTAGCGCTGACATTGTTGACCTGGCACTCGCGGAAGGATGTTAATAATCACAAGCAAATGGAAGCTATAGCCCTTTTAGCCTTCAAATTGCCTTCCTTGTTCCTTCTGCTCCTTTTCTTCCAAGCTCTTTTATTTTGGTTGCTTGGTTTGGAGATAAAGTTGGGCGAGTTTTGCTTCAAGGCGCTCAGCAACCTGCGTTGTGGGAGGTTTGGAATTTCTCTTTTGAGGTATTGATACGCTTCCTTGATGTTCTGGTTCGTCCTGGTGCTATTTACAGTACACTTTGGAGGCTTCGCTGGCGATGCGTCATAAACGGAGGGCCTTGGATAGCTTCTGCTGCTGCCAAGATGGTCCTTCAAGAACTTAGTACTCGGATTTCTTCCCTGTCTTTAGCACCTGGCCATGCTGGCATCTTGAGCCTTTCTTTCAATATTCTATATGTATGCCGTTTCTTAATACACACATATACGGTATAGTAGGCGAGTTTAATGACATTCAGGCACCAGAAAAGGCACTATGTTTATTGAATTTAGACAAACAGCTTATTGATTTAGGATATGTACAACTGTTTTTGATCTTGCTGATCACTGAATAATATGTACAAAGCATTAAGTCGAATAATTTAAACAAAATCATCAAGATTTTTTTAGAGCAAATCATGGAGACTTGAACCGAGGCCATAGTAGAATCACACTGCCGTGTTCTCCCAACAGTAAGTGACATTTATGCATCTCGCTTGTTGTACACCCTCGATTTCACCGATGTCATTGGAATACTGGGCTTTTTGTTTCGTCTGCTGTAATGATCAGTGTCCAACTTTCGTTTGCTTGATTGTGTATTCACTGTGTTTGCGGTTTGCTTTGCAAGCGATGGTCTCACTGCTTTTGTACTAAAAGAGGAAGGTCGTGCTGTGCTGGCTGTGTCTGCTACACCAGGAGATATGCTGGAGGATGTGCGATTTGTTGCTGATGTTGGTTTAACGGGATTGAGACTCTTGCGCGCTGACGGTGTACCATTGGCATCTAGTGCGTCTAATAGAGGTCGAGTTGCTGTTGGTTTGTAGGCATTGGCAATCTTCCGGCTCGAAATGGCTGTATCTGTGGTGCTTATATGAGAGGATGCGATGGAGGAGGGCCTCGCTGCCTTGGTTTTGAATGAATTGATAATCTTGCTTGTAAGAATGGGTGGACCAGCAGCGTGGAGAGATGCATTTGAAGATGGCGGCACGGTTGTTGTTGAAGCCTGATGTGAGTTTGAGGTAGTAGTGGTGGCTGTGGATAACGGTGACACTGCATTGACAGTAGGCAATGAAACAGGCGCTGCGTTGGGTGTTGTTGTTGTTGTTGCATTGGAGGGTACCACAGCTGCTGTGGATGAGTGCGATGTCACAGATTTGGTTGCATTGTCGAGTGCTTTGGCAGTCTTCTGTTGAGCTTCCATCAATAAGTGCTTCCAATGCTTCTGAGTAGCGTCCATGTGCTCATCTCGATACTTGACAAGCAATTCGAGGTACTCGTTGCGTTGTAGTTGAGCCTCTTCCTTTCTCAGTCGTCTTTCCTCCTCCACATCTTCTTTCCGCCGTTGTTTCTCCTCTTCCACTTCCTTTTTACGTCGTTTTCGCTCTTCTTCGACCTCGTCCTTGCGCTTTCGTTTCTCTTCTTCCAGCAACTGTCATAGAGTATGAGGATTACAATTCAAGGCCATGCTTTAAAGAAAAAATAAGGGTGCCCTACCTTGTCTTTTCCATCCATCAATGCTGTCAATGTCTTGTTAGAAGTCTCGACTGCTTCCAGCTTGCTCTTCAATTCCAAGTAATCTGCATTCTTTTGGTCGTAATTTCTCTTTGTCATGTAAACGCCGTTCTTTTCATAGTTGATTCGCAATTCGTCCTGCAATTGCTCAATGGTGTTCACCAGCGACTTGAGATGGAGTTCGCGGTTGATGACATTGTTGGTGCGAGGCTGATTGCAGATGCCCTTGGCATGGCTTGCATAGTCTAGTGTGCTTCTAATCTCCTCTTGGTTCTGAATAGCGGGCGCCACAGTCGCAATGATGCATGTTTTGGTGTTTCCTCCAAGCGAGTCTTTTAAAATACGTGTGAGCTTGCTTTCTCTGTAGGGAATGTGAGGTGTTTTATCGACCAGTGAATTGATGACTCTTCCCAGTGTGAGTAGACTGCGATTGATGCTGGCTGCTTCACGGGCACGCATGTTTTCTGAGCCTGCATTTCGGTTGTTCTCTGATCCAGCGAGATCGACCAAATTCAATTTTCCAGTGCTCATCACAGCTTCACCTTTTTCGGTTTGTTTGGTGGTATGCACATTGAGTGTAAAGATGCAATGGGAGCGACTATGATTCAATCAGCATATGCATCCACACTACGTATTGTATATAAAAACTTACCTCGAATGCTCATTGCAATTGGTTGCAGCTGTCATTCTCTTGCGAACACCAATCTTCATGATATCGATTCCACGGGCCACCGATGAAATATGATACTCTTGACAATTGACCTTGGCACTTCCATTTTCCTCGAATATTCTCAACGATTTCTGATTATCTGAAGCAGACAATAGGTCTCTCAATTCCTCATTGTAGAGTTCCAGCATGGATACAGTGACATGACTTTCGCTGGGCAATTTCTCAAAGAGATTATGGATGGTGCGAGGGATGATGCCAGCATTTTTACCATAGCCCCCTTCTACTTCGGTCAGATCACCTTCCATTGTGTACGTTTTACCCGTGCCCGTTTGGCCATAGGCAAAGATAGTGCAACTATAACTAACGTTGGGTTGAGATGAGTGTGCCTGAAAAGAGGTTGCCATGGGAACATCAAATAACTTACCCAGCCAGGACATCATTGAGAATAGGTTCAGCTACATCCTTGTATACTTCTGCTTGTGTTTCTTCGGGTCTGAATACACGATCAAAGCTGTAAATGGTATTGTTTGTGTTGAGTAATACATCGGTTACTGGTTTTGGAGTAGGGTCGTTATTTGGATGGTTGTCGGATCGGCCTGATTCTTGCTGCTCAGGGTGGGTGGTGTATTGACTGATGGCCTCCATAAATTCCAAGATAGATTGGGATGAAGTAGTGGATTGTGGTTGCATACTCTGAGAATGAGAACCTCTGTGTGTGTACACAAACACATATCAACATTGAGTAACTGAATTGTTAGAAAAAAAATTATCCACTCCAACTTACTTGCAACGAAGCACCACTTGGATATTGGTTCCCTTGGTATTGATGCCACTTTTATCCACGGTGACACGTCGATCCTTGGGTCCCTTGAGTGGTGGATGAGCAGGAATGATTGTATTCATTGTGCTTTTGGAAGTGATACGGACAAAAGGAAAGAGTATAGAGAACTTTTTTTTCGTAAATTGCAGGAGAAATAGCTAAAATTAAGGCCTAGTCACACACAGTTGGATCAGCATTCAGTAGGCATAGTAGTAACCTATAGGGCAGGATGCGAATCATGATAAAATAACAAACATTTAAATGTGTAAAGACATGTTATGATACTTTATTAATATACTGCAAAGAAATCAGTCTTAAATGTTCAATTGTGGTGTGTATTGCTTGTGTTTTCCTTCCATCACTGGATAATCTGCCATCATTGCAGGCATGTAAAGCTCAGTTGACGCTGTAGGAGAGACAGTAGGCTGCTGCATGGCAAACTGAGGTATATCGTCTGTTACAGCACTCATCCTATTGATCTTACTCTGCAACGATTCAGGTAACTGCTGCACAGGAGAGGGCGGTGGTGTAGTTTCTTGATGCTGCGTGGGAGGTATGATTGGCTGATGCGAGATCAACACGCTGCTCCTTGCTGAACTGTGGCCAGACATGGCTGTGGACGGTCTACTGGTGTATTGCAGTGGTTGTCTTGGCTGTAATACAGCATCCAGAGGTCTCGTAGCAACATCACTGAGCAATTTACACCACACCACCATTTCGGCCAGGCTGGATGTGCGAAATACATATGATTTATCACGCTGTAGCACAGATCCAGAACGCTGAATTTCGAAAGAATAGCTGCTTGACTTGTCTGGCTCTGCCTGAAGCGTCGTGAGATTCAGATGGCTGATGTCCATGCTGGGTATGATGGTGACATTGGGTATGTAAATGGAGAATTCAGGAGACACCTTGTCGTTCAGTTTAAATTGATGTAGAAATCCAGCTATATTCAACAATGTACATAAGTATCGAGATTCATGCCTATACATCAAGATGTATACGCTGCTTACATTCAGTGAGTACAAAGAATCGTTGTGTGTACTTGTTCAAGACACCTGATCTGCGCTCAAGTTCGCCTTTATGAAGTGTCATTACCAGAGGATCGTTTTTGAACGGATAGTTGATCTTGAGGTAGTGCTTGTTTGGATTTTCTTCATTGACAAGGTCCTTTTTGTTGTTGGCTACAAATGTGCTCCAGTTGTCGGATACAGCAGCATTCAAGGATGCCTCTAGACTATCGAGTCTCTCCTGTGAGAGGCTGCCTGGTCTCTCGAAGCAGAGTTTGATGGTGTCTTCCACTGCCTTGAGTAAGCGCGTTTCAAAGTCAAGCATGGTCTGTTGGATAGGCACCATGAGCCTTCGCAGTCTATTCTCCTCGTCCACCTCTCGCTTGAGTTGTCTCAAGACATCTATTACAAATTGAACGCATATGAGGTCATGGTCTCTATGGAAACGATGATACTATATATATACACTTACAGAGATTAACCAACCAAGGATCGCTTGTCAGGTGAACACCCTTTTCAATTGTACGACGGGCTTCTTTACATGCCTTGTTGAGTTGAGCCATCAAACTAGCAGTAACTTCAGCTCTCCTTAAAAACTCATCCAGGGCTAGATCTGTTCTTGATTTCAACCCTTTTTGCTGCGTTGCACATTCCTTTTTAAACTTTTCTAAAATAGGCACATGTTCCTTGAGACGATGTCCAAATTGCTGTTCTTGCAATGCCAAGTCCACTGTGAAACCATGGATGGTGGCATGGATGCCATTTGCGGATGCAATGTTGCTTGTCTGCAGTTGGGAAAACCGATGGTCTTTCTTGAGCAGCGAGCTAAAGGAGCGTTCGGACTGTGCGCTGAGACGAGAGACCTCGCTTACCCAAGCAATCATCAAGGTCAAAAACTTGCTCCATGCATCGTAGCGCTTGATGATGATGTCGGCTCTGTTTAGACTGGCACGAGAGAGCTTAGATTTGCCTGAACTAGGTGGTGCATAGGTAGTGTTGTCTTTGGGTAATGGCGCTACGACTGGATTGGCAAGCACTGTTGATTCAGGTGGTGGGCTAGCCGCTTTTGTCATGGTGACAACGGCGGATGGATCGCTGGCTTCTTTATTAGTGCCTGAATCGTTGTTGTTGTTGGATAGAGATCCATTGGCAGGATGACTTTGACTACGACCGACTGATTTCAAGAGGTCAAAAGGTTGCTGTTGTTGTTGTGTAGTAGGGGATGGTATGTTTCTGGAATAGTCTCGAACGTCTGCTGTGGGTGATGTAGGTGAATACATGAAGGCAGCGGGTGCAGCAGTAGCTGATTGAATGCTTAGATTGGAAGGGTACTTTCTCTGGATTCCTGGAGGTAGAGCATACAAAGGCTTCTTGTTGTTGTTTGGTTGTTCAGATGGCTCCTCGACAGGCATTTCCACAGAAGATGTGTCTAATAGTTCAGTGGGCGGCATCAGATCGAAATGTTCAACGAATCGACTGAGTGGCTTGAATCTAGCTAATTCTGCTTTTGTTCTAAGCGACATGGTAAACAGTACAAGAAGGAGTGAAAAGAGAGAGAGAAAGAAAAAGTGACGCTACGTTACAGTCTAGCATTTTATATCATCAGTGATATGCATAGAGGTTGGGTAATTCAAGTCGCACAAAATGAACATGTTGAAATTACATTCTACCATCACATTTTATTTTTAACTGTTCTGCCTCTTGCTTCATGTCAGTCCATGATCTAGGCACTCGATCGTCGCTCTCAATGCCATCCTCAAACCACGCAGAAAATCGCTTTGGTATCAAATGGAGATGGACATGAGGCACCTGCTTACAAGGTCAACCTCAAAAACACGACTCTCAGGTTGAAAAATGATGGCTTACTTACCGTCTGGCCTGCTTCCTTGCCGTCTTGAATCAGCCATACGCATCCCTTGTTGGACGCATCGCAGTACTCGTCCTCAATTACCTCACTGATCAGCTTAGCAGATTCGCTGAGATCTGTAACCTATACACGTATGGATAGAGAATGTCACATGCTTTCGTCCAATGCTGCTATATATACTCTGTATTTGCTATTTTTACCTCTTGTACGGTGAGCAGTGAATACCTAGGTACGACACGCTTAGGAACAATCAGAACATCTGTAAAGAAGAGGATGAAAACAGAGTGGGCATTGAGTATCCTGCAACAACATGACAAGTCGATTGACTATATTTTACGTCCTCTACACAATTCACATGAGTCATGAAATCAATCTTTATATGGCAACCAGCACTTTATACGCACGGTACGATTGGTTTAAGATTGACTAGGCCTATCGAGTAGCTGCTTTCATAAAACACTTCAGATTCTGAAAGGCTAAAGTTGCCAAATTTGAATGGTGGCATGAATGAGAAAAAGAACAAAAGGATCTCAGAAAGCATTGCACCGCTCTCTTCAAGCGCACACCACACTGACATTTAATTAGGTATACATGGTAGTAGTAGTGTTGATATGTGTGTGGTGCTTTATTGTAGAAAAAAAGAGTATTTAACAAGTTCATCGGTTGCAAGAAATTTTGAGAAAAAAAAAGAGGTGTTTATATCCACATTGATATAGATGGGGGTGGTGAGAGTGAGAGATATTTAATTATAAGGGCAAGAGACAATAGTAAAAGAAAAGAGATGCGTGTGGAAAGAGATTATAGTTTTTATGCATACAAGTCATCATCACCACCTTCTTGACCGAAACCGCTTTCGCCACTGACACCGTCCATGGCTTGAGCTCCACCAGAAGCGGCAGATCCTTCAGGGAACTTGAAGGAACCGAAACCACGTTGTTGTTGGAGGTTTTGTGCAAAGACTTCATAGCGACGAATATCGCCATCACTGACGGAACGACGAGCGAAACGCATGGCTTCTTCAAAGTGAGCACTAGAAGGAAATAAACATGAGTAAAAGTGCCCAGTTTTAGCGACAGATCCCCTTCACACACTTACCGAGTAATTTCAGCCAAAGGCTCGCTCTCTTCATCCTCCTCCATACCAACATCCTCACCAGCTTCTTCTCTGGCCTTGCGTGCCTTTTCCTTGGCAATATCCTTTTCAATATCTTCACGAATGGCAAGCTTGGCGGCACGTTGACAGATTTCTCCAAGATCAGCACCAGAGAAGCCTTGAGTGGCCTTGGCGAGGAGCTTCAAGTCGACATCAGCAGCGACAGGAGACTTGCGCAATTGTGCTTCCAAAATGGCGATACGAGAGGTCTCGTCGGGAAGAGGAATGTAGATGAGTTGATCCAAACGACCGGGACGCAACAAGGCAGGATCGATTTGGTCGGGTCTGTTGGTAGCACCAATGACAAAGACGTTCTTCTTTGCGTTCATACCGTCCATTTCAGTCAGGATTTGGTTGAGCACACGGTCACCAGCACCGCCGGCATCTCCACCGCCTCCGCCACGAGCCTTGGCAATAGAATCCAATTCATCAAAGAACATGACACAAGGAGCAGCAGCACGGGCCTTGTCAAAGACATCACGGACGTTGGCTTCAGATTCACCAAACCACATAGTCAAGAGCTCAGGACCCTTGATGGAGATGAAGTTGGCTTGACATTCATTGGCAATAGCCTTGGCCAACAAGGTCTTACCGGTACCGGGAGGACCGTAGAACAAGACACCCTTGGAGGGGCTCATACCAAACTTCAAGAACTTTTCAGGATGCTCGACAGGGTATTGAACAGTTTCTTGCAACTCTTGCTTGACTTGCTCGAGACCACCGATATCGTTCCATTTGATGGTAGGCACTTCGACCACGGTTTCGCGAAGAGCAGAGGGGTTGGAGACGCCCAAAGCATAACGGAAGTTCTCCATGGTGACAGCCAAGGAATCCAGCACTTCGGTGTCAATCGTCTCTTCCTCCAAATCAATGAGGTCCATCTTTTCACGAATTTGTTGCATAGCAGCTTCTGAACAGAGAGAGGCGACATCAGCACCGACGTAACCGTGAGTCTCAGAGGCGATTTGCTCCAAATCAACGTCGTCGTCCAACTTCATGTTCTTGGTGTGGATACGGAGGACCTCAAGACGACCAGTTGGGTCAGGAATACCGATATCGACTTCACGATCGAAACGACCGAAACGACGGAGAGCGGGATCAATGGAGTTGGGTCTGTTGGTAGCAGCAATGACAACCACGTTGGAGCGAGCCTTCATACCGTCCATCAAAGTGAGCAATTGAGATACAACACGACGTTCTACTTCACCGTTGGTCTAGACATTGTATATTTATCAGTCTCTCAATTCCAGTGATTTTTTTTTATCATGACGCTTACCTTTTCACGCTTGGGAGCAATGGCATCAATTTCATCAATAAAGATGATGGCAGGAGCATTCTTCTCAGCTTCTTCGAAAGCCTTACGGAGATTACTCTCAGACTCACCAGCCATCTTGGACATGATCTCAGGACCGTTGATCAAGAAGAAGAAGGCACCAGTTTCATTGGCAACAGCTCTGGCAATCAAAGTCTTACCGGTACCAGGAGGACCAAACATGAGAATACCACGAGGAGGCTTGATACCGATGGATTTGAAAAGTTGAGGGTGACGAAGAGGCAATTCAACCAATTCACGGATTTGAGCCATTTGCTTGCGACAACCACCAATATCATCGTAACCGACTTCGTTCAAACTTTGCTCTTCATCTTCACGCTTAATTGGGTCACCTTCGCAGTGAATGACTGTATCTTGTGCGACCTATGTATTGCATGTATATCAGCACATTTACCCTCACACTCACCCACACACTCACACATTTACTTACAATACAATAGGGCTCAGGATCAGTCTCAACCACCTTGAACTCAACAGCTCTCATACCACCACGCACAAGGAAGGTATCGCCCTTGCGGACAGGTCTATAGGCTTCCAAAAAGTAGGGCTTGAGGAATGTTTCAAAGAGGTTACCAGTCAAACCCTCCACAGTATCATCAATGGGCAAGACGTGGATACGTTTACCGTACTTGATATCAGGGCAGGGATGAAGGGTAAGCACATCACCAAGACGCACACGCAAGTTGTTACGGACAACTTTTCATGATAGATAAGCATTAGAAAACGCAATCAAACCCCTAAACAGAAAAAAGACCTACCCTTATTAATCTTGGCCTTGTTGTCTTCCATATCATCATCAGCCAACACAATAAGCACGGTATCTCTTCTCTTCTTTCCCTTGACAATGACAGTATCACCTCTGAAAAGCTGAAGTCTTTCCATGGTAGCTGTTGAAAGGGTAATGACAGAGTTGTCGTCGTTGGTAGCATCGTCGACCATCAATTTGTTGGGTGCAGCCTTGCGACGCAAAATGGCAGTGGCAGGATCGTGGCTAGGATCAATCTCAGGATCCTCAATGCCAGAGTTGGGTCTGCAAAGGACGTGGTTAGCCATTGAAATAGCAAGCAAGAGGCCAGGTGTTGCTACTTACAAAAGTTTGTTCTTGTTATCGCTTGTCATTATTTTTATCGATTGAAAGGGTGAAAAAAAATAAAGATGAAAGAGAAAGGGAAATGGTAGAGGAATTGTGATATCTTATATGGCTGGAACACGTAATGGACGCGCATTAACATTAAACGTCATCATATCAAAAGCCCAATTAGAAGGGGGCTACGGTTGTTGAAATGGAATGCCTTGGAATGTGAGTAGGTTTGTCAGCTCTTTCAGGCACTCTGGGTCATTTGAATGGACTCTATCCACAAGGAAAGAGAGAGAGAGAGACGAACGAGACGTATGGCATGCTCTTGCATGCGACACATGGATCCAACGCATCTATCCTACCACATCATAGTCTGCATTGAAATCCTCAAGATTTGGTGGATGACACATGTCGGCATTGCAATCACAGAAAACTCAATGGCTTCTATTTAATGCGATGCTGCGATACCTTTCGCTGTTCGCAGCAGTTGTGTACATGAAAAGAAAATTCTAGCAATGCTTGGGGATTTTCATTGGCATGGATGACAAAGCTCGCTTTACTTTGATCTCATGATCCCATCGTTCATTTAGCTGTCGAATCAAATGCAGCATATGTGTCAATTGGACATTTAATACAGGGACGAATAAGCAAAGTTGCCTGGTAATTGGCTATAGGCATTAAATGTGCTCTTCTCACTATACAGTGTTCAAGGCTGTAATGCTACTGGATGTCAATCGCATGTGCATAATCGTTTTGGCATTCTCCTCGCATTTTTGCCTCTTGTTCACATATTGAGAGAGCATCTTTTTTTCAAGCTATGTAGCAGCAAAAATAACACTGCAATCTATGATTCTTCCTCTAGCGATTTGTCCTCTGTGGCATATAAATTCAAGATGATGGCAGCTATGTCCCACCATATTAGTTGCTACATAGAAGATATTCCCCATTCACATTTACAAATTTGAATTAAAGGTATATATATATCTGAACCCTTGAGTATTTTTTAGCACATTCTCTTGTTTGAAAGACACATTTCCCAGTTCTCTTGTTTCGGTAGGACTAAGTGCATCTACTGCTTGCCTCAATATGATTTTACCCAATATACCTTCTTTGTTGTGTTCTTGTTTGGTAACAATTGAGATGTATTTTATGCTGTTTAAACGTCGTCCCTGATTTGATACTGACATTCTAATGTACTTCTCTCTTGATGGCGATCTGGACGCAAGTGGGTCTTCTTCTCAATTCGAAGGGAAAAAAAATGCAAAAAATCAGAAATAGAGCACTCCATGTTGGCCTTGAACGCCATAGCGGGCTCTGTCAAAGAAGATGGTGTAGCCAACATTGATCTGCCATTGACTGGACACTACCAAGACAGACAATTGAGCAATAACGGTATTTCATGCTTTCATGACAGTCAATACAATCGCAAATAATCCTACACTTATATTGCGAATTTAGCATGAAAAATACTGCAGAAAAAAGGATTTTTGTAATATATTAAAACCTAAGGGACGACATCACTAGAGATTGACCGTAGCAAATTTAAGTAGGCGTATACAGTGTTGTTACTACACTAAAGGTACCTGCTATGGCAAAGCACAATCTACTAAGCGGGAACTGAATTATCAGAGCTTCCTCTGATCCTCCAGATCGTCGGATTTGGACATCAAAAACCTTCCAGGGGAAATTACACACGATATTATTACATAAGCAACAGGTATTTCTTAACCCTTATACATGTAGAATTGAACAAGGATTCTGATGGTACCAGTATCAAAGCGATAGCTTTGGTCTGCCTGGTTTAATTTCCAGAAAACGCAAAACACGTTTTCTGGGAAAATGTTTACAGAATACATAGTAAACTGACTAAAATACAGTTACACACGATGCTTTGCATCCATACTGTTGTTTTGAGCTTAAGAACACCATAGTAGAAAACTTCATTTTCAAGGTGAAAACTTCCATTCTTTGAAATCATCAAATTTTCCCTTACAGGAGCAAGGGTAAAATGCTCAAAAATCGATGATCAAAACTTTCCCCAAAAAATCGCTAAAAAGCAATCCTTAACCTAATGTTAGGCTGTAGAACACGATTGCACTTGCTCCGAGGCCAAGTTCGTGCTTCTCTGGCGAGAAATAAGCGATTTAAAGCCTTAATTTTACTGTGGTGAATACATTCGAAAGCTGTTTACTCAGCAACGCGCTTATTGATGTCTGCTTTGATGGCCTGCTGTTGTTTATCTAACAGAATAGTGTAGTATCGAGCTCTTAATCCATCAAAAGGGCGAGATATCAAGAGGGTTTCTGCATACAGTAGACTTACTATGTGGCTGAGATACGTATATGTATCAACTAGTAGCTACTCTCGCACTCCAGTTATTCACGTTTAAGTATGGTACATTGTCTTCAACTGAATGCCATGCCGAAAGGCAATAGCATTTATATCATGCCAGCGATGAAATAGCCAAGTGATTAGATGAACTTCGATGCCAATCATCAGTGTTGAATCTTGGTTTATTATCAAAAATTTAAGAATACTGTATATGCTGAGAAGGGGATGAAGTTAATTGATGTGAATGTTGTTGTTGTTGTTGTTGCGGTTGTGGTTGCCCTGAAGAATGTTGATTCTGATGACCCAGATACACATCCCAGTCAGACCAATTGAGGCTAGCAGGAGGCAATGTCGAATTGGAAACATTCATATTAGGGTCATAGGCAGCAGTGTAAGCCTGTGGTGCTTGTGGCAAAGATCGGTATGTGTTCATCATGGGGTTCATGCTCGTATTGCTGTTGCTAGTATGGCCATTTTGAGGAGTATAGCAATCAGAGAGTATGCTATTCACATTCATGGCTAACGATGTAGGGACGGAAGGTGCTGCTGAGGATGCTGGTGTGTTGTTCACAGAAGAGGAGTGCTGGGTAGAATGAGTGGTATGAAAATCGTGCGAAATGGATCTTGTATGAGAGTAATGCGTGGAAGATTGAAGCTGATCCAGTGAGAAGGAGCGTTGATGAGAGAGGGTGCTGGGCGTTGTATGATGCTGGTTATAGACAGGATAGGGCTGAGGCACATAGCAGTTGACCTGCTGTTGCTGTGGAGGAGAATGCTGTAGTGATGGTGGAGGGTGAGGGCGATGATGCGATGTGTCTGGCTCTCTATGTAGCTTGTGTTGCAAGTGTTCGTGTCCACAGGAGGGTGACATAACAATACCTAAATCCTGCTGGATATCAGGCGTGATACCTCCAATAATGCTAGTGTTCATCATTCTGTGTTGTACATAGTTGGGCCGAGCTGGCTCACGGGCAGAATGCTCCATGTAGCCATTGTTGGCATAGATAGGCGGTGTTACTATGGGTGAAATGGTGTTGCTGGATGCTGAAGTCATTGCTAAATTGGATGACTCATCACTCATCGAGTTTGATTTGCTACTGACAGTAGAGATGGTGTCATTTCCTACATATAGTCCATTGATGGAAGCCAGCATATTGAGTATTTCAACAGCGCGAGGAGCAGGGCCAGAGTCTTCTGTCGTTTTCAACAGGCTAATGGATTGATGGAAGCCCTGGATGTCTTGTGGGCTTCTTGTACGTAGAGCATTGGATAGATAGACGAGTGAAGATTGAAATAATGCATATACATAGCATGACGGAGCACACAAGACATAGTAATAGGCTGGATCAGATGTCTGGTATTGTCGTTGATTCACTATTTCAGAAATGGCATTGGCGGCATCTGTGCAGGCCGTCTCAGAAGCAGCGACAATTGACTTTAAGCTGGGATACTTTTCAATAGACAGCTGGTTGAAGGGTCTATGCAACAGCAACACAACGACATAGTAGAATATTTGCAGGTTTTCTAGCAATAGAATAAATGAGTATATGGAACAAATTGAATATGCTAAACACTCATACCTTTGTCAAGCGTTGAAAAGTAGGTGCCATCTAAAGGTTCTTCTAGCGAGTTCTTCCAGTTGAGCAATCGTCTCTCAAACACGGCGAGTATTGTTGGGTCATCCAGGCCAGCATTTGTATTAGCAATCTTGGCATTAGGTGCATAAAGAGATTTCAGCACTCGGCCGAGTATCTCTGACAGCTTGATTAGGGCAATGAAGCTGCGGTAGATAGGTGCACCGAGGTTGGTATCTGTGCTATCGTCAGTAATCTCATAAGGAGATGGCATGTCAGCGTCAAAATCTCTGTCCAGTATGGTGAGAGGCTTTCCGGCACGAGCACCCAGCCAACGATCCATGACATAGCAGGCGTAAAACACTCGATGGCGGGTCTCTATCTCAGAGCGAGGCAGATTCCATTTGGCACAGGAACGATGCAAGCCCAAGTCTTGGGCCATACGAATAGCAGAGCCCAGAGTGCACCATTGAGCAGACTCAACATCACCATCATCCATGTCCAAATAAAGAGCCATTAAAAGAGCCGCTTGAACATGGCAGAGCCTGGATTTGACAGAATCCCTGAGCCGTTTCATGACTTTGCGGAAGTAGGTGTCGGCAAACTCATTGGCATCTTTGACTAGATCAGGTAATCTTTGGCCAGCAAATCTGAACGTCAAAGCCAATACAGCCTGCATCAAAATAGAGGGAGGACCAGCAGAAGATGAGTTGTGATACTGCTCGAGAAACTTGGTCTTGTTGACGATGGGCAGGATCAAATGAATGTGGCTGAAATACCTATCAACACGCACACATGCAAAGGTCAGTTCAATGGGCTCAACAGCAAAAATAGCGCGTTCACTTACATGCCAATCATCTTGTCGAGCTGGTGTCTTGCGGGTTTCTTTGTGGTTTTTTGCAGTGTATGGATGCTTTTTTGCTTGTCAGAAAGAGGGGCTCGCATCGATAATCCAACATCAAACAGCATGTCAGATTTCCCTGTGGTGGAGGACTTCTCGGTGCGTACAATCATGAGCTCATCGTGTGCCATCATTTTCAGCACAATGTTTTCTCTACCAGGCCAGGGAATGGAGCTCTGCGATTTGAAGACATCGTTGTTGAACAATTTAAGTCCTGCAGAAGATTGGCCAGTGTATTTGAGAGAATCATAGTCTTTGGTTGCTTCGTGCAGTGGATCAAAACCAGGCTCAAAGTCGTCCTCCTCTTCGTCTGAGGAACTGTCACTTGCATTGGGTGGTGAAGACGGTTGTACATGTCCAGCGTATTGAAAATCGTTCCTCTCGAGATCCTTGATAGAGCAGTTGGTTAATGCTGATAAGAGTGATTCCATCTTTTTGCATTTCTTCTCGAGATTATCCACATAGCTATATTAGTCCATGTCAGTATTGTGATCAAATCAAGAAATGCATGTCATCACTTACACACTAGGAGGCCCTCTCTTCTTTCTTACAGTCTGGAATTCGCAAGTGTATCCCCACTAGAAAATTCTATTTTAATTTGACATTCGATTTCACAATGTATAGGCATCTTACAGCTTTACAATTCGAACATGGCGTAGAAGCATCAGCATCGCATCGAGACTTTCTTTTGCGGCAGAAATCGCAGCTTCTCTTTGCACGAGTTCTCTTGAGTGGAGCTGGATGTGCATTTAGGTTTGTATTTAAAGTAGTTGGAGGAGGGGGAGGAGACGTAAAATGTTGCTGCTGAAATGTGTTCATTTATTGATGTGTGCAATGAGAGAAAGGAAGAAAGGGGGTAAAGGGGGAGGAAATCGATGGAATTTTGTATAAATTGGTAACACACACAGCAATTACAGAAGAAGAAGGGAAGGTGAAAGGGTTGCTTTTTTTACCCAAATGTCTCTGGCTCTTTCCTCATTGTGATTTCTGACCATGAGTGTGATGTGAAAGGCTCCGTTTCAAACCAAAAATTTTATGAAAAAGAAAAAAAAAAAAAGCTTTTAATAGCTGTAAATGGTGAATTTCAACCTTCATCGAACAGTGTTACCATTGAGTAACCAGAACCGTAACAGGCTATAATAGTTGTTGCATGTACATCTATTTTTGATTATTATTATCACATAGTATAGTTTAGGTAGATGAATGATTGAACCTCATCTGCATCTGCATTTAATGTCTCTGCTGGCTGCTGTTCACGCTGATGCTGCTGGCTCGTCGCTTTAACTCGGTACACTAGATTACTGATTTGATCATCCTTAGCATCCAAAATACTCTGAAATTGCTCCTGTAACACATTCAGCTCCTTGTGATGCTGGTGCACCAAACGCTTTCACATCTAATTTAGTGATCTGTATATCGACTGCATTCGCTGTAGCTTGTTACCTTGAATTCTGAATCATTTCCACCGTGTAAATCGCAATCCCTCTTATAGGCAAAAGTTTCATTCTCTATCGATTTCTTGTTTTGGTCCTCCTTTGATTGGTTTAACTTGTCGTTACAGACCTAAAAGAAGCATTATATTATTGAATATCAGGTCAATGGCCCTCACCCGAGTCAGAAATTAGAAAAAAAATGTCTCACGTTCAATTCAAACTGTAATTTATCGATTCTATCTTGAAATTGGCTCGTTTCCTTGATGTACGCTGCTTTTTGTAGTGATAGCTGCTGCTTGAATTCTTCATCAAGATCATGCTTGGCGATATCAATCTCTTTTTGTACCTGTTCTTCCTGCAATTGCTGATACTTCATGATGGATCGCAGCTCCGAAGTATTTGTGCTATTGATGACTCCAAGTCTTTTTATCTCCTCCAGATGAGATTCTTCTGTGGATTCGTATTCCAGAACTCTTTTCTTTTTTTGTTTGCATACACATGGTTAATACTGCACCACATCTTCTCTATTGTCCATCTCTTTCTTACTCGTAATTCGCTATTGTCTAGCAGTAACTCGCTCATTTCATGCTGATGAGACGTGCAGTAGTAAAGGATTAATCCATGGGACTGGAGATGTGAACTCATGTCTATATTTTACCTGCAAGTCCGAGTATTCGTGTTCCTTTTTCTTGGCTAATTCGTCATAGTTTGTAACTAGATTTCTATACTTTAAGTTTGCTGTTTCTAACGCTGTTTCG
Source organism: Mucor lusitanicus (assembly GCA_010203745.1). Classification (NCBI taxonomy): domain Eukaryota; kingdom Fungi; phylum Mucoromycota; class Mucoromycetes; order Mucorales; family Mucoraceae; genus Mucor; species Mucor lusitanicus. The sequence continues at coordinate 2,505,040 of JAAECE010000005.1, read as the reverse complement.
ACCGTTATCTGATGATCCTGCAGGGCCTTTCGATTGGCTGTGTTATTGCGATGAAACAAACAAATGTTATCATTTCTACGGCAGCTTACTTTTATGTCAATGTTCCGTTGCAACAGAGCCTGATCCTTTGTCTAAATGAAAACGCGTTACTAATGCTTACACATATGAGCCTGTCTGTCATCTAATCTACATGAAGCTCTGAATCCATGTCTTGAATTTCAGCTTTATGCGTTTCAGTCTATCAATGTCAATGTTAGCTTACATATTTCTCGATCCCAAATGTCATTTGAGTACCAGTTGCTTTATGTGCTTTTCCAACTCAAACTCCCGTGCTCTCTGCTCGAATAAAATGTACAAAAAAAGCTAAATTATTCAAATCCGTTGCATTACAAAAACTGTCTTACTTGGGTTTCTTTGATTTCCTCAATCTGCTTCTGTTAAATGGCAATAGATGGAAATCACGAGGACAATGGTGAATGAGTTAAACATCGTACCATGGTAAAGAAACCAGACTTTACCTTTTGAGGCACATTTGCTTTGATTTGTTCCAAAAGAGAATGAATGCGTTCCTCATACTTCGCCTCGAGTTGCTTTGACATGACAGTGAGTCGTGATTGATGGGCTTCGTGCATCTCCTTGAATTAGTACAATTGAATGAGTACCTCCACAACCAGGCGTATCATTACTTCCTACTTGTATACTATCGCGCATATCGTCCAATTCATGATTCAGCTTATCAATCATTCTATTCTTTTCCGTAATCGTGTCGTTTAATGCATTTTTCTCGATTTCCAGCTTTTCCCGTAGAGCCTCAAAGTTTTGGCGATGTCTCTTTTCAATCTCTTCTTGGTGGAGTAGAATATCCGATTTCTCAGTCTCATGTAATTGTTTCAGATCGATGAATTGCTGTTGTTGTTGTTCTTTTAATTGCTCCAGGAGCATTTGCGCATCGGTACGGCTTTGATTTGCCGAGATTTGTTGCTCTAATTGACACTGTAAACATTCTAATTTGGTCCTTAAATCTTCTAAATCAGTCTCTCGTTGTTTAAGTAAGTCGTCTTTGGTTAATATGGTTGCTTGTGCTTCTTGGTACTGTGTATCATCATCATCATCATCGAGTAGTACAAGATTTAGCTTTCAAAACGACAATGCTGGAATGATTGACTCACCTTGACTTTTAATTCGTCTACAATCAGAGATCTCCTCACTGACGCTGTGCCTGCTGCACCTGTTGTGCCGCTTTGATGACTTGATTTACTTGTTGTGGGCGTCAATCTAATGGACGAGGTTGAGGAATGGTTTGATAGTCTACTACTACTTCGTCCCGTTCCTGTACTGTTATACAATTTTTTCCTTAACGCTGCTGTATCCTTGCTATTACTAGGCGTTAATCTGCTTTTCAAAGGAGGCGTTTTCGCTAGTCGAGGTGTGATGGCAGGCGATGTTGCTGAGTTGGGTGTTTTGACGCTGCTCGTTTGAGATCGACCAGTGCGTGCAGTTGAGATGGGCGATGGGAGCACAGGCGCCTTCTTTCGTACAGTTGGTGATGGCATCGCTTTAACACCCGCAGCTTCCAATGATGAAACTCTTCGATTTGCAGACCTTTCTTTATGAGCATCGTCCAGCATTTGATTCTACTCCTCTTTTTGGAAAAGAAAATATATAAATGGATGAAAAAAAGACAATTCAGGGCAATTACAGAACCTGAATTGCAATTAATCTCTGTAACATGCGTACATTAAAAAAACGGCATATTTGTCCCTTTAGCACGATCCTTGGTGACTTTTCGGTTCCTGATGTTTGTTTGTACCTAAAGTTCGCTTGATGTCATGGGCGACTTTGTGTTAAAGTACACTTTTAATTCATTCTTTCTACTTATCATCTTCTTAGGTTCCAATAAGTGTGTACAAGACCAAAATGCGCATCAAACAGTATCCTTCACGACGAGTTTATGTAATGCCAGTAATTGTGTTACAGCAAGGCATTTTTTCAAATAGTTTAAAGGATTTCGAAAGCCAACATGTTCTAAATATGTGTCATTCTGCCTATAACACTTTTCGTTGTGTAGACTCCAAGAGTATCCACAATTCCACCCAACGCTCAAGACAAGCGTTTGCTGCACTGAAGTAAAATGTGCTTGCTAAAATTTTGATGTGGGGTAGTAACATATAGCATCCTGCAAAAGTAAAATGTCTTGGAGATCTATGATAAACAAATCATGCTTGGCTCAAAACTACATGATGCAGCAAACTACACTTTAAACAAGCCCATTTCTTTTATTTCTAACGAGCATTCAATAAGATGAAACAAGTGCAAACCACTCGTGGCACTACTCATCATCTAGAGCATCCAATTACACGCTATCAAATTTCCATCAATCAAACACATTAAAAACACGAAATAGCCATTTAAACTGAAGCTATTAATTCAATGAATACCTGGCCAATTCCACCAATTCCACCAAAACATCATAACACAGTAAATTGAAATACAATTTCCAATCTGGCCTGCGAGTTTCGAGCAAATGTTGCCTATAAAAATCAATTTAAAAAGACAAATACGGTAAAACTATTTACCCGAATTTGCTATGTACCTACCTATTCGATAGGCAAATCAACAAAACTTCCAGACTAACCTAACCTTCAAACCAAACCTCTAACAAGCCATCTAACTTTGGTTAAATATTATTCGATTATTGGTACAAATCATCTATTACGACCCTAAACTAAACACTTACTAGTCAAAAACGTGCACCCCTATCGATTTGGCTATAAAGCTTGGCCATTCATGCCATATTAAAAAATTTTTACTAGTAGCACATTCTAACCCTCCAAAAATATCTCAAATCTCTTGTTTCTCAGGTTATATGCTACCTACAAGAAAATAAACTGCAGATTCGAAATTAGCGCAAAAAACTGCCTTAGGAACATGCTACTCTCAAAGCTCTAGCGTGCATTTTTCAAAAATCGATGTCAGGATGCCATAAAACCCAAAACTCCAAATTCGAAATTCATTTTGTACATCATGGGTCGATGAGATGAAAATCCCAAAATGTTTTGATACTTAAATAAGGAAGATCTATGGGTCGTAAATCGCTCTCTGGAGATAAACAGTTCAATGACGCTGATACGGGCTTATACTACTTAGAGTGGCGAAGTTTTTTTCATTTATTGCGCTCTCCAAGCCTGTAATTTCAACGTATAACTGGAATATGCTTTGGTCAACGTAGATCTACAATGCATCCTTTTTCGTTTATGGAGTGTAACGTTTTAGATAGCAAATCCGGATAAATGGTTTACCCTATTCCAAGAATTTTGTCAACATGCCTTATTTGTAGATGGTTATTATGGCTGCTATTCTAATCATTTGGAGGATGATATTTGAAAAAGTATTATGATGTAGCGGAATAAAAATGCGAAAAGTCATCAATGTCTATTGTTGTCTCTGAATAGTCATTATCGTTGCGCGTTTGGAACTAGGAGAGATAGTACCACAGATGTAAATGTCTCAACAAATTTATCGAACGATTGATTAGACGGATTGACCCTAGTGAAAGTCAATTGATGTTCAAAACGACTGACGTTAATAAGCAATGAACTTTGTGGAGTAGATCCGCCAGAATCTGTCCATTCATTTCCTTATTTGATATGAACTACGGACAACATGTTGATTGCCAAGAGATTCATACTATACAAGATATAAGCTACAGATGCCGCCATTAGGATGGATGGCGCTATAGACTTATACTCGTATCCCGACATAGATTAATAGACATTTACCATTTAAGGATTAACGCTATAGATCCATGCTATACAAGATATAGACTAAAAGATGCCGCCATTAGGATGGATGGCTCTAAAGACTTATACTCGTATCCTGACATCAACTACGGATGTTTGCCATATTTGGACAAATGCCAACAAGATTGATGCCATATAAGCTTTATGCTTCAGATGTGCACTTTATGATCCACACTACAAGACATATTCTTATATCCATGATACTAGCTACAGATACTGTCAGGAACGTGATACTAGACTTGGATTGTAAGGGTTTATTCAAAAGAAATGATTATCTTGGTAAGGTGTACAAGATAATCGACAATTGGAAACTTGACGACAGGAAAAGACATGGTATTTATACTTATGGGAAATGCTAGGAACATGGAGCTAAACATGGGTAAACGCAACCTGAAGTACGAAATAAGACATTTAAGACTTTTAAGAATTGACGAGACGAGATAAGACATTTAAGACTTGACGAGATAGGATATTTAAGACTTGACGAGATAAGACTTTTAAGACTTAGAAATTGGTTTGAGTTGTATTGAATACTCCAAAGTAATAGGGTGTCAAAGACAAACAAAACAGTTACACCGTATACTGTATGATGTTTATTTGAAACTGCAACTTGTTGTAAAAACGAAATGCACGATTTTCCCCTTTCCCCTTTTCTTGTTCTGTATCTGTTTCAATATAATAATCATTGTCTCAACAATTTCTAATCTTCATGCTTTATTTTCACAATCAGTGTACCACGATTTTGCCCCCGCAACAAACTATTACAATTCAACTAACTTGGGCAGCCCCTCGACATTCTCATTGGCATACATCTCCCGTACTATACAATGCATTAGCTAATGTGGGATGAATGGTAACGAATCATGAACTATACCAGACTCATAAACGTTTCCAGGTTCAAGTCTCAGCACACCGTCAAGGACAGATCGCTTGTTCACCGCTTCAGCAATTGTTGTTGTGCTTTTGGAAAGTATCTCTGCTGCGTGTCTTTGGCTTGGGTAATAGTACTGATTCCCATTTCTTGTGTCTGTGACCAATACAGGATGACCACGGCCATGCGTTGAGTTTTCTCGAGGGGTCACCCACTCCAAATTTGCAGCGCGGTTGTCATTTCTTTCCTTGCTTTTGTGATTAACGAAAATGTATTTCTTCATGTCTGTATTGGGAACCCAAGTGATCGCTACCATCCTGTGCACTGAATAGTCTACTTCATCGATTCTGAGAACCTCGTATCCTTGGTGGCGATAAGGTTTCTGGACTATACCATCGACTTTCACTCTACCAGCATTATTGCTGACCATTACTCGGGTACTTGATTGTATCTGCCTCATTTCGTAGATCGCTTTGTCTAAAGGCCTCCAGGATTCATCATCTAGATCACCTTGTTCGGGTACGTCTTTTTCTTTATCCTCGAAAAGTTTTCGTTTGTGGTCTTCCGTGGCGAACCCAAGTGGAACGAGCTGCAGAAATTCGATGTCAATGTTTGTGCTGCGAGTAGTTGGCTGTACACTGTAGCCTCGAGGAATCTCCCCACGCCAAATAATCCAAAGCGCATTTTTGAGAAGGATTGCCTTTCCCCCCAACCCCATAATGTTGTCTGTTTGGTCACCGTATTTGTAGCCATGAATTTCCTGGTCCAGGTCCACATTGTAACAACGACCTTTACTTGACATAAGGTATATATGCTTGTCCCCACAGATTGACGAATTTACTCGGGTAAATGCTTCTTCGGGATACTTCTTTTTCATCATGTTGATGTGGTGATTCACATACTCTTCTTCTGTTGCATACAATAGATTGGATAATTTAGGGTTGAAGCGGTCGCCATCTTGATAAATGATATGCTGCTTGTCTGATTCGGGAAACCCAACAAATGCTTGTAGCACGAGTTCCGCGACGGTGATTCGAAGCCTTGATTCTCTCTGCTTGCCATCGATCATTTTAAACAGTTCCACCACTAGACCTTTTCCTTTGTAGCGTGCTTGTACCATTACACTGTCTCGCATCGAGGAACCAACTTTCTTGCTTGCTTTTACAACGCCTTCAGTGTCCACGGTGTGCCATCCTTGTTTGGGAATACATCGATAGGGGTTTCTCATAAATTCTTCCTGGTGTACTCTAATGTCTCTGGTTTGTACTAGTTGGCTGGACATACCGTACTCCATATGAGCGTAATACTCATCATAGGTGGCTTCTTGCAAATTGACGGCACAGTTATCTAAAGGGTCGCGGTTTTCGTGTAGAATGTATATCATTGTGTCCTCGGGATACAAAGGTTGCTCTGCAGGTATAATGTAGTTGTCAAATACCATTTTCTCCACGGTCCTAATTGCCCATTTTTCGCTTGGGAGAACTAGGCGAAATAGCAGTTCCTTTGCACCACTCATGAAGATAGGCTTGACGATGCCAACAACGCTAGCCATTCTCCCATAATTTGATATCAGGTATGCAGAACCGTGTCGGCAAGTTTGCCAGACCTCTTGGTATAGCAGCACGACGTTGGTGTTAAGGTAGATCTGATTTGTTGGGGGCTGTATCAATGGATATTCAGTAATTGCAACTTTTGATGATTTCCGCAACTTACCATCTGTGTGGCGTTTGACGCTAAACATAGAACGACGTAACATGAGACTAAACTTGACACTTTGCATGAACTTGACTTTGACGTGAGCATTGACATAAGATTTTCCTGATTCCAGATATAGTAATAACCAGACACTGCTTGGTTCATGACAGATACATTACGTACTACAGACTTGTACTACTGTATATATGTTATGCTTCTTTAAATGTGCACTTTATGATCCATGCTATAAGACATATCATATATCCCGAGACATACTAAGATGTACACGACTCAACGATAGACACTTAGACATGTACTATTGATATAGACTAGATAGACTGTACCTATCGGATACTTGCTAATAAATTGATATCAATGATCCTTGTACTAAGGACAGATCAAGGTACTTCGGAAAGAGTCTCATTATTCATCCAGACAATGCTAAGTAGTGGTTAGCATAAATTTATACTGTATGTTAATTGATCTGAGTTGATTTATATGGCAATTCTCGATAGTAGAACATTTATCCATCTTCAAAGTATATAAGAAGAACCATCTATCTGGTCAGTAGAGGATCTTCATTTTACTTTTAGACCTGTCAGTTTGATAATAAACCATACCTTTATCAAGTTGACTTTGTTTTGTTTTATCTTTTATTTTCAGTGAATTGCTTGTACTGTATTTTATATCATCAATTTCACATTTTTATCAACTAAAGGTTATCACTTTACAATACACACTTTTAAATTGTATCTTATTATACTTATACTTTATCTTTCAATTTAAATTACCATGAACCCTGAATAACAAGATATCATGATGGATGGATCTACTGGATCTCTCCCGTTCTCTGCTGGTGAGGCTGCCGAATCATCCACCCCTGAATCTCCCTCCGGATCTGTACCAGGTGTTACCTCCCAGGCCAAGACTCCTGCTTCTTCCTGCGCCCCAACCGCAATCGAAAGATTGCAAATGAGGATCAAGGATGTCAGACAAGAGCTCGAGGGGATTTACAACAGTGATGTCTGCGAAGATGAAGCTCTGAAGACTGCCGACCAAATTGCCAGAAGGATCGCCAGCTACGAGACTCATTTGAATGCTCTGTCTGACAAGGCTGTGCTTAGTTCAAGACCTGTCAACTTGAGAGACATTCCACGCTTTCAGATTACGGGACAATGCAAACACTATGATGACTATCCGAGTTACTCTTCACTGGAGCACTTCCTCAGCTCCTTTGAGACTGTAGAATTGCACGCTTCAGGTAATGATGTAGAGCAAGTCTGGAAGCAATACATTCCAGTCGCTATGTACTTCATGTACAAGACTTGGGTGCAGAATGATCTACTCATGTGTTCTTCATGGAACGATGCTAAGGCTGTTGTATGCAAAGCCTACGTTCACCAGCATGTGCCTGAAGACTACATGCACATCTGGCTCTACACACACAAACACATGGACACACAGCGTGTGCCTGGATAAGCTACATTCATTTTCTCTCTATGCCACTCGACATCTTTATTTACATGTTGGTTGTGGACAAGTCTGTGCACTGATAACACCCACCTCAACATGCTCCAAACTCTTTTTTGTCTAGATCTCAAGAATCACTCATTGCGTATACATCACGCTCATCACTTTATGTGTGTACTTTACATCAGATCGAATTACCATATTCTACACCCGAACATATTGATCTCGCGTTCCACCTATATAATGTATTCATCATTTTCAGTGTTGTAGTAGTCCTATCCAGGGACCTCCTCTATTTCAATCAACAGATGCCTTGTAATAAAGTGGTCTTTTGCTTTCGTTTAAGATATAGTTGACAACTGATTACTTATATCGTTTTCACTCGACTTTGTTAACACAAATTCATCAATAGCGGTAATATTAAGAGGTAGTAGCCTATTACAAGCTGCATTTTTGAGGTATGACAAGTGAAGTCTTTATTATCTATAATTTCTGAAGGTTTCTAAAGTAAGGTACACACGAAACACACATCGCTTTATGTCTGCTAGTATTCAGGATGTAACCGCAAAAATTATCAATTGTTTAATGCCTTGATCATATCTGTAGCATCAGTTGCCATGTATCTACAGGCCACAAAAGGTACATCTCCCTGCCAAAATGCCAAAATTCAATCATCAATATCTTGTCTTCTAAGCCGTTTTAGATGCTCGGAATAGTGCCAAATGATTGCTATCGACAACCATTTACATCCTAAACCGTCATTTTTAATTTTTTTTGAATCAATCCAAATCGTCGAAAATTCACGATTTTTCATGAGGTACCCCTCATGGTTTTTGTTAAAAATCAAACAATCGCAATTTTGAAGGCGAAAACGACACTTTTTACTATGATATATATTAAATCAAAATGACCGCACAGTTGTAGGCTAACCTGTGCAACTGCTATTTTGAACGTTGTATATGCTAAATCTTGACTTTTGCTGAAAAAACTGCTTTTTATATTTTCGCAAAATTCCTTATCTTTTCATTCTAAAAGTATTTTAAAATTGACACCATTGAATGCGTCTTCAAATTCTCTCCTTAAGTCTATTAGAAAGTAGTATGCCCTGAGCACACTTTGTATAGCTAATTTTAACAAAAATGTTTACAAATGTCAAATTATATCGATATTGATTCGAAAAAATCATTTCAAAAAAATCATTTGGGTACAATCACCACAGTGCAAAATGTTCAGTGTACACGTCATTCAAATTCTGTGTGCTCAGCTTATTAGCTGCAGTCACCCTCAGCAACGCGTCTTTTTTTTTTTTTTTTTACGCTCCCTTTCCACCCTGTTTTTGCAATGCACTTATTCTATTAAACCATATACTTTTTTTTTACTTTTGATTGAATGGAATACCACTTTCGACAAAAGGAGCATACCTTTGCAACCACCAGTACTCAAGACGACATCTTTCAAGTTTGTTACAGTAGGTATCAGTCGATAGGAGCCACTTTTCGCGGTACAATATACAGTAATACTAATTGTACAGTTTATTTCAGACCAGTTCGTTGCAATATATCTATTCATTGTGTTTGGTTTGTGTTGGGTTTATATTTGGTTTGTATATTTCCCTTTTTTGGTTGCCATGGATTGGGTTGCCATGGCTTTGGGTGTCGTGGATTTGGTTGTCATGAATTACATTCATTCAACCTTTTACTATTTTCTTTCTCGTGATACTTTGCATTCGTTTGTTTGTTCTATTGCGATTTATTCTTTCCCCCTTTTCTGCACGCAACTATTTTTCTGTTGCTGTACCATAGTGCTATGGTGTATCTTTTGATGCATTGTATCGCTGGCAGTGCTGCTGCTCTATTGTAAAGTAGCTTTGCATTCTTTTTGTTCTTCAAGTATTACTTGTTCTGTAATACTGGTGGTATTGTTGGCGTTCTTGCTTCGTATGAGACAGCCACGATACTTTTTTCTACTACTCTTTTCTTTCTTGTACTTGTCAGTTTGATGATACACATTGCATGTTACCTCTTTGTATGTAACTATATTGCGATGTTTCTGTTTTTCATCACATTCTAGTGATGCCCTTTTGTTACTTTTCGCACTTTTCATGGTTCTTTGAGCCATAACCCTCTTTTTTCGTTGTGTGGATAAGCCTATCGTTGAAGCACAACTAGATTTGATTCAGAGGCTGGGGGTAGATAGGCTGCCCTCACTTGATTTGTATCACTTACTTGGTGCTAATTGAGAGTCTCAAGCGTTTGCACTATAAGCTGGGGTGTGTAGTAAGGCATATTCTGGCATTTTAGGGGATTTTGATGATAGAATTACCAAATTACTGTATTTAGTAATACTTAAAACTCCGCCTAACCAAAAAACAGAGGGAAACCCTCGCAAAAATTTTCTAACTCCGCGGCGTTTAAACTGGCGTTTTAAGCGATTTTATTGGCTCAAATTTTCAATTACCTCAGAGAAATAAAGTACTGATATTAAAACTAAAAATGTAATTAAAATGAGAAAAGCAATACTAAACATTCAAAATGCATGGTACAAATGACTTAAGATAACTACCCACGATACCACCATAAGTATCACTCATGGTCAAATACATTTACTATCCTAAAAAAAAAAAATGAAGAGTTTTGAATAAATCTAAGCCTGCCCATAACATCCAAAAAAGTTAAAAGTTAGTATACAACATTATTGCTATTATATCGGTATCAAGTAAAGTCAATAAAAGTTTTTAATGTTAATATTATGGCTTATGATATGAGTATATAAAAATGCCTGATGTTGCGAGAAAGACGATGGTGTAACTGGAATTGGGAGGAAGATATTCGAAATACTTAATCCAATTATGAGCACTGGTTTTGACAAAATTCACAAGGAGAGCTGTTAATTACGAATGTCTAGCAGTAATAGCACCAGATTGATAGCGGGGGTGTTGCATATCACTGCATTTAAAACCGTTTGGCTCTAGTATTATGCTTTGCTCTACAGTGGCACGGGTCAAATCCTGTTTTGAAAGAAACCATACACTAACAGTATCATCATTACCAACGAATACAAAAATTTCTAAACAGGCTTATGCTGTTTCCAGAAGTTTTCACATCCCACAACTACAAAAGACAACTCTACTACCAATAGCGCTAAGAGCACATTTTTTGCATGAACGAACAATGCCCAAACGCCTACAAAGCTGCATGCAGGCCAAAGGCCCACAGCAGCGGGAGCCGTCTCCGCGTAGGTTGGTTTCCATCGAAGCGCGGCGCAGGACAGGAAATCACACACAGTGGGAAAGGCTCTTAATTTTTGCTGTGATTTGATAGTTTGTACATATTGTTCAATCCATGTGTCTAATGTCTTGTCTGTCTTACGGATTGTCGTAAACCGCCTATCATACCTCGAAATCTGATTCCAAACATTGATCTGTCGCCTCCCAAAGAAGAAAAAACGAGCAATCAAAAGTAAACTCCCTTACCTGCTTGCGAGATTGTCAACGATGAGATGCAGAAGCTACTACGAGAAAAAAAAAGACCGGCCGAGCAAGCACTTACCGCTCTCAATTCAAAGCGCCTGAAGTATTAAGAAGCACATTTGCAATCAATGACGACTATCGCCCTTACCCTTTATGTCGTGCTTTTACTCTTGCAAATATCAACTAGCAAATTTGCTCATCCATGGTATCAGCTATCAACAGAGGGCAACTGGCTGCGTATCACACAAATTGAAGTATATACTGACAAGGACAAGAGCGTGGACAATGCTGCTATCGCCACTAAATACGATGAAAGCCATCCAAATCTCACCATCAAATTTGACAAAGTTACCGAGGGCAAGGGAAGTTGGTGTGTACAAATGTATGTAGTCCTGTTGACAGTTGGTATCTACAGCAATGGTTGCTTTGGATCACTATCAAGCCTTCAAAGGAAAAGTGCTGGCTGATTGAAGCTATATGGTCAATCACGATCAAGGTATTATACTTTTGCTCAATACTTGAAGCACTGATTCACCTGGTGGACATCTCCTCCAATGGCATTCACAGGCTCGGTACATCAATCCCATAATACAGTGCATCGAACCCATATTGCTCACTCCATCATTGCGCCTGGGCCTCACTCATCTGGCATATGTGTGTGCTACACATCGCACTTTGAAGCGCCACTGCAGGAGATTCCTTGGTGCAACATCTGCCATCTCATTACTGCGTAATGACCTTTTATCATTCATCCGATTCAGGGCGCGCAATACAATGAGACATTCAAGAGGGTCCTTTGACGCTGTTCAGCCCAAGATCTTGTTTGAGTATTTACAGCTTATGGATTCATCTATAAAAAGCGATTCAGGCCATTCTAGCTTCATTGCGGTTGCCTATTTAGTCTGTACGACCATGCGTTTTTGAAAATGTCAATATGAAATGTATACAATAAACATAAAAAGTGGATGGTGATGCGCCCATTCTTTTTAATAGTGCAACTTGTAACCAGAGTCCATCCAAATATTGTGTGTGTGTGCACACGGTCAAAAATAGATCATCATATATCATACATCAAAGATGTAAACGTATGAAATATCAAGGTGTAACAGGTGGATGCTAAAAGATGGATAGCGATTTAAACCTTCTTTTTTTTCTCTTTCTTGCTTCTTTCTCTCTCTCTTTTCTCTTTATCAGCCAACATGAACTATTTACCATCTACATTGGAGCCCAAAGGCGATCTCTACTACCAGGAAAGCAATGAAATGCATAGCAGTAATACCAACTCTGCGACAGAGGAGGATGAAGAAGGACCCTTAAAAAGTAGGAGGACTATTCCCAAATCCATGTCTCATTGTCCTAAATGCGCTGTACCTAGATTTCATGTCGACACGAAGACTTCCTTCACTGAATACGCTCTCCAGCAACACACACTTACAGCAGCAGCAGCAGCAGCAGCAAGATGATTACATTCGTCTCAAACTCTCGGGTATGTCCGTATGTGTTTCACCAAATTCCCCTCGTGGCCAAGCTACCGTAGAACGTGGTGGTGCTGCAAATGAATATTTCCCTCCTCCTCCACCTCATACAATGAACACAAAGCCATTTGATCCCTTGAGATCCAGCACTTCATTGCGAAGAATCCTTCACGACAACCATGGACGTCGACATTCCATAGCCAACATGGATCTGGATCGATCCCCTCAAGGTAAATGAGGCCAACTTCACTACTGAATGTTTAATTAATGTATGGCATAAACACATATATAGCACACCACCACCCCTCTTCCATTACATACTATTCACCACAGCAACCACAACAAACACTACAGCCACCATCATACCATCACCATGCATCATTCCCTGGACACTACTCAGCGCCCTCAAGCCCACCGCTTGAACCAGCATCAAGATCGACAACAACATATCATTCACAACCATCCATGCGACGCAATTCATCGGCGCTCATTTACCGTGAAAAAAGCATTACAGAAACAAGACGCATGTCGCTGGCAAGTATATAGTTTAATTTAGCCCCCCTTTTTTGTCAACTGTCTAATGAATGTTTGTTTGTATATCCATCTGATAGAATCAATACTCTCGGAGCAGCCATATAGGGAAAGCCGTGGTTACCGTCGAAGAAGAAGAGGATGAGGGGGAACATGTGAAAGATGACATGGATGGCCTCTACTCGAGAAGTCCAGAGCTTCGTTTCAGCCACAAACTAGCAGAGCGCAAAAGACGCAAGGAGATGAAGGATTTATTTGAGGAACTCAAGAATGCATTGCCAGTGGATAAAACGCTCAAAACCAGTAAATGGGCGATATTGACAAAAGGTGAGTAGTACTGCTGTCATTGATCTGTTTCCATGGATACAGAGACATTTCAATGTACTTACACAATATGCAAAAAACTAGCGGTGGAATATATATCTTTATTACAAGACAGAGATCAAAGCATGGAACAAGAGCTCATTTCACTCAAGCAGCAAGTGGAGCATTTAAAAGAGAATAAATAAATAAAAAAGCGCATCTACACAGAGGTGGCGGTAGCAGCAGCAAAGTATTTTGGCATGGACTCCCAAACAGTTTCAGGCTTGACCCAGTACACAAACTGAGAGGCAATTCTCTGTTTATCCGAGGGCACCAGCGCAAAATGACGATCCAAGCCCTTTTCTTGACGCATGAAAAAGGCATCTGTCTTTCTCAATCGAGTGGCAGGACAGAAATCGTTCTTTCCATCACCTGTATACGCAATCTTCTTGAGTGAATCAGCACCTCCATAACGCTCAATGATTTGATCCAGCTCCTTTCCCTTGCAAATGTTGAGCGAGCATGGATTTTGGCAGTGATGCTGTGGTGCAGAGGCAGAAATATGGCGCTGAACTCTCAATCTCCCTTGCTCATCCTTGTAGCTTGGGTTGGTGATGATTTCTGTCACACAATCCCTGACACCATAGGCCTAAAATTGCAATAGTACCGTTGACATTCACACGCTTTCAAAGAGATATTACAAACATGCTTGGGCTCTTACATTGAGAATGGTGTCGATATAAAAGGTGTTGGCATCTGACAGCAAAATGACAGGCACATGTCTTGATTTCAGATCGAGCAGCACATTGCGCATTTCTCTAGACTACAAGCACACACACAATTAAGTCTTTATCTTGACTCGTTCATTCTATAAACCACTTACAAAGGGTATCTCCTTTAATGCATTGGCCATGTCATCCACTGTGAATCCAGTCTCTTGCAATCTACACAGAGCATGATCCCTGCATACAAACAAATATACATAGCTGAGCATGACGTATCCCACTCGAGTGCATCTATTTCCCCTTATCTACTTACATTAAGTCTGTCCATTGGTAATCATGTCTCTTGTCACACACTTCTTGCCATATCTCGGGTGAAAGGCTGTAAATGGTCCAATAATCGCTATCCTGTTCAATAAGCGACCTATATACATTCCATGCCATTAGCAATTGACATGTCAGACCAACATCTCTACAAGCTTACCAGTCAAAGTCAAATACAGCTATGCTATCTACGTGTGCGGTGTTGGTCATTTCAACAAGATTTACAAGGAGAGAAAGAGAAAGAGGATGAAAATCCAATCCAAGCTCTCTCATTCTTATTTATATGCCAGTATGTGCGTGCCATCTTTGGTATCTTTAAAAGTCAGTTTTTATCACTCTACTTTCTTTTACCATAACATTTTTTAAACCTTCTTTGGTGCACATTGTCCAACCAGAAGGCTATTCGATTTATCGTGCAAAATCCACTCGGTAGAATGTCTGTACGCCGCAGTCCAAGGAATAGCCACGTTGTCGCTACTGTTGCAAAGCAGGAAGCATCCACAATCACCACGCAACAAGCCAACAAGCGTTCCATCAAGCAGCAGGATTCACCGTCATCATCATCCACAGCCATCAAAAAGACAAAGCTAGAGGTGGTCAAAAAGGAGGAGGCATCAGAGCCAGATACGTCCTTGTTGCATCGTCGATCCGACGCCAAACAACCGCCTGCCAACTGGAGCATTGTGTATGATCTGCTTGAGGCTTTGCGAGAAAAGGAAAAGGCGCCTGTGGACACCATGGGCTGCGAGCGACTGGCGGATGCAGCAGCTACGCCCATCATGCAGAGATTTCAGACACTGGTGGCTCTGATGCTGTCCTCGCAGACCAAGGACACCGTGACCAGTGTCGCTGTGCGCAAGCTGCAACAGGAATTGCCCGGAGGACTCTGTCTGCAGGACATTTTGGACATTGATGAAGCAGCGCTCGACAAGATGATTGCCACCATTGGATTCCACACAAAAAAAGCGTCCTATCTGAAGCGCACCGCAGAGATTTTGAGGGATCAGTACGGCGGCGATATACCAGACACCATTGAAGGATTGACGTCGTTGCCTGGTGTGGGGCCCAAGATGGGCTACTTGACGCTGCAGGTTGCTTGGAACAAGAATCTGGGTATCGGTGTCGATGTGCATGTCCATAGAATCTGCAATCGACTGGGCTGGGTCAAAACAAAGACGCCAGAGGAAACGAGATTGGACCTCCAGTCTTGGCTGCCCAAGGACAAGTGGAAAAAGATCAATCCCATCATGGTGGGCTATGGGCAGATTGTGTGCTTGCCAAGAGGTCCCAAATGTGATGTGTGTCCTGTGAGCCAATATTGCCCGTCGTCCGAGCTGAAGAAGATTGTCAAAAGGGTCAAGAAGGTCGAGTCGGTCTACTTTAAAGAGGAGGGAGTGGATTTTTAGACTTGGTTTGGTGATGCCAGTAATAAATTTTACCTTGAGCTTACAAGACATGAGATTAATGCACTTGATGTGCCACTCAAGTTTTTGACATGGCGAAATACATAGGAGCTGGCAAAATGTAGTGTCTTCCCTCATTGATTATTTGAAATCATACTATTGTAAAGTAGGAATGATACTTACATTGTATATACTACCGTTGTGCTTGATGGTCGTTAGTATTACATGTTGCAAAATAGACGGAATGAGTCAATGCTTACCGTCGGTTTCTTTTGTAATCACATTTATATGCCATTAGAGGCATGGCATTTCTCATTTTCTATACTTTTCCAAACAAAATATATGCGCCATGGCAACAGCTAAAGATGATTTATTAGCACTGCTAGCTTTGAAAAAGCAGGAATTCAAAGACAAACGGGCCAAAGATACGCATGCTCCTTCAAAGGATAAAAGAGTTGTGCAAGAAGAGGTGCCTGATCAACATGGTGCAAGTAAGTCTTGCGGCACTTTTTCAATTCGTAGATATACTCAAAATTTGAATTAGAGTCTGATAAGAAAGATGCACAGAAAGGATCAAATACACCCAAGGAGGATGAGCATATTAGAAAAGACGATACTACAAAGCCGGTAGAATCAGCAGAGTCAACTAGCAAGAAAGAAACTGCCAAAGAGCAGCAGGACAAGCCAAAGAAAGAAAGCAAAGAATCCGCTCAAACACCACCACCAGATCAACAAGATGCCCAAACATCCGGTCAGGAACGCAAGCAAAAGCCTGATGAGAGTCGCAAAGCAGCCTCCGAGAGCAGAAAAGAAGAGGAGAAAATCTTACATCAACAAAGCCATGAGAAACAAGACGAATCTGAACATTCTTCAAGCAAGAAGGCTGAACAAGGTAAAGATCAAGACGCAGACAAGCCAAATCAGCAGCCCAAACAGGAGGAGACTCATCAGCAAAAAGAGCATGAGCAGGCTCAGACTGTACACGGTCATGAAGGGGAGGAGCAAAGGGAGCATCAATCTCACCAGGAAAAGCAAAGCACTGCTGAAGAACATCATCAAGAACACGATGAAAAGGAGCAAAAGCACGATGATTCAGAATTGAAGGGGCAAGCGCAGGACGATCAAAAAGATCGCGAGCAAAGCAAGAAGGACGACGAGCACCACCAAAACCAAGACAAACACTCGAAAGAGACAGATACAGATGCCCATCCCTCAGCAAAAGAAGCGGATACAGATGCCCATCCTTCAGCAAAAGAAGCACCCGCTGTCAAACAGCAACAAGATGCTAGTAGCACACCCTCTCAACCCGATCAGGTCCAACAACAGTTGCCATCTCAACAGGCACCTTCTTCAGTAACAGATCAAGCAGATGCACCTGAGACCACAGAAGACGATGATGATTTCCCTGCTGTAACAGAACCAGAAGATGAACTGGATCAACAAGAAAAGACAGTAGTTGCTGAATCATTCTTTGAAGGCTACGGCATCGCAGCAGGACACGGCGAAGATGAATTTGGAGGTCTAGGACTGATTGGCGTGTTTGAAGAGAGCAATGTAAGCTCCATTGGTGCTTCGTTAGACAGCTCTTATCGACTCAACATGCTCGCCATCGTGTCGCTGTTCCTCATGTATTATTACATGCTGGCCAGACAGAAATAAAGCCTTCTTTTTTTGTTTTATTCTTTTAATCTTTTGTATGTGGTGGTTCAATAGTAGGTGTTATATCGTCCTTTAGATGCGGCACATGTCTTTCACCGGTCAGTGCTGGTGGAGGATAGTCTACTTCATTTGGCACTTGCCTAAACCCTGCAGAACCCACTGAATACGGCTCCACTGTGGTGGACGGTAATGAATCGGATGCTGCCACGCTGTTATTTCCAGAATAAAATGCTTGGTGTGGATAAGGCGTTGTTGCAACGATATCGTCGTAGTATCCTCCTCCGTCTTGGTAGTATTTGGATTCTCTGCCATCGCCTTCTCTCTCGCCCAGATGGTTTAATGGTGCTACCAGGTGTCTGGGTGCTGGCGATAATGATGTCATGCCAGTTGCACCAGCACCAGCACCAGCACCTTCCATTGCTGCAGTGGAAGCATGACGCTGATGGCCTCTGTAATAAGAATCATCATCATCATCGATAAGCTCGTTCTTTTGCTTTTCTCTTTTCCTCTTTTGTGATCGACGCATCAAAAAGAAGCCCAAGCCTATACTCCATTAGATACAGGCTGATAGTGGATGATTACAAAGTCGATGTTACCTATCAGAGCAATCAAGGCTACTCCACCCACAACTCCACCTACAATGGCACCTGTATTGACGCCTCCAGTTCCTCCTCCTCCTCCAGTCTGCGATCCTCCCGCCCCTGATTGATTGCTACTGTTATTGTTGTTGTTGTTGGTATCATTATTGGTTGGATAAGCTGTTGAATCACTGCCAGTGACAGGTGAATAGCTGGCTACGTAAGAGTAGGATGTGGCTGTTTGGGTATAAACTACGGTACCAGCCGCAGTGATGGTGATATGAACAACGCTTGTTGCTTGTGCTTGTCTCTTGACATGCTGTGATGGTATGACACTGGCTAAGGTCTTTGTCGGCGCCAGAGCGAGATTCTGTGTCAACAGATGATGTGTCAGCTCCATCATGAAGCAACAAGATAAGGAAGGATCATTGCTATAATAGTTACCATGGGCAAGGACGGCATGGCTATGGAGGACATTGATGAATGACACAAGTGATGATAAAGCGAAAGAGAAGAACAAGATGCAGAAAAACTTTTTTGGCTCTCTTTTTAAAACCTGTTTGTTGTCTATACACTCAATGTATCTCTCCCCAATGATTTCCTTCATTTTGGAAATTCGGATTTGTGATCAAGGTGTAGAAAAATGAATCGGAGCCACTCCGATGGTGGTGCTTGGATGAAATGTGTGTTGTATAAACCGAGGCAGGTCGCTTTCTCTTGGCACAACTCTATGGCCGTCTAATCGTAGTTTTCTACAAGGTCAAATGTTGCTGAATTGGCTTGATACAGTGCTTCTAAGCCTTGTCTATACACAAAAGCAAACAGTTGGTTATGTTGCTGCTAAAAATAGGGCTATGGAAGGGTCATCTGTGCTACTACATGCCCTCAGAGCAGGTGAAACAGAGCACATTCACTTGGCAATAGAGCAAGATGTATATATATACTGATACACGGAAAGGAGAGGGATCAACCGTAATTATATGTGTATCAGTCATAAATAGAACCATAGCATTACATGTATTCAAGCGGTACAGTAAAACGTTAATTGGGAGAGGATCTGTCTAAATATAAACAGCCCGTTATAAAAATAACTCGATCCGTCATTGCTGGAATCAGGCAAGGGCTAGAAATCCAAAGTGGCTAATATAAATATCTCTATAGCAAGTAAAAGCCTTGTGTTATAAAGCTTACTGAAAGAAAACAGCAAAGACACCTTTTACTGTTGGCAAACTATCTCTAATGTGGCAAATGAGCTCTTTGGGAATTCCTGGATTGTGCTCATTAGGCTCTTTTTACTACTAGAAATGGATCTAAACTCATTTCAAGCAAAAACTTGTGAGATAGAGTTTGATCATTGATTGAAGGTTTGCGCGCAAATAAGAGATACCTAGCATATGATGTATGCTATTGACGTTTTTAGGTAGTAAAACGGAATCAAGCAAAAGTTGTACTAGTATCATATCCTCGAATCTGAGCGCTTATGCCAAGCCAGATCTACCAGAGCCTCGGCATGTAAAGGTACAATGTATCTCATTTCATCTAGTTATAGTCTACAGTCTGGTTGCCATGGCGATTGCCAGGGCCTTGGTTTTAATAAACAGCATGTTTTCAACAATTTAATCAACAGGAAGGTAGATCATCAGCCTCAGCAACAATAATCATAGGCACATGGCTCTGTTTCACAAGCATTCGCTTCAACTAGCGCATTTCAACAGGTTTGACATTTGCTTCAGGCCCTCACTGAACGTAAAATAGAGCTAAAAACAATATCAAATGGGTATTTGACCAGCAATCAACTGACAAGCCTTGATCCTATAAACATCTGCGCTTTTTTATGGGATGCCAAGGTAACCACAAGAAGAATTTAGTATGAGAACATGCTCCAAAAAACAGCTCGCCCTGCATTTACACTTGTAGGATGGTATATATTACAGATCAAAAGTACAAAACTCTAGTAATTTGCAATAGGCATGCATTTTTTATTATATATATAAAGTAAGCCCTACGACATCAAGGCATAATACAAGCCATGATTCTACGAAAATGTTCTCAATCGCCAGATTTTCTCACAGCACACATGAGACCAAATCTCAAGATGTGGATGTTAAAATCAGGTTGTATAAGCTATATCTACAGGGGAAAAAAGAAACATATTAGTAAACGTTGTAATGCTCGCATCACTCTTGAAATGATTGGTATCAACTGTGCTTCAATTCAAGGCACTGTAACAGTGATACAAGCAAGACAAAAGAGGGGCGCACAAGAGATCAGTGGAGATCACTGGTTTGATCAAGAAGGCAGATTCAAACTTATCAAAGGGTAATATTCGCACACGTGTCCTCACGCTCGGTGAAAGCTGCAACACATACACACACACGCAAGTGGTAATAAAACGTTCTTTATAATATTGTATAAATGCATGGCGGCTACAGCATCTCGCTTTCCTCAAACAGTTGTCTTTCCATCGTTTCATGACGTAAATTGTGTGCTTCAGCGATTATCTAAATAAAGGAATTAATTGATAACCATAACAGACAATCGAATGTCGACGCTTACTGGTTGCATGTCCATAAAAGGGAGACGAAGGAGCATGGTGCGAATCTCGGATTGTTCAAGATCTTCTAGGTTCTCTCTAGCGTTTCGCAAGATGGCTGTGCAGTAGAGTATGATGAGTACCTTGATCTCCTTGCGTTTTGTTTATATATATCTTACCAAGACAAACAAATGGGTGAAATTCTAATGGATCAGGCATCGAGAAATATGAATCTAAGAACCCGCGCGATGAGTCATGGCAATCCAGCAACACACACACTCGAACAAAAACCTACCCCACAGCCGAACGAGATTATCGAATTTCATCTCTTTTGATAGCAGGTACTGTAGCCAAGATGTTGTGAATTCATTCAAGTCGACTTCCTCCTCTTCAAAGTAGTTTCGCCTACGCAAGTCGCACAAAAACGAGATGGTTAGAGACACAAAACATCACGCGGTTTTAGAGTAAGGCAATTATTTATATGCAAAAAAGAGAGTACTTACAAGTCTGGTAAAACATATCGGAAAAGCGTCATGAAGTTGGCAACATGTTCTTTCACGGTGTTATGGGTATCATATTCATCCACTATAGTACACAACACAGCAAAGGGTTAGCCATGCCACTGCTACTGCATATTTCTCTCCAGGCCACATCATCCATACCAATGGCTTGCATTAATCGTTCAAAGCAAAAATAAGCATCACATTCCTTGTCGAGTGCGTATATAAACGGTGCGCTCAAAGTAACCAAGGCTGGGTGATATTCGACATCTCGATTTGTATTCAAAAAGGCTGTAATTATATTTGCAAATCGCTCAGTGTAGTGTTTTCCGGCTAATTCAGGTGTTCGTAGCTGGTACCGAGAAACCTCTCCTCGAACTTTTCTAGCTATTTCTGGGTCAGTTTTGTCCATTTGATCGTACTCTTCGCTTCTGGCCTTGGAGCTGGACAGTTCTTTGGCTTTGGATGTATATGTAAGAGTCAGTGGGGGGTGTGCTCATTACATGTCATGCCTTTTCATGGAATATTTACATCGATCTGCTTGTTCTACGCCCAAGAGAAATTTCCAGACCTCCTGCAAAATCGAGTCAGTACAAGTAGACAACAGCATCAGTCGCTATAGCAACTCACTCCACGCAATTCAGCAGGAATGCCATGTCGAGCTAATATCCGCAGTCTCTCGAGATCAACATAGACCTCAGACTGTAAAATTTCATGAAAATCGTTCAGTATAGACAGGGCTTCATCTTGTTGCATATTCTGGTATAATTGTTGTCTTTGTCGGGCAACGTTGGATTGAAGTTGGAGCATACAAATAAAAAACTTTCTTGTCGTTGGCAAGAGAAAAAGAAAGGGAAAAAGAAGGAAGAAGGGAAAATTTTGAAAAGGCTGTCCTGATTCAAAAAGAAGGAAGGAAAGCAGCAGGCATCAAACAGCAGCAGCAGCAGGACTTTTAAACCATTGATTCAATGGATAAAATTTCGGACGGGATGAACAAGGAGATTTAGACTTTTTTTCATATTGTGCAACTCGGGATTATACATTGGCCTTGATGAATCCCTGTCAAGTTGCTGGATGTTGTGTGTCTCGGTTACAGGAAAAAAATTCAGCCCCTTTTTAGCATCATCACTAGGGTAAAGTCATTTACTGCTATATACATACAGTGATAAGATGTCTAGGCATTATCTTTCCACGATGCGAAACAAAAGATGGGATGATAACCCTATCGACCAACGATGATTGGCTATTCTAGATCTAGGCACTTGCACACATTTCAAATGTATAAGGGTTTGTCGAGACTCTCTCTTTTTGCTCAGTGCCCATCTAGCGTCTTTATGATGGATACCTTGTCCACGTACGTTGTAAACGAGTTACTCGTGTTTACATTATTCAATCAGGGAGGGAAACGACTGGTTACATAAGCAACATTGCGGATTGTGAACAATGCCAGTATCACATTTTGGGGGCAACCGGCTAGTGTTAATTTTTTCAATGACACAGGTGTTGTGGATGTCTAGACTATGTTTGAACGCTTGATGAGGTTGAAGATGATTGAAATTTACGATAGTGTGAGCTACTGAATCTATAAAATGGTTACAATGTCGCTAATTACATGACTTGTTGCAAGAAATGGGGGCAGTTATATCAAATGCCCTTCAAGGTTTCACCCTGTAGCTCTTGAGCTACTTTAAGGTTCTCTGCGTACATCATGCTAAATCATGATTAACATTTGCTTATTGGGTAGAAGAACAGAGCCATTTATATCATAGTTCATCGTCATGCTAAAGTGTAGACCCCAACATGATGAAAATGCATAGAAGGGCATCCAAAATATGCGCTATCCATACAGAGCGTACGTTATTCTTTGGCAGGTTCGTTTTCCATTGTATTTTGACATAACAGGTGAGACAGATTGATATTGTATGTTTATTCTTGCGGTATTGTGGAAAACAAAATCAGAGCTAGATGCTATTGCTGTTTATTGCTGGCATCCAGTGCTTTGGTTGATGCCATGTTGTATAGTCCGGTATTCGGTATCATAGAAAGCATTTTTCCTTGGTGTGGTCGCCTCGGCAGTGGGATATTACTCGCGGCGGCGTCTGAGCCTCTGTCAACGATTTTCATATAATATACAATATGTAGGTCAAGAAGGCTTCCGGTTGCCAAATGAAGTAACACTGATGCTAAACACAGTGCCTTTGCAATATTTTGGGAATATACGCAGTTGAACATGGTGATAATTTATAAAAATGTCTTGTTTTTTGAATTCTTGTTAATACTGGATATTTTGTCTACTAGAGACTTGTAGCTGTCATATTTTCTCGTACATTCAATTAAAATCAGTATTCGAAACTAGCTTATTCTGTAAATAGTCTATACTACATTAACGGCAGCGCGTCCATTCTAAAATACAACAATCACGCCATCGTGCTTCTCACAGAACTTGTCAAAATATATACACGCCTATCCTATTATACACTAAATGATTAACATTTGAAGGCTTTCATTGATTGGATACCAATAAATACTGCAAAATTATACTTTTGGATGTTATGAACAGGCTTAGATTTATTCAAAACTGCTTTTTCTAGGATAGTAGTAAATGTATTTGATCATGTCTAATGCTTATGGCGGTATCGTGTGTAATTACCGTAAGCCATTTGTACCATGCATTTTGAATGTTTAATCTTGCTTTTCTTATTTTTCATTACATTTTTAGTTTCAATATCAATGCTTTATTTCTCTGAACTGTCTCCGAATTTCAGCCAATCAAACTGCTCTAAAAGAACTACATACACCACAAATCCTGGAAAAAAATTGCGAGGGTTTCCCCTTGTTTTTTCGTTAGGCGGAGTTTTAAGTATTACTAAATACAGTAATTTAGCAATTCCATCATCAAAATCCCCTAAAATGCCAGAATATGCCTTACTACACACCCCAGCTTATAGTGCAAACGCTTGAGACTCTCAATTAGCACCAAGTAAGTGATACAAATCAAGTGAGGGCAGCCTATCTACCCCCCTAGCCTCTGAATCAAACCTAGTTGTGCTTCAACGATAGGCTTATCCACACAACGAAAAAAAGAGGGTTATGGCTCAAAGAACCATAAAAAGGAAGGGAAAGTAACAAGAGGGCATCATTAGAATGTGATGATGAAGAACAGAAACATCGCAATACAGTTACATACAAAAAGGTAACATGCGATGTGTATCATCAAAACGACGAGTACAAGAAAACAAAAGTAGTAGAAAAAAGTATCGTGGTTGCCTCAGACGAAGCAAGAACACCAATACCACCACCAGTATTACAAAAGAAATAATAATACTTGAAGAACAAAAAGAATGCAAGGCTACTTCACAATAGAGCAGCACTGCCAGCGATACAATGCATCAAAAGATACACTATAGTAGCACTATGGTACAGCAACAGAAAAATAGTTGCGTGCAGAAAAGGGGGGGAAGAATAGAAAGAATGAATCGCAATAGAGCAAACTAAAAGAATGCATAATATTACGAGAAAGAAAATAGTAAAAGGTTGAATGAATGTAATCCATGACAACCAAATCCATGACAACCAAACACATGGCAACAAAAAAAGGTGGATATACAAACCAAATACAAACCAAACACAATGAATACATTGCAACGAACTGGCCTGAAATAAACTGTGTAGTTAGTATTACTGTATATTGTAACACGAAAGGTAGCAATTATCGGCTGATACCTACTGTAACAAACTTCAAAGGTGTCGTCTTGTGTACTGGTGGTTGCAAAGGCGTGCTTCTTTTGACGAGAGTCGTGTTGTATTCAATTAATAGTAATAAATAGTATACGGTTTAATAGAAAAAGTGCAGTGCAAAAACAGTGCGAGAAAAAAAATAAAAATAAAAAAACGCGTTGCTGAGGGTGACTACAGCCAATAAGCTGAGCACGTGGAATCTGAATGACGTGTACAATGAGCATTTTTCACTGTGGTGACTGTACCCAAATGATTTTTTTGCGATGATTTTTTTGAATCAATATCGACATAATTTGACAATTGAAAACATTTTTGTTGAAATTAGCTATATAAAGTGTGCTCAGCGTATACTACTTTCTAATAAACTTAAGGGGAGAATTTGAAGGCGCATTCAATGGTGTCAATTTTAAAGTACTTTTAGAATGAAAAGATAGAGAATTTTGAGAAAATATAAAAAGCAGTTTTTCCAGGAAAAGTCGAGATTTCGCATATACAACCTTCAAAATAGCAGTTGCATAGTCTACCTTACATCTGTGCGGTCATTTTGAATTAATATATATCATAGTAAAAAGTGTCGTTTTTGCCTTCAAAATGGCGATCGTTTGATTTTTAACAAAAACCATGAGGGGTACCTCATGAAAAATCGTGAATTTTCGACGATTTGGATCGAACCAAAAAAAAATAAAAATGAAGGTTCTGGATGTAAATGGTGATCGATAGCAATCATTTGGCACTATTCCGAGCATCTAGAACGGCATAAAAGACAAGATATTGAGGATTGATTTTGGGCAATTCGGCTGTGTTTTATACATTTACTGGTGAACAGGAAATTTTCTGACCAGAGATAATGGCGTAATGACATTGTATGCATTCGTTTAAGCTAAGAGTGCGATACAACATCTCATGATTTAAGTGAAAGCTGAAACTACTAATTGACCGCTATCGCATTAGCTATCAAATGTTCTATAGCCTTTTCAATTCATTGAATTAATCACTCTTTATTTATGAATTGAATTTTTGATCCGCCGGACAAAGAATGCAACATTGATTTTTGATATACGGATACAATAGTGAGCCAATGGATTTGTTAGCATAAGAAGCCATGTGTTCAGGTCTAGTCATCCCAACCCCTCTTGGAAAACTTAACAGTCAAAAGATGGCGCTTGGAAATGGGAGATAGATGAGTAACTGAACATTGGCGCTTCTCTTTTTTCTTCCTCATCATCATAAGGTGGCTGAAAGAAGCATTAGCAAAGTTTCTTTCAGGTGGTGAGATGTCCGGAGCAATTTTGTAACGGCTTGATGCCTCCGTCCATAGTTAAAGCTGGGAGCTGCGAGAACGATGGGCTTTCCATATACGAGCAACTTATCGATTTATTGTAAGGATATTGTTGATCAGCTTTATTAAGGGCTGTGAGACAATATTAATCACCACTTACATCTTTTTGTTCTGATAAAATACTACAACCATCCTCTTGGTATAATTCTTTGTTACTTGGTCCCTAAACAGACGGTTTCCCATTGGAATCTTATTTAGGGTGGACACAGGTGGCATATCGAGATGCCTTCCGATTACTCAGATCAGGCTTTTTCCCATTGCACAATCAAACAGAGGGTAATGCCGTGGAGCGAATATGGCCGTGCTTGGATTATTGCCACGACAAGAAGTCGCATAAAATGTGCCAGGTAAATGAGGTGCGCTTTTAGGTATTGCTTATGAATCTGACAGCATGATAGTGGTGAAAAGTGTAGTTGTGCATCTGCAGATTCTGGCAATAGAAGACGTTCTGTCAGTGATGCTGGTCGTCAATCCTCTGGACGCAAAATGGACTATTTGCTCACAAGCAAGAAGACCGCATACGAAATAGGTTGTGGCGAATATGCACTTGTAGGTGTCGTGAACACAACAAAGTAATTCTGCAATGGGTCTTTGAAGATGCCAAAAATGATGAGAGATATGGCAAATAGCATTCTCTCTACTCGTTCTGGCTTGTGGGTATATCTATCGTTGATCATTCAATTGCTGGTAAGCACATTTGCAAATAAGTTTTAGCACCATCTAATAATGATATGAAATTTAGCTAATGCTACAGTATTCAATTGGTCTCTTTGGATTTTCCTGCCGGTTATGTGGCTCGTCTCATGCGGTATTTAATGCGTTAAGACTGATTATGGCTGGCAGACAGATGATGGAGAAATCAAGACCTACCAACAAGTCAAGTACCTATTGATACCTTGAAAAGTGCAAGTTAATAAGGTCCATTCTCAATGCCCCGCTTTCAAAAGTGAAGATTGAGCATTATAAGGGTCCTGCAAGTATTGCCAGAAGGAGGCATCTAACAAGTAATATTTGACATGCTTGAACTTGCCAGAAGATGATGCTAATTTGTATATCTCTCTGTTCGAAAGATAGTTCTGATGCCTGGAAGCCTATTTGCTGCTCGGAACAGGGCTTTTTTATCATCTCGAAGTGAGGCACATGAGCATTACTTCCTAGATCATTTGCTACAGTAAAGAACCTTTTAAAATTGCTTCATATACTTTGCTTAGCTATTGGCAGGATAAACCACGAGAAGGTGAAAATAGATTGATTGGGCTACTAGTGTAATGAATTATGCAAGGTCCAATGCTATTCCCTGTGTAAGTCCTGCGACAATAATACGACATCTTTCTAAACAAAGAAATAGGTAAGAAGCAAGGCAAATTGGGATCCAATTGCTACTGGTATCATCGATAAGTCCTTGGCTTATCCTTCTGCTGACAAACTTAACGCAAACTCAAGTCCCATTGGTGCTGCTTCCGCAGATGGACCTTCATCATCAAATGTGTCTACAGGTGCTCCTCGTTCGTCTGCCTCTGTGTCTCGCATATCGTCATCATCATCAACTGTGCTGTCAAGTGATCCTGGAAGTTCTGACTCTACGTCCACCAAGATACTCAAACTGACTCCGGCATGAGTATGTGGTTGTATTGACTGATGACCTTCATAAATTCCAAAATAGTTTGAGATAAAGAATTGAATTGATGTTCTTGCAAGTTGTGAGAATGGATGTCTCTATATGTGTGGATGGGCTTACAGTTTCAAAAGCGTCCAGCAATTATGCTAGTAAATGTTTATTATAATTCAATATACTACAAACGTCTATTATGGCCTTGGCTCGCCAAGCATCTTTGCTCGCCATTGCTCCAATCGATCCAACTCTGACGCATCAAACGCCTTTTTTCTAGCAAAGCTCAAGAGCGTATTTACAGTTTTCTCATCCAAAACCGGCTTGCCATGCTGAGGACGGCTTGGGACAGACATGTCTTGCTCAACAATCGCCATGGCAGCATCCCAGCCCTGTCTTCCTCTGGATCGACAGAGACATTCAATGTACGAGTTGTAATTGTTGGTGTTCAACTCAAAGCGCGTACGCTTCAAAAAGGTCCAAATCGACTGCGCTTGCTGTGTGTAGCCATTGTGTCCACAGCTGTCAAAGAGGATGGAGACCGTGGTTTGATCTGGAGCGACTTGGGCGTGATTGGATGCTGCTGCTGTAGATAGGGTTTGCCAAATGTCCAGTACCTTTTCACCGTTGCCTGTTCTGTTGTAAGCGTCCATCATGGCATTGTAAATGGCAATGTCGGGGTCGAGGTAGAGATCCACTTTGATCAGCTTGTGCACTTGATCCAGCACGTACTGATCTCGATACTGTCCGCAGGCGTGCAGCATGGCTGTGTAGGTGTGCATGGTGGGCTGAATTTGCAGAGGTCGCATGTCGTTGAAAAAGCTCATGGCAGCTACCAGTCTGGGCGATGATTCGTCTGTGTCGTCGCTATAGCTGATGGCGTGGTTGAGATCGTCCTTGGATAAGGCTGCAATGATGGTTGAATAAAAGGTGGTATCGAGTTGGATTGGTATCTTGACCTTGCGCTTTGTGGCAGCAGCAGTGGCGTCTTGCATGCATTTTTTGTGGTGTTCTCGCAATGTGTAGTATATCTCTAGTGCATCGTCCAGTTGATTGTCGTTGATGTAGGCCAAGATGAGATGCGTAAAAGTGGCAATGTCTGGCTGACAGGCGGCATGTCGAAACACAGTGTCGTATACATGCTGCGCTTGGTTGGATCGTCCGTTTTGCGCCAGTCCGTACATCAGTGCGTTGTACGCCTTGGTGTCCAGCTTGAATTTGTGTTGGTACTTGTCAATGAGGTCCAGCAAGTCGTTCAAATCAGAGGGCCTGGCAGACTTTGAGGACGCAATATTGGCCAAGCTGTTGAAGATCCTGTCGTTGGGTTCAATCGATGCATTGCACATGTCCTGAAAGAGCTGTATGGATGCTTTCAAATGGCCCATCTTGGCCTCCGCATCGATCAAGGTACCGTACGTCACTACATCCGGCTTGAGCTTGGCTGCTGTCATGTCGCTAAATATCTGATACGCCTTTGCTGGATTCTGGCTTTTGAAGCACACATCCAGCATAATGTTGAATGTCACCTTGTCGGGTCGAATGTGCGGATATCGATCTGGCAGGCAGTAATAGAGATCCAGCGCCTTGCTCAGACCGCTGCTGTCTGCCACAAAGCGAATCATGTTATTGACCATGGTGAGATCCACGTCCTTTGGCTTGCATTTTTGTGTGATTTGGCCGTAGATCTCGCTTCCAAAATGCAGGTCCTTTGATTTGACAGCAGCATCCAGCAATGTCGAAAATGTGTAGCTATCGGGCCGCGCCTTGTCCGCTTTCATGGCTTGGTACATGTCCATCATTCGCTGATAGTGATGCGTGCGTAGCAACAGGTGGAGCATGGTGTTGTATGTTACCGTGTCTGGCTTGATCTTGTGCTGCTTCATCTCTGCCAGAATCTCCTCTGCTCTATCGACGTTATTCACTCGTTTGTAGCATCCCAACAGCGTATTGTACGTGTGCAGTGTTGGTTTGATATGGTCGTCTCGCTTCATGCGTTCCAGTATCGCATATGCCTTCTCTGGCGACTGCTGTAATCCATAGGCATACATCAATGCGTGGTATTCAAAAGGCGTGGGCTTCAACTGTAGCTTCTGTTTCATGTCTGAAATGACGCTGTTGATGAAATCAATGTCTTCTTTGCGCTTTCCATGACGAGCCAGCATCAGCAGTCTGCGAATGAGATCTCGGTTGATTGATTTCTCGCCTGCTTTGATATGAGACACAATGGATTTATATGCTAAAGCTGCTTGCTGAATGTTGCCTTGGCCTATAGCTTGCTGCAATCTTGACAATTCTTTGGAGGGTGCCAATGTATTTGACGCGGTGGCATAATTGGCATAGAATGTGGCAAAGAGATGCCTGGGATTAGTGCATTGTTGCTGTGTATGACTCGCTAATCGACGTAGTGCTGGATATACAACATGTTGACCTTGTCTCCTTAGCATTACTTGTCTATGAACGAAAGGCTAAAAAGAGAGAGAGAGAGAGACAAGTGAAAGAAATATACATTTAGTGGGGGCCAGGGGATGTGTGCATTTAAAAGACAGCGTGGATTACCTATACATTAGGGGCGGGCGCACACGCGCAATGTCTATCACCTCTCTTTTTACTTTATACGAAACAAGCATGAGCAACAAGAAACAACAAGGTGGTATCAAGCCTTCGCAATTCAAAGGCAAGGCCAACAAGGAGCCTCTTATCAGCAGAATCCCTACACAGCTCTCTGACGGCATCCCAGATGACGAGAAGCTTCGACTCATTGATCAAACTGGCTTGATGAAGAAAGTAAAGCAGCGAGAATCCGAGCTCATGGTGAAGAAACAGGCCACGACAGCAGAGTATATATGGCAAGCCATCTTTTTGAGTATCCCTTTTGGATTTCTGATGGCTACATTCGATGTTACTGTCAAGGTGCAATACAGTGAGCCTTGGAACTATGCTGGCATAGTGACCAAATGTATGAAATCAGCGCCAGGTAAGCACTCCCCTTTAGAAACTGTGATTGTAGGAGCAGATGGATTGATTTTGTGCCTTTATTGTAGCCCTGGCTCCTTTCATCTACCTCACCAATCGCTATAAATCCACTCGACTCACGCAAGTACTGATGGCCTTTGGATCTGCTATTGTGGGCTCATTTCTCATGTACACACTGCGCCATTCACCATCGCTTGGACAAATGATGCGTGCTCCTGGTCTTGCTACAGTGTGGATTTATTTCATTGTGCAGCTTGATCTGATACCCGCTACCGTTACCTTGACACTGGTAGCATTGTATTGGTACTTTGGTCTTCGAGTTTAAAATAGTGGAGAGAGGGGGGTGGCTACATGCTTTTATTTCGTATGCAACAACAATAAATAAATAAATAGGTTTAAAAGGCACTTTACAGGTTGTCTATTTCTTGTTGCCATAGTAACGTTGATAGACAGTGGCACCAATGGCAATGGCAGCAATACCCACAGTGGCAGCAGCAATCCAGGTGGTGGCAGAGGATGTTGTCTTGCGAGAGGGCTTGACAGGAACAGCGTCTTGTTGGTTGACCTGGATCTCAATCACTTCTTCCTTGAGAGCGACAATGACCTCTTCTTCTGCTTCTTGTTGCTGAACAATGGAGGGGGCCAACTTGCCAGCTTCAGACAACTCTTGAATTTCATCAAATAGTTGAATGTTCAATTCAAACGAGTAAACGGCCTCCGCGACAATCAAATCTCTGGTCTGCTGATCCACCTTGGCAGCGTTCAAACGCTCACGGTAAAAGTTTTTGAAGTCTGTTTGATTACCCAAGTTGTTGAAGTGGTAAAAGTTCAAGCCTTCGGTGGTATCCCAAGAGCTGTCATTTTCGTCGAGATGGAGAACATGCTTCTTGAGACGCTTGGACAAGATTTGGCCACCACTCAAATCACCGAGGTAGCGAGAGTAGCTGTGAGCAATCAAGAGAGCAGGGCTCTTGTCACAAGCATCCTTCAAGGCTTGTACGTACTGCTTGACAGCAGGCGTCATGGTATCAGGGTTGGTCAACTCGGCAACACGCTCTTGGCCGTAAAAGAACTCGAGATCCTTTTCTAATGACTCTCTTCTGTTGAGCTCGTGGGGAAAGTGGATGATGCTGACAACCATGTGATCCTTGTACTGTTCCAGGAGTTCTTCCATGTATCTAAACGAGAGGTTCCTTTTGTCAGCAGCTGTGTATGGAGGATACCCGTTTGATGGACTTACTTGTAGACAAAATAGAGGGAGTTGATATAACGACCGTATTCATCTGCATTGATGTCGCCCTTGAGGAAACGTCTAGAGAGTCTGGTTAGCACCATCGACACATTTTAAATAGAGTAGCTTACTTTGTAAAGACACTGGTTTCGGCGGCTCTGTGGACCACCTTGGTGCCTTCTCTCATGGCAGATGCCAATTGGGGATCTTCGAGATACTCGGGCTCAACAGGCTCTTCCACCTTGAGCTCCTCCACAGTGTCCTTTGGCTTGATATCAAACAAGGCTTCCAATTGCGACTTGTCAAGGAACTTGTTGAGCTGGTTGACGAGGATAATACCTTCCTCACACGAGGGAAGTTCTATTTTATCATGTTATTTCATGATTCCATGCATGTAGCAGCAGGTGAGCTTGAATGTTACCTGGCATATTTAAAGTGGGATGATCTTTGGGGATTTGCTTCATTAAATCGACAATTTCTTGCTCGGATTTGGTTGAAAAGGGACATCCGTCCTTGAAAGCAGGGCTATACAAACAAAGTGAGTATTAGAGTAGTGACAACATCAGCATCTTGATCTTCTTACCAGCGAGAAAGTTCGCCATGGCTGACTGCGATGGAATCCACTTCTTCGAGGGCAGCATAAGGGCAACCCTTTGAAAAGGCAGGGCAAAGATGTTTGAGCTCGTCAATGTTGGTCAATCCCTCGAGACCGGGGTGAGGTGGCATAATGGTTTCTGACATGATGAATGTTTATTAGAATGTAAAAGAAAAAAGGAAAAAAAGAAAGGTTACTGGGGCTGCTATATTTCAGGACATTTTGGAAGGCCAAACATTGGGACTATTTAGGACAGAATAAGTGTATGTAGCATATCTGTTTTGAATGGCCCGACATCACGTTGAGTTGAGGTTGGCTCACCTATCATGATTCTGCGAAACATCAATTTCGCTGCTGCAATGGCACTAGATAGGAGGAGGCCAATTCGGCCAGATTTATAAAGAAGATACATTGGCCACATTTTATGAAATAGTTGGCCAATTTCTGGCAAAATAAATTATAAAGGTTCTCTTTATTCAAGCATTTAGGGAAGTACTCGATGGAATGCCAGATGAAATTTTGCAAACGTTTGGCTAGAACATCTTCACTACCTTCAGTAATTCTTGAAGCGAGAATTTTTCCGTTATTTAGCTTACCTCTCCTGACTCCATCCTTCAGAACTTTCCAAAACATCTCAATGATGCGGGATTGAATTCAGGGAAATAAGAGATGGAAGATATGCAGGTATACCGTACGCAGTTGTTCAAGACCACCAGAATTGTAAGCCTAAAGCGAATCCCAGATGTCAGTATACCACTATGAAAACGCGAGATCAACATAATAGTTACTGCTTTCAATCTTGATTTCAACTCTACCCATTCTTGGTTGTTGTGAGCAGGGGGCAATGTCTTGTGGTTGAGAATAGCTTCAAAGTTTGCCACGCCAATTGATTGTGCTAGATGGATCTGGTATGATGTGCTAATCGTGTTTATGTAGCCAGATAACAGACAGCTAGATACAAGGCATTAGAATAGAACATTCAGGAAGGAAGAAACATGCATACTTCATGAAGGACTTGTCCGATGCTGACAGAGATTCAAATTGATTTATATAGTCAATGCACATATTGTATACAGTGCACAGTAGTCCAGATGATGCCTGTCTCTTCTGCACAGTGATTTGGAGGGCATCCTTCTTCTTGTACTATGAAATAATTGTGAGTGCCTTTTCACTTTGATTGATCAGCAATGAAACTCACTAGTTCATATACAATTGGGAGTAAATCTTTGGTGAAAGAGCTTGATTCAACGGCCATCTCTTTTCTCTTCAAAGCAGGCTCAGGTGCAGAGGCAGGCTCAGGTGTAGAGGCAGACTCAGTGGCAGAGTTGGGCTCAGCAGCATTCACAGCAGAGGACATGGTTGTTGGCGTACAATCCACATTGCCTATGGAATCGGTGGTGATATTGTTGTACGTGATGGGTGCTGATGATGATGATGTGGATGGCTTCTGTAGAGGGCGAATGTTAGTGCTCAACCTGAGGCCTGAGTCATACTCTATATACAAACCTTTCCTTCATCAAACGGCCAGCTGCGGTTTTAGCATCGTTTGAGGCATCTGAGGACTTGATGGTTGTAAGATCGCGTTTGAAGTCTTGTTGAAATGTGGTATGGGAGGAGAATGGGTCTTGCTTCTTCTCGTATTCAATATATCCAGAGATGCCCTACTCTTCAGGAGAGGCCTTTTTGAAGTAGGGTGACACTTTGAGTTGTTCAGGAATACGCGTATCGCTCATGGTGAATTACAGGTATAGATGTGGGAATGAGTAGAAGGTGATGGAAAAAAAAGGGGCAGTGTTGTTGTCTGGCGCACGGCCGTCGTTGATTTCGTAGAGCGTAAGTTGAGGGGCTAAGTTTGATAGGTAATATAGACTGTTTTCTAGTGTTTTAAAGGGACCAATTTTATTGATTGTTAATAATTGCATTGTAAGAATGTTAATGTTTGTTTTACCAGTATTGCTGTTGGTATTGAATTGTATAAATGTGTAGTAAGTCAAAAGGGAGGTGTATCAAGGAAGGAGCCATAATTTGGTCGTATGTTGTTGGCATAAAAGTCCATCAACATAATACCATCGCGCTTGGCCACCTGCAACAAAAGTCTCAGGCTTGTCGAAACGGGCTGCCTCTTTACAGGCATCAACTTGTATAAGGCACTATGGAACGCCTCGATTGCATTTGATGTGCGGCTCTTGTGCAATCTAAGATCGTCCTTCATCAAAGACTTGCATCTAAACACCATGCTTGAGACACCGGGTTGGAGCCACCATTGTAGCCACTTCTTGCAGTTCGGAAACTTTCTCAAGAGCTCTTTACCTGCTTGGAAGAACTCGGTACTGTTGCTGGTGGTACGGAGCCGGTGGACCAGTCTGAAGAAGGTATCAACCTCATCTGCGGCGACAATCTGTTGATTGTTTGAGATGCGCTTGACGGACTGCATCCAATGCATGTAGCAACCTTTTAAGAAGGGCAGAGTGTTGTGCTTCTTGACAGCAAACACTTGAGCAGAGGTAATACCCCTTTGGAACGGCTTTGAAAGTGACATCTGTAATGACAGGCTGATCTGCAAATGGCAATTTGTGCTTAAGCATCTCAGGAGAACAGAAGCTCACAAAAAACTTGCTAGGAAGGATTTGTCCAGAATCCATGAATTCTGTATACTTTTCATCGAGTTCCTCAAATGCAGCCACTACATCTTCCTTGGTCGAGAGCAGGTCTTGTTGGATTTTCGATCTGCGAATCTCATACTTCGTTCTGTCGTGGTTTGCCATCACGGTGTTGATATCCCTAACGCTTTTCTTGATGGCGCCAGTAGTCGGATCAATGCCAGCAATAGCAGCTGCTGCAGTGATGTTTGGCCTTTCCTTGACCATTTTGTTGAGTTCTCTCTTCTCGTCTCTGTCGATGTGGAGAGAGCTGTAGATTGAATGGGTGTGCTTCTTCTCTTCGGTAATCTCTTGATAAATTGTAACTGTGCTTCCTCTGTCGTCTCTTCGTGTATCACAAACACGAAAAGTGAAAGTTACTGCAACATCACAGTCAATACGCTCCAATGGTGCCTGGCAATATTGGCATTGATATTTTTTGGAGCATCCAAACTTGTCTTTTGCGTCAACAGGTGGTTGATGATCTCTGATCCATGTAGGTCTTTCGCATTGAACACTGAGGCATCGCAAAGCACCAGCGCACTTCTTGTGGATTTTTCTGTCGTAAATGGTCTCATTTTCAGCGAGTTTTTCGACTGGTTTGTCCTTGTTATAAGCTTTGCTGTGGCTTTTCCTTAAGGCCCATCCAACATTGAGTCGTTGGATTTTGAATGTACTAGTGGTACGGTCGAATACAGCGGGAAGAACCTCCTCGACGGTTTCTTCGGGAAATTGGTTGGCAAAAGCATACTCAATGTCATACTTTGAGTTGTCTATATTGTTAAAAGTATTGAACAAAAAGATGTGCCTCATCCCATGTCTCAGATCTTTTACTGGTCTGCCCTGTCGGAGGAGTATTCTTGCGACTTTTTGTTTGTGGATCGCTTGGGCGTGAAGAATGTTGCCCCAGGAAATTCGTGATTTTGGGAAGGTGGTGATACACGAGAAGCAACGCTTTTGCTTGTGCGAGAGGAGGTGCGTTGTCGTTTGAATCTTTTGGATGACAACTTGACTTTTTGATAAAGGCTGCTAATCTCATCCTATGCGAAAGATTGCGTTGAGTGAATGCACAGTGCTTAAGGTTGTAATGCTTACTGTATAACTGAGCAGCTGATCCAACGTATTGCTGTTCAGGAAATCCATAAGCTCATCGACGTCTGCTGGTAGAAACATATTTTCTTCATGAGCCTTCGTTGCAACCACCACATCCTCAAATTGCTTAATCACACAGAGATATCCACTCAAACCTATACAGCAAAAGTTAGACATTTGTAAAGCAATCAAATTGTTTCTCTCTGCAAACACTACCAATAACATTCACACCAACTGTGAAAGTGATAGAATATGTTTCCCTTAGGCATCACCAAGTCCTGGGTAAATTAATGGACTACCAGCTGAGGGATCATCTACTGTGAGCTACCCAGACATTGAGACCACTTGTCGTATCAAAAGTTCGTTATGATATACCTTTATGAATTTATTCATGCCAGAAAGAGAGAGAAGAAAAGGCATCTATATCATAGATCAATGGTTCTATCTGATAAATCGCGGTCTCTAAGCATGTGTAGCTTATTCCTTAAGGCGGCCCGCACTTGAAAGCTTGTCTCGCTCGCACTTGGTGGTGCCTAAGAAAATATTCAGGTGGCCCGTATTAAACCTGAGGGTGAAAAGGCTATCGT
The DNA here is from genome assembly GCA_010203745.1 of Mucor lusitanicus. NCBI lineage: Eukaryota > Fungi > Mucoromycota > Mucoromycetes > Mucorales > Mucoraceae > Mucor > Mucor lusitanicus. The sequence continues at coordinate 2,467,904 of JAAECE010000005.1, read as the reverse complement.
CAGCATATTCACCGCAATGTGATCGCAAGCAACCCAATATGCTCTTGTTGACACGCACGTTCTTGCTGAGCTGAATTGCTTCAGTCTCCAAGCACACACCGTCAGGCTTGATCTCCATGGCTGCCAGTGCAATGGCTTGCTGCTTGTCCTTGTCATCTGGTATATTGCCTTTCACCAACAAGTCTACTCGTCGTCCCATGAGATTTTGTGACACACCCCCGTATGTGTTCTCATTGACTTGTCTGTCAAATTTGGAGGCAGCGCATGTGGACTCACCACTATAAGACGAGGAAAGTGTTGGTAACATTCAAAGTACATATTGTTGCTTACCGTCATACGTCTTAAGCTCACGCTAGTTCCACGGAACATGATTCTCAAGATGGGGACCCAGTAACTTGCATACTCCTCCTCTGTGTGGCCAGCGGTCCAATCGACGTACTCTACAGTATTCAGACTATGATACCAATGTCAAAAAGATGTAACAATCCCAAGCTGCTGAAATGCATAGCTTACATGTGCTCGTAGATGTCAAGTACTTTCAAAGATAAAGCCTTGCTTGTTGCTTCTCGGTTTTGGTAAATTGACAGCCTTGACGAGATGACAAATGTGCGCAGTTGTTCAAGACCACCAGAATCTAGGTCAGGCAGTGTCATCGGCTGACTGCACTGGAGGAGTAACCGAGGCAGCCGCTTTCAGCTGGGCGTGTAAGAAGGCAAATTATTGTTGCAAAACCAAGAGTTAAGCTGGCAATGATCGAGTGATTGATGATAAAATAAGTATAGAGTACTTTTGCCTGTAGATATACTCTTTGAGTTTGCATAATACCACTTTGCGTCTTGTTCTTCAGGCCTAATTAACAATAGGTATACAGCTTGTTCTCTGGTAACCCTAACCATAGTCAGGGAAAGAGAAACTTGCTGAAAAGAAAGAAAGAAAAAAGAAGCGTGTAAAACAAAACAAAATGTATTCAAATAGCCTGATGATCTACGCGAGCAGCCAACAGAAATGAACATCCTACTGAACACAAATAAACTGATTCAATCAATTACATAGTTATGAAGTCCGGGCTGGTTTGCTGAATATCTTCCTCACTGCCCTTTTCGACAGTATAGGACTGTGCTTGCTTAACGGACAGATTTACACCGAATCGTCATCAATTTGTATGTAAATAGTAATACGACGAGCAACATTGGGACCTTGAGAAGAAGGGATGCCGTTAACATTGTAATTTATCATAAAGAAAACGGGTTTTGCTCTGCCTCAAAAATATGATTTATCTTTTCTTCTCAATTGATCCAAAAATTACAGATATCAAAGATGGGTACACAATCTTATTAGGAACATCTTTGACATTATGGTTGAACGCTCAAATTTTTTGATTGAAATCAATTGTATTAATTGGCTTTTTGTATGCAAGCTATGTGTGTATGTGGCGTGGTGTGATATAGATGGGCAGCCCCGCATGGTCAACATTAAAGGCTTCTTATTGCTTTTTGATAATTAACCCCTTGAGCATATCAAAACTGTTGCCATCAGGTTGCAGTGTAAATTTGACCCTGGGATTGTTGACACTGACAGCTTCTAGCATGCCGTAATCGCTGGTAATGCCAACAATCTTGGCCCTCTCATCATTGTGGGTCGTCAATGTCACCAATTTGTTGCTATACACACAAGGCTGTTAGCGCGCAGGCATTTGCATGGTGGAGGGAGAACATGTCTTGAAAACATACCTGTGAAGCCAACGTTGGTAATACTTGTCCAGGAACCAGGCACCAATGCCCTTTTCGCAAAACTCCATGTAGTACTTTTCAAATGTCACCAAGACGTGGGCTAGGACCTCTTCTCTGTCCAGTCTCTTGAGTGCTGGATTGTGCTTTTGAATCACATCGTTGATGGAAACAGTGGGGTGAGCGTTATCCAAGTTGATGCCGCAACCGATGACCAGCAGAAACTCATTCTGAACAAAGCTCGAGTTGACCAAGAGACCGCCTACCTTCTTTAGGCCCTCCTCCTCCAAATCAGCATAAATGTCGTTGGGCCATTTCAAGCGCAGGGGCACATCTTCGTATCCTTTGCGTGTGCGGATGCTCTCCACAATGGACAGTGCAATCAGATACTGCACAAAGACAACAGGCGACTTTGACAAATGCAATCCATGTCGGACCACAAAGCTAAACTGTAGTGCGCCCGCTTGCGAGACCCACGAATTGCGTCCTCTGCCTGTTGAATTGTTATCAGATCTTTCTTCTTGTTTCCAACACAACCACATTCTAGATTATTACCTCTTCCTGCTATTTGGTTTGTTGCCAGACAAACAAGACCAGTAGGCAAACATTGAGCGAAATTATAGTTTCTATAGTATGCCGCGCAGCAATGCCTGTCGTCAGTATTTTCAAAATCAAGCTAAATCATACCAACTTACTTGTCCAGGACTGTCTGTGTACTGGTAATAACCTCACTGTAGAGCACGGCATTGCCAAACCGATACCACGACCCACCTCCCCATTCCTGGCTTCTACGCTCACTCAATGCTTGGAAATAAGCCTTCAAATCAAACAGAGGGGTCAATGCCTTGTCGGGCACTTGAGGAGCCTTGCCTTTTTCCTCCTCGTCCAACGTCAATGCCAGGTATAAGATCTCGAGCACAGGCGATTTATCCTCAGAGGTGCGCTGAAGCGATAATTGCTGCAATGCTTCGGTGAGTGGATGGCTCTCGTCTTTCTTGTTTTTGTCAGGAATCTGGGAGATGTAAAAGCTGTCATTGCTGTCGTTGAACACGGCATTGTCGTCAGTTTGATCCAGTAACTTCTCAGTGACACTCTTGAGCAGTGCGCCTGAAGCGGTGGCGAGGTAAATGGGTGTCAAATCAGGCACGTTGCTTTGCTCTGCTGTTTTCTGCACTTTGAGTCCAATATCGGATAGCAATTGGCCAAGAAATGCGCGGCAGGTGGGTAGAGAGGCTGTCAATTCTCGCGTGATTTGCTCCCTATTGTCATTGTCGCTTAAATCCACCATGCTGACATCGTACTCTGGGTGAAATCCAAACAACAGTGCTGATCCGTTGCCTACTCGACACTGCACGCCTGCTGCCACTGAAGCTTCGTCCTGACAGAGTCCTGGATCCTGGTAGGTGCAAAGAACTTTGACTTGTTCGTGTTCCTGCGGACGCACAAAGTAGCCACCGCCATTGTAATACGCCTTGAAGCTCTGCTGTTGATGCAAAATCGACACGGCTCTGGCTCCCTTTTCACTGTTGTAGACAAACCCAGGAAACATGGTGCCACGGCTGGTGCCAGGATAAAATCCCAATTCACGAGGACCTACCACCTCCAATGCCTTGCCCTTTTCAAATTCAATGTCTTTGGATGCAAAATAAGCACCAGCACAGAATCCAACGTAATGGCCTCCACCATGCACATAGTTTTTAATCTTGTTCGTGCCCTGTCCGTTCAAATCCTGGCAGTAGGGGCTGTCTCGGCCGCCAGGGACAACCAGGAGAGAGCATGTCTCTTCCCAGGGCTCGGATGTGAGTGTGGCCGCATCTACTTTCATGACATCGTACGCATGACCAAGAATGGCTTTGAGGGTGGTGTAGGTTTGTTGGACAGCGTTGGGAGAGGTGCCGTTTCCGTTGTATATCAAGACATTCATGGCGGAGGGAGTTCTAAGCACGGACAATGTATTGAAGTGTCGGGTGGAGATGTGTCGAAAGGCAGATAACAATGTGTGTGTTGCAAGTGAAAAAGAGCTCATCAAAGGGAAATTTTTGTTTTCTGACTGATTGACTGACAGTAGAATGAAGCCAATGAAAAGCCCACAATGATGTCTTGTCAAAAAATGGGATTCATATACAGCCATCCAAGATGGATGAGGATAATGACGGCTGCTACAAATGTTTTCAAAGAGTTACTAGACATGAGCCCATGTTATGCTTACTATCAGAAATTCCACACCAAAAAGATCTACCACATGCCTGGAATACCAACGCCCATCGTGTTCCCAAGCCATCAAGAACACACACACGCACACACACAGAGAGAGTCAGGGCAGGTACACTTGATGCAGATCCTTTTTTTTGTGTGTGTGTGTGTGTGGCATGCACCGAATACAAGGAAAGGCTGCAAGCCACACATAACAATGAAATAGCTCAGGCACCATCAGAGCAAGTATTGGAGTGGCATGAAAGCATGTCGCCGCTCAAATGAACGAGACGATCCATGTTCCTGAATCACCAAACCACTGGAAAGCAGCATCGGGACGCTGTGTGCGTGTGGGTGCCATTGGGCGCATGCTGTTCTCATTGATCTTGTATAGGCTGCCTTGGTGTAGACTATCCAAATGAGCCCTAAACTGCCTAAAGGATACCCATTTCACTGAACGCTGAGCTTCAATAGACCGAGCCTCCTATTCATTTCACAATTTCGTTTTCTATATATTCCACCCTTTCCCCTTTTACACTAGATACAAAAATAACCCATTTTCTTGTATACCCTATTTTCTTTCTTTCTTTCTTTCCTTCCTTGCTTTTTGTCCCAATTTTAATTAGTGCCTTTACACAACTCAATGTCAAGAAATTTGGTCATCAACACCCAGAGGAAATGGACGCCATCGCCTGAATTGGCCATACGAGAGGAGGAGGGCGACGAGGACACACAACCTATACACAAGCAGCGGCTCATTGAAGAGGTGGAAGAAGACGACCAAGAAGAGAATGAAGACGATGATGATGACGACGACGACGACGAAGAGGAGGAGGAGGAGGAAGATGGATCTGATTTTACATCGTCGCCTAGCATCCCAGACGAGAACATCAACTTTGATCTTGTGTATACGCTGCACACATTTGAGGCTACTGTGGATGGACAGGCCTCTGTCAAAAAGGGAGACGCGCTTACATTGCTGGACGACTCAAACTCGTACTGGTGGCTCATTAGAGACCTCAAGACATCGGAAGTGGGCTACATCCCAGCAGAGAACATTGAAACACCATTTGAACGACTGGCCAGATTGAACAAGCACCGCAATGTCGAGGTAAATAAGCACAATAGGTCAATCAAGCGGGTTGTGTGCTGAACAGATACCTGTAGCTCACCTCTATGGAGCAAGCGGCTCACTACATCAACAACAAGGCAGCACCCAATGCGTCCTCGAAAAAGAAGAAGAAGGTGATCTTGTCGACATCATTGAATGTGCAGTTGCATGTATTGCTCACGGGAGAGGACGACGATGAGATTGAGGAAGAGACCTACGAAGAATGGAACGAAGAAATGCTCGACGACGACGACATGGACCAAGACAGTGAGCCACACACAGTCAGTCAGCAGCCACAGCAAGCTGAGCCAAAAGAGGAGAACGAGGACGAAGACGACGATGACAATACACCTTTGCAACACTCAGTGCATAAAAGTAGCCAAATTCTGGATTCTAAAAATAATCTCCTCCACCATGATGAAACAAGGGAAGCATTGCAAAACCAGCATAGGACCAAGGAGCCCACTGCTGTCAACAATCATGCAGACCCGGTTCGACATCCATCACGTGAACAGGTCCCAGTCAATTCAAAGGTGCTGCGAGTCTTTGCCGGCAATGTCGATGTAGGTGCATCCTACCATTCCGTCCGGGTCACAGAGTCCACCAGCGTCGATGAGCTGCTGATGAGCACCATGGAGAAGTTCCACATTTCGCAGATCGAGACAAAGAATGGCCGCTCGCATGGCAAAAACAGCGGTGTCGAGTACTACCTCACTGTCAAGAGTCGGGATGGCGATGAAATCACACTGGATCCAGAGGACAAGCCTTACGCTATTCATGAATCGTTGACAGCGCACCTCACGACACCGATGCCCTCACTCACGCAATTCAGACAGCTGGTGCCTACCTCCGACTATGCCAACAAGAGGAAAAAGAAACGGTCTTCCTCCATTTCATCACTCAGCGACTCTTCGCTCCAGTTCTTTTTGCATAAGCGTATCAAGCGGGTCAATGACAAGAGCGGTCAGGTCCACATCAAGGTCTCTTTAATGACAGCCGTTACCTTGGCAACCACAACAACAACAACAACAACAACAACAGCTGCTCCAGTCTCTGATAAGATGGCAGCCATCAAAAAAATGACCACATTGGGCCGATTTGGCAAAAAGAAAAAGACGAAAAAGGACAAGGCAGAGATGGAGCGGATCGACAAGGTGATTGCGATACCAGCCAACATCTCTATTGCTGATTTGACGTCAACGGCACTGGTGAAATTCCACATTATATCAGACATAGAGCAACCTCACCAATATAGACTGATTTTGAGCACAAACGGCAAAGGTATGTACATTTGAGGCGATATACACGACATGCTGACATGTCTGCTATATAGACACCTTGCTGAATCTGGATCAGAAGCTATCAGACGTACTGAAGGGCCTGGAAGCCACAGCCAGAGAAAAGCACTTTGTACTGCACAACTTCTCCACCACGCTTGACGAGCAACGACCCGTCTCACTCTCATCCTCAACATCATCCTCCTCCTCCTCATCGGCTAGACCGACATCAAGTAAGGTCTTTCCCGAGAAGCATCCTCATCATCATCGTCGCATGTACTCACATCATAGTCATCCAGTCATGACTCGTCTTGATAGTAACACGGAAGCCATTTTGAAGCGAGTCGATGCCGCACTAGAAGCATTTGAGCCTACCGCCAACAACAACATCATACCACGAAAAGACATTGCCAACCCCAACTTTCCATCACCCATGTCAGTCTCCCGCAATGAAGGAGGTGTCGATATCCACTTGCCGCATGGCGTGTTACGAAGCACCCCACTCTCTGAAAAGCAAACACAATATTCTCTCATGAAGAACCCAAATACGTTGGTGCTGCAACGTGTGCTGCCATCCGACAAGAACACGGCAAGAAAGGTGGCAACAGAGAAGCATGCGATATCTGGAGAGGAAATGGCAACACTGGTCAAGTATGGATCTCAGTATCTGGATGCCTATGATACAGCAAATAATGCTACATCACCTACTACGCCTGCTGCTTCCAGTCGATTATTTGTGGAAAGAGAGGGTGGAAAGAGCCTGTCCAGTCTTGAGGATTTGGAAAAGGTAATGCTTATATAGAAGGCTGCTGATTGACAGTGTGATTAATTGCGATTTTTGTCTTGTTGTGTAGGAACTACACCGTATCATCACATCGCATTCATCTTGATTGAAATGTACACCGAGGCAATACACATACCACCCAAACGACATCACTACCCATATCTTTCTCGTATAAACATATACAGACATTATTTAATCCTCTTACATTTACAATTTATTTACACATAAAACATTTATATTTATACTACATTTGAAACTGCAGAGTAAAGTGCGAGTGTTTTTTTTTTTTTTCTTGAAAAGAAAACTTTTGTATTGGGGCAATCGTGTTTCTTGCATAGGTACATGCCAATCTCATAAACCGGATTGTTGAAATCCATAACCTTTTATAAATATTAGCTTGATACCACTATAATGCACAGTTGTGCCTGGGGATTCTACGAAAATGCAATTTTTAGCACTGTAAAGACACATTATTCATCAAAGCAGATCCGTTTATATGTCGCTCTTTAGGAGTATAGTCTTGTTTTTAAGCTATATTCTCTCGAACACAGGATCTCATAAGTACAAAATCTCCTCATTATGCTAAAACTACATCTTGTTTAATAGATAATCGACAATCATTTCATCAAATTACGTATCCTCTCTTTTTAGAACAACCGGCCATCTGTTACATTTTGAAACATATGATAGAAGGGCTGCTTTATTACTGCGCATCTATACCTCGCTTTTAAATGTGATAAACCCAAGTGATTTGTAGCGGCTGCTGCTAGATCAATATAAATATCATCAGACATGAGCCAATTTTGTGTTGTGCTTAGGAAATCAGATCAGCCAGCAGGTTTTATATTTAGCTTGCTATAATGTTTGTGTTATGCAATATATGTTAAGCTGAAATTAACGTAAATGTAAGTGCTACAACAGCAGCAGCATCGTTGAAATGCATTTGGCTTATACAATTTTAGAACACAACATCTTCTTATTATCGATCTTGGACTTCTTTTCAGGCTCTTTTTTTGGGACAAGAAAATATATTTAGTCATGTCTTATCATATACTTATTAATAATGTTATCGTGTGTGGTTGTCTACTGCTATTATTTGTACCATGCATTTTGAATGTTTAGTCTTGCTTTTCTACATTTTTAATTACATTTTTAGTTTCAACATCAATGCTTTATTTCTCTGAGCTGTCTCCAAATTTGGGCCAATAAAATTGCTTAAAACGCTAATTTAAGCGCCGCGGACTTTGAAAATTTTTGCGAGGGTTTCCCTCTGTTTTGACGTTAGGCGGAGTTTCAAGTATTGCTAAATACAGTAATTTAGCAATTCAATCATCAAAATCCCCTAAAATGCCAGAATATGCCTTACTACACACCCTAGCTTATAATGCAAACGCTTGAGACTCTCGATTAGCACCAAGTAAGTGATACAAATCAAGTGAGGGCAGCCTATCTACCCCCAGCCTCTGAATCAAATCTAGTTGTGCTTCAACGATAGGCTTATCCACACAACGAAAAAAAGGGTTATGGCTTAAAGAACCATAAAAAGGAAGGGGAAGTAACAAGAGGGCATCACTAGAATGTGATGAAGAACATAAACATCGCAACACAGTTACATACAAAAAGGTGACATACATGCAATGTGTATCATCAAAATGACGAGTACAAGAAAAAAAAGTAGTAGAAAAAAGCATCATCGTGGTTGCCTCATACGAAGCAAGAACACCAACACCACCAGTAGTATTACTGAAGAAGAAGTAATACTTGAAGAACAAAAAGAATGCAAGCTTACTCCAGAATAGAACCGCATTGCCAGCGATACAATGCATCAAAAGATACACCATAGCACTATGATACAGCAACAGAAAAACAGTTGCGTGCAGCAGAAAAAAATGGTGAAAGAATAAATCGCAATAGAGCAAACTAGAGAAGAATGCACAGTATTACGAGACAGAAAGTAGTAAAAGGTTTGAATGAATGTAATCCATGGCAACCAAAGAAGGAGAATATACAAACCAAATACAAACCATACACAAAGAACAATATATTGTAGCAAACTGGCCTAAAATAAACAGTGTAATTAGTATTACTGTATATTGTAACGCGAAAGGTGATTCTTATCGGCTGATACCTACTGTAACAAACTTGAAAGGTGTCGTCTTGGGTACTGGTGGTTGTAAAGGCATGCTTCTTCTGGCGAAAGTGGTGTTGCATTCAATCAATAGTAATAAAAAAGTGTATGGTTTGATAGAAAAAGTGCAGTGCAAAAACAGTGCGAGAAAAAAAAAAAAAAAAAAAAAAAAAACGCGCTACGGAGGGTGACTGCAGTCAATAGGATGCCGCAGCACAGAGCACGCGGAATATGAATGACGTGTACAATGAACATTTTCGACTGTGGTGACTGTACCCAAATGATTTTTTTTGCGATGATTTTTTAAATCAATATCGATATAATTTGACATTTGAAAACATTTTTGTTAAAGTTAGCTATATAAAGTGTGCTCAGTGTATACTACTTTCTAACAAACTTAAGGGGAAAATTTGAAGGCGCATTCAATGGTGTCAATTTTAAAGTACTTTCAGAATGAAAAGATAAAGAATTTTGCGAAAATATCAAAAGCAGTTTTTCCAGAAAAAGTCGAGATTTAGCATATACAACGTTCAAAATAGCAGTTGCACAGGTTACCCTACATCTGTGCGGTCATTTTGAATTAATATATATCATAGTAAAAAGTGTCGTTTTCGCCTTCAAAATTGCGATCGTTTGATTTTTAACAAAAACTTTTTTTTTTTTGGATGATATTGTTTTATTAGAATAGTAATTAGAAATAAAACAAATGCATCAAAGTAATGGACAAGTGTATGGGATCAAAGTGACTTGCCATGTTAATCTTGGTAATAAACTAATGAGAAAGGGACCGAAGACTGGACAATCTTAGCAGTTCTGTGCGGATGTGGCGACAGGCTTGGATGGCATCAAAGGGAATAAGATCATAGAATTGGCGATAGTGATGTTGCCAGATAGTGCGCATAATTGTGGCGAAGAAGTCATAGATGGTGATGTGCAGGTCATGGTGATAAAGATAGTATTGATTCAGTTTGAAACGCATAATTGAGCTGTAGATCTGTTGTGGGTCTGCTGATTTGGGGTAGCTGAGGAACTCTTTGAAGGAGAAGTCCCAGACATCTAGTTTATGGACGCACTTGATGAGCAGGTGAGGAGCATCTTCTATTTCATTGCAGAGGGTACAGCGGTCGGATGCAGCATGTTTGAGATTTCGTTGGGCCATAGCCAGTTGATTAGAGCTTTGTTTGTGTATCATTCTATACCAAAGATTGCGGGCGGAGTAGTGCATGGTGTTTTTGTAAAAGGACTTCCACTGTTGTTTCGTCAATTGGTTGCAGAAATGGCGACCGACATTGAGATTGGCCATGTCAAGAATGACAAAGCGTAGCTCTCTGTTTGGCAATTTGAAGATTACACGCTGCTGGTATACCATGGAGTCCACAAATGGCAGAAAGTCCATCTCACCATCGTTGTTGTGGTGCACGAAGTGGCAAAATGATAGCTGGTTGTTCGCTAGGGCACGTCGAACTTTGGTCTGGGTGGTTGGAGCTGGGCATTCGGACCGAGGTCGAAATTGGAGGTTCTGTTGGACAGGATCGTAGGTGAAGAAGTCGCGGACACTACTGCGCCTGACTGAGTCTTTGTGCATGAAATCCAAGTCTGTGGTAGCGTCAAAGTGGTTGAAAACCGCCAGGAGGGGAAGGCTCATGAGGGTACTGACTGTGGGACGGCTGGTCCAATCTCGATGGTGGCTGCATGTATCCAAAGCATTGAACATGGGTAGGAATGGGTGGAGGCCATTCAACGTATTCTTGTAGCGAGCAGAAGGGAACAGGAGTGGCAGGGCATGATGGACGGCATCATTTGTGAGACGAAGGGCATGTGTAAGCAACTGATAGGTAAATTCAGGCAGAGGACCACGGTTGTCAGCAAGTAGGACTCGTAAGTATCTGAACTGTAGCGCCTTTTGTTAAGCTCCAATGTCAATCAGGCCTAAGCCGCCTTGATCTCGAGGTAAGAAGAATGAAGTCCCTTTGAGCGGTGGAAACAGACCGGACATGACAAATTGGTAGATAGTGGATGTGATCTTCTTCAAATCCTCTTGAGGGATGGATACCACACGGATAACATGCCACAGCTTGGAGAGGATAAGCGTGTTGGCGATGTTGGCCTTGCCGTAGAAAGAAACGTTCCTGGACCTGTAGATGTCGGTCATGGCCTTAATGGTACCACGTAGCTCGGAGACGAAGACTTCCCGTTGGTGGTTGGCAAACCATATCGGGTAACCCAAGTACTTGATGTAGCCCGTAGAGTGGCTGTCGAACCATTTCATTTGCAACTGTGTGGTGACATATTGCTTGATCTGTGAGCCCTCATTGGATTTCATGGCACCGCCGTGTAGAGGAAAAGCGACGGATTTGCTGTAGTTGATCTTGGCATTAGAGGCTTGGTTGTACACTCTGAGGCGTTCCTGTAGCTCAACCAGTTCGGTCTGCGATCGCACGAACGATAGGACGTCGTCGGCGTACGCGAGAACCTTGATGGGAGCAGGAGTAATCCATGGGTTGTGTATCTGATGCGGGAGCTTCACATGTTGTAGGCTGTACCCTGAGAGATTCTCGTTGTTGACTATGGAGAGCAGGAACGGTTCAATGGCCAGGTTGAACAGAACTGGCGAGATACTATCCCCTTGCCGAATGCCTCGACGTTGGGAGATGGCGCTGGTGAGGAAGCCATTCACATTAACATAGATGGAATTGTCAAAGAAGAGGTTGGTGATGCAGTTGACAAAGGCCTCAGGAAAGCCAAACTTCAGCAGTACTTGGGAGAGATACTTTGGGTGGACCCTATCGTAAGCTTTGGCATTATCCAGCATGATACCAGCATAAGCAGTGAACTGGGAGGAGTTCCGCCAGCTGGCAGACTGAGCATTGTCCATGATCACTTGGAGAGACATACCATGGTCACCAATGTAGCGCCCGGGCAGGAATCCGCATTGGTAAGGGGTGATGATCTTGTTGGCCACTTGAACAACTCGAGAGTTCATGATGCGAGTAAAGACCTTGCAGTCTGCCGCTATGAGTGTGATGGGGCGATAGTTAGCTAAGTCACTCTTGTCATCTTTCTTGTGTAGGATGATGATGCACGAGGCCTGCCAAGACTTGATTTTTAACAAAAACCATGAGGGGTACCTCATGAAAAATCGCGAATTTTCGAGGATTTGGATCGATCCCAGAAAAATAAAAATGAAGGTTCAGGATGTAAATGGTGACCGATATCAATCATTTGGCACTATTTCGAGCATCTAGAACGGCTTAGAAGGCAAGATATTGAAGATTGAATTTTGGCATTTTGGCAGAGAAATGTACCTCTTTTGGCCTGTAGATCCATGGCAACTGATGCTACAGATATGATCAAGGCATTAAACAATTGATAATTTTTGCGGTTACACCCTGAATACTAGCAGACGTAAAGCGATATGGGTTTCGTGTGTACCTTACACTAGAAACCCCCAGAGATTATAGATCATAAAAACTTCACTTGTCATGCCTCAAAAATGCAGCTTGTAATAGGCTACTACTACCTCTTGATACTAGTGCTACCTGCTATGCATTTCAGTTATTTTTATACGGAATATAAAGTTAAAACAATAGTTACGTACAATAGAGTTGTCATTTTATGCAACAGATAAATCTTGGGGTAGTTGAAATTAGTAAAATTTATCACTGTAAGAATTATTTAACTAATGAACAACTAAGGTAGCCACTGCAAGTTCGTTAATATGATTATGAACCCCCCCCCCCGAGAAGGTATACAACAGTGCTTAGTTGAACTCTCTATCGTTCATAAGCGGTATAATAGAAACACCACGCTTTATCGTATTTTGTTGTCCAGCGCCCAAAACAATGGTCAACCTATGCCACCATTCTAGGACTAAGCATGCTAAAGCCAAGCGGTTTTAAATCCAGTGTTGTTCAACATTTCCTTTATCGATCTGTCACTACTAGACACTCGTAATTAACAGCTTTACCTATGGATTTTGTCAAAATGAGCGCTCCAAATTGATAAATTTCCAATAATTATCTGTCCATCAGTTGTAAGTCGTCCAATCCAAAATCCAACCACATCATCGTGTTCCTCGCAAAATTTGGCATATGGACATGCTATCTTTGATACTCTGGCTTTAATATTTCGAAACCGAAATCGTGGATGTTCAAAACCTTGATATGCAAAACACTTGTGTACGCGTATGATCTGGTGTCAAATACAGTGTTATACTCTATAGAAGTGGAAGAAGAGCCGGATTCTTGTTAGAGAAAGTATAAGGAACATCATGGCACACAGCGGGTTTAAGATCAATGGCTCATCTGGCTCGAATTCACATTTGCGATTTGATATCAGTATTGAGTCGACTGAAATTCGGGCTTTAATGTGTAGATAGATTTAATTAGAAGGGGGTAATTAAGCTTTTGGCTTTTCATCCAAAGATGGGGTTGCAGGATTAGCTGATTGAGATGGGGTTTGATCAACAGCAGCAGCGGCATTGGCATTGAGTGAATGTGTTGTAGTGGTGGCTGGCTCTTCCTTGGTAGATGTCTCGACGACTGCTTGACCTGCAACTTAGAAACCACATCTCACTACTAACTATCGCCGTACTTACTAGATGCACTCTTTTTATTTTTCTCTTGTTCATCCTCTTCGTCCTTGAAAGCATCATCGTCAATGTCCACCAGATCATCCGAATCTGAGTCATCATCGTCGCCAATAACGTATGGAACTGAAGCATTTTCATCTAGGTTAGTGTTCTTGGGAGCAGTATTACGTTGAGTTGTGCTTGCTGCTGTCAGTCCAATATCTATCAATCACATATCGCATCAATATCTCTAATACAAATATCAAAGCGGGAATCACAGTTGCTACCTTCATAGTCTGAGTCACCTTCAAACTCAAGTGGTGATCTAGGAGCAATGACTACGGTAGGATTGACAGGCTTTCTTGTTGGCATTTGAGGAGCATGCAACGTCGTATCTTCCACAGCTGCTGACGATTGTCGTGATCTTCTGGCTTCTACAGGGTTTCCACTCGAATTTAGTCCCATATCGTACGCCAATACACTAGTTCCTCTTACCAATTTGCTCCTCCTGTGCCAACTGTCTAGCAAAATCCTCATCCGCCTTCAATTGGGCTTCCGATGTCGATGTAGTATTGAGGTTGTGTGTGGGCGATCCCACAGGAGGATTGACATAGATGGTATCATCGCCTTTTTGGTGTGGTGTTAATATACCATGGACTGCAATGCTTTGTGCTTTGTTTTTACCTCTCTGATAATCGTTGGATTTTCTGGCTGTGGCAGGTCGGTTGCTTGTTTTTGCATACACATCGTAGTCTGACAAGTGTAACGCAGATATATCGCCCGTCAAAAGATCGTCCCCATCATCGCTCGGTAATCCTCTACAGATATCAATAAATATCACATGCCCTGCTCCAAATGCTGGCTCCATGGTTACCTGTATTGTGCGTTTGTAGTTGGCATCGATGATGTGGCAGCAGTTTCATGCTGATTCTGAGTGTTGTTCTTTTGCGTGTTTGCCTTGAACTGGTTGTATAAATCCATCATCTTTTTCTTGGCAGCTACAGGACAGAGTGGTGTTTGTCATCAGGTGGGGTGTCTGCTTGCCTTCCCTTATCTCTCTCTCTTACCATTGCCTGCTTCCTTCATCTTTTCCTTGATAATGGGTAATTCCTCTGCAAAGGAAGGTCAATGCCCAAGAAGCTTGCCTTTAGCCGTACTTGTCTTACCTTGTAGATTGAACAAAGAGTCGTCGTCATCATCGTCTCGCTGTCTTTGTGGTTGCTGCTGGTATTGGCCCTGTTGGGATGCCCGACGACCTATGCGATTCACTCAGTACAATGCTGGTACTCATAGTACACGGCATGCTTACGTTGATGCTGCTGAGATCTTCTTTCGTCTTCCATGGCGAGCTTCTTGGCAAGTTCCTCGTCCATGCGAAGTTGCTCTTCGACCGATGTTGGCTCTGGTTGTGCTTGACGTTCCCAATATGCATAAGGCGCATCACTGCTATTCTGTCTCGACTGTGGGCGAGGAGGCATTGGAGGTGCTTGCTCAGCAGCCACTGGAGCTGGAGCTGGAGCTGGTGGTGGTGCGCTGTAGCTAGGATCCGACATGCCAAGCAAAATCTCAAAGGTGCTCTCAACATGATCATTCTGTGATTGAAGAACCGCTTCTATAACTTCTACATCTGTATCTGGGAAAGCTTCCTTCAAGATGCGCACATTTTCAGGCAGGTTGGGCTGTTCAACTGGCTCGGCAGCAGCAGCTGCTGGTGGTGGTGTTGCTGCATGTGGGGGTGAAGAGGCTGGGGATTCATGCTGTGTGGGCTCCTCTAATGCAGCCATGGTCACAGATGCTGGCTCCTCTTGAGCGGCTTCTTTGGTAGTAGCAGCAGGAGGTGTGTCATCAGCGATTGCTGCCTGGGGAGGTGTGTCCAGCTGGTTAGGCTTTGATGCTCTCTCTGTCTCAGCAGCAGTGTTTGACATGTAGGTTGGTGTTTGATGAGGAAAAGAAAAGGGAAAAAAGGAAATATCTTTTTTTTTATGCTTCCCATAGAGCCATGGAAAAACTATGGAGGAGGATATACGTCGACCCAAACGGGTGTTGAATTGTATCACAGCACCAGCAGCAGCATTAGTCAGTCAGTCTATCACGCCGCCGCCCCATTCAGCAACGACAGGCTCTTCATCATGTGAGAGGAGCAAACAAACAGCAGCAAATCATGCAGTGAAAAGGAAAATAATGTACAGTGGTTTATTAGCAGAGAAAGGGAATGATATTTATACAGATGAATCTATTATTTAGCAATGCCAATGATGGCTTTTTCACGCTCAGGCACACGTCGGGTAGCGTCTAATTTCTTGGAGTGCTTGCGTCTCAGCTCTTCCTTTCTTCTCTCTGCCTTGATCATCTCCTTCTTGGTGCTGTCGGCCAGCTTGATGTCCTTGGGCGTTCTTCTGTGCTTGTCGATTCTGCGGATGTCCTTCATGTGGCCGTATCTCTCCTTGAGCTTGGCAGAGTACTCCAGCTTGTTCTTTTCGCGCCAGTCCTTGACGCCCATCTTTTCGTTGGCGTGTGCCTTCCAGATACGAATGTTGCCGTCGTCTGAGCCAGACAGCACATACTTGCTGTCCATCGAGTACTGCACAGCGAAGATACGCTGCATACGCTTGGTGTGGTAGCAATCTCTGCTGTGCCCGGTGCCCACATCATACAAACGAATCGTGCGGTCGTAGGAGCCGGTAACAATCTCTTGGCCGGTGGGTGAGTAGTCGACGTCCATGATGGCAGACACATGGTCCTTGAGGACGTTCTTTGCTGATGTCATGTTTCGCATGTCGAATGTATAGGCGTTGTGGTCTTCGCTGCCGGTGGTGAAAATGTAGGCTTCCATGGGATTCCAGGCAATGGCGTTGGTCTTGAGCGACATGACGAGCTTGGACAGAGGCTTGCTTGTTCTCAAATCATACAGCACAATGGTGCGATCGGTGCCGCAAGAGGCAAAGATGTTTTGCTGCACTTGGTTGAATTTGACAGTCTGGTAAGAATCGGCTCCCCAGGCGAAATCATGGATAGGCTCTGATCTGCTTTCGTCCCAAACTTCCACAGTGCCGCCCGATGTTGCAAAGATGGGGTCAGAGCGATGATGCGATAAGCCGGTGAAAGCGTGCTTGCCCATGTAGGTTTCGATAGGCTCACTGTCGTCGCCCCACACCTTGACCGTCTTGTCCGTAGAGCACGACAAGAAGCGGCCTTCATCTTTACCGGGACACACGCCACTGACAAGGCCACGATGGCCCTGCACTCGCCATGTGGTTCTTTCTTCAGACACTTCCCAGATGCGAATCTCACCATCACCACTACCGGAAATCATGGAATTCAGCTTGGAGGGGTGCTTGGTGAGACAGTATACACCGTCGATATGTCCATTGAGTGATCCAACAAAGGGCTTTGCAAACATGCGATCCAACTTGACTGAATTCAGCGCTCTGGTATATTCTCTGCCTTGTTCAAAGGGATGTGCGGTGGGATCCAAGTTGCGCTGGACCTTGTGAATGTCTTCTACACGTTCTCTGACATAGTCGTTGGAGGAACGGGAGAGTGCTTTGACTTTGACCATGTTGTTTAGGTTGTTGAAAAGAAGAAGAAAGGAGAAGTTCTGCCTTTTTTTTTTTCCTGGAGGAAGCATTCCAGTAATAGCAGTCAGTGTGTGGCTTCTCCGCTGTAAATGTCGGTTCATGCCTCCAGAGCCGTTTGAGTCCATCTTTAAGCATCTCGATATAGCCCCTAAGTCTAGGCATCGCTAATGATTGTGCTTCACTTGTGTTTGGAGGCGGAATTCATTCTTCAATGTAGATATCCAAGGCTATATGGTTTTGATATTTGACAATATTCAATACATTTCTAGATCAATATGCATCGCATTGATCTATTGGTGAAAGGTGATCTATTACATGACAGTTTAAAAGCAGCTTGCATTGAGCTCGTATGATGAGCCTGTCTAGAACATGCACAAGTGGATCCAGAAGTCTGTGCTCGAGAAGACAGGCTCATCATGTCGCACAAAGGGATCCGCTGATATACTCTAATAGATATAAAGAAGCCATCTTTGAATACGCAATAAACAAACATCTTCTTTCTTTCACCAACGTATATTCGCTTACCTTTGCTGTTTTGGTAGGCACTTTGTTACTCATCGAGGCATTCGGTCTTTAACTGCTTTCTTATATAGATATGAAGCCCTTTGTAGAGTACAGCGGTGTAGATCCTGATCTACTGTTTTACCAAGGAAAGCAATATGAGCATCTTGAGCATGTGCTTCGAAAAAAGACAATTGGAGTGCCTTTTGCATGGCCCTTAAAAATAGACCATATTTCGCCACCTCTACCAAAATATGATCCTTCAGCGACAAGGGAACTAGAAGAAGAAAAAGAGCTTCTGGCCAAGGACAAATCCGAGTACTCTGGGCTACTTGCAAAATGGGGCATCTCCTTCGCGGAAATAAAGGCGGGGCCCCTTTCAATAGACTTCAATGTTCTTGTGCCAGCTGTCATCCAAGCAGGCGGTGACATGGTCAAGGCTCTCCCCCCCTTTGGAAACACACGCGTAGATGATGCGCTCACCTTCCCTGATCTCGGTGCTATTACGCCGCATGTGCAGCATCTCCTTCATCTAGGCAGCGCACTCAAATACGACAAGCCGTTTGCGATTAGCAAGCCAAGTGGGTTACAGCTTACACACGCCAGTTTGACATTTGAAGAGGCTGCGATTCTGATGCCCATCTTACATGCGCTCTTGTTTTGCGGAAAACTCTACCATGGCAATACATATTATGTGGGCTCTGATCTCAGGAAAGGCTTTACGCTCGGATTGTTTTCAACCACAAGAAATGGCAGTTATATCATTCGACACAGAAACACAACTGTACGCAAGCTTGTAGACGAAATGTGGAGAAAGGGGGCTTGCTACACAGTGCCTGATGATGTCCAGGAAAAGTGGGAGAGATGGACAAAATTCAACCAGTTTGACCCAAGAACGCGCTCAAGAGCTTCCTCTATTAGAGATCTCGTCAGGTTCTGCTGGAACAAGTGCAAAGTGGCGGTTGTTGTGCAAGATATCGAGTCTGCTGCCATTGCCTTTGGTCTCGCCCAGGTTAAACTCTGTAGAATCGAAATGCTTGATATGGGTCCAGTGGATGGTGTCACTGTGTTTGGAAAGAGGGAGCACCAGGACAAGGCCGTGCATTTGAAGCCATCCGTGAAGCCGAACATCTATACGACGTTTTCGTACAAGCTACGAAAAAATATATTTGATGTATGCAAAGTGCCCTTGGATTCAGAAGAGTTCTTGATGAACTGGCTAGATAAGCAAATTGACAAGACTCATCTGCTAGGCATTGCGAACGGAGATCCACCTGGCACTGTTATCTTGACACCCGAGTTTTCTCTGCTTGCAAAGACTAAAGGAGATACAAGATATTTGGGTGAATTCATTGCAAATATTGCCGACGCTGTCTCCAGGAAGTGTGCGGCTTGCAATGGAGAATGCAAGGGCCTCCTCATTAAAGACATTTCACTGCCTGCCCCCTCTCGCAACTGCTCTACCATACTTTTCTTCAGCACGCTCCTTACCATCTATGTTGGTGGTGTGTTGTTGAAAGCCGGCATGACAGTTGATCAATGTACAGCATGCAGCGACGCGAAGGTTACTTGGATGGCTGTAGAAAGCCTTGGAATCTTTACCTACTGTGGCCTGGATTCTCTGCTCGCATGCTGGTTCATTTTACGTACCGGTGAAGATGCGCCAAAGAATATGGGACCTGTGTTGGGTATTGTAATGGAAGGGCAAGTCCATGGTTTGAGACACGCCATTGAACCTGGCACCACAGGCTCTTCTTTGGTGAGTTTTCCTGGACACATTTATCAAGGTCGCCAAACTTGCTCGTGCCTTGTGTTTGAGAAGTGCGATCTTTCCAATGACATTCTGATGGAAAAGGCCCGCACTGCTGTGATTTCAGAACAAGCGCCAGATGTACAACTTCAACAGCTATTATTCATACACTCAAGGCCAAACTACATTGCTGTTGACACCTGTCTGGCCTATCCTGACGGAAGGATTGTGCAAGTGCAGCTGGGAGGCCAGCATCTCATCAACCGAAATCTACATAGATGTGTTGACATGTCAGAAAAATTGTACGCAACACCATTGCAGGTATCCGAATGCACAGACGGAAGCAGCATTGTTGATACTCAGAGCACTGGCCTGCGCTTTGCAGTTTATACCTATGGTAACGAAGCTATTCAATCATGGGTGTGTGGGCTTTTCCGCAAGGATAACATAATCTTTCAAGGGCGAAGATCTTTGCCTCATTCCCTGGCGCTTCTGGAGGAAGGCGACATACTAATCCAAGGTTTCTCTGGCAATTCAAATGCAAATCACAGTGGTCAAAGTTTGGAAAGCACAGTAGAAAGATTATCGATTCAGAACTAAACTACAATAAATAAGACATATTTAGCAGCATTTGCGTAAAGATATCCTGCTCAAGCCTATGATAGTATGTATAATCATGAGCCTTTTAAATCTCACACATTCACAACCCAAAAAGACGATTGGATTCGTATGTTTATGTAAATGTTTATAAATATGGCAAATAGACTTAAATCAGAACGAGAAATGGCATAAAAGATATTTGTATAGATCACACTTGCTTAAACTCAAATCCCTGTTGCTGTTGAAGCTGCTGTTGTAATTGCTGATTCGCAGAATCAAACATTGAATGTTGCTGGGCCATCAACTCTGTACTTTGCTGTTGTTGTTGTTGCGGTTGCGGTTGCTGCTGCTGCTGTTGCTGTTGTTGCTGTTCAACCAAACCAGCTGGAGGAAATGACAACGTAATATTGTTTGGGGTATAAGCTTTCGACGAACTTGGTTGCTGCTGCTGTTGTTGCAATAACGCAAAATTGTTTTGTTGTTGCAAAGTAGGATGAGGCGTATTTGGAAGTGATTGACTATGTATCGAAACAGGCGATTGATGCTGGTGCATTTGGCTATTGAGGTAGTCCACCTGTACCGAGGGGTGCATGCCAGTGGCAGGTGCACTGGTGGTGCTGAATGGCGTATTGCTAGTGGCGGTTGCACTAGAAGCAGACGTGTTGTACTGGATCACACTATTGGGCGTGGATAGAATGGGCGTTGAGCTTGCTTCGTGCGTTTTTTCGTGCTTTTTAAGTGATCTCGAGTGGTAATACGCTTTTCCGCAGCCTTTTGCCAAGCAGATGAAGGGTCTCACATTGGAATGGGTCTTGATGTGTGTGGTCAGTGAATCAGGTCGAGAGAACCGCTTGCCACAGCCAGGTTTGTCGCACACAAAGGGACGCTCTCCAGTGTGTGTGCGCAGATGATTGTACATTTTGTGTCGTTTTGTAAATGGCTTTTGGTTTCGAGAACAGCCCTCCCATTCACAGCAGTAAGTAGGCTATCAACAGGTTATCAGTAGCCTAACCCATGTCCGCTTAGATAGATAACCAACGCTTACCTTGCCACTACCCACGTGCAGATCATTGATGTGCGAAATCAGCTTTTGAAGGTCATTGAAAATTTCGCCACAGTCTTTCCACCGGCATTGTATTTGAACTTTGACAGACTCTTCAGCAGGCTCTCCAGCGAGCGATGAAGTCTCTTCGTCCTCTTCCTCCTCATCGACTGTGGATTTATCCTCATCACTCGTTTGCTGCTGCTGCTGTTGCTGCTGCTGTTGCTTTGTTTGGCCTTGTTGCTGCAATTTATGGTCCGTAGGCGTGTTGGGGCTGATATTCTCATCATCATCATCCTCGTCTTCGTTTGATTTGACACTGGATTTCTCATTCTTTTCAGCGTTCAGCTTTTCATTTTCCAGCACAATCAATCGAGCAATCAGCTGTTCGCGAGACATGTTTTCGTAATCCTGTGCAGCAGTGCCTGCAATGCCGGTGGTTGCACTGGGCTTTAGCCCCAACTCTTGTGGCGTGGGTGGAGGGGGTAGTGCAATGGTGCCGAGTGCTTGTTTTTGCGATTCAATGACCATTTTGCGCTCCTCAGACTTGAAGGCTCTATTCAAATCACTGCTGACAATGTACTGCTGTTGCTGAGGTTGAGGTTGAGATTGCTGCTGCTGCTGGTACATTTGCTGCTGTTGATATTGCTGTTGCTGTCCAATTACAGCAGCTGATCGAGGGGCTGAGGCCATCATGTTGGACAGATTCTTTGTCTCGATATTCAACGCAGGTGGAAAAGAGCTGGAGACAGTGTGTCTTCTCGACTTCTTTTTACCCAAAACCGTATCTTCCGCTTGTCGCTTCGTGCCTCGAATCGTCTCGTTAATAAAGACAACTTGCTGCTGCTGCTGCTGCTGCTGCTGCTGCTGCTGTTGATGATGTTGCTGTTGTACAATCGCATTATGTAACGAGATATTGTCACTTTTCACTTGATGCAGTGGACTTGTGGGTGTTGGCGGGCCTGTAGGAGTAGATGGACTTGCCAAGTTCGCCATTTGCGACAAGACAACATGAGGTGTCTCCTGTTGCTGTGGCTGTGGCTGGCTCGAGATGATATCATGCTGTTGCAATATGTCTGTGCCATTTTGTTGCAAGATGGCATATTGGTGAGCCATTTGTTGCGCCATCACCTGTTGTGCTGCTGCTGCAACTCGTTCGTTTTCCTCGTCCATGGCTCTATGCATTTGTTGCTGTTGTGGTACAGGAACTTGTTGTTGTTGTTGAGCCTGTTGTTCCAAGGTGCGCTGAGAAGGAACAACCGGATGTTGTTCAATGCTTGATTGAGAGTTTATCATTTCATTCATCATTTGGGGCTGAGATGACTGAAGTTGTTGTTGCTGCTGATGATGATGTGCCTGAACATGTGCTTGTGCTTGGGCCTGTGCTTGAGCTTGGGCATGTGCCTGTGCTTGGGCTTGTGCTTGTGCTTGTGCTTGATGATGAGCTTGAGCTTGCGCCTGAGCCTGAGCCTGAGCCTGGGCTTGTGCTTGAGCCTGTGCTTGAGCCTGTGCTTGAGCCTGTGCTTGAGCCTGTGCTTGAGCCTGTGCTTGAGCCTGTGCTTGAGCCTGTGCTTGAGCTTGAGCTTGAGCCTGTGCCTGTGCCTGTGCTTGAGCCTGTGCTTGTGCTTGTACCTGATGATGCACTTGCTGTTGTGATTGATGAACCTGTGCTTGATGAATGTGAGCTTGATAGGCGGCAGCCTGTGCCTGTGCCTGTGCCTGAACCAAATTTTGCTGCTGTAACTGCTGCTGCAAATGCTGATCGTTATCTCCGTAAGATAAGGCTACTTGCTGATGATTCAGGTCTACAGTGTTTGCAGTATTGTCAAAAATGGCATCTTGGCGGTGATGCATCAAGAGGTTTGGGCTCATGTTGGTTGAGGCAACAATAACAGTTGCAGGATCTGCTTGGTTATTCTAGATGAGAAAGAAGGTTAAATTAGTAATTAAGATCTGGTATATTAATAATACAGGTTATTTACAGCCATTTGCATTAATTGAGTTGTTGAAGGCGAGCTTGCGATAGAGATGGCATTGCTGGAAGGCGTCATGGGAGAGACCCTGTTGGTAGGGCTGGACAAGGCTGCCATGTGTATATCAGCCTCACTGCCAAACAGATGCTGCATTTCATTGCCGTTGTTCGCAGTCGACGGCGAAGATTGCTGCGTCTGTTGCGAATCGAATCGATGTATAGGCGAAGTTAATTGATCAAATGTCGAAGAGTAGAATGCCTCAGTGTTGCTTGTATCTTGATGTTGTTGCTCCATAGTGTTCAGATGTGTGGTTTCCCCGAAGGGAGGACAGTGATGCTGTTCCTTTATTTTGTAAATCCAAGAAAAAGAGAGAGCCGAGTTCTCTTTTGATAAAACAGGCCAAAATGAGTGATCTCTTTTCTGCTATCAAAAAAGAAATCGAGTGGTGAAGAAGAAGGGAAAAAAGAAGAAAGAAAGCTAAAACCTTTTTTTCGTATCAGTAATCAAATAAGGAGGATTGAAAGAAGAGAGGCAGAATTGAGAGGTGGAAAGGGGAGGGGGGGACGAGCGAGCGAGAGAGACATCCACTGAGATTTAAAACCATGGTAACATATTTCGATAATGTTGCATCTATTGTACATTGAAGCCAAGCTACAGATACACTAGAGTGT
This sequence comes from Mucor lusitanicus, assembly GCA_010203745.1. NCBI lineage: Eukaryota > Fungi > Mucoromycota > Mucoromycetes > Mucorales > Mucoraceae > Mucor > Mucor lusitanicus. The sequence continues at coordinate 2,443,999 of JAAECE010000005.1, read as the reverse complement.
GCTCTAATGCCACAAGCTAAGCTTCGACCTGCCTTGGTAGTTTGCTTCGCTTTCTGTTCATTTTATTTAACGTTTTGTAGCAAAACAGAAGGGTCGTTTCCATCATACAAATCAGGCAATTTATTATATTAATTCAAGAACATTGGATAGATTTCGTAGATCTGAATCCAAAGCTTCTCTAAAATATTTTTTTCTACGTACAAATGGTATTATAAAAGTGGTTATTCAGTCACGAACCAGTGGCGTATTCTCTTGATATTAAATAGAAACTCGATGAATTACCATCACACATGTCAAATTGAGTCAAATCAAGGGCCAATGCACAATGGAGAATGGCATCATACGAGGCCAGCTATCACTAACCAGCCCAGGTGCCGGTATCACATCCTCAGAAAGAGACCATACAGCCATCGCCAATCGACAAGAAGAAAAGGATAATCGGCTGCTTGCAAATAAAAAGCCAAGAAACCACTCAGGTACATCTGCTGCTGCGTGTGGATACCACCAAATCCAGAAGAAGAAATGGCTGTTTGTCTGATTAGATATGTATCATTCAAGCAAATTACTTTGCTTCTCCTGGTCCTCCTTCTTCTTCTCTCACTCTCCCCCCATTTTACAGTAAATTAGTTGTACAACATTTAATATAAAACACAAAAAAAAACCAACATTTCCTCATACAATGTGGTCAATTTAATCATGTAGATTTGCTTCATGTCGGCGTCCAAGATCTAGAACAAGGCAGACACCCCTTATCCGTAGCATCTTTCCAGCTAAATTGTCGTAAAATGTCGTCTTTATACAACACCCACAATCATTGTAACACACAAAGTCTTATAATGATATCATTCTTCTACACAGATTACATCCTAGCGGCCCAAATATTGTGTGTTACAGAAAGAAATCGCCGTATGATACACTAAACCCACTCGTAAACGTGGTCATGCATACAAATATATCCATTAGGTGGTTTGTTATCCTTAGGAGAGTGAGTGAACTTTTGTTTGATTGATTCAGCTTCGCCAAATGTCGGTCAATGAGCTTGTAGTAGTCATATCCACATCATCGGTGCCTGTACATCATCATCATGAGCGCATGAATGTCAATGGATCGGCAAGTTCTTTCCTCTTGTTCCATCATATAAGTTTTGCCGAGTGCACATTGAGACAATAGATCCAAAATTTGTGGAAGCTATAAATCGCACTCTATGTCTGCTGCTTTTTCTAAGTATGATGCCAGATGATGACCCTTTTCAGAGGCTTGTAGAGTAGCTCCCCACACATCAAACCAAGACAACGCTACTTGGATATGCTGATGAACGCTGCATGAAATCATGGAAGATTTGTACTTGATGGCTTTGTTAAATGCATGCTTGACATATCATATATCAAGCGCTTAACGTTGCGAGCCTTTGCTGTCCTCGCTACACGTATGGCATCCATCTCTCATGCTTTTTCTCTGTTCGCGATTGATTTGACCCTTTTTCTTTAATCCATATAACCTGCGTTAAATGAATAGCCACCAAATGCCTCAAGTATCTGTTGTATAATAATAATAGATTAATAAATTGACAATACTCGTCGAAATATGCACGTGTTTGTAGATCTCAATTAAATATTGCCGTTGCTTGTTGTAGGCGTTGTTTTTAAATATCTTTGCGCATTTTATTTAATTACACGTATCAAGTTTAAACAAATCAGTAAAAATAATCATATATATCAATCAAAATAGGCTATGATGCTTTCTGAAATCACAGTGCCCTTGGTATAGGCTTTCAAGAGCATTGATTACCTTCACAATAAGCATGGCATACAGTGTACCAGCCACGCCCGCCGCCCACCGCCGCCAAAAATTATTGAATTGCCGACCTAGATTTTTTTGGCAAAATTTGATCTGAATTGGTCAAATTTCAACTCGTTTAAGCTCTTTTCCTCTATTCATCTATAAGAATTGCAAAAATCGCTCCATAGTTTCTAGTATATTCTAAGACTAAGTTTTGAGCTGCATCTAATGGTAGCATTCAATATAATTTATTAAAATAAATTTCTCGAGAAAATTTGCAAAATATAAAATGACGTTTTTGGGCAAAATGTCAAAAAATTACATATAAACGTCTCACAATCAAAGTTCGAGAGGTTACTTTGGGTCAAGAGAAGCACTCTGAACTAATATATGCCATAGTAAAAGTGGTCGTTTTTGAGCTCAAAAACGCGATCGTTTAATTTTTGAGAAAAACCATGAGGTACCCCTCGTGGTTTTCTTCAAATTTTGATGATCCAGAAAAAGTGAAGCAAAGGCGTCAGAAAGTTACTACTAGATGAGAGCAACTGCTCGATACCACTCTGGCCATCGAAAACGGCTTGTAACACGAGGAAACGAGGCTCAAATATACCCAGATTTGGCTGTGTTTTGCATTTATTTGACTGATGGAAGGTGATGAAGGAGCGATGTCTACCTGTATATGAGTTTTTTTCATCGATACATGAGTGGAGCGCCTAGAAAGAATCATATATGCGTTTGCAGTTTGTTATTTGGCAGACCATTGAGCGGCAATAGTATGTTTGAAGGTAAAATCATAATGCACACTAGTAAAATGACTCAAAATGGCTCTGTATCACTTGGGCTGATGAAATTTACATTTCGCTAACTAAGATTTCTGTAAATTTGTCTATTTTTACATTGCTTGTTGATATTGAAGTGTTTAATTAACGTATATTTAGAACTTTATCGCTCTAAATTGTCTGAAATGCTACACAGCCAAATCAATGACTAGGTGCAATGTTACAAAAAAAAGAGCCTTCGCCTCATTACGTTCTACAAACTCTAAAAAGATACTATAGCAGCATGTGTTTATCGTTATCAGTAGTGGATTAGATGCAAAAGATTATAGCTTTTAGCTTTGTAGCAGTGCAATCAAGACACTATTCACTTTCACCTCGCTTACACTGCAGCATTTTGGTGTGTCCGTCTCCGGTCCATCATGTAATTTAGTTTCACTGAGGTTTATTAATATCCTTTCTTTGTCTTATTACAGTAGCTAATTAGTGATGTGATCTACAAATAGCACAATTGGCAGAAGATTGCAGGTTTAAGGTGCAATGTCCTCCTATACTAAGGCAGTTGGCCATTAAACGTTAGCACGTATCACTGAAGCGGTATACGTAAATACTCAACATTACATACCACAAATCAGAAGAAATTCAACCCAAAAGATAATGAATTTGATGATACATAATGAGATACAGTATCCAGGTTTAAGAATTATCAGTTTTATTGAAGGGAAGAGTATTAGTAGATAGTGCAAGAGTCTATAGAAAAAGTATATATTTAACATTTTGCGATCATCAACATCAAAGGTATATTATATTCGAGCTACTGGCTAGTCTTTCTTTTCTTGATCGGTTTCATGTACGTGTTTCTCATTGACGTGGTACACATTCTTATTCATCTTGGCAAATTGGAGCAGCTGGAGTCTACGAATCAAGATATCATGCAATTGAACACGGCGCTTGATATTTGACATGTTGTGGGCTTGGATCAGAACAATCAAGAGGAAGCCTTCAATAATCATCGTGGGTGTGTTACAAAGAAGCTGGCCCGTTTGATTCCATTTCATGGCGCTAGCAACGGCAATAAGAGCAAGAACAACAATGACGGAGAACAACACGGCTGCAGGCAATGCGCAGACACGACCCATCCAGTTACTAATTCTTGTGATAATAGAGTGATCTTCCTCCAAGGGCTTTGTAGGCAGAGGAATGTTTAGGAACTGATAGAGGCGTTCATCGTTTTCAACAAGAATGTTGAACTGTTCATCAAGCATTTCGTCTTGTCGAAAGTACACATTACGCAACACAAAGCCATCCACAAAGCCAACCAAGCCAGTATAGGTGCCAATAATGAGAAACCAGTCAGAGCTCCATTCCATCATGTTTCCAATGCCAATCCAAGTAATAAAGACACACACGCTAATGAATGCACCAACACCAGTACCAATAACATCACCATAGTAGTCAATGGCTCTGATTGCGCGAGATACTCGAGGAGGGTTAATACAGACCATAGGATTAGGCTCATTGTCATCAGCTTGCTCGCGAAGAAGCAACTCCAACTCGACATCTGTTTCCATGATTCGCTTCAAGCACTTTTCAAGGTATTCCATATGACGACGACGAGTATTTTGCAGAAACATGGAGGTAAAGGTGAGTTCAACAGCAACACCTGTGTTGATGTAGAGTTGCCATAGATCGCTGAATTCAAGAGAATGTCCCACACCAATCCACGCAAGGATGCCGCCCCAGTAAATGGCAAGAGAGGTCATGGAACCCACAGCCATAGAGGCAAAGTTACACACGCGATCAAACAAGTTCTCGCTGGGCATCTTGACAGCATCACCCACGTCGTCCTTGATGACCATATTGGTGACTTTTTGAGCATCTACACCTTGATGTGCTTGAGGATTACGCAAGATTCGGTCTACAGTAGCCACTCTTGAGCGCAATTGAGAGATGATGGTCAGTAACTTGTATGTATAGTTTTGCTGTTGACGCATTAAAAGGCTACATTATACAGACAATTAGCATAGATTATAACCAAATAGGCGCGTATTTTACTTACGAATCGCTGATATAGCATTGAATAGAAGATGCATCTTGCATGACAATCTGCCAGGTTTCAGGTGCACCAAGCACAGCACCAACGATTGCCCAAGCTACGAGCAAGATCAGGGTAATCACAAAAGCAATACGAGAGCCAGCGTATTGAGTGATATAGTCAAAGATGCGACCGCCCAGAGGTTTGCGTTCTTCAGGGTTATACAGCCTAATATTATGGGGTAGCTCTTCGCCAACGACTTGAAATGAGCCTTCAGTCTTGCTTTTAGTCACAAATTGAGTGGGAGCAGAGCATTCTACTTTATGATGTCTTCCAGGGGAAGAGAGAGCTTTCCAGAGTGTGGAGCCAAATGTCATTGTTTTAGAGAGAGAGAGAGAGAGAGATATGGATTTATAGAATTTTTCATAGCAAAAACCTCTCTTTTTTATATCAGATTTTCATCCTAGAAACAAAATCTGGCCATATTTTCATTTCAAAGACCCCTTCTACTTTTCATCAGTGCTGTTTACGCTGCATTTTGTCGGCAACCAAGAAAAATTCCCAACATTTGACATGAGGAACCATGGCTACAGATGCCACTTACTGATAATCTATATAAAATAGCAGTTTTGATATAACCGTAAGGCCATGATGTGCTCCATCATTATGAGCATGTAAAACCCCATACCTACAAAAGCCAGTGGTTGAATATCCTGATGCAAAACTTCCGTTTAGACATTTCTTTCTAGCATTTCCTCCTTAATCAAGTTAAAGATCCGATAAACACATTCAAGGCATCTTAAACCGAGGCAATCCAATTGCAGTGGGATGATATGGATCAGATAATGGCAACTTCCTACTTGATAGTTCCACTTTTTTTCTTCTTGTTTAAATATAACATCACATTTATTTAGGCATGTAACACACATGGATCAGCGACATTTTGTGATACACAACCACATTTGCATAGTAGAAAGCTGACATTGGCATTAGTCAGAAGAATAGAATAATTTGCTGTTTCTCTGATCGCCCGTATATCCTTGATATACAATGGCCGCTTTACATAATGAAAGCTAAACATTTTAGTATCGTTTCTGTGTCTCACCAGCCTCAAATGTGAACTATTATCGAAATCATAAAAGGGATGTGATAAGGGAGGAGTATGCCAGCAAAAGCTTGAAATGCCATTTGCGGGTCGCACAGTTGATGGCTTGTATTTGGATTCGATGACTCCTAAATGAAATCTGATATCTTGCAAGGTCCTTGAATGACTGGAATCGCATGATTGCATACTTTGAAGTGGAGAAAATAAGGTTGTGCTAGCCATCGAACGACTTTTTTTCCAGTTTTCGATAAAAGCAGATAGCACAAATGAGAAGCCAAGGACCTTAATGTGATCGAAGCTCTTTGGAAGAAAAACAGAAGTAAAGCATTGGATGACCATGCCGTTCAACTAGTGACTTTTGTCTATGATATCAGATTACATTTTATGCTGATTGAAGAAGTCTACAGAGAAAAAGCTTATTAGATATCATAACAGGATTGCAGTTTCAAATATCAGATGGAGTACCAAATATGGTATACGCAAGTCGGTGCCGCATGAAATGTGCGCTAAGATGCATGATCTGACAGCATTTAGCAAGAAATCTATGCCAGGAATACAATCCATAATTGAGCGAGAAGTATAGCCTGATAGAATGGCATTCAAAAATGATGCTGGGCCAACATGGCAACTAAATTTAAGCTTTGTAAGCTAAAATCTCAATTTTTGGACCTTTTTACTACCCAAAGCACACGAATTACCACATCATTAAACTAAAAATTAATAATGTTTATTGATACATAGACACATTAGCAGAAATTAACAGTAAAGCTTTCTGCCTCACATTCAAAAGTAGAATCTTGATCATCGTAAGCAAAACTATAAGCATCAGGACATTGCTGCTTGACATTAGCCGAATTGCCACTCGCTTTGCAAACATTTGGGTCATTATGAGCGCCCGTACAGCAATCTTGAGCAGATCCAGTTTTTGAACAAGCACTCATGCAAGAAATGACATTACCCGTAGCATCCGTAACAGCAAGCTCCTTGGGACAATCCGTGATGGAACATTGAGGCGAACCACATGTATATCCACTGGGAGTGGCGCCACCGCTTGGTATGATCGACATGGGCATGTTGTAGCCATCGACAAGACTGATATCGTAATAGTCTTTACCACCAGTACCCTTAAAGAAGAACTCTGCCAAGGAAGCAGGATTTGTTGCACCAGGTACACCACATTTGCTTGAATCTTTACCTGCAGACCCAGAGCACTGATAACGGCCCCATACACGGCCTCCCCAAGAGTCAGGCTTACTGAAGCTGTTGCTGGCAGATGGCGTGAGATCAAAGCTTTGTTCAGGCAGCCCAGAACTGACACCGTTGGTGAGCACACCGACTGTAACGACACTACCACAGTTGTTCTTTACTGTGATTGACTTGTCGGCTTGTGAAATGGGTACAAGCAGAGTGATCCAGAGAGCAATGTATGAGATGATGGATTGAGTTTTCAACATTTGAAAGTATGTAGCAGAGAGAGAGAAAAGAAGATTGTCATTTTTTTTCACAGTTGATCTATTGATGTTTCTAATGAAAAAAATAATGCAGTCTAACACTTTTTTTTTCACTTTCAAGGGTCTTTTATGAATTCCTTCCTTTTGACATGTCAAGTGTAAGAAGTAAGCCGTAATGAATGTGAAACCCCTTTGAAATCAAGGCTTTTTTAAAAGTCAATTTTTTTCTTGATCTGCCATGCTATACTATACTAGCAGATGAGCCATTTTTTTTTATTGTGTGCGTGTCAACAAAAGTAATCCATATCCAGTTCAGTGCTGGTGCATGGATCGCTCATAACACTGTCGTTGGAAGAACACTTTGAGCCTACATCGTCCATGGGCGTGGTTGCCGGTGTCGTGGATTTGCTGACTGAAAAGATGCTCCAGCCTCCATCTGCATTGGGATCGTCCAGCAGCGCTTCATCAATCATTGCCTGATACACAATTTCGTTGTGTCCAATCTGGTGTGTGTTCAAAAAGTGGAGCATGTCCTTTTCCAATTGACTCTCATCAAACGAGCGTCTGGTTGGTGTTGTTTGGTACAAGTGCAGCAGCAAGACAAGATAGGCCCTGCTCACATAGACAAGTGCCGGTGATCTTCCATATTGTGAAACATTAGACTAGCACAAAAAAAAAGGGTGTGAGTGTGGATACATGGAATACGACACCATCTACTTACACTGAATATATGCTTGGCGCTCATGAAATGGTATAAATAAGGTCGAAAAAAGCAATCAAACTTCTCCTCTGACTCGGATGACGTTTTGAACCAGTTTTGAAATAACTGTAATATCGCAACGGCCGCTTGAGATGTGTGCAAGATGGCCTCGTTTTCATTGGGCGTCAGCGGCTGCTCGCCTTGATGGTTGGCAGACGGCAGTAATGCTCTGTACATGGTGATCCAGCATTGACAGTAGTCGAGCAAAATGCAGAAATAGGTGCGTCTCAGCCATATGCTTGCGTCGGGTGGAAATGCGGTTGGGTTCTTTTTGCCGAATTGCAGGTGCTTTGGCAGTGCGTGGTAGAACTGTAGCAGCCTCTCTCGGAAATGGTCCACCAAGGCACGCGGCCTCATCTTGCGCGATTCCTCAGAGATAGATCCTGCTAGCTTTCTGATTTGAATGATGCTGATGGCAAATGTCGTTTGATCCATCTCGACCGTGTTGAAGTCGGGCAGTGGTGTGGGTAGCTCAATGGAGATTTGGTTCAGCTTGATGGTCGCCAGTTGGTCGTTGAACAGGTGGGACACCATATTGTCGTAGAACCACACGGTCCAGAAGATACGCTTGGACTGCTCTCGCTCATGCGGCGTTTTGCAAGACAGATAGCCTTCGGGACGATGCAGATTCAACATGAAACACATGCGAATGGCAATGCCTATATGGAGAAACGCCCTCCTCACTCTGCCCAGGTCCAAATCATACGTGATCAACAAGGTGCGCTGATGGATGTTGGACAGGTTGGCCGGCTCATCGATGCCCAGCAAATCGTGTGAATGGTTGTAAAACTTGTCGCCCAATTCGCGGAAATCATGAATCTGTGTGAGGTGAGGATGGTAGATACAGGCGTGTGGCACAGAGTGCGAGAACACAGACGATAAAACCAAGGGCTTTAATTGGCCTTGGCGATAGTGGTTCTCGAAGCGAGACGGCCTCACCAGTATCGGAAAACCACATTTATGGTGCTGGTGGATCAGGCGCGATTTCACATCCGTGGAGAGATCGTTGGTGCCAGTTGCGTTCCTATTGTAGCCGCTGTCACCACCCGAGCTTTTGGAGTAGCGATTCAGGCTTTCAAACAACGTGAATGTGTGTTCCTTTTTCTTCTTGTCGTCCGAGTGGTGCGTGATGGATGGCCGTTTGGGGAACGCAGAGCTGTTGTGGAGCGATTGCAGCGAGATGTCGACTCGCGAAATGTGGTTGGGCTGTCTGTAGATGGGATGGCCCTTGGTGCTGTAGATGGTCTCCACTGTGTTTCGCAGTGCCTCGCTGAGATCGTCAAAGTTCTTGATGGTGGTGAAGATGGACTTCATGCCATCTGCGTTCTCAATGACGGGCCAGCCGGTGCCAATGGCCCAATCATAGACGCTGGGGCTCTGATGCCGCTGTGTCCGAGGTACAATGGCTGTTGTTGCTACTGGTGGATGATCGGTTGCTTGGGGAGGAGGAGGAGGCTGCTGCTGTTGTGTGACAAGGTGTTGTTGCACGTGTGGCTGTATTCGGGGAACCGTCGACCGATAATCTTGCTCGAGATTCGTGACAAATGATGTGAGCCAGCCCACTTGGTTCTCCAATTCGTCCAGTCTCTGTCGCATTGAAACATTGTCCAAACGAAGCGCATGATTGCTGTACTGACAGTGGTATCTGTCCTTGCATTGGCCACACACGGGCTTTCCTCGATCACAACCTACCCTTCTTTCACGGCATCTGTATAGTAGAATACGATATGAGTCTATGCATGCAATTCATTTATAAACATGTAGCGTACTTGTCACATGCATAGCCTATATGCTGTCGCTTTTTCTTTTTGGGCTGTTGCTCTTGGTTTTGCTTTTGTGCGGGTGCGGGTGGTGGTGGAGGAGGGGGATGAGGTCTGGTAGTGGAAATGACAGACGAGGCCGAAGAAGAAGAGTCGGATGGACTCGACACATGCTGCTGCTGATGATGATATGGAGGAGGGGCTGCCGTCACAGAAGGCGTATGCTGTTGATGATGCAGTGGTATATGATGACTGGACGATGCGATTGCACTGGTGGTGCTAGTGCTAGTGTTGTTTGCGTATTCGATATAAACAAAAGGACGAGCCTGTTTCTGGATCAGCGTATTATCAAAATACATGTATTTACACTGTGATGGAGACAAAAACAAAGGAAAAGAAAAAGAAGGGGAAAAGAGAAGAAAGAAAGGAAAAAAAGCTTCTTTTATAACATGTTGCTGTGTAACGGATGCTCATGCTTGTTTCCAGTTGCCATGGTAACTAGTGTGTGTGTGTGTGTGTGTGTGTGTGTGAGCATCAAGACAAAAAATAGATACCGTACATGTAATTTCAGTTTCATCCAACTGTCTCTTTTGTCTGATTTGTTTGCTGGATCCATCATGGAACACTGGCTTGATTTAAGCTACTCTTTCTGTACCACATCTGCAAAGCTGAAATGGTTTCGTAATAGGATCCCCGAAGCATCATTGTGCAGCCCCCCCGCTTTGCTAAGCTTTTTTTTTTCTTTTTTTATTATTAAAACATGGCATCGGATGGAATCAGCTTTAATTGGCATGGCTCAGTGGAGGGTGGTAAGGATGAGGACGGAATGTCCGAGAAGAGGGCCAGAATGCGATCTTTTTCTGTATTCCAGTGCGCAGAGCACAGTCTGTATTCAACAGGGATCCACGATTCATCTTGTCGTTGTACAATACGGTATCGCACCACAAATGATTGGAAATAAGGGCCTCCACAGGAAGAGCAGGCTTTGGGCCGAGATAAATAACAAATCATGTGGCTGGGCAGCTGCTGAAAGCTCTTGTATCGCTGCTTTTGAAGCTCTTTCAGCTCTCGCTTCTTCTTCTTCTTGGCCATCAAATCATAGAGGATGGGCTGTATGATTTGTCTGGCACAGACCTCAACGAGGCTGAGCGGGTTGTGCGCTGTCTTTTGCTCCAGCTCAATGGATCGATCCAGCAAGTAAGGGCAGTGGTCAGTCTTGATGACGGTCATGGAGAGATTGAGCAGCTCGGCGGGGATGGCGCTGATGTTTGTGTTGGAGAGATCCAGGTAATTGAGGTGGTGGAGGCGGGCCATGTTGGCAGAGATGCGCGTGATGGGGTTAAATGACATGTCAAAGTGGGTGAGCTTGGTGAGCGAATAGATGCTTGCGGGTAAATGGCTGATGCTGTTGTGCGAGAGGTTCAGCTGCTTGAGATTTCTCAATTGATCAATGTTGGACGGCAGCTTCACTAGTTTGTTATGAGAAAGATCAAGCATGGTTAATCTGGTTAATAGGGCTACTTGGGTGGGAAGTACAAATAAACCAATGTTACGGCTATTCACATGAGAGCATTAGTGTGTTAGTTTGTCATGTTGGGAGAGGGCATATTTACAGATCAAGCCTGGAAACTGATGTAACTAGGCCAATGGTCTTGTTGAGCACAATGCTCTGCACATTGCTGTGCTGCTTGTCGTTCTGCGAGGACATGGCGGATGCTGCTGCTGCTGATTTGACACTACCTTGCATGGACAGAGATGGCAGCTGCTGATGGTAGTATGTCTTGTCTACGTAGCTCAAATCATGGTCCAAGGCAGTAGGTGAAAATAAGCAGTGCATTGGAAACTGATCCAACGACCTTATTGATCCAAGTGTGAAATGGCTACTCATGAATTAGAAGAGAGAGAGAGGGAGAGAGAAGGTAAGCAAAAGAAAAAAGAGAGCAATATCCATTTATATAGAGTATAGGTTGTATGTAAAGAGTATACGATATTAACAAATGTTTGTTTTACAGTGCACTTTCGGACCATTTCATATCGTCTTTCCATTTGCTTACAACATCAATATTGATTGTTCGACCAAACCTGAACGCGTTCTTGAGCAGTAATAGACGAATCTGCGGATCAGCGCCTGTCAAGTAGCCGATTTTCCCTTCTCCTGACTCGTACTTCAAGGCGACTGTGCCAACGATGCTGCCCTGCCGGTCGGTCATGATCCAAGCATTGCTCTTTTCGCTCTTTCGAATCCTGGCCAATTCAGCTGCCATGTGCTGGCATGTCTTTTGCAATTCTGCGTCGTACTCTTGGCCGATCCACTTGAACCACAACACACTCACGCCAGCACTCCACAGCAGCAGCTCTGCTATCAGCCACAGCGCGGGGCTGTGTCGAGAAAAGTGTATGCCCAGTATACCCACCAATCCTGCTTGCCAAGTCCTCCTAGCGCTGGATCGCTGCTTGAGTGCATGCAACACTCGGCTGGTCCTCTTTTTGCTCTGCATCTCCATGTAAAACTGCTGAAATGGCGCCTGATCTGTTGGCTCATATTCGCGGATCTCTGTGTCCTTGTCCATGTGGTATAGTATGATGGAAGAGTGTAAAGGGAGGGAAAAAAAGGGTGCTTTTGTTCTTTTTAGGTTGTTGTGGATGTTGTAATGTGAACATTCATCGAGTCACACAAAACACACACACACACAAAAGCAAGCACGCATACACACAGACACAGGCACGCATGATGGATGGGATCATGTCTATGGCAGCAGTGGAAACAGCCATCATGCTGGCTGCTGGCAGATACTCTGACCCCAGGCACCTTTGCAGAAATTTCTCCTCGGTAACTTGAGATGGAAGCATCATATTACACTTTATCCGTTTGTAAACAAACAAACACGGATTAAGATCACACCTTGTTTGCAAATACCTTGATAACATGGAAAAAAAAGGTTATTTCGATGGCGTGTGCTGCTACATATTATATCTATAATTGCACAGTAGCAGTAGCCATTGCATCAAAAAGCAGCCAACATTGCTGATGATGCCATCTGCTGCCAACGTTCTACGCCATGGATCGATCCAAGCAACACGATTACAACAAGGTTAGAATTGATTTATAGCCATGAATATGCTTTAGGTAATTGTAGTGGTGAAAAATATGGATTAGGTTTTCAACAAGCACATTTAGCGTTTGGAAAACTCGAATAAAGTGAGCAATTTTGTATTGTACATTATGTATAAATCGCCTTTTGGACAGCTGATTCATAGCGAATAAACCTATATATACAAAAATGAGCATGAATAAAGAACAAAACAATAGTCAAACTAGATTATGTTATCCTTCAATTCTCGACATCCCTCTTATTAGCCTCACTTGCTCATGCTTTACTAGGCATTGCTGACATTGGCAGCCGCCTCCCAGCCAAAAATCGATTTAATCGCAGCTCGACATTCTGTTCCAATTTTGTTGATTTGGACATCCATCACCACATTTTGCATTGCTTGACTATATAAAATGTGATAAACCGCCCATGCTTTCTAATACATTATAAAAGCGTCTTTTGAGGCGCATTTAATGGTACCATTAACAATAAATATTTAGATTGAGCACATTGAGAAAATCGCATAAATACGAAATACAGTTTTCGGCGGAAATGTTAAGATTTTACATATAAAGGTCTCACAAAACAAAGTTTCAGCAGCTGCCCAAGGTCGAAAGCAACCATTTGATTTAATATGTACCTTAGTAAAAGTCGTCGTTTTCATGCTCAAAAACGCGATCGTTTGATTTCTGATCAAAACCATGAGGGGTACCTCATGCTTTTTCGTCAAATTTTGATCAACCCAAAAAAGTGGAGTAAAGGCGTCAGGAAGTTACTGCTAGATGAGAGCAATGGTTTGGTGCTGTTCTGGCAGTTTGAAACGGCTTCTAGCATCAGAAATCATGGCTCAAATACCTCCAAATTACGCTGTATTTTGCGTATTTTTGAGCAATAAGAGGTAAAACTGGTACGCCCCTTGCCGTTACAACTAGTATCTGCGTGTATATGAATGTGGAGCATCGTAAAAGAGTCAGATACACAGTTAATATGACGAGTTCTTACGCGCGAATGGTGTGAAAGATCAAAGTAGCATGGTTTTTGAAACGATGAGCAAGGAAAATTGGTAGTACTAGAAGCTGTCAGCGCATAGAATAGTCGAAGCGCTAGAAAGCCCTTCAAATTGTAGACTCGCTCCTACCCTGCCAATGTGTACTTGTTTACAGTCAAATGCTTAAACACACGTTTAGATTTAGTATATGCTACTTGATGAGCCCTACTCATGGTCAAGGAGTCAAAACTGCCCAAAGTTATTGACGGCTTTGATTCCGATATATACTAGGCTGCTGCTTTCTGCAAGTTTAAAGCCGCCCGGCAAACTGTACATACATTTGGCAAGTAGCGGTATACAGGGACACCATGCTGCAAGGCAAAACGACACTATTAAAGTTTTTACCAAATAGACAATGATGGGGGAAACGGGGGGGGGGGAGTAAGATGCATCCGTAAACCCAGATTAAGGAGAGATCGAAAACAAATCCAAACACGGTTTGCTTGATAGCTGGTACTAGACTCGAGATGCGGCCATGATACAGTTGATATATCAAGCCATGAAAGAACAGTGATTTAAACTGTATTATACGCAATCAGTTGGAGATTTGCATAGTATCTATGCGCTCTAATTAAACAATCTAGAACGCAATGTTGGATTTTTTTACTACACTGTGTATAGACCGGCAAGCCCATCTCTTCTCCTTGATTTGAAATACTAAGAATACCAAGATCAGCGCACACTGGGTGAAAAGTTGATTTCGTGCCACAGCATGTTGCCCCTAAAAAAGTCGACAAGCAAAGTATCTTGATACATATCGATTTTTTCCAGCCAGAATTTCGATCCTACGCCTTCCTTTTCAGCTCCATTGTGCCTCCAACCTTGAGTCTGTCCTCTGGATGGTTGCACATATCATTGGGCAAGAACAATACGACGACGTCACTTGAGTGTTGGAGAAAAAAAAGCTTTCTCTGTTCATGTTCCTCAATCACAACTCTCTCTCTCTCACTCTCTTTCTTTCTTGTCAAGGAACTTTTTGTTTTATTTGCCAGATTGGAAGATAGCACTATCATCGTCCATACTACTCACTTTGACTATACGGATACTGCTGCATCAATATGTCTCACGGCCCGCCTCGTCCTTATGCCCACAATTACTCCAATATGCCAACCAGCAATTTGTCAAGGCAGCAGCCACAGCAATCTCAAGTACTCAACAACCAGCAAGCATTCCAGCAAGCATTGGTGACAAGCAGCCCGCCTACTCTTGGACATGTGCAGCAAGCAAACAGCAATTCCACCGGTGCAGGTAGCAATAACACAAGCGCCAGTAGTCCTAGTAGTGTAGGTAGAGGAATGAACCCAAATGCAACACAAGAGACAATATACTGCGATAGCTGCCAGACGTTTCGCCATGTGTCGTTTTTCAATGAGAGGGATGCCAAGTACAATGTGTGCAATATATGCCATTCGCGTGAAATGCAAAAGAGGAAGCATCAGCT
Source organism: Mucor lusitanicus (assembly GCA_010203745.1). Taxonomy (NCBI): domain Eukaryota; kingdom Fungi; phylum Mucoromycota; class Mucoromycetes; order Mucorales; family Mucoraceae; genus Mucor; species Mucor lusitanicus. The sequence continues at coordinate 2,428,752 of JAAECE010000005.1, read as the reverse complement.
GGAGAGGTATGAGATGTATGAGGAGCAGCAGAGGACGTACAAGCAAGCTAGATATCATCAAATCCAGTACGCAGCACCCCAACAGCAGCAGCAGCAGCAGCAGCAGCAACAGCAGCAATACCAACAGCAACAACTACCTCCTACTCAGTTGCACTCTTCTGCCCCTATTAATTTGAATAGCTCTTCTGCTAGCAATTCACCACTACCACCTCCTCAAACGATCTCTTCGCCTCAAATCAAACAGTCTCCACCCTCCGCCAGCATGATGCTCTCTTTGTCTCAGGCCAAAAACAACGCAAATACCAACACTAATAGCAGCAAATCCAACATGTTTACTAATTCCACTATGCGAAATCAGTCGCAACTGCAACCACACATGCATTCACAGCAAGTCATGTCATCTACTATATCACTTCCTCTACCAAATCAACAGCAACAGCAACAATCGCCCGATTTGCACCAAATACCACCTTCACAGATAAAGCACGAGAGCCTGCTCCATCGCTTGGACAAGAGTACTACCATTGTCAATACGAATTTACCAAACCCACTACCACCAACCAGCTCGAGTTCGACTCCTATTACGCTACCATCGACCTCGCTCAGCCAGCCTACGCCCAGTGCCACTACATCAGCCACTGCATTGACACCACCAGTGACACACCACAAGAACACAAGCACATCCGCCGAAAGAGCTGCCCAGGAAGTCATTGATCTGGGCACATTTGTCAGGGAATTGGAGGGCGAGACAGAGTTTGACCGCAAGCAGTATCATCTGGACATTGGGCCCTTGATGGAAAGCATGGGAGAGAACCCTGGCTTTACTCAGCTGGGAAGAGGCATATGCGAAAGAGTGCTGGAAGGCACCAAGTTCAATTTCAGGTAAAATAGTGGAGAGGATGGAGCGGGTGTTTTGACACGGGGGGTCATTAATGCAAATTGTGTGTCTAGTCTCAAGGATCGACGAAGATCAACAAAAAGCCCTGACACGCTGTCTACACTGAGATATTACTGCTCTCAGAGATCTGATACTGCAAAGCCTCGAAAAGTTGAACATCCCAAGGCACAAAGTAGATATGACTGCGCTGGCGCATTGACAATCATTGTCGATCTGCTCAAGAAGACTGCACATGTAACAGTAATCCATAAGCATTCGCATCCTCCCTTTGTGTCGCAACATCACCATCATAATCAACACCATCAACAAAAGCAACAGCAACAGCAACAGCAGCAGCAGCAACAACAACATCCAATGCCATCCTCATTGAACCAGCCCCCCTTAATTCCTCATTTGCAACAGCATTCCCCTCAGCGCCACCACTCCCCTTTAACGCAACAACAGCAGCAGCAGCAACAACAGGCTGCTCAACAAGCCGCACAACAGCAAGCCGCCCAACAAGCTGCCCAGCAGGCTGCTCAACAGCAGGCCCAGCAGCAGGCCCAACAGCAGCATGCGCTTCGCCTGATGCGACAAAAACAAGCCAAGCAAGTTGAGCAACAGTACGAAATTTTGCGACAAAAGGTGGCCGACATTGGAAGCTTATTGGAATCTCAGCAACAGTACGGTAACAAGGACTTTTTGCAGACAGCCACTGACGCACTAGCGGGGGCGGATGAAATGCTGAGTGCCTGCAAAGCGCATGAATCCTCTGACATGACACTGCAACCAAACAAGTATACCGTGCATTACAATAAAAGGGGAGATCACTTTGTATAATAAAACATCACACACTTTATTATGTAATTATTATGTGTCCTACGAGCCGGGATATTTCATCTTGTAAATATGTTTGTGGTACGTCCTTTACGGAGAATTCAGTCTAAGGCGGGGAAGCAACTGATATGATGATGACCCCCAAGCTATGATGTATAGAGAGTCAGAGCCAGAGGAGATTTGACCATATCAAGTAATCTATTGAGAAACACACTAAAGTGAAACCTTTTTTTTTTCCTCATATTGCGTGTATAAAAGGGCCACGACATGTCAACCAACATGGTTCTTCTTCTTCTTTACTCTATATACTATACAAAATGTCTGCCCCACTTCCCACTCTCCCTGAATTCTCTCTTAAGGATAAAGTTGCTGTCGTTACTGGCGGTGGCAGGTAAGTTTTGATCGATACGCTTGGTGAGAGCATGGTTATTGATACCTCCCCATCACCAGAGGTTTGGGTTTAGAAATGAGCAGAGCTCTTGCTGAATCCGGTGCCAATGTTGCCATCATGTTTGTCTCTAGCGAAAAGACTCATGACACTGCCGCTCAAATTGCCAAGGACTACAACGTTACCTGCAAGGCCTACAAGGCTGACATCGTTGATCCCGTCGCTGTCAAGGAAGCTGTTGATCAAATCTACAAGGACTTTGGTGCTATTGATGTCTTTGTTGCTAATGCTGGTGTCAGCATTGGTGGTAAGACCGAGGTACGTGCATTTTTGCTCACATGGCATCACTTGTGTGTGTGTGTACTTATACCGAGTCATAGGACTATGATTTGAATGACTGGAAGAAGACCATGGATATCAATGTCAACGGTGTCTTTTACAGTATCCAAGCTGCCTCCAAATACATGCTCGAGAAGGGCAAGGGTAGCGTTATCATCACATCCTCCATCTCTGGCCACGTCGCCAACCGTCCTCAACCCCAATGTGCAGTAAGTGTTTGGATGAATGAATGTATACAGCAAAACGCGGTTGACTAAATGACATTCTCGTTGCTAGTACAACACCTCCAAGGGTGCCACTACCTTGATGACCAAGGCTTTGGCTACTGAATGGGCCACCAAGGGTATTCGTGTCAATGCCATCTGTCCCGGTTACATGAGAACCGAATTATTAGACATCACTCTCAAGAACAACCCTGAATGGGAGAGACAATGGAACCAATTCACTCCTATGGGTCGCGTTGGTGAAGCCAAGGAACTCAGAGGCGCCGTTGTCTTTTTAGCTTCTGATGCCAGTTCTTATGTTACTGGTATCGAATTGTTCGTTGATGGTGGTTACACTTGTGTATAAATCTGTACTTTTATTATCTCCTCCTCTCCCCCATCTATACTACATCATCCTTTGTTAAATAAACTCGTAATTGCAAATATATGTCAAATTAGTGGTTGTATTAGCATGGGTGGGCCAAATGCGGCCTTATCCGTCCATTTAAGGGATAGTTTCATATCTTTTCCAGACCATGTTCTCATGTATAGATTCATGTCAGAATTGGGCTCGTTAAAGTCCATGTCTATTATCATCTATGCTTGTATCTATTTACCGCGTTCTATTCATCATTGCGAGAGCTTGAGTGTAATGTGGCTATCCTTCATTGTCAAAAGAGTCGAGTCCAATCAAGCAAATAACTGGGTATTTGTAGACATTCAAAATATAAGGCTAAAAGTAGTACATCACTCGTAATGAGGGTGATCTGGTATATGCCTGGCAAGGTTTTCGCTTCAAGTAGGAGCTCATTCAACAGATTGACGATTCTTGACAGGCAGAGTCTACTCATCAATCAATTTCAATCATCTGAAATATCTACATTGTATCTTACACGTATACACCTTGTTCTGATCTGTTTGATCAATACATGAACCCACAGTACCATATCCTCGCATTTGAACGCTCACAATGCAATCTATCACATTGATCCGCTGCATTGGTAGTACACCACGAGAACCGATCCACGCCTTCCCCCTCCCCCCCCCCCCATCAGCTTGGATTTCTGAACCAAATGCTGGATCTATTCGACGCGAGTGTTCTTTTTAGCCGAGATTTCTTCAGAAATACCAAGCTGCAACTCATTTCATCTTGATATGATTTCATTTAGCTTGTTCGGGCATTCGATTTGATAAGACTAAAGGCAATCTATTCAGGGTCAATGACACAATGTCGCATTCATCTCCGTCTGAAAGATGATCTTTACAGAAAATCCAAGATATTCTAGAGATTAGAAAAAGTAATGTACGTCGTCATTCGGTCAATGTCGAATGCTAAATTAGATGGCATTCATAGTACACAATGGGGCACAGATAAGCAAAAAATTGACGTGTATGAGATAAAACAGTGCTGAAATTGACATATAGGTATATTTCATGGATCACGCCACAGGCCATTTCATTTGCAGAATGCAATGGCAATACATAGTACAAGGATCATATGCCATGTGCAGCAATGTTTGTATATAAATGAATCAAAATATTTATTGAATTCTGATGGTACATGATGAATAAATTACTCGATAAAAGACAAAATCAAATAAACAACAAAGCATGCATTGTACGATATGAACATGGAAAGTATATGTGTATGTGTGAATGTGTGTGCGTTGATGACAGCAGTGTAGTATGATTAGCTGGTGGTTGGTCCATCTCCCTTGACTCCATCCATACTTTCAAGTACGGGCAATACCTTTTCCCAGATCGCTGTGCCCTGAGTTGACATACATATTGGTCAGTTTCCTGCTATAGTGTGTCGTGCACACAACTCATTTTACCTTTTGATAAAACTCAATATGGCAATCTGCATATGCTAGTAAGCCCTGCTTCAGCTCCAATGTCTTGGTTTTTTGAAATACTTCAAATTCCTTGATCACTTGATTTGAGAATCCATTCGAATCATCATTGGCTCTGGTAACTTCATCTTGTAGCTACATACAACAGTCTGCATCAGATGGATGTCAAACATGGACATGTGGATCTCTGTGCTTACCTCTTTAACGCGCATTTCCAGCTTACTCAGTTTTTCCCGGCGTGCTCTCTCCATGTTGACGCCTCGCACTTCATTCAGCTTGTCTGTCACATAATCTGAGATGTATAGACCTCCTGCTGCCATTCCTCTATCGTTGTATTTTCGGCCTGGATACTGTGTACGATCACGTAATTGCACTGTTTGATGTAAATACACAGACAGTTCCTCAAAATCAAGCTGCTTCTGGTCTCTTGCTTTCAATACATCCTATCCTACCATGTCAACACATCACTGGCTATTTCAATCTAGTCAGATTTTACCTTGGCAGCATGACAGTAGGCTAGTAACTCGTGGATCTCATTCAAAAATTGCACCTCCTCTACCTCTGTCATATCCTTCATGGCTTTTGAGTAGGCTTTGGATGTCTCTGCAAACTGGTATAGTGAATTGGTGATGTTTGTCTCCAATGCTGAGAGCCCCTGAATGCTATTGGCAAAGTTTGTATAGTCATTCTGCAGATCCAATTGTCTCTTGTTGATTCGAAAGTACAATTTCTCCACTGTGTTTAAATTGTCCTCGAGTTTACTGATCTGCTCCTTCATCTCTTCGAATCGTTCGTCTGGCTTCTTTAATTTGGCAAACGCATTCACAAGTGTATCACTGATGGAATCGATGATGGAGGTGGTATGTGGTATATTCAAGACTTGTGATCGCTTGTCGTTTTTCTAGCCGTTGAAATCAATACACATCACAAGCACATTGCGTCGATTATACGTACAAAATCAGTTGATTCAAGAAAGATACGGGTGCATTGTGACTTTTGCAATAAGGGATGTCTTGATATTCTGTCCAAAAACCATTGCAAACTATACCAAGGCGTAAGCAAATCTTGGCCGCTACATTCATCATGACCCACTAAGGACTTGCCTCAACTGTCTTCTCTGAATAAACTCTGCGCTGAATCTGTCTCCCTTGATGTATTCTAAACACAATGAAATCAATGCCAGTCAGAATGAAATGATGCAATCATGTTACCTAATCTGTGCTTCTCTGGCAATGGTGGGACAATACAAGCAGGATATTCGAGAGATAGTGTGGTATGCAACCATACAAAGTCTTGATATCGTCTTCGTACAGGCCGTGGCTTGCTTGAACTAAAGTTCTCTACCTGGGTCTGTAATGCAAAAAAATACAGTGTTACCATGGTGAAGAGCATTTTGGCATTGTTCATGCTTACGTTGGTTGTAACAAGATAGGTAATAAAGGCCCCCTGAGTTGCGTCCTGATGTTTTTGAGGGTCGCTGATTGTTATATCCATAGCTAGCACTTGGATGGCATTGCTCAATTCCACAGGTTTTGATTTGGGAGGAACAAATGAGGATTTTGTCGTCGTCGTGGGTGGTGTTGCACTTGTTGGTAGTGCGTCCATTGAGTCAATGATGGGTGAGGACGATGGGATGATGGGAGGCAAAGGCGGTGTATCTTGCACTGCTGCGGCTACATACGGGGAATAATACTGGTGCTGCTTCTTATCAGCATCAGCAGAAACATGTAATCTAGAGAAAACTCACCTCTGACTCGCTGAATTGCGAGAGCGGATCATCATACTCCACACGAGGAGTTAAGGCATCATTGGTTGCATGAACATCCCATTCAACATATTCTTCAGACATTTCTTCTTTTGTTTGTATTTTATCTATTACTGCCAAGTAATTATAAAGAGGTAGCACGGGGAAGAAAAAAAAAAGAGCAAAGAGATACACAGTGCACTTGGCGCATGCAACTCCTTTTTTATATTTCTCCAAATAGTGTTGGACTGCCATTGGTCAGGTGTACTCATTCGCCAGACAGGCAGCAGTGTGTAGCATTTCTTGGGTGATGTAGTATTTTATACAGCTTAAGTAGATTTGCTCTCGATTTAAATACTCGTCCATAGGCCTGTCCCCATCTTATCAAATGCGAACAGTTTGAGGGGGGGGGGGCAGGAGGAGAATGATAAATGAAACGCTTTTCAATCTGATTATTAATGACATCAAGATGCAGGTTTCCATGCCATCTTGCAATTCTCTGGCACATGGAGGGATGCGCATTGACAGTAGAATTTAAAGATTCCAGAAGTAATCAAATCTTCAATCTGAATATAGGCAGCTGATTGTTTGGCTGTCTTGTTCTTGTTCAACGTCAGTCTAGGATTGAACATAAGATTCGATACAAGGCGTGGTGGGACGTTTACTCGCATTACCAATGGAAATACGAACTTCCCGCTGCCTTCCTTAGCAAATCAAGATTGTATATAGAGCATGAGCAGTAAGCATTGCAGCTCGAAAGCAGAGGAGACAAGGCATACTGGTATATCTCGAGACACATCAGATTCAGAAATGATCTGTAGCTGGTTAGACAATGCATTCCTATTTGAAGTTTCTATACTATCCTAAGCTTGATGCCACATATACCGTACATTGAAAATACACTAATCGTTGGTGTACAAATCCAAGGTATGTGAACTATGTTTCGCCAGTCGCCACGCTATTATACTTCAATTATTTGAAATACAATGGAAAGTATTCAATATTCAAGGTGTTCCATTTCAATTTCTCTGGACACAATGTTAACGATGATATTTTATTGATTCCTGAAATCATATTGAACATGGACCGCATCAAGGGACTGCAGCTTGTGTCGAATGCTCAATTCTTATCTCTCAATTGAAAAGTTATCGCCGAGGAGACAGAAACGACTTTGTATATAGCCTTGGCTGAAACGAAGGAAAAAATCAATACCTACTTGCTTGAGAAGGCATTGTACGGTGTTATATTAAATGTCCTCAAGAGATCTCGCACTACTATAACTTTTGAGCTATATTTTGGCTCTCTGTATAAACTAGGCTTAATCATAATTAACAATCATTTGTGGGGTAGAAAGTAGATATATTTGTACTGTAATTTATCATAGTCATGCCCTATTATAATGAAAAGTATGAATGTGTCCTCTGAAAAAAGCATGATTTACCAGCATAAAAAGTATCCATCCGTAACAAGAAAAGACTACTCAAGTGTATCAAAGAGGCTATACCGCACAGCGAGTTCGAAATCGACCGCATAAAATATTTATGATGATTTCTCGTAATTAATAGTTTCTCATCTACATACGTAGACAAGCATTTTCTTTCAAACGTATTTTTTTAAGCATCAATCATTGTGTCAAGCTCGTAGTAGCTCTTTAAAAGCTGAAAGGCGCATCAAGTGGTCCCACTCTTGACAGGTATGATACAAATCGTATCCAGACAAGCTCTATTTCCATGCATTTATGGATTTTTGTATCATAGGGAGAAAAGATCCTAGAACTGAACTCATATACCGGTGATGCTATGTATTTAATGTGTTGAACAAAAAAAAAAGGATACCACTTGAGGTGTTACTCGAATCTATGACATAAGTTTTCATATAGCAACAAGGTCTCAAATGTCATTCCTCCCAGCCAAATTGTCCAAATTCAATCCTTAATATCTCGTCTTCCAAGCCGTTCCAGATGCTCGGAATAGTGCCAAATGATTGCTATCGATCACTATTTACATTCTAAATCTTCATTTTTATTTTTTTTGGATCGATCCAAATCGTCGAAAATTCTCGTTTTTTCATGAGGTACCCCTCATGGTTTTTGTTAAAAATCAAACAATCGCAATTTTGAAGGCGAAGACGACACTTTTTACTATGATATATATTAATTCAAAATGACCGCACAGATGTAGGGTAACCTGTGCAACTGCTATTTTGAACGTTGTATATGCTAAATCTCGACTTTTCTTGGAAAAACTGCTTTTTATATTTTCTCAAAATTCTTTATCTTTTCATTCTGAAAGTACTTTAAAATTAACACCATTAAATGCGCCTTTAAATTCTCCCCTTAAGTTTATTAGAAAGTAGTATACGCTGAGCACACTTTGTATAGCTAATTTCAACAAAAATGTTTTCAATTGTCAAATTATATCGATATTGATTCAAAAAAATCATCGCAAAAAAATCATTTGGGTGCAGTCACCACAGTGCAAAATGTTCAGTGTACACGTCATTCAAATTCTGTGTGCTCAGCTTATTGGCTGCAGCCACCCTCAGCAACGCGTCTTTTTTTTTTTTTTTACGCTCCCTTTCCACCCTGTTTTTGCACTGCACTTTTTCTATTAAACCATATACTTTTTATTACTTTTGATTGAATACAACACCACTTTCGACAAAAGAAGCATACTTTTGCAACCACCAGTACCCAAGACGACATCTTTCAAGTTTGTTACAGTAAGTATCAGCCGATAGGGGCCACTTTTCGCGGTACAATATACAGTAATACTAATTATACAGTTTATTTTAGACCAATTCGTTGCAATATACTTATTCATTGTGTTTGGTTTGTATTTGGTTTGTATATTCCCCTTTTTTGGTTGCCGTGGATTGGGTTTTCATGGCTTTGGGTGTTGTGGGTTTGGTTGTCATGAATTACATTCATTCAACCTTTTACTATTTTCTTTCTCGTGATACTGCGCATTCGTTTGTTTGCTTTATTGCGATTTATTCTTTCCCCCTTTTCTGCACGCAACTATTTTTCTGTTGCTGTGCCATAGTGCTATGGTGTATCTTTTGATGCATTGTATCGCTGGCAGTGCTGCTCTATTGTGGAGTAGCCTTGCATTCTTTTTGTTCTTCTTCAAGTATTACATCTTCTGTAATACCGGTTGTATTAGTGTTCGTGCTTCGTATGACGCAACCACGATACTTTTTTCTACCTTTTTTTTTTCTTGTACTCGTCATTTTGATGATATTCATTGCATGTTACCTCTTTGTATGTAACTGTATTGCAATGTTTCTGTTCTTCATCACATTCTAGTGATGCCCTCTTGTTGCTTTCCCTTCCTTTTTATGGTTCTTTGAATCATAACCCCTCTTTTTCGTTGTGTGGATGTGCCTATCGTTGAAGCACAACTAGGTTTGATTCAGAGGCTGGGGGTAGATAGGCTGCCCTCACTTGATTTGTATCACTTACTTGGTGCTAATTGAGAGTCTCAAGCGTTTGCACTATAAGCTGGGGTGTGTAGTAAGGCATATGCTGGCATTTTAGGTGATTTTGATGATGGAATTACTAAATTACTGTATTTAGTAATACTTAAAACTCCGCCTAACGTCAAAACAGAGGGAAACCCTCGCAATTTTTTTTCCGGCCTGGGGTGTCTGTAGGGCAAATAAAGCGTTGTGATCGGCTCAAATTTGGAGACAGCTCAGAGAAATAAAGTACTGATATTGAAACTAAAAATGTAATTAAAATGAGAAAAGCACAATTAAACATTCAAAATGCATGATGGTACAAATGGCTTAAGGTAACTACACACGATACCACCATAAGTATTAGACATGATCAAATACATCCACTATCCTAAAAAAAAAGAGTTTTGAACCAATCTAATAAGCCTGTTCATAACATCCAAAAGTACAATTTTGCATTATATTGGTATCAAATCAATGAAAGTCTTCAAATGTCAATCATTTGGCTGATGAGATAAACATGTACCTATGCCAAATTTTGCGAGGAGCACGATTGAGTGGTCAGACATTAGTCATTAGAACGCGTTGCCGTTGATGGATAGACGATTATCAAAATAATCCAATTTTGTGCACTAGTCTAGACAAGATTCATGAGGAAGGCGGATAATTACAAGTGTTTAATGTTAACGGATCAACAGGTGGTGTGTTGGAAAACACTCTATTCAGAAGAACTGCATACGGTATCTTTGTGCTCTACACTATATCCTGCTTGTATACAGGTATTTTCAGTATGCAGGATCAGGTCATCTTGCGAGATCGATTTTGAGCAATCGATGTAATGATGAGATTAGTACTGTTGTTTAAAAAACTGCGTCATAAAACTGAAATCGAGCATAGCTAGCGATATACTGGAGGGATTTGCTCAATTTTGGTGTCATTAAAACCGCAAAAAACGCCACTATATGACTGCAAAAGTTTCAAACGAGACCCGGTCATTCTGATTCGTTAGGGAGCGATAAATACATTTTTTAGCTATTATTGAGCTACTAAATATTAGGTGTGAGAGCTAGGGATAATTCAAATTTAAGCAATACCACCTTGAGAACAGTGAGGTTTGAAATGATGAGATTAGATAAGAGCCCAAAAAGAATGTATAATAGGATTTTGAGGTTTCGTCTCTAATTACCTGAAGCTCTGATCAACTAGAAGTATTTATTTTGGGAAATTAGCAGGGAAATTGTGCATTTCGTGATTTTTGCATTGCTAAGGTTATAATCAAGCAAATAAAGGTCTGGAAAATGCTACAGTTAGGTTTCAGAGGTACTAAAGCTAAGCTTTATGCAGTTTAGTTATACTTTGCTTGGCAAAAATGGCGCGCAATCAAAGGACCTTTCTTAAAATTTAGCATTTTCACCATAACGCTTAACGTTTCTGCATATTTGACAGGGGGATTTGGTAATTTTTTAAATTAAGGCTATTTGATGAATTCGTGTTAATAAAGTCGATTGAAACGATATGAATAATCAGTTGTCAACTGTATCTAAAACGAAAGCAAAGAGCCTTTTTTTATTACAGGGCATCTCTTGATTGACATAGAGTGGATCCCTGGATATGACTACTACACTGAAGATGAATATCTGGGTGGAACGCGAGATTAATAAGTTTGGGTGTGGAATATCTGATGTAGAGCACACACATGAAGTGATGAGCGTGATGTATACGCATTGAGTGGATCTTGACAGTAAAGAGTTTGAGCATGTTGAGTTGGATATTACCAGTGCACAGACGACGATCAACATGCAAACAAACAACATGTCGAGTGGCTAGAGCGAAAGTGAAAGTAACTTGTCTAGGCACACGCTGTGTGTCCACGTGGTTGTGTGTGTAGAGCCAGATGTGCATGTAGTCTTCAGGCACATGCTGGTGAACGTAGGCTTTGCATGCAACACTATTGCTAAATTTGTCAAAAAGCTTCTCTTTGAGTTTGAAGAAGATCCGAGCGATTTACAGCGTTCTACAGGGCACAACTTCCTTTTGAAGGAACGGTTTTTGAATGAAGCGTACAAGCCAGTCAGTGCACCAAATTCAGTTTTTTATGTACAGTAGAATAAGGAAAGACCACATCATTAGACGCATAAACGAAATTGATGCTATTCCCAAATTATTTTCGAAGAAATCAGAGATTGATTAAAATTAGACGTTTTTATAATTGTTGAAAAATTTCATTTATGCCAAATTATCCAATCAACTTCAAGCTAGGAGGTTAATATTATACATGTTGATGGTACTATTGCTTGTGGCTTCTTTGGTAGTAAGTTCACATAAATACCTTTATTATATGAGTATTGATCGTAAATCAAAGTTTTGTGACGCAGTTTTTTAAACAACAGTAAAATGTGCAAGGATTAACCTTAAATTCAATATTTCTATTATCATATTTGACTTGTCAACAGCATCAGAGGTTCTTTAGTCATGCCTGTTGCTCCAATAGCAACTTTTGCATTGGCATCAGAAGCAATGACTAATTTATTCGGCTATATAATCAGAGTGGTAAGCAACATCTATGGCTACTGCATTTGAAAGCTGTCTTTGACCAAATCCACCACCGCTCTTCAATTTCCCAAATAATTTACCAACAATTTACCATGGTAAATTATTGGTAAATTATGATTTTCTGCCCAGTGTGTTGGAGAGTTTGTATCAGCATTGTTGTATAATACTTATTCTGAGGCGGTTATTATAAGTATATAAACAAAAAACTACTTCCATTAGCTACGTTAAGTGCACATAAATTAAACGATTCTTGTAGTCAAACAGTGAAGTGTTAATTATACCCGATTCCAACGTCTAGATCCATCCTTTCTATCATATGGAGAGCACCTTCACTGTACGCAACGACTGCCCAAACTGTGTATTTGATATACAAAGAATTGAAATGCATAGCAGCTTGTTGCACTACTTTCTATAGACATATGCCATCAGTAGAATCTGCATTGAGACACAATAATAATAAGCGGTGCTTTTGGTATTTCTGAGCGTTTTTAAAGTAAAACATACACAAAATTTGTATTGCTCTTTGTCTGGTGGTAATCAGCGTGTAGTCTTAGAAGATATCAATTGTTTGATGTCTGGATCAGATTTGTAGCATTAGTTTTGGCGGATCTACATGGCACGAAAGGTACTTTTCACAGCCAAATTGTCCAAATTTAACCCTCAGTATCTTGCCTTCTAAGCCCTTCTAGATGCTCGGAATAGTGCCAAATGATTGCTTTCCATCATCGTTTACATCCTGAACCTTTATCTTGAGTTTTTTTGGATCCATCCAAATCGTCGAAAATTCTCGTTTTTTCATGAGGTACCCCTCATGGTTTTTGTTAAAAATCAAACAATCGCAATTTTGAAGGCGAAAACGACACTTTTCACTATGATATATATTAAGTCAAAATGACCGCACAGATGTAGGGTAACCTGTGCAACTGATATTTTGAACGTTGTATATGCTAAATCTCGACTTTTCTTGGAAAAACTGCTTTTTATATTTTCTCAAAATTCTTTATCTTTTCATTCTGAAAGTACTTTAAAATTGACACCATTAAATGCGCCTTCAAATTCTTCCCTTAAGTTTATTAGAAAGTAGTATACGCTGAGCACACTTTATATAGCTAATTTCAACAAAAATGTTTTCAATTGTCAAATTATATCGATATTGATGAAAAAAATCATCGCAAAAAAATCATTTGGGTACAGTCACCACAGTGCAAAATGTTCATTGTACACGTCATTCAGATCCCGCGTGCTCTGTGCTGCGGCAGCCTATTGACTGCAGTCACCCTTAGCAACGCGTTTTTATTTTTTTATTTTTTTCGCACTGTTTTTGCACTGCACTTTTTCTATTAAACCATATACTTTTTATTACTATTAATTGAATACAACACCACTTTTGCCGAAAGAAGCATGCATTTGCAACCACCAGTGCCCAAGACAACACCTTTGAAGTTTTTTACAGTAGGTATCAGCCGATAAGAGCCACCTTTCGCGGTACAATATACAGTAATACTAATTACACAGTTTATTTTAGGCCAGTTTGCTACAATATATTGTTGTTTGTATTTGGTTTGTATTTGGTTTGTATATTCCCCTTCTTTGGTTGCCATGGATTACATTCATTCAACCTTTTCACTGCTTTCTTTCTCGTAATACTGTGCATTCTTCTTTAGTTTGCTCTATTGCGATTTATTCTTGCACCCTTTTTTTCTGCTGCACGCAACTATTTTTCTGTTATTGTACCATAGTGCTATAGTGTATCTTTTGATGCATTGTATCGTTGGCAGTGCTGCTCTATTGTAGAGTAGCCTTGCATTCTTTTTGTTCTTCAAGTATTACTTCTTCTGTAATACTGGTGGTATTGGTGTTTTTGCTTTGTATGAGGCAACCACGCTGATACTTTTTTTTACTACATTTTTCGTGCTTGTACTCGTCAGTTTGATGATACAAATTGCATTTTACCTTTTTTGTATGTATCTGTATTGCGATGTTTCTGTTCTTCATCACATTCTAGTGATCCCCTCTTGTTACTTTTCCTACTTTTCATGGTTCTTTGATGAGCCATCATCCTCTTTTTTCGTTGTGTGGATAAGCCTATCGTTGAAGCACAACTAGATTCGATTCAGAGGCTGGGGGTAGATAGGCTGCCCTTACTTGATTTGTATCACTTACTTGGTGCTAATTGAGTGTCTCAAGCGTTTGCATTGTAAGCTGGGGTGTGTAGTAAGACATATTCTGGCATTTTAGGGGATTTTGATGATGGAATTGCTAAATTACTGTATTTAGCAGTACTTAAAACTCCGCCTAACGTCAAAACAGAGGGAAACCCTCGCAAATTTTTTTAAAGTCCGCGGCGCTTAAATTAGCTTTTTAAGCAATTGTATTGGCCCAAATTTGAAGACAGCTCAGAGAAATAAAGAATTGATGTTGAAACTAAAAATGTAATTAAAAATGTAGAAAAGCAATACTAAACATCCAAAATGCATGGCACAAATAGCTTAAGGTAACCACACACGATACCACCGTAAGTATCAGACATGATTAAATACATTCACCATCCTAAAAAAAAAAGGGGGTTTAAGGACAAGTCCAAGATCAATAATATAAAAAGGTTGTGTATTCTTAAGATCTCTTATATAAAAATTGTGTTCCTCGCAAAAATTGGCATGGGTATGCACTACTTCCAATACTCTAGCATTACTAGTTCCAAACCACTGAAATCTTGAATAATGGTAAAAATGTTGACATGCAAAACGCTTCTGTACAACTATGATTTAGCGGAAGTGCAAAGGTATGCTATGCAGCTCCAATTACAGTACTACCCAACATCTCATCTGTCAATCTGTCACTACCAGACACTTGTAATTGACAGCTTTTCGTAAGGATGATCTTGTCGACAAAATCAGTGCTCACAATTGGCTTATCTCGAAAATCATCCTCCTCTCAACAGCATTTCGTCCAATCTGAAATCCAATTACATTATCATGTTCCTCACAAAAATTCGCTACAGGATCTTCGATCTTCATTTTTAGAAGCTTTAAAATACGCAATCTTATAGTATTAGCATAGTGACACTAATACAGTGCCTAATTACGCTTTTGAATCGCATGAACGTACTGTTTCCAACACTAATCGTTCTTTTGAATCCTTGAAGCATTGGTACACAATTGAAATGCGCATCGAAGAATGATACCAATATTGACAGGTACGGTATACATGCTGTATTTGTATACAAAGCCAGTCTTTCATATTCTCATGTAATCAATCCGTTTATATACCCCACCAATGGAAACATCCGTTTTACAATGCTCTTTGACGTATCCCACAATGAGTTTCTTTTTTTATGCAATTCATTCACTAACAATCAAATGGCAAGCAACCTCAGATCAACAGCTTCTATTTACTAGCTGTCAATTGGGATTTATTTGTACTTGATCCAAGCTCTATTACATTACATAGTGTATAGTAAAGTGTTGATTGGATTTATTCAAATTAAAAAAAAGGCGATTCTATCAAAACAGAGTATTGGTGTATCAAAATGGGTGTTTATATGTTGGATTTCTTTTGCAAATTTATTTTCCAAATAGCTTCGATAAAGCACTTCTTTGTCCATCTTTGTTTGCCTCTAAAGATGAGACTAATTTTGAGTAATAATTGGGATTTCCTGCTGGTGTAAGGATCTTGTCTGATATGGGGTACTGCAGTTGTTGAATGTCGCATTAATGAAACCGCTTATTGCCATCATGGATATACACTCACCTTTTCCTTGAATGTGTTGTCCAGTAAGCTCTCTAATGCATCGAGCTCTTTACGAGCCTTGTCGATGTCTATGGTTTCTGTATTGGGGGCTCTGAAAGTTTCCTCGACTCTTTGGGCTAAAATTTGCTTCATTCCTCGGTTGGGTCTGATTTTGTCGCTTGGCCACTCTCTCACAATGCGCAGATATGATCTGTAGAGTGAATGTATCTCTTGACGCGTGGGTGCAGGCATGTGTATATAGTCGACTTTTAATGAATTTGAATAGAGACAGAGAACAAAAGGCTAGAGAGAAATGGAAAACAATTGATGTCTGTTGAAATTAGGCGGAGTTGTGCTACACACTGAATCTCTCTGCTGCTCACTCTACTCTTTCGCAGTTGTCTAAATGCCTTTTAGACCATCTGCGCACATACATAATGTCACATCAACCAATGCGATCCACAAACGCAAGCCATAATACTCTTTTCAAAACGAGGAGTATACCGTAAAATCAACCACTGCCGATCCAGTGCACCGTCTACACAGAGCACTGATACATTTCTTCTCGCTTTGAATGATTTTTTTATTTAGAAATTATTCGAATATCCATAGATGTCTTGATTGATCAACATGATTTAGTTTCTAGCTTTGACAGTTGGCTCCCAAGCATGTAACTTGGAGATGGTGGTGCTGTAGGTCTTGAATGCCTTGGGAGTACCAGAAAAGTTGGGAATGGGCTCACCCCACCACTTCTTGGGCTGGATGTTCATCTCGGTAGGTGGCTCTTGAGTGATGCGACTCAACCACATGTGCCTATACAGTCATTCGATATCAATATCCATGTCGCTAGAATCCATGCTCGTTCAACAATTTACCAATCAGGAGTAATATCTCCACTGTCAGGTTGGTTACTAGCATATTCGACCCAACGCTCACGACCTAAATACGTAAATCAAACTGCCGTTTCAGCCATCCATGCTCTATCGTTCTGGCCGTCTGTTCTCGTTATACCTGAGACTTCGTCAAGGTTTTCGAAATATTTGTTGCCGTTAACATCAGTACCGACAAGGCGACCCCATTTGGTATCGCAAATATTGTCGAGTTGCTTCATGTAGCTGGCGGGTCCGACCTTCATGAAATTCTTAATTGTACGTCCAAGTGTTGACATTTTTGATTATGTATTAGAAAAGAGTAGGGAGGGAAGTTGGAAAAAATGATTAACACAGAAAAAAAAAGTTAGAGCTGAACACTTGCCGACCTCCATATTGTCATCAATGGCTCGCTGCTCGTCAATCTGTGGGCCCTCTCCAGTGCTGCTGATTCGATGGCTTGCCCGCCCTGGTATTTACATACCACTTGTGTCGACGTCACTTGGAGTCCGTTTTTACTCCACATTTCGATCTTGGAAGGCCGATTACCTCCCTATGCCGAATAACAGGATCATGTTGGACATTGGCAACGTATTTCTTTAATTAAACTGATGAATCAACATTTCCTAACCCAAATTACGTTCAAAGCATGCAAATGTCGATCACCACAGTCAGCTCAAATCCGTTCGACAAATGGATTGATGAACACCAGAGATCAACTACATTTTGTACAAGCATTTATTGATTTATACAGCTTCTGCTGGAGTATTGAAATAACGTGCGCGATAGTCATCACTATGGAGTCGTTAGCATCTGATTACGTCTTTTACACATACACACATTTCATGTAATTACCTGCAAGTCAGAATACCATTATCTGTAGGTGATGCTGCCACGCAACGGACCAGATTATTGTGTCCTGGAATTCTCTTTAGCAGTGTACCCGTCTGGGTATCATAACACACAACATCTGTGGATGCCTCGTCGCCAATCATGATGAAATCCTCATTATACGAAAACGCAGGCTGTAACATTTGTGCCCTTTGTTCATGTCCCTTGTATTCCATCAGCACTTTTCCGCTCGAAATCTCCCATAGACGAATTGTGGAATCCAGGCCCGAGGTCATCAGGTACTGCTCATTGTTGGTGATGCGAACACTTGACACGGCAGCGCCTCCGTGAGCGTCCAATGTACGAATGCATTGCGAGGATACACTGTCCCAAATGCGCACAGTGCCGTCCAAAGAAGAAGTTGCGAAAATCTTGCCCGTGCTGGAATAGCGGATCTGTGTGATGGATCCACGGTGCATATCCGCATTGCTGGAATTTGTATAACATTGAAGTGTCTTGACATCGTAGACTCGAACAGCTGCGTCTTTGGTGCCTGCTAGCAAAAAGTCGCCTGATGGGTGGAAACAAATCGAGTTGACAGGCTGAGCATCCTACCATGCAACTGCTTGAATATCCTGATCTACACACACACACACACATACTAATGTAAGCTTACCTGCAAATATCTAAAAGCCCTCTTTACACCGGTTTTCGACAAATCAAACAACTTGATGCTCTGATCATTGGAACAACTGGCAAGCACCAGTCCGTTTGGATGAAAACTGAGATCGTTGACTTGTTCTGTGTGGTCGTATAGCGTTCTGATCACTGGCTTGTCTCCTGCATCTCCTGTTCTCTTCTTCATTTTGTTGACATCTAATAGTTTTAGCGACGAATCGTGCGATCCAGTAGCTGCAAATCGACCGTCTGCGCTGAATATAGCTGTGCGGCAAGGTCCTTTGTGCTGTGTGTAGTATAACTGATTGTATTCGGGTGCTGCTTTAGGCTCTGGCGAAAAAAAGAAGTAATCAATATCATTCACTGGATAAGCTGTCTAAGGCGCTACGTTACGAGCATTTTTCATTGAATCCGCATCGAATCCAAATGCGCTGGTGTTGGCATCCATATCATGATCTCGGGGCGATTCACGATCAAAGCTCTTGCCAGAGTATTCGTCGTCAGAGTCCTCCTCTTCGTCTAATAGTCGAGAATGGGTCAGTACATGTTCGCTGTATCCTCAGCGGGCCGTCTATCTGCATTACTCTTGTCTTTGGCAATTTGTATTAATTCTGACAGTCTTGCACTTGGCATCATGTCAGTAGCAGCACCTGTCGCGTCAGCCACACTTTGCGCAACAGCAGAGTAGCCATAGGCAACGAGTTGGCTATTGCAAGGCGAAGATTGAGTCTCTAGACACGGCACCCATGAACCATGCTTACCTGATGATCAAAGGCAGCACTTCGTCTTCTGTCACTTCTCTCGAATTCATTGTGAGGTGTGGAATGTTGGATTGAAAGTCAAAAAAAGAAGAAAAAAAGAGCCTTTGTATTATCCACACTTTATATCACAGAATGGCTTCCGTGCTGTGTGACATGTCTTTTCTTGTTTTCATACACAACGTTTTATTGATAGAATAACATCTGAAAATTTGAGAAAAACTAATGCAATGTATTATAATGAGGTGGTGGGGGGAGGAGGAGGGAGTGATATGCTCTTTAGGTTGGGGTTCTTATTGTGTGGCATTAGCAGCGGTATTCTTGCTCTTCATCTTGAGCAAATCGTACAGACGCATCTTTCCAAGAAGAGATCTACCCTTTTTAAAGTCGTCGTAGCTACGGATCACTCGAGATTGAGGTCCAACAGCGGGCTGAGTGATGAACTTCCAGTGCACCATGACCCAGGAAGTGTGGTAGGACAGCTTGTCATAGTACTCGCTGGCTAATGAACGAAGAGCAGGGAGATTTGACCAAGGAATCTACGGATCTTGAAGTTAGCAACCGTACATAGGGGCCTCATACACAAACAAACCTTTTGGAAATCATGATGCTCATTGTGGTAACCGATATTCATAAAGGGTATATTCAAGATGCCATAGTAAGAGTAGGTCTCTTGGCCGTCGTCAAAGGTATAATGCTCCTGCACAAAGTGGGCAGCTCCAGGATGGAGCGAGTAGCCAAACCAGAGCGACATGAGCAAGTAGAATAAGCCTGTCCAGCCACAGAAATGTTGGATCAAAGCATCAGAGCAGACAGTGAACACAACGTTGATAATCTCCCACTTTGAAGGTGTTAAGTTTCTTTCCTTTTGCATCACAGCCCCGCGTACAACATACATAACAGGGTAGATCATGATCCATAGGAATTTGCATAAAGCATTGCCACGGATCAAGCTCTTTTCCCATTCCAGCGGCAAATCTGGATCCATACCCTCGACACCCTGCCATGTGTGATGTTCAATGTGATAGCGACGGAAGGACTGTGCGATAGGCACAGGCAAGGAAACGTTGGCCAGCAGACCCACATATCGATTCACCCACTTTTGCTTGAAAATCAGACAATGGCAAGCTTCATGGATGATGACACCAATCATGCTCGTCAGTGTGCCGCCGATGAAGTAGGTGACCAGGCAGAAGACGTACCATGGAGGTGACCACACTTTACCAAAGATATACGCTATACTTAGCTGGGCCACCGTGATGGCGATTGTGACATATAGTGTGCGGATATCTGTGCCGTATAGCTTCTCCACTTCAGGATGCTCTCGAAGGATAGTGTGCTTGCGCTTCAAATGAGGCTCGTCCATGTCGTCACGAGCAAAATCCTCATCAACATACGGAATAGATCTCTTCCAGTGGCCCACAAAGAGAGGATATCTTGAATCGGGATGCTTGTCCTCCTCAGGCACTTGGTCGTCCACCTTGACGGGTCTGGCTCTAAGTGTGCTTGCCTTGTCTTCTTCTGCTTCGGTCGTGAAAGGCGGCATGGTGGCAGTAGTGTGGATAAGAGAAAAAGGGAAGAGGGGAAAGAGAAAGAAGAGAGCGAGAAGACCAAGAAAAAGACAGTGTTTATTTAAACAATTAAGGGACAAGAAAAAGGACCAATTAAGCTTGGACAGGACCCAAGAATACAGAGAAAAAGCTAAAAAAGAAGGCTGCTGCTAGTCCAATCGATTCAGAATCTAATTTGATGCCAAGGTTACGCAGGGAACACAAAAATTTATAGTAAAAAACACACACGCACGCACAGCAGATCAGGAAATCCATCCACTTGCTTATCCACCTGGTTCGATGCAAGTGCTCGGGTTTCCTGGTATCAGACACCCAAGAGACGAGAAATAGGCAGTGCGTGCATCAACCGCTGTAGTAGTATAGCTAGTGTGCATTTGAGTATCAAACTAGTAGTGTCATTGTCAATTTGAAACCGAGATTTTGTCTCGATGGATCAATCACTTGTATTACTCTGTTTCCGCATCCAGTTTACCAATGTGAGCCATTGGATTTCTCTTGGTTGAACCAAGATAACATGCGTTACGACAGAGAGTATCTGGACGGTCATCCTAAAAGAACTACAAGTTGCAAGCATCCTGCATCATAGCGTCTGGAAAATCTTGTCATCACCCTGAATCTTACATCTTTTGCTCTGCACTTTGGCTTGACAGACAAAGCCAAGACATTGACAAGATACTGATATATTACAAATAGATCAAAGATGACGTTGTCAGGATCAATTTACTTGATGATTTGGATAAATAGTCGGTCACCACCATCAGCTTCGTTGCTTTTTGTTGTTGACAAGAGCGAGCTAGAACGGCGTGCAGCTTGCTCTTCTTTTGTCAATAACTTGACCATGGAAGTGACACCCAAAATCAAGTAGCCTATGGTGAGGATATTCAAGACGGTAACGCTGGTCAAAACATAAATGTCGTGAAACAATAAAATGGCGGTGAACAAGCGTTGGGAGGATCAAGCAGCAGCAGCGTAGCAATGGCTGTTTTCATTGACAACAATGCCTCATCTCCAGCCCTTGACCGCATATATTATGGATACTAATGAAATGTCAATTACACCTTGGATCGTTGGAAATAATAACATCACTGACTTGTTTCAGCAATATCGTCAACATGTCTTTACGATTCGTCTCCCCTTTCCGCTGGAAACATCGCTAAAAGAATTGCTCGCTGCTGCCAATATCCTTTTTCTTGCACCTATGGATCACAGCTCTGACATGGTAAAGATATTTGGCCAATGGACACTAAACGATGTGTGCAATCAAGTGCTGGGCGAGCTGATCCCGGAGAACACTGCCAAGATCAGTGATAGCTATTTTATCAAGGTGATTGATATAATCAACGCTGTGGACAGCAAGTCGATCAGTGTCCGAGAGGGCAAGCGCGATCTCTTAAACCTGGCGGCCACAATGAACAATGTGATGGGCAATGTTATAGAAGGACCAGCAAATTTGTAAGCCAATTCTTTTTCTTTGATGAATTAGTGTCTTGCTAAATCATATCCTCTTCTATTAATCTAGGTTGACCAAATTGCCACGCCTGCCTATCATAGATACGTGCTAATTTCATAAATTAAATGGTTAAAATACGCAACCTTGTATTAGCGTGATATCAGTGGATCCACTCGCTGCAGTAAGCAGTTGTTTCTGGTGCATCTGCGCCAAGGATCTTTCAGATGCTGCCGCCATTGCCACCCTAGATGAACTCGATGTCCCGGTCCCAATTTCCAAGTATATGTCACTAATGGCCAAATCCAGCAAAGGGACCATTGGTCGATCCTCTCGATATTGATTGATATCCTTTCTGGCATTGTTGAAACACCTATAATGCCTTATATCCCTGTATTATCTATTCCCCATCTCTGTTTATGACTCCCACTTGCTGTATATCTTGGATATGAATAAAAAAATCCATGTAAATAGCATGAAAATAAGCCAAGCGTCAAGTTTATTCATGAACTAGACAAAATTCTACTATTCATCCTCTTGCTGCAAACTTCGCAACATGTCCTCTGCTGATATAAGCGGCATGTGTCCAGAGGAAGCAGTCGATGATATGCTATTAGAGCGATGCGACAGTTTCCTCTCCATCTTGATACTGGGTGATTGCTGCTCATTTTTCAAGCGCTTGAGTCGCTGTCGCACACGAAGCTGCCTTGACTTGTTCTCCTTCTCGCCCGATCTCAGCTTCTCCAGTAAATCATCCATCAAGCGTCGATCATCCTCGCCCGATATCGATTCTGAATCCTCGCTTTGAGTGCTATCACTGTCCATGATCTTGAGTGCCTTGATTCTTCTCTCCTCAATTTCTTTGCGACGTTTCTCTGCCTGCTCCTGTTGACGTGTATAGTTGCTTTCTTCAATAGCAGATGTCTTCCAGCTGGAAAGGAATCGAGCAAAGATGTTGAAAAACTCGTCGGGCCGCTTGTTTCGAGGATTCTCTCCATAGTAGACCATGGTATCCTTCCATTTGGCATCTACATTGACGTACAATGCTTCCAGCTCTTCAAAGCGGCCGGTTGCTGATGTCTGGTACTCTTCCATGACAGTGAAAAAGCGATCCCGCTTATCGTCTTGGTGTTGTTCCTTCCAATAAGACTCCAATTCAACGCCCAGATGCCTCAGCCCTTGTCGCATTTCTGTGTATTGCTGGACAATATCTGTGATGCTTGCCATGACTATTGAGAGATGCGTCAATACAACTGTTATGGACACAAAATCAAATCCTTTTACCTCGTGCAGCTTCTGTCACATCCTTGAGATCCTCTGTAAAGCACAGAATGTGAGGGAATTCTCTTCTTACAATGCCAACCAGGACATGTAGCAGTGTCAATTGAGAAGAATCCGATGCCTTTGTATCCGTCAACTAGTAAAGATATGGATATCAGTCCTCATATTACTTGGTCTCATACCTCACAACGAGACTTCTTACCTTGTTGATGCTATCAATGCGCATACCAAACGCACCACCTTGAATACTCGATGCATTCATGTAGTTTCCCAGCAGTAAAATGACATGCAGCAGGTCCCTGAACGCTTGCGAGTTTCGCAGTGCATCGGAGGCCGACAAGACGACTGACAAACCTTGCTTGAGCTGCTCAAATTTGTCCCAGAATTGGACTCGAAACAGCATGAACTTCAACCTAGACTCGTAGCGGTACATGCGCATCATCTCGATTGTAAATTGCTCGGGTTGATCCAACTTGAGGCAGTCTTCTTCAGGGCCATCCAAGTACTTTTGCATGAGGACAAGATCGTCGTCTCGATTCGGTGCGTATGTGATGAGGTTGATCAAGAATATCTCGTTGCATAGTTTATCGTCCATGGCAAGAATGTGCTGTGCTACTTCCTTGTAAGAGTCAAAGTGCTTAATCTTGGGCATGATGGCGATATCTAGTAGAATAGCTTAGCATTTTTATACCTCTCCACATGGGGGATACATTCCCACTTACTGATATTCTTGTTCTTTTCCTTGCTCAAGAAGCAAACAGAGTCATTTTTCTCGGTAGCGCTTTGCTTAATGCGTCGATTCTCCAAGAATGTATTGACTTTGGCAGGAAACATCTCCTCTAGCTTTTCAAATGCACCCTTTTCATTCAAAATCTCCTCCATGCTATCATGATCTTGGCTCTCTACATGCCAAATCGTTTTTTCAGCCGTCTTGGCATCCAATTTCTGCCATTGCAGATTCTTGAGCTTGACTTGAGGGTAGTGTTGGAGCTCTTTTCGTACTGGGATAATAAAGTTGTTGGGTGTAGGTGCTTGTAGTGTGTCTTTGGGAAGCTGTGAGGGAGGAGGAGGCGGTGGTGGCGGCGGTACAGTTGATGGTGATTCATCGACAGAGATGGATGGGAGTTTGTGATGTGCGCCTTGTGAGGAAGGTCCGGGTGGAGGTGGGGGCGGCGGCGGTGGAGGCGGAATGGAGCCCATCGAACTCATACCAGGACCTGGAGGTGGAGGTGGTGGTGGGGGCGGCGGCGGCGGCGGTGGTGGGGGCGCATCAGAGGCGGATGATGCTTCGTTACTCTCTTTGAAAGTAACATTTGTAGGCGAAGATAGGGATTCTCGACTAGAGGCCAATGACAGACGATCTGCACAAAAAAAATAGCGTCTATTAGTATCCGTGATTCATTCATGCAAGCTGCGTGATCTTACTGGGCTGAGCTAATGTGTATGTGCCACTGACTGGTCTGTGCTTTTTTTGTTTGGATCGGAATGGCCAAATATTAAATATGCTTGATTTCTGTTGTTCAGGTAGAGATAAGCTGGTGTTCTGCCAGTTGTTTCGTGACAAATGCTATATAAGCGTGTTAGATCCTAGCCTAATGCGCTTTGTTTTACTCGTCTCTATTTACTCGTTCATCCATGGATCGTCTCTCTAAGTATTTGCTTGGCATGCTGGACCTCTCTGGGGGCAATTCAATCGAGATGTTTCGTGTGGGCGTGGTTGTGGGTGTTGGGAGTCCATCTTCTTTTCGATGTTGTAGCAATTCTATAGTCTCTTTTGACTTTTTCAACAGGTCTCGTAAGGAATTGTTCTCCTCAATCAGCTGCTCGTTTCTGTTCAGTATGGCCTGATGATCCATTTGCGAAGGCAAGATGCGTAGCTTCTGTACTTCACTCTGTAGCGCGTCTCTTTCAGCAGCCAGTGTGTCATACTGTTCCTTGAGATCATTGGCCTCCATTTCGATCCCCTTTAAGCGACTCAAATCACAAAAGTTTTGAATGACGGTGCCCACAGCCATGCCGTATGTAGCTGAAAAGTCGTCGGATGTATCATGTTGTGTTCGATCTGTAACAATTTTCTCGATGATAATGTTGATCATTCTGTACAATTGACATCTGCAAATGAAGGGTTGAATACAAAGAGAGAGAGAGAGAGAGAAAACAGCAAAGCTTACCTTGTTTCTTCGTCTCCTTTTATCCAAGTTAAATGCTTGAGAACTGATAAAAGATACTCTGTCCCACGGCGAGAGTCTGATATATTCTCGGCCACTAGATCAAACAGCTCTGACGGCTCTTTTGGCTCGTCAAATTGCGCCAATTCATCTCCAAATCCATCCTCCATGTCATTCTCGGCTGCCTCCTTGTAAGATTCGATCTGTAGGTTGAGCAAGTAGTAGTCAAAGGCCTCCAGTTTTGGTAGCAGCGATGTCTGCAGCCCAGCAGCGTCAAACTGGTTCCGCATGTAGATCCGGTCATACACGCCAGCAGGAAGACGTGTCAATGCATTGATCAAAATCATATTGGACAGCTAATAAAACACATACGTCAATTTATCACTCGCATGGTGCCTCCTCAGAGATATATATTCCTTACCGCGTACTCCATCAAATGACTCTCGGGCAGTATTTCGTTGCGAAGGTACTTGTCGTGCACAATCGTCCGCAGAAACACCTTGATCCAGGCATCGTACAGGCCAAGCGTCTTTTTGTACTTTTTCAGCAGTTCGAACCCGCGAACCACATGCTCGTATCCATCCAAATAGCACAGAAATGCCAGCAATTCACACACCATCTTTCTCGTCTGCCACTGGGGACACACAATAGAGAACACAACCGCGTGTATGTACTCGGGATGATCCATTACTTCTTTTCCTCCTACTTTGGTATTGACAATGGCCTTGATGCATTTGATGATTTCTGCCTCCAGTTCCAATGCTACGTCTCTTCTGTCTTCGCTGTTGTGGTTCAAGTAATTTAACGCATAGGAGAGCACATGGAACCCTTTGAGATGAATGAACTTGACGACCCAACTAGGCATCATGAATGAGTTTACATATAGTATAAACACACAAACACACACACACTTACTCGATGGATCTCGTTCTTAGACTCACTTCCAGACTAGCGGCAATCTTGGGCGTCACTGATCGCAGATTTGGATCAAGAAATTTGCGCACAAAAAACTCCTGCGAGTTGTGATCAGCAGCATTGGTATCATAGTAGTGGTCGTTCTTGCCCTTGGGTGATGTTGGGGATGTATGCATGCTCTTGGATCTGCTCATGGTGGGTGAATAATTGAGGGTGGGGCTGTTCTTGTTGGCTGAAGCCGCAGTAGTAGTGGCATTTGTATTGATGGGTCGAAGGATGTTGGATGGGCTTTTTCGTAGCGATGTGGTTGCAGTTGATTTATGTACAGGTGATGAGATGGATTTGGTGGGTGCGGGCCCGTCTATGCTGGGCCTTGGCTGCCGAGACGTGCTTGATTTGCTGAGCGGGCTGCTTGTGCTGGGATGGATTTGCGTGCTCGGCAGTCGACTGATATCTAAGCTGGCTCTTTCAGCCACTGCTTCTTGAAGTCTACTGTGTCGGATGCCAGACGCCAGCAGTTCAGCTTGGTGATCCTGGTTGATCATGAGCCACTTTTTCTCGATCTCCCAATCCTTCATGCTTTGCTTGATGCTGGGATCATGAATGCCTCGACGCTCCTACACAGGCTGCCTGTTAGATGGTCATGTCCAATTGAGTTGTATATATATATACCAGCATGTTGTCAAACAAGATGTTTATATCCTCCTCTGGCGGTAGTCCTTTGCCTCGAGCAAAGTTGTGTTCTGCAGAGCCCGCTTCAAACGAAGAGCGCTTTGGGTTGATGGATTGATGCCGTATGCTGGCAGCTGATGCTGTGTACGCATGTGTAACCCCACATGGGAGTGTTAGTTTACGCATTGACTTTGTTTACGTTGCTTAATCCGT
Source organism: Mucor lusitanicus (assembly GCA_010203745.1). Lineage (NCBI taxonomy): Eukaryota > Fungi > Mucoromycota > Mucoromycetes > Mucorales > Mucoraceae > Mucor > Mucor lusitanicus. Next base: position 2,401,367 of record JAAECE010000005.1, on the reverse strand, counting down.
TACCATGACGAGTGTTGGGATTGATGGTCAGTGCTCTCTTGACGTTGGCTGGTTTATGCTTGTGTGCTCTTGTAGGTGGGATGGAATCAGTCGACGCTCTTTTCTTCTTTTTCCTGTACAAACGATCAAATAGCCCCTCCATGATGGTATGATAAGAACAGAAAAGAAAAAGACGAAAAAGGGAAAAAAAGAGAGATAACCGAGACATGGCGCTTTTAAATGTCAATGCACCCAGAAAAATTGATGTGCAGGACAACCCAACTGACAACACATACACACACATTTATAGGCCAATCAACGTTATTTACCGGTTTGACACTTCTTTATTTATTACAAATGGCTTTCATAGACGCGAGTGGTCCATTTCTCTCTCTCATTCATAATCAAAGCTGCTTCCAAGACGTCCCAAATGTTCTTTGCAAACACAAATTCAATGTCTTCCTTTAGCTTTTCGGGAACATCTTGCTCGACATCCTTGCGATTGCGGAATGGCAAGATGATCTTGCGGATGCCTGCACGATGGGCAGAGACAACCTTCTCTTTGATGCCACCGACAGGCAATACCTGGCCTCTCAGGGAGATCTCGCCAGTCATGGCAGTGGTGGGCGGCACATGGTAGCCAGAGAACAGCGATACAAGTGAGCTGACCAAAGTGACACCTATTGAGAGAGGGTTAAGTCCATCATGTCCATAGTAGACAGCTCAAGCTTCCATGCATATTTACCAGCACTGGGCCCGTCTTTGGGGACAGCACCACCAGGGACGTGAATATGAATGTCATGTTTCTCGACAAGATTGGCGTTTTCGTCTGGCACAATCTTCAAGGCGTATGCGTGTGATTTGACCCAAGTCAATGCAAGCTTTGCTGATTCCTTGATCACATCACCCAATGAGCCTTATCGTGAATGTGTTGAGTCTGGATGTACTATGCTACAGAGTTGACATGGGACATACCTGTCAATTGAAGATCACCATGGCCTGGCATCTTGGTCGACTCGATAAACAGAATACCGCCGTTGCCGCTGCCTGAATAAGCCAAGCCAGTGACAACACCAGGAAGAGGCTCTCTTTCAGCAACTTCTTTTTCATAAAAGGCCATCTATTCATCACCCTATGAGTATATACATACACAACATGCTAATCAGCCAAATGTCACTTACACCGAGGATCGTCTCAACATCAGACAGAGACACATGGGGATTGTATTCTGACTCATTGTTGGCTTCTCTGAAATTGGCCAGCTCCACACATTTGGCACGAACAATAGACGCGATGGTTCTCTCCAAGCTTCGAACACCACTTTCTCGGGTATAGTTTTCAGCAACCTTAAGAAACACATCATCAGACATGTCAACCTGGCCCTTTTC